>JAPXFY010000014.1:12642039-12754539 GCA_030674185.1 Monoplex corrugatus | reverse complement strand
CTTGGAAGATCTGATTTCTGCAGGCATTTAAATCACACCTTTGTGAACAAAGTCTGGGTCATCATTCCCCATCAACTGTTTTATTCAAAACGGAATAGTTAGAGAAAGCTGCCCAAAAGTCAACAATCAAATTAACTCACCTTGTGATGTTTGACTGGGGTCTTACAGACCAGTATGAAGTCAGGACGGGATCAGGAGAGAGAACATGATGTTTCATTGAACTGGATGTGCAAATGGTGCGGGCAGGTCAGGCAAGGGATGGAGAGAAGAGACTAGGAAGAGTTGAGAAGACATCCACTTGACTTGAAATGTTTAGACTCCATGCACTGATACTGATCAAGACGCCTGACCCCATCTTGATTTCATACTGGTCGGCAACAGGATCAAAGCTATTGCACTATGTAGAATAATGATACCAAGAAAATGAATATCTGACAAGGAATGAAAACTGTTCAGAGACTAACCTGTACAAGTTCAAGTTCATATTGCTTACAGCCCAGCCGACTACCAGAGCCATATCAGGGTTAACACCATGTCAAAACGACAACCAGGTTAAGATAAAAGACAACAGTTAAAAATCATGCTCACCATTAACCTTGCAAGTGTAAAATGCAATTAAAGACACTGACCTGTAAGTGCAGGTGTACAGACCCATGGATTCATCATCACAGGTGCATCGGAGATCACAGCCATCATCCCAACTGTCTCCTACGTGGTGCACAGAGCCTTTGTAGACACAGCCTCCTGTACAAATACACACAATGGCAAACAATCACTTTAAGCAGTGCTAAAACCCCATACATTCTACACACTGTTTCAATGGAACAGGGAAAGGAAAACTCCACCCATTTCCCCAGTGCCTCGAAATGTCATAAACAATTTCAATCATTCAGTCAAAACATTTGTGGAGGTGAACTGTTTCTATTCATGCTTAGAGCTCAATTACTGAGAGACAGGTGAGGTAATCCTGTAATTTTCTATACAATGAACATCTTGAAGTACACAAAAAGCTATACAGACTCTCTCAAAAACAGACAGACAAAATTCTTTAAAAAGACAACATAAACTTTATAATTTTACACCTATTCTGAACATGCTTTCTGCCTAAAGTGAGAGAAAAATCTCTTACCCTGAGAACCAGTGAAGCCGGCGATGGTACTGCCAAGGCCTATGGAACCGGTACCAGTTACGTTGGCCAGTGGGTTTGGAGTGATGTTCACAGGAGTGCCTGTACCAGTATAGCCTGTAACAGTGCTGTGTGGGTTGACAGTGGCAGCACCAGACGGACCAGTGCCCTGACCTGGGGTGATATTGATGATTGGTCCTGTACCGGTATGGCCTGTAACTGCACCATTAACGGTGACCGTAGAAGCAGTACCGGACGGACCCGTACCCTGACCTGGGGTGATATTGATGATTGGTCCTGTACCGGTATGGCCTGTAACTGCACCATTAACGGTGACCGTAGAAGCAGTACCGGAAGGACCAGTACCCTGACCTGGCGTGATGATGATGGTGCCTCCGGTGCCGGTCTGACTTGTGAACGTACCCTGTGGGTTCACGGAGGGGCCAGTACCACTAGGACCAGTGCCAGTCTCACCAGTAACCATTACAGTGGTTGTGGGTGTTGGTGGTGACGATGTTGGCTGCTCTGGGTAACATCGAGCGCGCTGACAACAAGCGTCTGCTGGGTCTGGTTCCATTCTACAGGTGGGTGGCATGAAGTAATAAGACACACACCTGTGTGACCACAACAGAAAAGGATGAGTTCTTCACATAAGTCAGAACAAATGGGACACAAATTTTCATTGGATTTTTTATTCTATCTGATGCTCAAACACATCACGTTCACTTTACCTTCTAATATACAAACTGAAGTAAGAAAGAAATAGCAAAAATCTTGACTATAATTGGCTTCATTTGATGCATAAACAAAAAAATCTATCATGCTGACTTTATCATTATGAGTCCATCCAAAGATAAACGATGAGCCAAAACCTATGGGTTGGGTGGGTAAAAGTTGTCCTTGATGTTTCATGGACATCCCTGATAGTAACAGTCTTTTTGATGAAATCTACAACAAAACAACTTTTCATATTGCAGATAATAATAATAATATAATAATTACAATATTTATATAGCGCAAAATCTTGATAGAAATCAAATCTAAGCGCTGAATATACACATACGCACGCGCGCACACACACACTCACACATGGATATAAATAGGGAAAAAGAATAAAAGCAATGGAAAATTATAGAGAGCATATTATATACAATTATATATTACAATGTGATTCCACTCCGAGCGGAGACAGGCTACAGAGGGGGATGAGTGAGGTCAGGATTTCATGCAGAGGAGAAACGGTGAGTTTTGAGAGCGGACTTGAAGGAGACAAAAGTAGGTTGCTGACGGACTGAGAGAGGAAGTTTGTTCTAGGAGAGTGGACCAGAAACAGAGAAGGCTCGTGGACCGTAGGTATTGAGCTTAGTGTGTGGAAAGCGAAAAATCAGAGGATCGGAGGCAGAGCGGAGGGTATGTGAGGGAAGATAGATCTCAAGTAGGCTTGACAGGTAATCGGGGGCTGCGTTATTGAGGCTTTTGTAGCACATGGTGTCTAGTTTGAACTGTATGAGCTTTGATACAGGGAGCCAGTGAAGTTGTTCCAGGAGAGGAGAAATGTGGTCAGCTTTTTTTTTTTTTGAGTACAAGGCGTGCAGCATTGTTTTGAATGCGCTGTAGGATGTGGATGGTGGAGGCAGGAAGACCAGACAGGAGTGAATTGCAATAGTCAATGCGACACATTATGAAGGAGAGAATGAGTTTTGCAGTTGTTTCGACAAGAGATACTTCCTGATCAGGCTTATATGATGGAGGTGATAGTAGCAAGATCTGGCAGTTTGAGAAACAAAGTTGTTCATGGAGAGGGTAGAGTCAAGGCAGACACCAAGGTTTTTAGCTGAGTCAGAAATTGGGACTGATGTGTTACATAATGAGAGAGAAAGAGGAGGCAGCTGAGAAAGTTTCTGACAGGTGCCAATGAGGATAGCTTCCGTCTTGTCGTCATTAAGCTGGAGTTTATTGTATGTCATCCAGTACTTAATGTCCGAGTAGCACTCAGTGGTGTGAGTCAAGAGGTGCTGTACATTGTCAGGTGAGTCACTGTCTTGAAGTTGGGTGTCATCAGCATAGAGGTGGTGTTTTATAGAGTGGGAGTTGATGATAGTGGACAGGGGGAGGTGTAAAGAGTGAAAAGAACAGGGCCAAGGACAGATTCTTGTGGAACACCACAGGTCAGGTATGCAGGTTGAGAGTATATGCCATTGATGAGAACAGTTTGTTTTCTGTTTGATAGATATGAAGTGAACCAGGAAAGAGCAGTGTCAGAGATGCCAAAAGTATGATGGAGTCTAGAAAAGAGAATACCATGATCAATGGTATCAAAGGCTGCAGATTGATCGAGGAGTGTGAGGAGAGAGACTTTGCCAGTATCAGTTGCAAGGAGGAGATTGTTGAGAATGTGTAGTAGGGCAGTTTCAGTGCTATGGCACTGGCGTAGGCTGATTGGAAAGTTAGATTTACACTATAACTTACCTATCTGTACACTGGTATTTTCCCCGAAGAGCATCAAGACACATGCATCTGTAGTTACAACCATCATCCCACACTGCATTTTGTGGGTACAGTGTCTTCTGGTACACACAGCCATCTATACACACACACACAAAATATCAAATGGAGGGACTGAAAGAAATTTCCCTTAGTTATATTTGATTAATAAACATATATTTACCATGTCAATACTCAGGCCATTTTCCTATTCCAGAATGATCAGGATTGTGAAAAGGAGGCAGACACCAGACAGTAAGATAAAGGTACAAGACTGGAGGTCTGCCTTTTTTCCTTTTTATCTCTGCTTTTCCTTGACAGATGATTGCTATGAGGTCTGTGTTCTTGCTGCGTGACACATGACCAGTGTATTTTAGTCTTCTCTTGTTGATGTCTGCTAGTAATTTTCTGGAGGAATCAAGTTCTTCCAGGACACTTTCATTAGTTCTTCTATCTGTCCATTTGACACGTAGTAGTCTCTGATAAAACCATATCTCTGCTGCCTCAATTCTTTTGCAGCCAGCTTTTCTGAGAGTCCAGGCTTTGCAGCCATAAATCATAATTGGCTAGATCAAACATTTTAAAAGTCTAATTTTCAGGCCATTTGATATCGAGATTTTAAATAAATGAACTATGGGGTTGGTGATGTTTTGTGGAACTGGAATGAGTGGCATGGACTCAATGTCACTGAGGTGGTGCAGAAATTGATAAAAAAAAGTCTTACTGGAGAATCCTGTGTGGGATCCGAAGCTGCCAACAGGTCGACCAACACCTCCAGTGCCAATGAAAGACCCTGGCTTGACGCCCACCAGAAGGTAAGTGGGGTTGGGAGTACTTCCACCAGTGACACCAGGCAGGGCTGGTGTGACTGGTATCTGGGGCTGAGGGCAGTCAGGAACCAAGCAACAGCTGTCAGAGGGATCCACCCTCAGCACACACCCATCAGCCAGCTCACCAAATGTCTTACATCTGCACAACAATTGGTACAGTATGTTTTTTTCTTCTTGTAAATGTCAGCGTTATGAAGCATCACCATACATTACGATAAAATGTACAGTTATGTTCTAAGTTTCTTGTTCTGCGTATGAGTAATTTGAATGAAAATAAGCTCACAATGCTGAGTTGTGTGTATGCATTTGTGTGAATGGTTATTAAACAGTGTGGCTGTCATTAAATACACACACACACACACACACACACACACACACACACACACACACACACATGCACACATACACACAGAGAGAAATATCTCACTGTAAATGAGGACATTAGAACAGAAGGTAAAATCATACCATCAGAACAATTCAAGTCTCTGTATCAACAATCTCTGATACATAAGCAAACTATGCTGACAGTATGAAGCTGGTGGATAGAGTGCAAGAGTCAAAGGGTTTAAGTCCCCATCAGTCCTGTCAAAGTCACTGTGGGATTCTTCAGCACCAACCAGCTCCTACTCAGAGCTGAGTGTGCTATGAGCAGTACAGGTTTATCCACTCGACAGATGTGCCATTGAGGGAGCTGCTCTAATCTCTTGGCCAACACCACAGATGTCTGTATCTTTTGGCCTGGATGATACCAGGATATATTATGAGAGTTGAAAGTAAGCATAGAGTACAGCCCTATCACGCAATCTAATCCTACACGGAGCTCCAAAGCATCATGATTATCATCCCCATCTCATCATCAATGTCATAGCATTATAGCGTTGTAAAAACTGTCCCAGCTTCTATGGCCATTAAAAGTGGTATAGACAATAGGACAGGAAAAAAAAAACAGTGAGCAAAAATGAAACTGCCTAAATGCAATGACTCTTTGATTAAAAAAAAGTCTGCACATACCTATCTTTGCACGTGTAAAAGCCAGTGGTGGCATTGTCACACACACATTCCAAGTCACAGCCATCAGCCCAGGTCTCTCCCTCTCGGTAATAAGCACCATTGTAGACACAGAATCCTTAAGAAAAAAATGGGCACACAACTATTCTATGCAAGGCAGATGCAAGTACAGCAAAATCTCTCTTTAGTTTCTCCCAGCTAACCCCCAACTAGTATTCCTAGAGTTAATGATCATGTCTAGATGCCGACTTACTGCTATGTTGATTTTGCTGTGTCTGAAGTATAAGATATCTGTTAATACCAGTTGCTGTGATCTCTCCATTTGGCCCGTTGTCATGTACTTTTTCCTGACATCATATAAGTGAAACTATACACACTAGTCTAATGCAATTAACAGAAAGTTATATTCATATACTGTGTCAATGTAGTTGTGAGGCTGATGTAATTTTAATCATGAATGTTGAAGAACATTCAGATGTCTACCATTTTGAGAGACTGAGTTCAGTATATAAGATAAGGACCTAGATCTCCAAATAGTAAGTTAAAACTAGTATGTTACTCCACAACTTGTCAAAGCTACACTGACTTAGGAAAACTTTTAAGATACAAGTGCAAGTGCTACAACTGATGCTGTTTCGTGTCTACACACAAAATGTTGTCAGCAGTATTCATCACTGGACTATTAACCTCCATATGTACCCAAGCTCATATTAATGGAAGGAAAGGGGGAGGGAGGAATACAGATGTGACACAAACTGCAAAGTAAAATAGTGCATGTGTGTGCGTGCATTCATGTAGGTTTTGTGTGCGTCTGGGTGCATGAGTGTATTTGCACGTTTGTGTGTGTATGTGCAACTTAAGTTGCCAACAACAAGTTTTCAGCACAATGGGAAAAAAATGAAAAATATAATGCTTACTTAAATGTACGACTGTGATAATACATATCTTCTTTTTCTGACAGGTACTAGTCTGGTTTTAGCAAATGCTACAAGCATGCCCATCACGATAAAATGTCATCCAGATCCATGGCTTCTTATACCAGATCAGTTTTAAAGAGCTGTTTTACAAGAATGCTTATTGTGATTTAAATCAATCTGAAAGGGAAAAAATGAAACTCATCCAATGATACATGCTGTTCTGTTGTGGCAACTTCATGCAGGAAATAATGCATACGTGTAGGCGGTGTCAGTCAAGCTAGGGTTACTGGTAAAGACATTATTTCTGATTAAACAAAAAATTATCAATGTTTACTTGATTAAAGAGATAATTCTGTACATCCAAATGCATAAGCATTGATAACAGGATGTACAAACTATCACTGGAGATGAAAGTCTTACCATTGGGTATGGCAGTGGGTTCAGGTGTAGGTATAACAGATGGCTTAGAGGTGGGTCCAGTGCCAGGGTTCTGAGTATTGGGGACGATAATAGGGTGAGGGGTGGGGGTTCCGTTAGGGAATGGAGTAGGGTTGACAAAATCACAGTAGGGAGTCATGCAGCATGGTTCCTGTGGGTCCTGCACCAACACACACCGACCATCTGGCAAGTCTGGTAGGACAGGACACCTGTGGCACACAACACCATTTTGATGTTATCTTCTACCGCAATTTGAAAACTTACTGCATTAAACTCACATCAACGAACCAATGGAACAAGTTTATATTTCAGTTTCAGTTTCTCAACATGACGTCTCTGCGCTTGGAACGAATTCCATATGCACTAATGTCACAGGTGCCATGTGTATGGTGATCATGGCACAAGTCTTAAGCCTGCAAATAAACCCATGAAGTGGCCAGGTCCTGAGGCCCTACCTAGACTATGTTTTACCCAGTCTATATTTCATACTGGTATTTTATCAGTCTTCTGATGGAATAATCTTGGTTAAAAGTTTACATTATGATTCATTAACACTAATGGATGGTGGTAATTAAGATTACATGCAAGTAATAAATCCTAATGGCCTTGGACAAAAAAAATCAAATTATAAGAAAAATCATCTTCATCATTAATAACAATAGTGATTACAAAAACAACAACAACAGCAGCAGCACAACTACTGCATAACAACAAAAAGCCATAATGTAACATGGTTGTCTGCCATGATGACAAGCAAATGGGACACGTGTGGGCTGGCATCTTTCAAGAATAGAACTTTTTTAATGGTCAAAAAGCTTCAGTTCAATATGAAAATGACAAAATAAACAAATACAAAAATAAACGAATGAAAGAATGAATGCATAAATGAATGAATAAATGAACACATGAATGAATGAATGATTGAACAGAAAAATTCAGGCTTTGTATACAAAACTCTGTGGACAAATTTCTTCTCTTACATGTTTCCTCAAACAGATGTAGTCAGCTCATGATTTGGATAGATTCTCTTGTCAATCCAGTGAAAGAGTAGACACACTGGTCCTTTATCGCCTGGTATGGGTCATCATGTGGGATACATCATGACTTACGATAAAACAAACCACCACCAACTGACGACAGAGACAAACAAACAGACAGATAGATAGATAGATAGAGAGATACTGACTTCTGGGAGCAGGAGTATCTGCCAGTGGTTCCGTTCAGACACTCGCATATGTATTCACATCCATCCTCCCATTGTTGTTTCTCCTGGTAGATTATGCCCTTGTAGTAACAACCTGTGTGTTACAACAGACAGCATGAACAAGAATGATTAAAACAACACTCGCATCTATTATCATACTGTAACTCATTCTCATACAGTATTATTCTCCAAACTCATTTGGACTGGCTGTGTGTTACGCAGGATCAGACCTTTCTTAATGAAGCACACAAATGTCAAGCTGCTAAGCAAGCTGACAACCTTCTACTATGTTCTTGCACAGTCTGCATCTTTGGTGATGTGCATGGTGGGTCTTTTCACATTTCCACTGGCCAGCTACTGACTTACAGGATCTTTGATGTGCACATTTCATGTTCTACACAGTACACGCAAGAAGAGGATTTAAACAGTGGCAGGTCTGCACACATGTTGACCCAGGAGGCAATATACTTATACATACTTTCCACACTTTTCATCATATTCCTGGAACACATCACCATCTTACGCACTTGTAGATCATAGTTAAATCAGCACTGAAGGAAAAACTCCATCACAAACTTTCACTTCGCAGTTGACATTGATGGCCTGGCAAGCAATTTAGCAAGACCTTGCCATACTAATGGCCTAGTAGGCAGTTTAGCAAGACGTCACTACAGTGATGGCCTGGTAGGCAGTTTAGCAGAAACTCGCTCAGTTTGTTAAAGGCTTGATGAAACACTGACAAGATATAGCGTGGAAATCAGCACCGAGAAGACCAAGTTGACAGCCAGACACACCACCACCATCGCCACTGACATGTGCCCATGGACTTGAAGCTGGGAACTGTTTAACAATTCACTACCTGGGATCCATCATTAGCAATCCAAACCAGAGATCATCTCGAGAGCAGCAAAGACAGGTATCAATCTCATCATCATCATCAGGTGCCCTGCCGCATGGCGTTGGTGATCATGGACTTCCATCTGTCTCTATCTCTCGTTGCCCCTAGCATCTCCCCCACCCTCCTTGTCCCCATCCACTCTGCAAGTCCGTCCAGCATTTTCTCCCTGGGTCTACCCAGTGCTGTCTTTCCCTCCAGCTTTCCCATTGTGACCAGGTGCTCCAAATCCCCCTTCCTCATAAAATGGCCAATAAATGTTGCCTGTCTTTTCCTAATCTTCCTTATGAGTGATCTACTTGTGTGCCTCCATCAAGACTGTCTCGTTTGTTTTCTTTACTGTCCCTGGAACTCTCAACAGGTATCAATCTACGTTCCCCAAAACTTCAGACATTAAGGTAGTCTATCGTTTCTCTTTCATGGCACTTACAGGCATCCCCTTCAGGCATAACTCAAACTTCACATGATAAATTCACTAAAAGGCTAGAAAATTTCCTTCTGCACACACACAAAAACACATTTACATGCATGCATGCACGCACACACACAGACTGAAAAACCTACATGTTTGTATATGGAAACACATAGCCAGTCACATCACAAAAGACTCAATTAGCATTGATCTTAACCAATTTCTAGTAAACACTTTCTAAAACCAGATTAAAACAAAAGCAAAGAGATTATATCATCGAACTCTTAATACCTGTTGTAGGCTGAGGTGTTGGTGTGATAATATTGCCGTCTGGTCCAGTCACGGGGATTGGTGTTGCTATAGGTGCACTGGTAGGTACCGCAGTTGGCACCTTCCCAATTCCTTCGATCTTGCCAGGAACCAGAGTCAGTACATTAGCGATACCCGGAGTGGGGGTGACATCAGGTCGTGGGGTAGGAGTGAGCAGAGGGCACTTGGGGATCTCACAGCAAGTAGGGTCCTGTGGGTCTGGGACCATCGTGCAGCCTGGGTCAGGTGTGTAGTGAACACACCTGCAAACAGCAATATGGGTAAAGGTGAAGGCTGCCCCATGTCCCTGAGACTGTAAGAGAGTGAAGTGAAAGAGACCTGTTTGTTTTGGAGTGGAAAGGGGGGGAGGCAGCATTATGAGTGCAATGCCCATCTCCTCCCCCTTGACACTTTACCTTCCCCAACTCTCAATAGGGTCCAGAATCCATTCATACCTGGGTGGACTAGAGGTCTCACGCACTAAGTCTTCTTGAGCCAGGCTTGAAGATGCGTGATCAGATGAGAAGGTGGTGCACCCTATTCCATAGTAACCAGGCTTCACAAAGACACAGACTGACCAAGTATTCAAAAATTCCTGCCCTGAATCCAGTGCTCAGCGATACAGGCAGGTCCACTATTTAACATTTTATTACCTAATGTCAGGTGGACAGCTTACACACCTGCAAACACTTCACCCTTTGACTCCCGCATCCTATCCACCAGCTGCAAAAACATAAGCTTTTGACTCTCTCATTCTACCCACCAGCTTGCTGCAGGAAGCTTGTGGATAGAGTGATGGAGTCAAAGGATTAAATTTTTGCTTTGCTAGCATGGTGGACAATGCAGGATGCTAGTGGATAGGGTGAGGGAGGCAAAGGGTTAAATTTTTGCTTTGCTAGCATGGTGGACAGTGCAGGATGCTAGTGGACACGGTGATCACTACATTTCCCTGCTCTACATCAGGTGTTCAGCCAGCATACCCACAAAACTCTTTGCAGATCTTGCATTCATTGGCAGAAATACCCAAGTGACACACCATTTCCAATTATTTTTATAATATTGCCCCCCAAAAAAGTACTCAGCTCACAAAAACGATCATATTTTTGTAAAGTTTGAAATTTATGCTTTCCAGATGATTAGTACACAAGTTGGTAACATGCATATGTAATCACAGTGTGATGCTGAAAATGGTTTCCAGCAGGGTGTACAGAATTTTTTTTTCCACAAGGTATATAACCGAACAGTCACCCACAGCTGCAAAATAATATTTACTTTAGACACAGTCCGTGGATACAGTCACTAAAATCTATATGCTGCCTATCTGGAAAAATCTTGCTCCGTGCGACAGACCTCAATGCAAGGCAGGCAGAAAGGTTTTTTGCATGGAACATATTCCACATCTGAGGGTCCTACTTTCTTTCTCTTCAGTTTTGAAAATCAGAAACTGATACATCACAGCCACATAAAACTGTGCTGTGCACAGGGCAATTAATACAGTGACTTTCTACCTTTGAAACACACCATGATACAGCACAGCCACATAAAACTGCTCTACACAGGGCAATTAATACCAGTGACTTTCTACCTTTGAAACACACCATGATACAGCGCAGCCACACAAAACTGTGCTCTGCACAGGGCAATTAATACCAGTGACTGTCTACCTTTGAAACACACCATGATACAGCGCAGCCACACAAAACTGTGCTCTGCACAGGGCAATTAATACCAGTGACTGTCTACCTTTGAAACACACCATGATACAGCGCAGCCACATAAAACTGTGCTCTGCACAGGGCAATTAATACCAGTGACTTTCTACCTTTGAAACACACCATGATACAGCGCAGCCACACAAAACTGTGCTCTGCACAGGGCAATTAATACCAGTAACTGTCTACCTTTGAAACACACCATGATACAGCGCAGCCACATAAAACTGTGCTCTGCACAGGGCAATTAATACCAGTGACTGTCTACCTTTGAAACACACCATGATACAGCGCAGCCACATAAAACTGTGCTCTGCACAGGGCAATTAATACCAGTGACTGTCTACCTTTGAAACACACCATGATACAGCGCAGCCACACAAAACTGTGCTCTGCACAGGGCAATTAATACCAGTGACTGTCTACCTTTGAAACACACCATGATACAGCGCAGCCACATAAAACTGTGCTCTACACAGGGCAATTAATAACAGTGACTTTCTACCTTTGAAACATACCATGATACAGCACAGCCACACAAAACTGTGCTCTGCACAGGGCAATTAATAACAGTGACTTTCTACTTTTGAAACATACCAAGTCTGCCTCCCTTCAATTATTTTTGGTTTGGGGGGAAATTTGATGAAAATCACCAATGCCCAAGCACCGGCACTGTCATCAACAGATTTCCTACCACTAAAGCACTGACAACAGCATGTCATCACAGAGTTAAAGACACTGGCTCACTATACTTTTCCAACCGTTTCAAAACATGCAAAACTTCAACAGGATAAAAAAAAAAAAAAGAAATTTAAGTACACACATCAATGCATTCGCGCACATAATCTAAGGATATGCCCCCTGGCGTTGACCACTCTGTCCAATTTATCGCACAGGGGATTTAAAAAACACACCTGAATACAAACCCAAACACAACCAAGGACACCAAAACATACATAAGAACGGGTATAAATTACCTGAAATTGCCTCTGCATATCTCATTTCCCTAGAGCCAAAAATGCATTTAATACATGTACCCAATTATCGATCCAAAGAAAAAGTGCATGACTTTATCGAACACATGCAGGTGAATGGACCACAAGGCAGAAAATGATAGGTAGAAATGACAGAAAGCACAGGAACAAAGCAGAAACAAAGAGACTGACAGAAAAGAGGAATTTCCAGAAGGCGGGGATACTAGTTATACTGAAAGAGCCCCCAGCATCCCTATGGGGGGACTTGGATAAAGTGCTTATGTAATACACCTGCAAAACAGTGGTTCAGAAACGTCCACTGTTCAGTATTTCCTGTCCTGAACCAGGTGTAGCAATGATATAGACAGATCCACCACATTCTCCTCAACTGCTTCATGCATGTAGTGAAACATTTCTCACCTGTCTCACCTGTCGGCGTCACCGGGAACAGTGTTGGCCGCTGCACATGATGTCCTCACAAGTTGCCTCCAGCACTCTCGATCTTGGCTAAGTCTGACCACCTCCTGGAGTTTCTTGCCACTGATGTTTGTGATGTTTCTAGCAAGTGATGCAGGTGGCCGTCCTCTGTTTCTCTTTCCTTCCACTTTACCTTGGAGGACAGTGGACATCAAGTCTGTTCTCTCATTACGGATTGCGTGTCCAACATATTTCAGTTTCCTCCGTTGTATGAGTACTAGAAGCTTGCGTGTAGTACCCAACTCATTCAGTATGCTTTCATTTGAGCGCCTATCCGTCCATTTGACCCTCAGCAGTCTTCGGTAAAACCACAGCTCTGCTGCTTCCACTCGTCTTTCATCCTCTTTCTTCATTGTCCATGCCTCGCAGCCGTATAACATCACTGGCCAGACAAGACATTTTAAGAGTTTTATCTTAAGGTCTGCTGTTATGCTGTGGTCTTTCCAAATATTGTTCAATTGAACCATACTGTTCTTGGCCATTCCAATTCTCATCTTTATGTCTTTTGAGCATGTTCCATCGTGTGTCTTGACTGAACCTAAATATCTAAAGTCCTTGACATTTTCTAGAGGGACTTGGTTTAGCATGATCTGGTCCTGTCTAGTGTTATATTTGCCTGCAACATGCATAACCTTTGTCTTCTTTGAATTTAAGTCCAGCCCAGCTGCCTTTCCAACCCGGTCTACCCTGTACAGGATCCTCCAAAAAGTGATGTGCCATATTCGTTCCACCTATCCAAGACATCATCTGGTTCAGTCAGAGTGTGACCATCCTTGTTGTTGATGCATTGGTTTGTTGCTTTGAAATTTGTTTTTTTCACTTTTTTTATTTGTTTGAAGAGCTCCCTCGACTTCCTGTTTTCGTTGTGTTCATTGATTTTACTGCATTCTTGTGCCAGCCAATTTGCTTTGTCTCTTCTGACTTTACTTTTTATTTCCCTTTTCAGTGCTGAGTATTTTTCCCGCTCTCCCTGCTTTCGAGCTTGACTTTTCTTTTCTGCCAGATCTATCACTTCCTGACTTATGTAGGGCTTAGCTTTTTTTCTTTTTTCTTCTTTTCCTAGTTTTTCTTCAGAGATTTTGGTCAGTGTGTTTTTTTATGTCTGTCCAGATTTCATCAGGATATGAGTCATTTTCATCCCATACTTCAAGTAACTTTAAGAAACGATTACTTGTTTCTATACTGAATTCTAACGCACATTTACGAACAGTAAAACAGACAGGCCCATTGTTAAAAAAATTCTACTGTAAATCAGGTATAACCTCCTGTGGCTCATCACCTTGCCATGACTGGAGGGTTATGCATCTGAGACCCTGTCTGGAACGGCCACCCAAGCCAGACAGGTCAAAAGATAGAGGCTGCACAAGAGTGGTCCCAAGGTCCTTCAGGCAGCAGTTGGGCATTGTGGGCTAACAGACCAGTCCCGGAAAACTTGTTTGTTAGTAAATAGCATCAATGCAAAAGGTAGTGTGGTCAGAAAAAGATGGAGGTACAGAAAAAGACACCAAAACCTGGATTAACAAAGCAAGACATGCATTCAATGTCCTGCAGGCTATATGGAACACATGAGCCCTCTCTAATCGCAAGAAGATGATGACATTCTACACCAAACTGAAATCAATCTGCGTGGATCAGAGGCGTGAAAGTTAATATAGACAAGTACTGATAAACTCCACATTTTCACCAATAAATGCACAAGACACATCAAAATCACTGACAACCAGAAAAAAGATCAAATACCAGCTTGTGGAAAAGGACAAACCAGATTCTAAGAATCAAGGACATTATGAAAAAACAACAATAGGAAATGGGGCTGCATCAGACACACTGTATAAACCTTCAAACAACATCACAAAACAGGAATTACAGTGGAACCACCACGAGAAAAGGAAAGTGTGCAGACCAAAACAGACTTGGAAAAGATGCATGGGAAACAAGATGAAGGCAGTTAGTTAGACATGGACCCAACTGAACAGAGCAGCCTGGAACCAATTCTGCTGGAGGAGCATTGTTAAAGCCTATGCACTACAAATAAGTCAACGTTAAGATCAGGTATAGTAAACAACTGCAAATTCCGAATTAATAAATATTTTCACTATCTAATAATATCCTGTCACTACTTTTTTTTTTTTTTTTTGTCTTTTAAAAAACCCCATTTAAGTTAGATAATAAGAAGAAAATGTGTAATGTGCAACTCACATGCAAGTATGTACTCCGGGTAAATTTTTGATAACCTAAACTGTACACACACACACACACACACACACACACACACACACACACACACACACACACACACACACACATGTATACACACATACCTTTCCTGACATCTGTAGAATCCAACAGCTGCATCCTCACACTTGCAGATGGCGCTGCATCCTTCATACCATATCTGGTCCTGACGATAAGCCTGACCGTTATAGATGCAAGCTGAAAGCACATAAAAAGAAAAGTATATTCTGAAAACTTTTCTGATTTCAGTTTTATCATCATACAACAAATCATAGCAATTAACATCATTCTTACTGCATGAAATCGTAGCAGCCTACATGTTCACTCTTATCACTAAACAAACTAGTAAAGTCACTTAATTTGAAATGTTTAACTCAAAATCAAAAACAAATAAAAACTAAACAAACAGTAATCGCTGTAAGGAGCCAGAAATACAGGAAAATAGAATCAGAGTGCGTATTTAATATAACAAGACAAGACAGGTGCAAATTTTCGACCAACATGGCCTTTGTGGGGCAAAAGGTGCGTGGAAAACAAGATGAAGACAGCTGGTTGGACATGGACACAACTGAACAGAACTACCTGGAACTGCTGGAGGACTGATGTTTCTTTTTGTGGTTTATTTTTGTTCTTTCCCATCTTCTCCCTTCCTAAACAGTTCCCTGGAGTACTGATTTAGCAAGGCCATTGGATCCTGTTATATGGCCATACCAATGTACTTTTCTTTTCTTAACTGATAACAGCAGACCTTCATATGGTCCAATGTCCTGCTTGGTGCTTTGGTGCATTTGTTCACTGGTGATATGATCAATGTATCTTGTGTTAACATTTCATTTCCAGAGCCTGATTCTTTTGTCCAACTCTGCTGTCAGGATCGATGCCTCATACAGGAGGGTGGAATACATCAGTGCAAGTAGGAAGCTGATTTTGTGTTTATAATAATAATAATAAATAATAATTACAATATTTATATAGCGCAAAATATTGATAAAAACAAATCTAAGCGCTGAAACAGACACACACGCACGCACTCACGCACGCACACACACACACACACCCACACACACGCACATGCACACACACACACACACACACACGCACACGGCTATAAATGGGGAGAAAGAATAAAAGCAATGGAAAATTATAGAGAGCATATTATATACAATTATATATTACAATGTGATTCCCCTCCGAGTGGAGACAGGCTGCAGAGGGGATTGAGTGAGGTCAGGATTTTATGCAGAGGAGAAAAGGTGAGTTTTGAGAGCGGACTTGAAGGAGACAAAAGTAGGTTGCTGACGGACAGAGAGAGGAAGTTTGTTCCTGGAGAGTGGACCAGAAACAGAGAAGGCTCGTGGACCATAGGTATTGAGCTTAGTGCGTGGAAAGCGAAAAGTCAGAGGATCGGAGGCAGAGCGGAGGGTACATGAGGGAACATAGATCTCAAGTAGGCTTGACAGGTAATCAGGGGCTGCGTTGTTGAGGCTTTTGTAGCACATGGTGTCTAGTTTGTACTGTATGCGCTTTGATACAGGGAGCCAGTGAAGTTGTGCCAGGAGAGGGGATATGAGGTCAGCTTTTTTCTTTTTGAGTACAAGGCGTGCAGCATTGTTTTGAATGTGCTGTAGGATGTGAATGGTGGAGGCAGGAAGACCAGACAGGAGTGAATTGCAATAGTCAATGCGAGACATTATGAAGGAGAGAACAAGTTTTGCAGTTGTTTCGACAGAGAGATACTTCCTGACCAGGCTTATACGATGGAGGTGATAGTAGCAAGATCTGGCAGTTCGAGAAACAAAGTTGTTCATGTTTCAAAGAGATGTTCTTGACTTCCATACAAGTTTCAGCCTGGATGGTGCCGATGTTGTCTTTGCAACCCTCGAGAGGATTTCTGATTTGAATCCTTCATTGTTAATGATGGATCCCAGGCAAGTGAATTTTAAACAGTTCCTAGCTTCAATCCGCAGACACATATCAGTCCTGATGGTGGTGATGTGGCTGTCCATCAAGCTGGTTTTCTCAGCACAGATTTCCAGGCCATATCTCATCATCTAGGTTTTTTTTAAACAAGTTTAGTGAGTTCTTTCTCACATCAGGGAGAAGAGTAGCAGGATGGTTCAGACATTTGCCTGCTAATAACTAAACTCAAGGTGACAGGTTTCGCTTCCCATAGAGGCCTCGACTTTTCTCCTCAGTTTGGCTGGAAAATCGAACTGAACATTTAGTCCTTCGGAAGGGGATGAAAAATGAGTCAGACCCATGTGCCTTCTGGCTGTGCACACTAAAGATTCCACTGAAGTTGAAAATCGTGAAGAGCAGGGCGTTGCCTGGCTGCCTTGGTACAAAACATTGGAGAGATAGGTTGATTTCCCAGGTCCCACCCCTTGAAGACCAATTAGCCTTCTTGCCTTTCTGAAGTCTTGGTAAAAAAAAAAGTGAATATGAATATGAATTTGAAGCGAGGGAAAGGGGATGGGTAGTGCCCTCGTACTGCTGGCCCAGGGAAAAGTTGAGGTGTCTGCCACCTCACTCCCCTGCGACCCTAGGGTTATGGAACTATCTAGGTAAGACCTCAGTACCTGGCCAGCTTGTGGGTTTATGTGCAGGCTTGTGCTGTGATCATTCTGGATCTTCTCCATCCCATGGCACCTATGATGTCAGTGCATATGGAATTCACTGCAAACGTGGAGACAACATCTTGAGAAATTGAAACTGAAACTGAAACTTTCTCACAGCCTGCCAGGCCATCAATGTCATCTGTGAAACAAAGATTTATAACAGTTCTTCATTCAGTGCTGACTGTGCTGACATGATCTTCCAGTGTGTGGGTCATAATGCATGCCAAAAATATGTTGGAAAGTGTGGGAGACAGAAGGCAGCCCTGACAAACCTCACACAAAGCATGATACCACTTTCCCATGTAAGTAATGTAAGTATACATTGTTCCCTTTGGAGTACAGTTGCTGGGTGGTGTTGATTAGTTTTTGCACAGTGTTATATTTCTTCACTGTGGTGCACAGTGCTTCATGCCTGACTGTAAAACACCTTGAAAACACAATTATAGTAGTATCCCACACCCTATCCACCAACTGCAAAAACTGAATCCTTTGACTCACTCACCCTACCACCAGCTTCCTGCAGGGAATCAAAGGGTTCAGTTTCTGCTTTGCAAGCATGATTGGCAGTGTAGAATGTTGGTGGGCAGGGTGCGGGAGTCACAGAGTTAATAAAGATTATTGTATTGTATTATACTGTACCATATTATATTGCATTGCATTGCATTGCATTGTATTTTATTGCATTGTATTGTATTGTATAGTATTGTACTGCAATTGTACTGTACTGTGTGGTACAGTATGGTATGGTATGGTATGGTATGGTATGGTATGGTATGGTATGGTATGGTATGGTATGGTATGGTATGGTATGGTATGGTATGGTATGATATGGTACGGTATGGTATATGGTATGGTATACGGTACAGTAAGGTATGGTATGGTATGGTATGGTATGGTATGGTATGGTATGGTATGGTATAGTATGGTATGGTATATGGTACGGTATACGGTACAGTATGGTAGGTATGGTATCATAGACAAATTTAAATTACTAAAGATGATAAGATACAGACCAGTGACAGTGGGTGTGGTAACAGGAGGGTTGAGGGTGGAAACAAGGCTAGGGGTGGCATTGGGTTCTGGTGTGGGCTCCCTGGGTGGCCAGGGTTGACAGTAAGGCTTGAAGCAACACTGGTCAGCATCGTCCTTAACCATCATACAGGTTGGTGGTAGCTGAACGATGCGTTCACATCTACAGAACAGCAAAACAAATTGTACTGAGCAGGTTCATTTTCTGTACACAGACAAGACATCCTACTGTAATTAAAGTTAGTATGGCTTCTTTCTACATGCTGCTTCATATGCAAGTTCTCTTCTCACTTAACATACAAAAAAAAAATATAGAAAAACATCTGCACAAGGCCAACATTCAAATTTACTACATCGAAGACATCGTTAATTTTATATGCTGATTTTTTTTTCACAGATGTGTGTGGTGAACTTGCTTTTTGGTTTTTTTAACTGTCTTTGTGGAAATGGGGCAGGATTACCATTAGTTTCACATCTATACTGTCATCAAATCTAACACACTGATGCAATTTTTAGAATTTTCCAAGACATAGTACTTTACCTAATTAATTATGCAGCAAGCATGAATCTTTGAAAAAAATCTCCGAGTTTCAGACATTTACACAGTATTTATACAGCTGTTTCAATAAAATTAAATCGGGGAAAAAAGAAATAAGTAGGCTACTTTTCTTTGCACACATATTGTCCTCGAATGCCGTCAACACATTCACAGGTGTAGGAACAGCCATCATCCCACACTTCTCCCTCCTTGTAGGTTCGTCCATGGTATATGCATTCATCTGCACAAACGGAACAGAAAATGTTAGCACAACTTGTCAACAAAATAAAATGATGGATTTTTGAGAACGTCCTTTTTTATGAAGTTATGTAACTCGAAGCATGTCTTTCAATATTCAAGTACACACACACACACACACACACACACACACACACACACACACACACACACACACACACATATATAATTACATGTTGTCCCCATAAGCATACATACTGGAGTCTTTCATAGCAAACTGGACCTGACCTTACAAACTAACAGATGAGCACCTGTCGATGCTCATTATCATCATGAATCATAAAGATAACTGATATTTCACACAAATGAACCTTCAGTAAGAAAATAATGAAAGAATATATTACAATATATACATATGCAACAACATAACGGAATGTTGTCAGCTCATGTAAGAGCTTGACCTAAAAAGTCTGATTAACAAGACCAAATGAGTTTCAAGATTAGCACTATACAAGAATCATTTATACTAATATTGTTGAATTTTAGAATTACCATTCTATGGAACGGTCTGAACCTTGAACATCAGGCATGTGACGATAATGAAAAGAATACATGTATACTCACTATTTCGTGTCAAAGGCCCATTATGATTTGGAGGCAAAGAATTTCCACTGATGACACCAGTAGGTCCTGTAATGATGACTGTGTTGTTTTCAGTCTTGGGCTGGCACTGTGGCACCCGGCAACAGGAGTCCTGGGGGTCTGTCACCAGCTGACAGTCTGCTGGAATCTCTGTGTAGCTTGGACATCTGTGATAATCAGTCATACACTCAGTAAAACATCAATCAAGACTTGGTTGTTCTCACATGGGCATTGATATTCATTCAAATTTGAGAGAAAATGAAAGCCATACCGTAGACAACAAAACCTTGTGACATTTTACAGCCTCACCTATCACCTGTCAGCATCAACGAGTCCGATGGTGGCATTGCACAGTTGTCATGACAACTTTCTGCCATTCACTTTGCCAGTGTAGAGCCATATCAGGAAGATAATCACCTCAAAACGTACAAAACTTCAACAGGTAAAAAAAAAAAGGAAAGAAAACTGAATACACAATTCAATGCATTTGTGCATTCTAAGGACATGCCATGACACTGACCGTTCTGTCCAATTCATCTCACAGGGGATTTAAAAAACACACCTGAATATGAATTAATACAAACCGAAGGACACCAAAACATATAAAAACGGGCATAAAGTACCTAAAACTGCTTCCGCATATCTCACTTCCCTAGAGCCAAAAATGCACTTAATGCATGTACCCAATTATCAATCCTAAGAAAAAGTACACAAGACTTTATCAAACACGTACAGGTGAATGGACCAGCAAGGCACAAAATGACAGGAAGAAATGACAGAAGGCAAAGGAACATGGCAGAAACATAAAGAGTGACAGGAAAGAGAAAATTTCTAGAACAGAAATTCCAGAAGATGGGGATATTATTTATACTGAAAGAGCCCCCGGCATCCCCAAGGGTGCAACCAGGAAAGGTGGAGGCAACTAGTGCTGCAATCATCAGCACTGCACTCTTATGACCCCAATGGGCTGCATGATCCAAAAGCCATAAAGCTATGACAGATTCTTTTTATTCTATGAACAACTACTGCCGCTAGCTTTTCCAAACCTCCCACCACTTCTTATGAATTCTAAATGCTACCCTGTATCACAATTTTTGCTTGATGCCTTTTAATCTTTTTACTTCCACAGCCTATCCACCAGGACCCTGGAAGCTGTTGGAAGCTGGTGGATACTCAGAGGAAGTCAGTGGGTTTACTGTAACCCCTGCCTTCTCCATCCAAAAATATGACCTGTAAAACCTTACCTGTCATCACAGTTGACTTGTCCAGTGACGACATCCTCACAGCGACATGTTTTGTCACATCCATCATTCCATGTCTGTCCGTGGCTGTATGGGATGCCCTTGTACACACAGAACTCTGCACAAGAAAATACACATACCACCTCAAAATGCAGTGACTTTATTTCAATCTTATTAAGAAGATTATTTGAGACAGAAAACTAGATGAGTACCTGATTGTTTACTGGGCACAAAGTACTGCAATTATTTCAATATTCTTTCAGAACTGGTTGGTTTTCAAGCAACAAACATTGATTACAAAATGTGTCTTCATTATGACAGTCACCAAGGAAGATCTTAGTTTGGGAGAGGGTTTGAGTGCTGACTTGTGGAAAGCAGAGGTTCAAGTTCATATTGCTTATAGCCCAGCCGACTTCTAGTGCCATATCAGGGCTAACACCACGTCAAAAATGACAAGGAAAGCAGACGTGGGAAGGGGAAGGGAGGGTAGATGTAAACAATAACCAGGTGTGGAGCTCACTTCTGCTCTAATGTGGCAGCCGGCCAGTTTTAGCACTCTGCACAGAACATTGTACAGTGCAACACACTGAATTGTCAAGAGGGAGCCGATAACAAGGAAGGGGAAGACTACAAACAAACTACCTAGGAAACATAAATGAGTAGACAGGTCATAGCAGACCAGAGATTTTCAACCTGGTTGAGGTAAGACAGACGTGGAGGACAGAGACCCAGAGAGCAGTGCAGGCAGCCAACATTCCAAGGAATGATGCTGTAGAGTGAATGCTGATAAAATAAAGCAACAAATCATATACACACATACAGAAACTACACCACCTGTTATAACTTTTGATCATATGTGAGAAATGAAAACATCACTCACTCTGTATAGGTGAAAACAAATACAACTACACTCAGTCAAATGATAAATGAATAACAAGGATTCCACCAAAACAGCTACCAGAAAATGCCCAACATCATTCTCCATGATGCCAGTTGATGATAGACTGGCTTATTCACAGTACAACACAGTATTTTCCTTGTCACTAGCCCGTGGAATGCAGAAATACATGGCTACAGGGTGAGAGCAGATGTATGATATCCGACATCTGGTGCCAGGCTAACTGACCAACCAAAAGATGGGAAAAGGAGATATAGCTACAGCCAGGTCTTGCAGTTAATAAAAAAGTTATCATCACACTGTCATAAATGAAATCTGATCATAAAATGCATGACCCTTGTAATCAGAATACAGAATATACTGTCATAACGTATTATACATGAAAACCATTTAAAATAAAACAGAAGAAATCTGTCTTCAGCAACATACTATCCTCAAAAATTTATACTTAAATCAAAATGATAAATTTTCTTTACACACATACATGCACATGCACGCGTGCGCACACACACACACACACACACACACACACACACACACACACACACACTCTCTCTCTCTCTCCCCTTCTTCCTCCCTCTCCTTTGGGATCTTCTCCATCACATGGCATTTGTGGTGTTAATACATACAGATTTCATTCTGAGCATAAAGACATTGCCTTCAGAAACTGAAAATACACATATGCACAAACATGAGCACACACATACATATACATTCACAGTCTAGACAGGCAGAAACCATACTATTGGTTGATACAATTCAGTCCCAACCCTTCTTATTTTTATCTATTTATTCATTCATTTCACTGTCATACATCTCATTATTATTTTTTTTGAAAAAGGGGAGAATGATGCATGCACTCTTAGACACTTGTGATAGGTACTCACCAACTCCAGGTGCAATAGTGGGGTGGAGGGTGGGGAAAGGTGTGCTGGCCAAGGGTGGAGCCATAGTGGTGACATTGGTGAGGGGTGGATTCACTGTGGATCCTGGCACAGGGGTGGAAAGGCCAGGGGGTGTGGGTGTGGCATTACAGTCGGGTGTTGTACAGCAAGGGTCATTTGGATCACGCAACAATGTGCAGAAAGAGATCACGCTCTGTGGATAGCGCAGGCATCTGCAAACAGGATGAGGGGAGATGACTTACCATTTTATTGTATGTCTGTTATATATACTTATCAAGCCATCTGGCCTGTTCAATGTAATTATTAGAATATCCTTCTGAAAATGGTTTTAACTTTTTACTCTGTGTCTGTTAAGAACCAGAAAAAACACGAAAAAAGAATAAGAACACGTATTTAATACAACAAGACAAGACAGGTGCAAATTTTTGGCCAACTGGTCTTTGTCAAGCATAAGATCATGAACAAACAAATACCAGGTACAAAAATTAGGAGAAAAAGACTGAAACTTACCTGCTGCTCCATCCAGTAAAAGACTGAAACTTCCCTGCTGCTCCATCCAGTATACTAGATGGAGCAGCAGGGAAGTTTCAGTCTTTTTCTTCTTATTTTTGTACCTGGCGTTTGCTTGTTTGTTTGTGATCTTACGCTTGACAAACGCCACCTGGCCAAAACTTTGTGCCTGTCTTGTCTTGTTGTACTAAATACACATTCTTATTCTGTTTTCGTGGTTTTTCTGGTTCCTCTTTGCTTCAACGCGGGCAGTCACACTTGTTTTGGATTTCTATGTCTGCTACATTAAATCACTGAATCATCCTTTGATGGTGGTTTTATCATTTTACTCTATGCCTCTTAAATATGATTTCTAAATTGTCTTGCCTACCAAACACAATTGCTACATAATCCTTTTGAAAGTGGCTTCACCTTTTTCCTCTTGTCTGTTAAATATGATTACTAAATTATCCTGTCCATCAAATACAATTACTTATTTGTCCTTTTGAAGATGGTTTTGCCTTTTTCCTCTTGTTTGTTTGTTCAATGTAATACTAAATCATTCTTTCAAATGTGGTTTTACTTTCTCTTCGTGTCTGTTAAATATAATTACTAAATCATCCTTTTGAAGGTGGTTTTACCATTTTACTCTGAAATAATTGCTCAATTATCCTAACAGTTTCAGTCTGCTCAAGACAAGGTCACAACACACAGACAGAGAGTAATAGAGCACACTGAAAAGAGACATGACCTCCTGATCCTTGGATCCTGTCAGCCCTGGTCAAAAGAATTTGTCAATTTAAAGAAAGAACACCCTGATGTCTGCCTAATGTAAAAGGACTATTTTTAAATGAAACAGAATCTGAAAACTTCATCAGAGCACAGGTTTTATGTGTAGTTCATTGTACTGTAACAAAACTGTCTGAACTTCATCGGTGGTGAAGTGAATGCTTTCCAAGTCATTTGTGTACAGTGATACTTTCTTAAGCCAAAGAAGACTGAAAAAGAGGTGTCTTTTCTTGTTTAGGCTATACCTTACTTTCAGAATATTTCAGACTAAACATGTGTCAGATGTTGTATAAAGTCAGACAGGCATACTTGGTGACAATTGACAGAACTTTTTATTGTGTCTGAAATTTAGTTTGGATCAAGGAGTCACAATGCCCAGCTGACAACAAATGCACAATACCACAAATGGCATGTGAATGGGATTCAAAATTTGACCTGCCCATAAAACCTACATACTGATGAAGCCTTCTGCCTACATGGTCAGCACTTTGAAAACTGTTAACCAGTTCAGTGCCTATAAGCCGTCAGCTGACGTTGCACAAAAGGTGTTGCTATATTGCCTAAGAGCCGTCCGCTGACGTTGCAGGAGTTTTCCGATTTTTCGTTCACAACTGTGTGAGCCAGTCAGCACACAGAAACACTGCACACTGAGCTATATGTGTCTACAATATAAAAATAGGATGTAAATTAGGATACGTCATAGGGAAGACACTTTTATTGTCGCTAATGATTTGGTAACTGGACCACGTGAAGTGGAGCACAATGGCGACGCAACCTTCGACAAGCCGAACAGTGGCTCACGTCAGCGGACTTCCACGACTCTAGAGGCCGTTCAAATGATTTTACAGCATGATGACGATGAGAGAATTTGTTATCTGATGATTCGCTTCAACATGAGGGTGGAGAAAGTAACAATGACCACGCCGACATTCAACGCTTGCTGGCTGAATCGATGCAAGCAGACGATAACAAGTACGAGTCAGACCGCGACTGCCGTGGTCAGTGCGAGTGGCGAGCGCGCAGGCCGTGACACTTCAGACTTTGGACCCAACAGCAGTGAACGTGATGGTACATGGTGAGATGGGTCACGCACGTGTTCGTGGTGTGGGAAGGGGGGAAGATGAGAAGGGGGAGAGGTGCAGAGGAGCTGTGCCCCAGTTAGACGGCATGGCAGGGGGCGTGGCGATCAGCGAAGTGTTTCGCTCACTGAAAATCTGTTGGCCTCCAAATGGACAACAGTCAGACATTCCTCAATTTTTATGAAATCCAGGATTGAAAGTGGGAACTGGTGACGTGTGCTATGCTTTTTCAAGCTGTTTCTGACTGATGAGCATGAGCTGATTGACTTATTTGAATAAGGATTCTGATTCTGGGCTTATTTTCTCTTGTTTTGATTGCAGAACCTGAAGAACAGAGAGAACCAATTCATGAGTGTCATGTAGTTTGATTGTTCAGTGTCTGAGTACACTGACTGTCATGTAGTTTGACTGTTCAGTGTCTAGTACAATCACTTTTATGTTTACCGAAACCAGGTCTATCATTGATGGGATGGTTACTTACTTATTTGTCTGCATGGGTTTAGTATCGTTTCATGAACATTTTATGATGTCATATGTTTTGTTTTCATTTATGTATGTAAACTGACAACAAACAAGTCATTTTCAGCTGTTTTTTTTGTTTGTGGGTGTGTTGGGTATCAATCTGTAGAGATGGAAACTTACTTTTTAGACAACACAAAAAAATTATTTCCACTTTGGAATGCCTGGACAGGTCTTTGCAATCAAGCTAAGAGAAAAATAAGCACAGATTCAGAATCCTCGTTCATTTTCCTTAAAAAAACACTTATGTTTCTTTGTTGTATCTCTTACAGTTTTTGCACTAGAATTTTTTGTTAATTATTACCCTCGAATCCTCAAAATTCCCCGGCAATGGGGAAGCACATGTTTACGTTTTTCTCTGGCACTGAAAGGGTTAAATACACATTCCTGTTTTCGGTCTGGCACGTTCTATAATTTTCAAACTGACTGAGAACTTAACCTCCTCCAGCCTCACAAAAACTGTCTATTTACAGTGTAATAGTATCAGAAGATGTGCTTGCGGCAACAAAGGACAGATGCATATGGAGGGACATGATCGCCAACGCCATGTGGCAAGGCACTTGATGATGATGAGTATCAGAATAAACTCTTTATCAAGCTGTGTGTAGTGCTTACCAGGATATATTATGACAGAAAGCGCAGAGTTCAGCCATTTCACGCAGTCTCAATTCTAGATGGAACTCCATAGCATCATGATTATCATCCCCATTGTCTTCATTATCACAGCATTGTAAAAATTGTCTCAGCTTCTGTGGCCATTAAGGTGATGCAGAGAATGGGACAGAAAAAGAATGTGAGCACAAACGAAATGGCCTAAGAGCGATGATTCTTAAAAAGAATGCACACATGCTGAACCAACCTGTCAGTACAGCGGTACTGTCCGCTGGAAGCATTGACACACTCACAATTAAACGTACACCCATCTTGCCACTTCTGACCCTGCGAGTAGACCCGTCCATTGTATATGCACACCTCTGCACAATAACACAACAGATAACACATGATTTATTGTCACCTTACTTGTAGACACATCCCTCTGCACAATAACACAACAGATAACACATGATCTATTGTCCTCTTATTTGTGGACATACCCCCCTGCGCTAGAGAACAACTATTAACATCTTCCTTTAATAAGGAAATTATTTCACAGCATTGCAATGTATTCAAACACCATTAAATGTGAAAATGTAAATGAGAAGTGAATGAGATAAAAGTAAATGACTACTTGACTTTGTTTACCTTCTAGGTGCATTACTTTTGTCTTCTTTCATTCTAGATTTAGATTTGCCTTCTTGCCTGCTGCATCTATTCTAATCAGAACTATTTTCATGATCATGATATTGTCTGACACCAACACATTATCATCAGCATAATGTATATTTGTGACGTTCCGACTGGCAATTTTAATTCCCATGTCTTCAATATATGCTTCTCTCACAACCTGCTCCATCAGACCATATATGTCCAAAGCAACATGTAAATGACATGTCTCTCCTACAGTAAGTTCTGAAATAGATCATTGCAATTCTGTGCTAGCTGGCTTACCAGAAAAACAAATTTCTTGACAATAAAGGATTCAGAACAATACAGCATATTTCATCATTATGAAAAGAAGGCATGTCATGAAAAGAAGGCATGTCATGAAAAGAAGGCATGTCATGAAAAGAAGCCATGTCATGAAAAGAAGCCATGTCATGAAAAGATGGTGTGTCATGAAAAGATGGCATGTCATGAAAAGATGGTGTGTCATGAAAAGAAGCCATGCCATGAAAAGAAGCCATGCCATGAAAAGAAGGCCATGTCATGAAAAGAAGGCATGTCATGAAAAGAAGGCATGTCATGAAAAGAAGCCATGTCATGAAAAGATGGTGTGTCATGAAAAGATGGCATGTCATGAAATGACGGCATGCCATGAAAAGACGGCATGTCATGAAAAGATGGCATGTCATGAAAAGAAGGGTTGCCATGAAAGGAAGGCATGTCATGAAAAGACGGCATGTCATGAAAAGATGGCATGTCATGAAAAGATGGCATGTCATGAAAAGAAGGTATGCCATGAAAGGAAGGCATGTCATGAAAATACGGCATGTCATGAAAAGAAGGTATGTCATGAAAGGAAGGCATGTCATGAAAAGATGGCATGTCATGAAAGGAAGGCATGTCATGAAAAGATGGCATGTCATGAAAAGAAGGTATGCCATGAAAGGAAGGCATGTCATGAAAAGACGGCATGTCATGAAAAGAAGGTATGCCATGAAAGGAAGGCATGTCATGAAAAGATGGCATGTCATGAAAAGAAGGGTTGCCATGAAAGGAAGGCATGTCATGAAAAGATGGCATGTCATGAAAGGAAGGCATGTCATGAAAAGATGGCATGTCATGAAAGGAAGGCATGTCATGAAAAGATGGCATGTCATGAAAGGAAGGCATGTCATGAAAAGATGGCATGTCATGAAAAGATGGCATGTCATGAAAAGAAGGTATGCCATGAAAGGAAGGCATGTCATGAAAAGACGGCATGTCATGAAAAGAAGGCATGTCATGATAGGAAGGCATGATTATGAACACTATTACTCAAACAACTACACTGGTTACCAATCAAATTTCACTGCCAGTATACAATTGCAAGCCTTGCATATCACTATTTTGATGATTCTTTACCACTGTATCTTTTGGATTGCCTCTGCAGATATCAAACATCACCCACCCAGCAATCCTCAAAACTAAAACCTTCTGAAGATGCCAAAACACACCCTTAAATCAGCTGGTGAGTGTTTCATCACACCATTTGTCTGGATCTCACTGCCGGCTGATCTGAAGGATTTGTCCATTCTTTCACACATTGAAAGACTTAACTATTCACCCAGGCCTTCCCCTGTTGATATCACAGTTGTTGGGTTTTTTCCAGTTTATTTTTTTCAAGTTTAGGCAAGACATCACAGTTTGTTTATCCACTCATGTGTATTTCCATTTCTGGCGGCTGTACATTTATGGCCATAAATGTTTATATGTGTAAGTATAGTTAGACATATTTAATATGTATTCATCTGCGCAATTTTACTGATGTGTGTATTCTGATGTGTGTATATGTGTGACAAATCAAATATTTCTGTATGTATTAATGTGTGTTATAAAATACGTAATGTGCAGTGATTTCAAATGAGTTAGGAGAACAGCGTTACAGAAAAATGGTTTTAAAAAAAAATTTTTTTTTATTTTACTGTGTTGGATTAAATTTGATGAAGACCATGACACAGTCAAGAAATCATTGTGGACACAGTTTAAAATAACACAAAGACATACTTATTGCAGAGCCTCATTTAAAATATTGTCTCACATCAGTCAAAAATATATGTAACCAACCTTTAGGAGGCTGAGGTGTGACAAACAGCCCAGGCACAAGGGTGGAGCCAGGTAAAGGAGTCTGAGTTGGAATTGGAGTAGGCTTCTGTCCGTAACCAGTGATAACACCGACATGTCCAGTCACGTTCTGAAGATCCGGGGTGTCACAGTCAGGCGTCATACAACAAGCTGGATCACGGATGTCAGGGACAAACTTGCAATTATCACCCACACTGGCAAATGTTGGACACCTGTAGCAGTTCACAAATAAAAAAAAGTCTTTCATGCCTTGTTTGTAACAAGAAACAAGAAATAAAACAGAAAAAAACACACCTTAGAATAATATTGGTAACAAAATACAAATGAATGCTAAAATCCATTTTTCCCTAAAGCAGAGCCTACATACAAGTACTGCTCCATAAAATTATGTAGTACAGCAATTAAAGACATCATGATAGTAACACATTCTGCAATTCAATTAAACTGAAAAAAATCTTTTGTTTGGCAGCAAAGATTTGAATGGACAGGAAGCTCAAGTACCATGCTGTAATTCCAGAAAGAAATAGGATCTGCTCATACAGTCACACAAAATGAAAAATAGAAGAAATGACTAAGACATACATACTAGTAATCACTCTCTTCTCCCCAAGTCTGTGAGTTTTGCCTTATTGGCGTGCTGGTGGACAGGATGCAGGAATAAAAAGGTTCAATGGATTACACCAGCCATTCAGAAGCACAGATCGCTTTTGCTATTTTATCATTCTTACATTATCAAAGCTGTCAAATTCACAGTTAGGTGGCAGAAATATTTAAGTCTGTACAATGTCTGATTTTATCAGCAAACCAGCGGTTTCAGAATAACACTATAAATGACACAATATACATCCTCATACACAATAAACAAAATAATGACAAATACTAAATGATCCAATAGTCTTCATACATAAATAAAATAACAACAAACACTAAGTCATCCAATCGTGAACTCATACACAACAAGCAAAATAACCACAAACACTCAGTGACCATAAGTCTTCATACATAATAAATAAAATAATGATAAATACTAAGTCATCCAGAGGTGAACTCATACACAATAAACAAAATAACCACAAACACTCAGTGACCATATGTCTTCATACATAATAAATAAAATAACAACAAACACTAAGTCATCCAATGGTAAACTCATACACAACAAGAAAAATAACCACAAATACTCAGTGACCATAAGTTTTCATACATAATAAATACAATAATGACAAACACTAAGTCATCCAACGGTGAACTCATACACAACAAGCAAAATAACCGCAAACACTCAGTGATCAAACAAGCAGCACACACAACGAACATTTAGTGACACAACAAGTGTCCTCATACACATTCAACAAAACTCAAAGACACAGAAACAGGTGAAGAAATTTCTCACCTTTCAGAACACCTGTAGAATCCTGTCTGGCCATCTTCACAGACACAGGACAAGTCACAGCCATCATACCACTTCTGACCTTCTGTGTAAGATGTGCCTTTGTATACACACACATCTGGGGACAGAGAGAACACACTGAAACCAGTCCATGTCAAAGCAAGATCATTGCACTTTACACACCAACAACAACAATGAACCAGAAAAACACAAAAATAAAAGCAGAGCACATATTTTATATAACAAAACAAGATAGGCACAACTTTTCAGCCAACAGGCCTTTTTTTTTTAAAGGATCATTACATTCAGGGGGATTACCTTTTATGCTCGCCTTTTTCGTTTTCGTCCCATTTTTTACGCCACCTCAATGATCACAGAAGTTGGCACAGTTCTTACAATGTGATGGTGATGATGTCAATGAGGATGATACTCATGATGCTATGAAGTTCCATCTAGGATTGAGACTGCGTGACAGGGCTATACTCTTCGCTTACAATCAAGATATATCCTGGCGTCAACCAGGCCCGGGAGATACAAACACCTGCGGTGCTGGTCAGAAGATTTGAGTAACACCTTCAATGATGCATCCATGAAGTGGATAAGACTTGACTGTGTTGTCCCAGTCTTCCCAATGAGCCCAACTCTGGGTCAGAGTCGGTCAGAGCCAAAAAATCCCACAACAATTTTTGAACCGACTGATGGGGATTTGAACCCACAACCTTCCATTCGGTAGTCCGCTGTGCTAACCACTACACAGTGGCAACTGTTAGCCAGCCAACTGGTGTTTGTCAAGCATACACAAATGACAAAAAAGAATACATGCATGACACTTAGCACAAAAAAACAGTACACAACTTTCCAAATGTAGTATCCTGGCAAGAGAAAATAGCCAAAATTTTGTGCCTGTCTATTTTTTGTTACACTAAATATGCATTTTACTGCTATTTTTATGTTTTTCTGGTTTGTATTTGCTTGAACGCTGGCAGCCACTTTGATTTAGACAACAACAACAAAAACAACAAAACAAAAAATGGGGGGAATAGTGTCATGTCAATATATTAATGTAATATAAACATAGTCAGAACATATACCAAAGCAGCATAAACACAGTTCATTTGATAAATTCAAGTCTTTCATACACAAGCACACATATCTTTAAGATTTCATGCATCAACTGATAAAAAATTGAAAGTATAAGTTTACTTAGTACACTAACTAGTGTGATAAAAATGGTTATTATTCAAATCTTTTCAAATCATGAAAATGGAATAGGCACAAAATGTAACTGATGTACACCATATACTCTTGTAACTACAGATAATGTGTTTCAAATTACTTACACAAACACACACACACACAAAGACATACAACACCACATCCACACACAAACCTCCCCACATACAAACAGACACATGCATGCATGTAAACATGTACACACACACACACACACACACACACACACACACACACACACACACACACACACACACACACACACACACACACAAACATACACACACCTCTAGGCAGAGGAATGGCAGGTGTAGTTGGACGAGGACTACCAGTAACACCTGGTGATACCGTCATGGGGCTGATTGTGCTGCCAGGTACAGGAGCAGATGTCAGAGGGTTGAGACAGGTGGGTACCTTACAGCAAGAGTCTTTAGGATCAGGTATCATGATGCAGTAATCCGGTATGCTGGGGTATGGAGTGCATCTGTCAACAACAACAAGAATGTGTCAATATCTTTAGTACTAACCCATTCACAATAAGTTAAAGGGCACACAAGAAAAACAAGCTTGCATGAAGAATCTAATAAACAGCAACAGACCCACAAAGTTTGTCCATTTCCACAAATTTCTTCAGACAGACAGCATGTCATTCTTCACCACATCTGATGACAGAACAGATTCACTGGCACATGATGTGAGCCCTGCTTGGCCAATGTTGGGAAGTTTGTATTGGGCACCTCTATTCATATTGTATCACCTTTGTGGTCTCCAGGGTACATTTATACAGCTGATCTTAGTCTGTAAGTTTGCCTTGGGCCTAAGCAAGCTTATGAAAGACCAGCTTTGCACACTTACACTCAGAAGGTTAGCAAACCTATACTAATCAATTTCTTCTCTTTAATAAACTTTTTACTGATAAGCATACTCTGGAAGCCCTCAAGACTCACTACACAACTGTGCCCTAGTGGGGTTACCGTGGCCAAGACCTTAATGTTTTATCATGTAAGCATGTATCCAATGTTTTTTGATGTTTCCCCAGAGCTGTTAAACTTGACCCGTTGGTGCTTAGATGCTCTTTCAATCTATGCACAGTGTTTTTCATATCTCATTCGTGTAATCTTTCTATCATTTATCACAGATTATGAAAAAAAATTTTTTCGTCATCTAGACCAATATAATCTTTGTGTCATTTATCACAACATATAATAAACAATTAGTGTTATCTTGTCAGATGGGGTTTTGTTTTGGTGAAGGACAAGTTGGGTCTGACCTGGAAGAAAATCTACTGCATCACACTGAATTCATAAGGTAAAAATTTGTTTGTTTGTCTGTTGTTTTTTTTAAATGAAAGAATCAGGAAACAACCATGCAAAGCTTACAGACAGAAAAACCTCCCCAACCTGGCAGGTTTTAGCTGGTCTGCATGAATGAGAAGTGGCACTTCAGTTAACTTTAATACCTGCCAAACTATTTAACAAACAGACGTTAAATTTCACACACTGATTCAAGTGGCAATGTTTTACAGCACATTTAATTTTCATGTAATGAAATGCTTTTTCAGACTTTATTTTTTATAGAACGCTGATTAATGATCCTGCACAAGTATTAAGTTGATACAACCATTCAGTGGTGCCCACACAGAGAACTGCTGCAGCTCTTCTGCAAACGAGTTAAGCTCCTAGAGATGAACGGCTTTTTGCTAACTGTATGTTACAACATAGCGTTCCAATCAGAGGAAAGTTTGAGGGGAAGTGGGGAATGGAATAGAGAAATAATTTCAGGGAAAAAAGTTGTATCTGTTCACTAATTTTGTTAAGAACTTGTTAAAAATATTTATCATGTTTTTTCTACATTTAGTACCAGTTTCCTTTTAGACCTGCAAACAATGCTTATAAACTGGCTTAATTCAAAACCACTGTCACGCTTTGAAAGTTTGAATACAGAAAACAGGAAAAACATAAAAACAGAGGAAAAAGAGTTATAAGAATTCATACCTCTCTGTACACTTGGTGAGCCCTGTGTTGTCCAAACACTCACAATTGTACTGGCAACCATCTTGCCAAGTGTCACCAGGCTTGTAGAACACGCCTTTCTCTATACAGCCCTTCTGCTGACCTGCACATCACATGGTTCATGTGCGTATTGTAAGTTTTACACAACATCTCATAAAGAACGCTGTACCAAAAAGCCACTATTTAGAATTATATGTAAATGTCATGTATCTGCAAAAGGAAAAGCACCGTCCACTTTTTATATGTATTAATCAAAAACTCTTGCTTTTTCTTCTTGTTGGCAACTGCTTCAAAATAAACTTCTTAAGTATTGCTTAGGGGGGTACTCATCAAAACCTGAAATCAAAGATCATCTAAAGAACTCACAGCACCTGTCTCAACTGTTGGCATCACCAGGTTCAGTGTTGGCTGCTGCACTCTAAAGAAGTATACTTTCAAAAAGTTCAGCCAGACCTTTCAGGTTGGTTTCAGTACTTTCTGCCTCAGAAATTCTGACAGTTTACAAACACTGATCAAAAGGTGTAGCGCATCAAACTTTGTCCTACTCAATATCTTTACAGAATACATGGACAGATGGATGTGCACAGTTTCTTTGTCCCAGATATATGTAGAAAATGGCTGTAGCCATGGGAAAAACAAAATATCACCGTCACCCAAACAAAGTATCAATGTTAACATTATTAGTCTCTCATGATGTATATATTTGGGGGCTTTTCGTTGTTGTTGTTGTTCAGTGGTAATGTGATGTGACATGACGTGATGTGATGTGATGTGATGTGATGTGATGTGATGTGATGTGATGTGACGTGAAATTTCTTGAGATCCCCTTCTGCTGGAGTTTGGGGTTGGGTCTTTTGATTCACCAGCAATTGTAGCAGGTACCAACTCACAGCCTGTAGTCCCCAAAGGTCCTGAGCCTTGCTATGGCATGGGAAACCTCCACGAGAGAAGTATGGGACGTAATAGCCAAGAGGGTCCATGTCAGTGGCCAGAGTTGAAGGAAAGAGAGTAACCCCACCACCACTAGTGTATCTTGCACCTGGTTAGTTTCTGCACCAGAGGTCATTACACAGGTTCACTGGAAGCGAAATGTAACCTGTCCAATGGCCAGAGGCCCCCAGACATGGATCTTTTCGATCCCACTCTGACAGATGGGTAAGGCAGTCAGGGCCTGGCTGACCCCAACTGGAAGGTGAAAAGAGAGCTATTCTGGGCAGGCCCAGGATTCAGAGCCCCAGGTTGTTGAGGGAGGGTGCAAGGGGTTTGAACTCGCCCCCTCGGTGCTCAGAGAAGCAGCACTTGACTCACTGGGCAGCGGCGAAGGTGGAGGAGGGGGGGAGTTTAAGTGGCTGCAGGCACTGTAAGGGGACCAGCGATGAGGGAAGGTTGGCTGACTAAAGTCAGTGGCCTCATCCTGTTCATGGGAGGACTTAAGTTCCATCCCAAGAACTGGGTTCAACCATGGCGGGGGCCTGCAGGTTGTCCACATGAACGTTCTGCTGTGCTTTCTGAGAAGCAGCAGAGAAGCCACCTTGCTAAACAATTCGTGTGCCATTTCTCAAAATGCCATCAATCCCTCTTTTTATGAGTAATTTTGGTACAAGGATCAACAGCCTAATGATTGGAAGATTGCGGGAAAGGTGGAGCCTCAGAGTGGCTGGTCGCATCAGGAGGTGAAACTAAATGCGATCCATTTTGGCAGCCATAGTGGAAGCTTAGGGCAACACGAAGGCAAAAAAAAAACAAAGCAATGAGAACAAAGGATGGTACAGTTACATCCTACTTGACACTTGACAGGCCAGGCCAGAGAAAGAGTGCAGTCCTCAAGCAAAATACCAAAGCACTCAAAAAACCTGAGATTAGTAGACCATTGTGTCAATCAGGAGCCAAATTTGGTGTGGAAACCAATGGAGGCCGCTATTACAGGTTATACTGACTGCAAGTTGGGAGAGTGCTCATTATGGTGTGTGGCCAGAAGGAGGTTGGATATTCACATTCTTGCATGACCTGGGTGTTTAAGTGGGGTGGAACGCCATCTGGAGGCATCTTTTGACCGAATTCTTGGTAAACACTAGTTTAGACTACCGCCAAAAATAGAGCGGTCATGTGCCACTCTGCATTAACTGGATATGGTAGAGTGTATGACACTAACATCAAACCATGTGACTGACATCAAAAAAACAACTCACCAGGGTTTCCAGTGTTAGGCTGTTTGGTAATAACACCAGGAACACCTGTAGGGATTCGGGAAGGTGCCACAGTGGTCTGACCTGGCACCTGGGCGGGAGTGATGCCAGGCCCGGCGGTGGGGATGATGTAGCACTCAGGTACAAGGCAACATGCATCGTCAGGGTCCACCCTCATGTTACAGTTGGGTGGTAGGTTTGCATAGGTAGGACATCTGAAAAGGCAAACACCGTAAAGCATTAATGAACATATATGCTGATGATATGTACATATATGTGGGACACCTGAAAAGACAAACACCCTGAAGCATTAATGAACATACATGCTGATGATATGTATATATATGTAGGACACCTAAAAAGGCAAACACCCTGAAGCATTAATGAACATACATGCTGATGATATGTATATATATGTGGGACACCTAAAAAGGCAAACATCCTAAAGCATTAATGAACATACATGCTGATTGATATGTATATATATGTGTGACATCTGAAAAGGCAAACATCCTGAAGCATTAATGAACATACATGCTGATGATATGTATATATATGTGGGACACCTGAAAAGGCAAACACCCTGAAGCATTAATGAACATACATGCTGATTGATATATATATATGTGGGACATCTGAAAAGGCAAACATCCTAAAGCATTAATGAACATACATGCTGATGATATGTATATATATGTGGGACATCTGAAAAGACAAACACCCTAAAGCATTAATGAACATACATGCTGATTGATTATATATATATATGTGGGACATCTGAAAAGGCAAACATCCTAAAGCATTAATGAACATACATGCTGATTGATATATATATATATGTGGGACATCTGAAAAGACAAACACCCTAAAGCATTAATGAACAACATGCTGATTGATATATATATATATGTGGGACATCTGAAAAGGCAAACACCCTAAAGCATTAATGAACATACATGCTGATGATATGTACATATATGTGGGACATCTGAAAAGGCAAACACCCTAAAGCATTTATGAACATACATGCTGATGATATGTATATATATGTGGGACATCTGAAAAGGTAAACACCCTAAAGCATTAATGAACATACATGCTGATTGATATATATATATATTGGGACATCTGAAAAGGCAAACACCCTAAAGCATTAATGAACATACATGCTGATGATATGTATATATATGTGGGACATCTGAAAAGGCAAACACCCTAAAGCATTTATGAACATACATGCTGATGATATGTATATATATGTGGGACACCTGAAAAGGTAAACACCCTAAAGCATTAATGAACATACATGCTGATGATATGTATATATATGTGGGACACCTAAAAAGACAAACACCCTAAAGCATTTATGAACATACATGCTGATGATATGTATATATATGTGGGACACCTAAAAAGGCAAACACCCTGAAGCATTAATGAACATACATGCTGATGATATGTATATATATGTGGGACACCTAAAAAGGCAAACACCCTGAAGCATTAATGAACATACATGCTGATGATATGTATATATATGTGGGACACCTAAAAAGGCAAACACCTAAGCATTAATGAACATACATGCTGATGATATGTACATATATGTAGGGACACCTAAAAAGGCAAACACCCTGAAGCATTAATGAACATACATGCTGATGATATGTACATATATATGTGGGACACCTGAAAAAGACAAACACCCTAAAGCATTTAATGAACATACATGCTGATGATATATTTCAGCAACCAATTCCACTAATGACAGAAATCATATAAGGTTCATGTCCATTTAATCATTAACTGGTGTGAATACAAGTGCATGTGTACACACACGCACATGCACATACACACACACATACACACACACGCACACAACACACACACACACACACACACACACAACACACACACAACACAAACACACACACATCACATGAGTCACACTTACACGAACTATACTTGGTTGTTATTTCATTCTTTTCATACAACCATCAATTACTCTAAAAAAAAAACATCCAAAATGAACTCACCTGTCAGCACAAGTATAGTAATTACGAGTGCTGTCATCACAGGTACACTCCTGCTCGCATCCAATCGTCCAGGTGTCACCCTGATGGTATGGTATTCCATTGTACACACAAAATGCTGCATACAGAAACATCAATGTTAAAATGTTTCTCTGCAAAATAAGTTTCTTCAGGAGAAAATAAAACAAATTGTCTGTTCTTGTTTCACAAAGCAAATAATTGGCTCGAAGAAATAAACTATGAAAACAGCTTCTTTCTTTTTGCAATCCAGTAAATCATTCAAACAAAAAATATTTCCTGTACAACATCACTAAACGTATCTTCTATATGTAAATAGCTGAAGAAGCAGCCCATTTTCATTCTCAAAATGAAACAAAAAGGATACTTAACAAAACAAATGAGAAAAAAAAAGAAACCAATGAATTTGTTCTTTTCAAATACAGTAATTTTCTTCAGGTAGTGTATTTGTTTGGTTTTTTTTTGTTGTTGGTTTGGTTGGTTGGTTCCACAGCATTCTCAAAAGGAGATGTTATTGTTATTGTTTAAAGCCCAGCCGACTGCACAGAGCCATACCAGTGCTATAACCACTTCAAAACATAAAACTTCAACGAGAAACAAAAAAAGAAAAGAAAATTAAGTACACACATCAATGCATTTGTGCACATAATTAAGGAGATGCCCGGCGTTGACCACTGCCTCCAATTTATTACACAGGGGATTTAAAAAACACACCTCAATACAATTTAAGCATACCTAAGGACACCAAAACATAGATAAAAATGGGCATAAATTACCTAAATTGCTTCCACATATCTCACCTCTCCTAGAGCCAAAAATGCACTTTATACATGTACCCAAAAATCAATCCCAAGAAAAAGTACTTAAGACTTTATCAAACACATACAGGTGAATGGACCAGCAAGGCAGAAAATGATAGGAAGAAATGACAGAAAGCAAAGGAACAAGGCAGAAACAAAGACAGCGACAGAAAAGAGGAAATTTCTAGCACAGAATTTCAGGAAGGTGGGGATACTGTTTATACTGAAAGAGCCCCCGGCATTCCCACAGGGGTGAAAGGAGATGTAGAACCAAAAACAGGGACAAGGAAGAATACAGAAGACTGCTTGGTGAAATGACACAATCAAAAAAGCTTTAAAAGTCAAGAAGAAATTATACAAACTGTGGCCGAAATTAAAAAAGGAAGAAGACTACACAGCCCGTAGAAAAGCAAGAGGAGAAGCACAGAGAAAAGTCAAAGCAATTAATATTAATCAAAGAACATAACTCTTGAGAGTCACATAGGAATTATCTCCCATATTGCAGAACTTCTCAAATCCAACACAGTTTGCGCTACCCATTCAGCTAGCATAGAAGCGATACAAAGCACAAAAACCGTAAAGCACTCAGAACACTGCTTCTATGCTAGCTGAATGGGTAGCGCAAGCTGTGCTGGATTTGAGAAGTTCTGCAATATGGGAGATAATTCCTACATGACTCTCAAGAGTTATGTTCTTTGATTAATATTATAAAAATTCTCCCTGCTTCCCTCTTATTTCAAAGCCACTAAGCATGAATCTTGAAAGAATTACGGTGAACATCTGGCACAACTCTGTGGGCAGTCACCACAAGAAATTTACAAAAGCATCAGAAGCATCAGGCTGAGGGATGAGCCATTCAACCCAACCACCATTATACATGATAAGTAAGAAAAGTCACTTTTTGACACACACAAAGTCAAAGAGAGATAGAAAGAATGTTTCCAGGACCAGTTCAACCCAACAAAGAAACGAGAAACTGTTGCATTACTTAAGTCAAAACAGTGTGACGAAGAGGAGCCTGATATAAAGAGGAGCCTGATATACTAAAAAGTGAAATCAAGGAAGCAGTAAGATCAAGCCCCACAGATAAAGCAGCCGTTCCAGATCAATCAACATTTGAGGTTATCACCAAAACATGCAGAAAGACTGGCATAGCATGGGTATGAAGGATTTTTAATCAGCATGGAAAAATGGGACAAGATAAGCAAAAAAGGTGGGCACAAAGAAAATCTCCTGTATGCCTTGATCCTCAAAATAATGTAAAAAAATTCTTTACCCTTTGACTCCCAATCCCTATCCACCAACTACAAAAAGTTAACCCTTTGACTCCCTCACCCTATCCACCAGCTTTCTGCAGGAAGTTGGTTGATATGCCGGATACTGGTGGACTGAGTGCGGGAGTCAAAGGGTTAAAAATACAAAGAGATACTTGCCATACTGTGGAGCAATTGTGGGGGGTCTGTAAGAGGGTGTAGGGATGCCCATGGGAGTGGTCTGTCCAGGTGTTGGGCTAATGGTGGTATGGAGGTACGGATTAGGTATACGAGTTGGTGATGGAGTAGGAGAGAAGGGGTTAGGAGTGGGTTTGCTGAAGTCACACTGCAGCTGTTTGCAGCAGAAGTCCTTGGGATCTGGGATCATCTTGCACTGGCTGGGCACAAAGGGGTAAGATGGGCATCTGGGAAACAAAGAAAAGCACTTCTTATTACGAAACTGATGCAAACACAAGTCCTTGAAAATACAACACACACACACACATACATGCACACACACACACACACATACACACACAATGAGAGAGAATGATAGACATTTACATGCACATGGACACACACATTCACACAAAAAGACATACCATACAAGGAAAGGAAAAGACACACAAATATATACATACAAAGAACACACACACACATCTACAGAAAAACAGAGAGACAGACACTCACACACATACACACACACACACACACACATGCACACACACAGAGTGAGAGAGAATGACAGATACACACATACATGCACACTGACACACACATTCACACAAAAAGACATACTACACAAAGAAAGAAACAGACACACAAATATACACACAGAAAACACACATGCACAGACACACACACACACTCCCTCTCTCTCTCTCTCTCTCACACACACACACACATATACAAGCCATTATTAACAAACCTGAACATCCCACAATCATTCCACTACCAATACATCAACATCTCAGCACAAACCTGTCATCCATGACACAACAAATCAGTGCAATGTTGTTTAGATATAATTCACAACAGAAACAACATTCTCACCACATTATCCTGCCCATTGGCTCATCATTATCAGCAATACAGATCTTCCTCTATAATTCTATTTTGTGTCTCTTTCTCTTGTCACTCCAACTTCGTCTACTCTTTCCAACCCCATTTCTCTCTCTCTCTCTCTCTCTCTCTCTCTCTCTCTCCTCTCTCTCTCTCCTCTCTCTCTCTTCCATCATATTAATTAGACTGCTACTATGTTCAATAGAAACAGTGGCCAGCCAACACGCATCTGGCAACACACAAACCAGCAAATGATGAAGAAGACTCAGAAGATACAGAATGAACAGTCCTTGTGTGCTCAAGACCGCCATGACTGAGGAAGCTCAGCTTACACCTTAGGCTCTGTTTGAAGCAAAGTTTTATTGGTTGATTAATCACACATTAACCCTTTGACTCCTGCACCCTATACACCAACTGCAAAACTTAACCCTTTCATTCCCCCACCCTATCCATCAGCTTCCAGCAGGAAGCTGGTGGATAGGGTTAGGGAGTCAAAGGGTTACGTTTTTGTTTTGCTAACGAGGTTGACAATGCAGGATGCTGGTGGACAGGGCGCGGGAGTCAAAGGGTTAAAAAAACTAACCTATGCTGCGATCACAGAAATTGACCTTTCCTGACACTTGTAGTAGCCAGTTACTTGACCTTTCCTGACACTTGTAGTAGCCAGTTACTTGATCTTTCCTGACACTTGTAGTAACCAGTTGTGTGAGACCTTTCCTGACACTTGTAGTAGCCAGTTACTTGACCTTTCCTGACACTTGTAGAAACCAGTTGTATGACTGACCTTTCCTGACACTTGTAGTAGCCAGTTACTTGATCTTTCCTGACACTTGTAGTAGCCAGTTACTTGATCTTTCCTGACACTTGTAGTAGCCAGTTGTTTCACCAAGTGGCTGGTTATATGGCTGATCTTTCCTGACAATTTTAGTAGCCAATTATTTAACAGACCAATCTCAATACCTGCAGTAGCCTGTTATCTAACTGACCTTTCCTGACATTTGTAGTAGCCTGTTGTTTGATTCAGACAGATGCAGTTGTAGTCACAGCCGTCCTGCCACTGCTGCCCTTCCTTGTATTCCTGTCCATTGTACACACAGGCATCTGCAACAACACATTCATAACACCATAGACACCTATAACTACACACATATATCACACCAAAGACATCTATAATCACATACATCACACTATAAGCACCTATAACCACACACACATATATCACACTAAAGACATCTATAATCACATCATACATCACACCAAAGACATCTATAACCACACACACATATCACACTAAAGACATCTATAACCATGTACATACATCACACCAAAGACATCTATAATCACATACATACATCACACTATAAGCACCTATAACCACACACACATATATCACACTAAAGACATCTATAATCACATACATACATCACACCAAAGACATCTATAACCACACACACATATCACACTAAAGACATCTATAACCATGTACATACATCACACCAAAGACATCTATAATCACATACATACATCACACTATAAGCACCTATAACCACACACACAATATCACACTAAAGACATCTATAATCACATACATACATACACCACATATACACAAACTATCTACTAACAACATCATACAACATAATCAACTGTAGGCACTGATACCCACATACACACATAACACTAAATATTGACAACCACATCATACATAACACTGTAGGCACTGATACCCACATACACACATAACACTAAATATTGACAACCACATCATACATAACACTGTAGGCACTGATACCCACATACACACATAACACTAATATTGACAACCACATCATACATAACACTGTAGGCACTGATACCACAACACTCATACAATGTAGACATCACATCATATAACACATGGCATGTGGCATCACACTCATCACAATTTAACATCAAGATAACACAATTTTGTATCATCACTCAAGCATAATTAAGCACTTTTACAGTCAAGCTTTTCGCACTTGTTAAGTGATCTTTTATCCCTCACTTGAAATTTCTTAATGAGTTCATTGAAATAGAGAATTTCCCTAAAAAATGATACAGATAATGCTTCCACATTCTGAAAAACATCCCTTTCCCACAATCCAATCAAGACTCACTTCTGTAGCCAGGGGTTGGGTAGCCTGGACGAGGAGTCGGAGTGGCAGCGATGCCAGTGACAACTCCAGGAGGATTGGTGAAAATGGTTGGGGTGGGTGTAGCATCAGGGTTGGGTGTGGGGTAGCCATTAGGACCAGGGGTGGGCAGACACTGCGGCACCATGCAACATGCTGGGTCAACAGGACTGGCCACCAGCTGACACGAGGGTGGTACATTCTCGAAGGTCTTGCACCTGCGGTTAAAAACAACTTTTCTGACCACAAACTTCAAGAAGAATGGTGAACAGATCACTTGCCTAGACATGGGATGTCACACTGACTTTCTTGACTGCGACAGAGATTTTTTCTTTCCCACTTCACTGGACAATAATTAACCCTTTGACTCCTGCATCCTATCCACCAACTGCAAAAACCTGAGCTTTGATTCCCTCACCCCGTCCACCAGCTTCCTGCAGGAAGCTGGTGGAGAGGGTAAGGGAATCAAAGGCTCAAGTTTTTGCTTTGCTAGCATGGTTGACAATGCAGGATGCTGGTGGACTGGGTGCGAGAGTCAAAAGGTTAATTATTTTTAGTGCTGGGCTCTAAAGTGAGGTCTTATGTACAGGAGAGGTTCCTGGAAAAGTCTGTCCTACAAGATTATTTTAAAAGGTTAATGAAAATACATTAAAAAAACTAAGGGGGGAGGGGGCAGTTAGGACGCTGCACCATGGAAAAATTATCTCAGGGCAAAAAGTGTACTATTTTCCTTCATTTTGATCAATGAAAAGTAAGCATTGTATTTTAATGTTTGGCCCACATTGTGCAGGTATTAGGCTGCCTATAGCTTGCGTATTTTTTGTGGGAATAAACACATAAGATTATAAGTATGTTGTTATATCAAGCAAATAATAATAATAATAATAATAATTACAATATTTGTAAAGCGCAAAATCTTGATAGAAATCAAATCTAAGCGCTGAACATACACATGCGCACGCACGCACACACACGCGCACACACACACACACACATGCACATGGCTATAAATGGGGAAAAAGAAGAAAAGCAATGGAAAATTATAGAGAACATATTATATACAAATATATATTACAATATGACTCCACACCGAGCGGAGACAGGCTGCAGAGGGGATTGAGTGAGGTCAGGAATTTATGCAGAGGAGAAAAGGTGAATTTTGAGAGCGGACTTGAAGGAGACAAAAGTAGGTTGCTGACGGACTGAGAGAGGAAGTTTGCTCCAGGAGAGCGGACCAGAAACAGAGAAGGCTCGTGGACCGTAGGTATTGAGCTTAGTGCGTGGAAAACGAAAAGTCAGAGGATCAGAGGCAGAGCGGAGGGTACGTGAGGGAACATAGATCTCAAGTAGGCTTGACAGGTAATCCAGGGCTGCATTATTGAGGCTTTTGTAGCAGATGGCGTCTAGTTAATACTGTATGCGCTTTGATACAGGGAGCCAGTGAAGTTGTGCTAGGAGAGGAGATATGTGGTCAGCTTTTTTCTTTTTGAGTACAAGGCGTGCAGCATTGTTTTGAATGTGCTGTAGGATGTGAATGGTGGAGGCAGGAAGACCAGACAGGAGTGAATTGCAATAGTCAATGCGACACATTATGAAGGAGAGAACGAGTTTTGCAGTTGTTTCGACAGAGAGATACTTCCTGATCAGGCTTATACGATGGAGGTGATAGTAGCAAGATCTGGCAGTTTGAGAAACAAAGTTGTTCATGGAGAGGGTAGAGTTAAGGTAGACACCAAGGTTTTTAGCTGAATCATCTTAAAGTAGAAGTTGTTATGGATAAACCATCAATCTGTGTAATTTCACGCATAGATTCCCACAAATATGGAAGCAACAGTAATTAGGATACATGGTAGTGATGCAACTATTTCCCTCAGCATATGGACAACACATGATGTCAAAAAAACATCGGTACTCAAGGGGTTAAAACCACCCATCAGCTTTCTGTAGGAAGCTGGTGGATAGGGTGAGGGAATAAAAGGGTTGTACATACAGGAATCTGGTAGACAGGGTGAGGGAATGAAAATGTTACCGCGTCCATGGTCCAGTGAAACACGTCACGTAACTTGAAGAATCTTACCTGTCTGTGCAGGTATAGTAGTTGGTCAGTCCATCCTCGCACATGCACACCTTGTCACATCCATCATACCACTGCTGGCCCTCTACGTAATACTGACCTTTGTACACACACATCTCTGAAACACAAAGCATTGCATGCCAGTAATAATGATTTTACATGACGTCTGTCCAACATACATTATTACATAAACTAAGATTAATTAATACAATTCTGACTCACATACAAGGCCAGCTCACCAACTCAACATGATGCACTGATGTGTGCATCAAGTAATTTAAAGTGAAAAGATGTTAAAGTGAAAAGATGTTAAATTAAAGAATGAACGAGCACATTAACTGTCAAAAGATTTTGATTTATGTTAACAAATGAGCCACCTGAAGGGAGGTGTGAAGTCAAAGAGTGCAGCATCCAACACTGAACCTGGTGATGCCGACAGGTGAGACAGGTGAGATATCAAAAACTGAGGAAATAAGTTTAACCCTTTGACTCCCACACCCTGTCCACCACCTTCAAAAACTTAACCCTTTGACTCCTGGGATGCAGGAGTCAAAGGGTTAAAATGATATACACGACATGAATTTTTTGTTTTTGACATACAAATCACACAGACTGCAGGAACACTCCAGGTAAGCAAACACCTACGTTTAGGCATGAGAGTGTTAGATACTGTGGGAGTAGGACCGCCCGTCTGTCCAGTGGGGGGTGAGGCGGTGGTCTGTCCACTAACAGGGGTGACCTGGGGCCCGGCAGTTGGAGTGACTGAAGGGATGGCGGTCGAAACAGGCTTGCACAACGATACCTTACAGCAGGGGTCTTTAGGGTCCATCACCAGCTGGCAATTGGGTGGAACATTCAGGAAACGTGTACACCTTTAGGGGAAAAAAAAAGACAGAGAGAGAGATAGAAATTAACCAAAAAACTGATCATGCAAAATTCACCCTACAGCTTTCAGGTCTTTCTAATCTGGCACTTTGATCAATGTAATCATTTGCATTTAATCATCCAGGGTAAACAGAAAAAGGTCTTACAGACTTCTACTAAGCACTATGTTGTAAAGTTAGTCATCTTTGATTATCACTGTCTGTGTCACATTCTCTATCACTGAAAGCCGAAACTAACAAAACGTAGTATTACTGTAATATATCACATTCTCTACAACTGAAAGACAAGATTAACATATCATGATCACTATGACTAAAAGACAATACTAACATAAACTATCACTGTACATATCATGATCTCTATCACTAAAGGACAAAACTGTATCAAAACAGTATTACAGTATATATCACGTCGTTTATCACTAAAAGACAAAATTGTACCAAAACAGTATCATGATGTATATCACTCTCTGTCACTAAAAGACAAAATTGTACCAAAACAGTATCATGATGTATATATCACATTTTGTATAATTAAAAGACAAAATTGTAATGAAACAATATTATTACTATATATATCATATTCTCTATCACTGAAATTCATAGCTGTTATAAAACACCAGGAAGTGCACAGCTTTGTCTATCAAAGTTGCTCTTTTGTTTGTAAAAATAACAATAAAAAGATGTAGTAAAACAGGAGGTTGAACAACAACCCCAAAAATGTAATACTGAAGGTAAGAAAAGTTTGACTTTTTTCTTCAGAATTCATTGCTAAGAATATGAGAATTTACCGTTCTGAACACTCATAGAATCCAGCAGTATCGTTAAGACAGACACATTTCTTCTTGCAGCCATCTTCCCAGCTCTCCCCCTGCTTGTATGTCACACCATTGTAAACACAGCCTGTAAAGACAGAAATCTTGCTGAATGAAGAGGCAATAAATGTTCTTAAGTGTTGTAAATAAGAAAAAAACTACTACACAATGTAAATCTAATTTACACACACACATGCAATTCCTCAGACAGCACGCACACACGTGTGCGCACGCACATGCACACACACACACACACACACAGACATGCCACGCTGCGCACATGTGCGCGGCGCCCCACACACACACACACACACACTGCATACATATACGCATACATATGCACACATACATACACATGTTCATACATACACACACACACAAATGTTCATACACATAATACACAATACACACTTACAGTTTGTACACACATCTTCACACTTACACACCTACTCACACACACTCACATTCAGTCTGCAAGGATGCACAAAGAATATTTAAGACTACTCTTTCAAACAAATTCATGCCATGATTTCCCAAAGAACTAAGACCCTTCCGGTAACAAGTGATTTGAATATAACAGTGCCACTACTATCAATTTGTCGCAAGACTGGTAAAACAAAAGGTCAGAGTTGTCTGATGAACAACTAATGGAGGAAACTAAGACAGCAGAAACCTCCCTACTGAAAGACAAGCCGGATAATTATGAAGGTCCTGCTTCCTTACTGCTTTACTAAGAACAGATATCCATTTACACTTTAAAGGAATCAGGTCAAACATATGAGCATTTCACATGGTAGATGAGCTAGCAACCAGACAACAACATGAGCTACAGCAAGAAAAGGAGGTCATGGGATCACCTGTTAAGTCATAAAAAGGAGTGACTACTATTTCCTGTCCAGAAAGCAGCAATTGGTCCTGATGAGGTTCCACGTTGGCCACAATCACCTTAACACCCATATGAACCAAAAGTTCAAACTGATGCCTTCACAAACCTGCTGCTGTGGTCCTTAAATTGATAAGGTAAATCATGCAAAGGCCGATTTTTAGTGTGTTTAAAAAATGTTGTCACCGGTTTTTGTGTCCCTGGGACCAGTTCTGACACTTGTTGCTGAGTGACAGTGTGGGGTGTGTGTGTGTGTGTTGTGTGTGTGTGTGTGTGAGCGAGTGTGTGTGTGTGTGTGTGTGGTGTGTGTGTGTGTGTGTGTGTGTGTGTGTGTGTGTGTGTGTGTGTGTGTGTGTGTGTGTGTGTGTGTGTGTGTGTAGTGAGTGTGTGTGTGTGTGTGCATGCGTGCGTGCGTGCGTGCGTGCGTGTGTGTGTATGTGTAATCAATGATGGAACCGCTTTAAAAAAAATTCCTAGCATAATCACCGCCACCAAAGACACAGATTGTGCAACAACACAGGAATGTGATCAGCTCGACTAACAGATTGAGTTCATGTTCCAATAAAAAGAAGAAAAAAAAAGCAAATGAATCATTCAACACTAACCTATGCTTTGACTGTTGTTGGGGTTGTTGTTGGCCCCAATGATGGTACCAGTCACGCCATGGGGGATCAAGTATGGTGGTTTGCTGGGAGTCACATTAGGAGCTTTTGTGGGTGAAATACTGGGCGACAGGGTAGATCCATCAGGTCCAGTGGGTGGCACCTGTGTGGAGCCTGGAGAGGGCTGGCTGGGGTTGACAGTGCCAGGACTGGCGGTGGATGGAGTGACAGGCTCACAGAATGGAACACGACAACAGGAATCTTCAGGGTCCGTCACAAACACACAGTGCTCTGGAAGCTGGTACACAGAACACCTGCAAATACACATGAAAACAGGTTAAGGAACTGATGATCATTCATTAGATGACTAATACCACAGTCTACAATGACTGTGTTTGATTTCTTTGAGGAACAGCAGATGGCTTGAAACAATGCTGGAGAACAAATGAATTTAAAGTAAAATACTATGTGTTCATTCAAGTTCTTGAGGAATATCAACACCACCTTAGTTGCTGATATCATCTTTCACCTGGCTCCGTATTCGCTTTCACGAATGCACCAAACATAATTCTGTTGGGTCTGTTAGTGTTCGTGCAGTATTTCTTAACCTTTGCAATTTGCTTTACATTCTTCTTCTTTAAGTACCAAATGCAAACAACACTGAGGATTCTGGTTTATAATCTTATCAGATACTGAAGGTCCAGAAGATGGATCAGAACAATTTCTGGCAAATTTAAAAATTCAAATCTGGGACCTTCGCTTCAAAGGATGGTTACCTATACTAAGACCATGACTTAAAAGTGTATAAAAATCAAATTCATTACATTACAGCTCTGCTGCTGCTATTAATGCGAATACAACTGCTTTTCAATTCCAGCTGCAAAACTATGAAATGCAATAACAATAACAATGATAATAACAGTAATAATAATAATAATAATAATAATAATAATAATATAATAATAATAATAATAATAAATAATAATAACTAAACTCAAGGTTCCAGGTTCTTTTTCTGTTGAAACCTGAACGTTTTTCCTCAGCTTGACTGGAAAATTTATCTGAACATCTAGTCTTTCACAAATGGACGAAAAACGAGTCAGACTGGGTGCCTTCTGCCCTGTGCACACCATAAGATCCTACAGCAGACCAGTGTTATACAGTGCTTAGAACAATGTCTTGCTGTCCATCAAATAACTAACTTGTGATTTCAAATGCATTTGATACCAACCTCTGGTCACAGCGATAGACATTGGACTCTCCATCCTCACACACACATTTCAGGTCACAGCCATCTTCCCATGATTCACCAGTCATGTACGGAACACCATTGTACAGGCATCGATCTGAGAGAGAAAACAAAACTTGTCTTTGCCACTTTCATCAAGTTTATAGGAAAATACATAAACACATGCAGTAAGATTTTTCAGATTTTTTATTTTATTTTATTCATTTCCATTTTCCTGTACACTTATTATACTGCCAAAGCAGAACACTCACTGGTATTTCAAAAGACAATTCTTACGCTATTAAGATGATATGAATATGCAGTCAAGAAACTCAAAATGTTTTAGCTACAAATGCTAAGCACAAAATACAGTAACTAAATTAATATAAAAATGTGTTGGCTACTATTTGCAGATACAACTTCTGTATATACAAGACAGTTTCCTGGCAATATCAGTCCTTTTGTTCTTGCACTTACAGCATCTAAAAAGTTTTTTCAAAAAGCCATGATCAAACATCGACTTCAGTCTTCAATACAATGATGATCAATCATCAAACTTAACCCTTTTGCGTCTTCACCCTGAAAGCTGGTGGACAGTGTGAAAATAAAAAGATTTGATAGCTGCCATCTCTAGGTGTCAAACTTACCTCTGCGAGGGGCAGGAGTCTGAACGGTGGGAGGAGCCAAGGTGGATCCATCAGGCCCTACGAAGGGTGTCCTGGTAGTTTGTGGCTGTGGTGAGATTGTGGACTGTGGCTCTGGAGTTGAAATGTTGGTGTTACAGTAGGCAATTTCACAACAAGGGTTGTAGGGGTCAGTCACCAGCGTGCACTGAGCAGGGATGGAAGACAACCTCAAACATCTGAACAAAGACAGAAAGCACACTTCTGAAACAGTTCCTCAATCACTTATTTGTTCATTTAATTTTAGACATTCTGTTTTTGAATAATTCAGAAAAAAATTTTCACTGCTTAGATCAGTATACTGACTGACATCTGAATACTTGCGTCCTGATATATCCACACGTTATTTCAAATATGATTATCTGATGATGTTCACAAATAAGACAATGCTTATGATTCAAACACTTGAATTTTGTTATTCTTTTCAAAAGCACGAAGTGTATTAAAAGCTTTCTCAAAGAGTAACCATGCCATTTTTTGCATGTCTGGCTGAAAACTGAAGTGGGTATTTGATTATACTTCATTTCATTGCTTCTTTAACACTGTATTATTACAGTGCATCTGCTTTCATCAAAGCAGCAGAGGCCTGATATGTATTTGTTTTACCTGTCTCCCTTTGTCACTCATGCTTCTGTGAAACACTTAGGGCTCTTGTGAGAAGGGTCAGTGTACAAGGTAGTAATTGTCTTTATCATTATCATTCTCTTGCTTATTCTTAGTTCTTTATCAGGAGTGTGCAAACAACAAATCACACAACAGTAGGCAAAGGAAAGCAGAAGCTTCTGTTCAAATACCCAATTTGCTACATCTATGCTCTTTGGAGAAAGACGAACAAAAGTGTCTGAAAGCGCAAGATCCCCATTAGATAAGAATATGTCAAATTTCATCAAATGTAGGCAAAATAATGAAATACAACAGTAAGATGAAGAAAAATAATAAATAAATAAATAAATAAAAAAGTGCATAAACTCACTTCTCTGTACACTGGTATCTTCCAGTAACAGCATCCACACATTCACAATCATACTGGCAGCCATCTGCCCATTTTTGGCCTTGAATGTACTCCTGACCATTGTAGACACATACACTCAGAAAGGCAGAGTCAGATAAATAACGAGACATCGCAATTATTAGGCTCAGATAAAGTACACAAGAAGTTACATCAGCCAAACTTACTGTAAGCTCAGATAAAGTACACAAGAAGTTACATCAGCAAACTACCTGTAAGGCTCAGATAAAGTACACAAGAAGTTACATCAGCCAAACTTACCTGTTCTTACCAATTTCCAACTATTTTATTAGGGCCAGACCTTCCATCCATAAAAATCTACCCTCAAACAGAACAAAGTCAATCACATATTCTTTTCATGCAAACACATACAAACGTGCAGACACACAACACACCACACACACACACACACACACACACACACACACACACACACACACACACACACACACACACACACACACACACACACACACACACACACACACACACACATGCCAACATAATCAGAAAGACAAAAGCTTCTCTCGCAAATGATGTGAACCGTTTCTCCAAGGTTTAGGACAGAAATTACAATAATTAAAAAACAACAACATACAAACAAAAAGCAATCAACCAAAGAACACCCCCCAACTCCCCCCCCCCCCCCCCCCCCAAACACACAACACACACACCAAAATCCAACTAACAGAGCAACAAATGTAAACAAACAAATGTACCAAACATGTGAATCAAACACATCAAGTGATCTTACTTCTGGGCTTCTGTGTAATGTGGGGCGGCTCCAAGGTTACACCACCAGGGCCTGGAGTAGGGGTGTGATAGGGCAGGGGGTGGGTGTTACACTACCACCAGACACCACTCCTGGCTTCAGTACAGGAATCAAGTAGCCGTCTGTCTTGTTGGGCTGAGGCACAAATTCACACACAGGGATCTGACAGCACAGAGGATCTTCCGGATCAGGGCCAAAGGTGCATTCAGGTGGAAAGTGTTTCGTATCTTGGGCACCTGTCAAATCACAAGCAGGACCTTATACAGATTGCTTCTTTTTTTCTGTTTGTGTAATCAATTGTATACTGCTACTGTATATTTCTTGATAACTATTAACTCTATAGTATAGACTCCTCTTTTCTTCTACATTTTTGTGACAGATTATAATTCCTCCTCATATTTTTTCATAATCACTATTATAAAAGGTGTTTGAATTTCTTAAATAAATACACTAATAATGAAGATTGAAAAGCTGAAGAAAATGAAGTTTAACCCTTTGACTCCTGCACCCTGTCCACCAGCATCCATTCTCAACCATGCTAGCAAAGCAAAAACTTAACCTTTGACGCCATCACCCTATCCACAGCTTCCTGCAAGAAGCTGGCGAACAGGGTGAGGGAGTCAAAGGGTTATGTTGTTGCATTTGGTGGATAAAGTGTGGGAGTCAAAGGGCTAATATCCCCATGAAATGGTATTTTAAAAGGGTGCTTTTTTACTTTTATCATCGTCATTCCTCAACACACACCTGCTTGCATCAGTACAGTGTCTTGATCCCTTATCTGAAAGATGGTATTTATCGTTGCAGTTTACTTGCACGTCTATGGCACCCATAAATGGCTTCAACAATAGCAAAATGTAATCCTGTCAACCATGTTTCCCACAGTTTGAAAAAAAAAACACACCTACACTGCAATTCCACATTTGGAGAATATGAAGTGATAAAAAGTTGGAAGCCTTGATCATGAATTGTTTGTTTGTTAAACTGCACATGTTTATTACAAGTTCTTTATCACCTTAAAGTATTCGTTAAATTATATCAACAAAAGATGAAACAAAACAAAAACAAACGTGAATCTAATGCAGATACACATGAAGTGATATTTTAGTGGATATTATCCTACTTTTATATTTTCATTATGAATTCTAGATCGCATTATTATTGTTCAACTGTTTTACCCACAGAAGTAGGGGGACATATATTTGCTTGATAAGTACCCGCCTTTGTTGCTCATCCATTTGTGAAGTCTGTAGGCTTTTGAGAGATAAAGCGATACAATAGTAGTCTTTATTGTTAAGTGTACCAGCTGGAAGCCTTACCTTTCAATACACCTGTAAATCCCCTCCTTCGCATTCTCACAGGTACAGACGAAGTCACAGCCATCTACCACTTCTGACCTTGAGTGTAATATTCGTTCTTGTAGACACACACATCTGCAACATCAAACCACCAACAATGGTATGAAATTCACTTATGAACCACTCACCTTACGGCTTAAATTGTTACGTATGTCCAGTGAAAACATTTGTTTTCTTTTAAGGTAATAACTCATATTCTATAATTGTACATGATATATTTGTGCTAGTTTCCTAATTTTATTGCCATTTCATACATCTCTAATGTGCATGGAACTCTGTAGTTGTGTGTGTGTGTGTGTGTGTGTGTGTGTGTGTGTGTGTGTGTGTGTGTGTGTGTGTGTGTGTGTGTGTGTGGTGTGTGTGTGTGTGTGTGTTCGTTCGTTCTTTGCTTAATTTAACGTCTTTTCACTGTGTGTGTGTGTGTGTATGTGTGTGTGTGTGTGTGTGTGTGGTGCGTGTGTGTGTGTGTTTGTTGTGCATGTGTGTGGAGGATGTTGAGTGTGACTTCTGTATTCTGCACAGTAATGTGTCTTGTGCACGTGTGTAAAGAAACGAAAAACAAGTTGCTTTCATACAAAAAATGTCTTTGCACGTGCAAGGTGCAAAATAGTGTGTCATTCGTAAATGTCTTGCTTGGTTGAAAAATTAGTGTGACACTTTGAGTGGCTTGGTTAGGAAACAATCTTCATGCTGCCATCTTTGAGTGGCTTGGTTAGGAAACAATCTTCATGCTGCCATCTTTGAGTGACTTGGTTAGGAAACAATCTTCATGCTGCCATCTTTGAGTGGCTTGGTTAGGAAAAATCTTCATGCTGCCATCTTTGAGTGGCTTGGTTAGGAAACAATCTTCATGCTGCCATCTTTGAGTGGCTTGGTTAGGAAACAATCTTCATGCTGCCATCTCTGAGTGGCTTGGTTAGGAAATAATCTTCATGCTGCCATCTTTGATTGGCTTGGTTAGGAAATAATCTTCATGCTGCCATCTTTGATTGGCTTGGTTAGGAAACAATCTTCACGCTGCCTTCTTTGAGTGGCTTGGTTAGGAAACAATCTTCATGCTGCCATCTTTGAGTGGCTTGGTTAGGAAACAATCTTCATGCTGCCATCTTTGAGTGGCTTGGTTAGGAAACAATCTTCATGCTGCCATCTTTGAGTGGCTTGGTTAGGAAACAATCTTCATGCTGCCATCTTTGAGTGGCTTGGTTAGGAAACAATCTTCATGCTGCCATCTTTGAGTGGCTTGGTTAGGAAACAATTTTCATGCTGCCATCTTTGAGTGGCTTGGTTAGGAAACAATCTTCATGCTGCCATCTTTGAGTGGCTTGGTTAGGAAACAATCTTCATGCTGCCATCTTTGAGTGGCTTGGTTAGGAAACAATCTTCATGCTGCCATCTTTGAGTGGCTTGGTTAGGAAACAATCTTCATGCTGCCATCTTTGAGTGGCTTGGTTAGGAAACAATCTTCGTGCTGCCATCTTTGAGTGGCCTGGTTAGGAAATAATCTTCATGCTGCTATCTTTGAGTGGCTTGGTTGGGAAACAATCTTCATGCTGCCATCTTTGAGTGGCTTGGTTAGGAAACAATCTTCATGCTGCCATCTTTGAGTGGCTTGGTTTAGAAACAATCTTCACGCTGCCATCTTTGAGTGGCTTGGTTGGGAAACAATCTTCATGCTGCCATCTTTGAGTGGCTTGGTTAGGAAACAATCTTCACGCTGCCATCTTTGAGTGGCTTGGTTAGGAAACAATCTTCACGCTGCCATCTTTGAGTGGCCTGGTTGGGAAACAATCTTCATGCTGCCATCTTTGAGTGGCTTGGTTAGGAAACAATCTTCATGCTGCCATCTTTGAGTGGCTTGGTTGGGAAACAATCTTCATGCTGCCATCTTTGAGTGGCTTGGTTAGGAAACAATCTTCATGCTGCCATCTTTGAGTGGCTTGGTTAGGAAACAATCTTCATGCTGCCATCTTTGAGTGGCTTGGTTAGGAAACAATCTTCATGCTGCCATCTTTGAGTGGCTTGGTTAGGAAACAATCTTCATGCTGCCATCTTTGAGTGGCTTGGTTAGGAAACAATCTTCATGCAGCCATCTTTGAGTGGCTTGTTAGGAAACAATCTTCGTGCTGCCATCTTTGAGTGGCTTGGTTGGGAAACAATCTTCATGCTGCCATCTGCAATCACGGACTCACCTTTGGGCAAAGGTGTTGAGCCAGCAGTGGTGACGGCTACTGGAGGGCTGACGGTCGACCCCACAGCAGGTGTAGGGGACCCCGTTTCTCCGGGGATGGGTGTCACAAGACCAGGACTACACAGAGGGCGCTCGCAGCATGGGTCGTTCACATCTTTCACCATGATGCAGCCATCTGGAATGGTGACGTAACGGGGGCACCTCTCTGTGCATTCGTAACGACCAATAGAGGCATTCACGCAGGCGCAGCCATATTCACATCCACTTTTCCATGTTTCTCCTTGAGCATAAGGAACTCCATCGTAGATGCAGAAATCTGAAGATCAAAATGGTCATGATCAAATCTCAGCAATCAGCCATTTTTACTTAACTGTATTCTTTTGAAAGACAGAACATGAAAGATATATCAGTTTAAAAAGGATTTTACATCTCTCTTTATTCATGTAAGTCTACCATGGTCATGATCAAATCTGAACAATCAACCATCATTTTTTGCTTAACTGTATTTTTTTGAAAAATTGGATATAAAAGATACACCATTTCTCTCTATTAATGTAAGTCTACCATGTCTCTTTCTCAATGTAAAAATATATTCTCTTTTTCCAAATATTTTCAGAAAAAAGCATATATTTATCAGTATCACTGGCACTTGCTAGGAGAAATTTGTCAAAGCAATGGATACTTGGCATTTTGCTGATCTCTATTTTCTAAAAATGTTTTATCTTCATGTCAACATTCATGCTGAGCTGTGCTGTTATAAATAAAATTCAAGAAAACCGAACACACACCACACACACACACACACACACACACACACACACACACACACACACACACACACACACACACACACACACACACACGCACACACACACACAAACACACACGCATACTCTCACACACATATATACACACACAAACTCTCTCTCACATGCACACAAACATCTACACACACACATATACATATATACACACACACATCTTCACCCTTATATCACCCCCCACATCACCATCACCACCAACACACAGACTCACTGATGGTGGGTGTTTCTCCACCAGGTCCAGTTGTGGGAGTGGGATAGACAGCAGATCCCTGAATCTTGCCAGGCACCAAGGTGGGGATGAGGTAGGGATTGGGAGCCATGGTGGTGCTGTACAACACACTGGGTACACACTTGGGCTTCAGACAGCAAGCATCGTCGGGTCAGAGACGAGGGCACACTCAGGAGGGAAATCTTCGTACTGGGGGCACCTAATAAAGAGGACAGAACAATGGAATGAAGCTCTTTTATTGTTTTTCATTCTCTGAAACAAGTGTGACTGCCAGCATTCAAGCAAACAGAACAGAAAAAACACGAAAGAAGAATAAGAACGCGTATTTAATACAACAAGACAAGACGTGCAAATTTTCGGCCAACTGGCCTTTGTCAAGCGTAAGATTACAAACAAACAAACAAACACCAGATATAAAACTTTTTCAGTCCTTTTCTCAAAAAATTTTGTATCTGGTGTTTTTTTATTTGTAATCTTACGCTTGACAAAGGCCAGTTGGCCGAAAATTTGCGCCTGTCTTGTCTTGTGTATCAAATACGCGTTCGTATTCTTCTTTCATGTGTTTTTCTGGTTCCTGTTTTTCATTCTGAGCAATGTTTTCTTGGATGTCTAGCCCACAATGTGCAGGCATTATCTCACAGCACATTTCTATACCCTATCTTTGGTGGGTGTGCACTTTACATATTTTCGTGTTTCCACAAGCCACCAAATACTAACATGGCTTTCAAAATCTTCAATATGCATGCTTGATGTTCTGCATATGTGTATATTATACATATGAAAGGAGCTCAGGCACTCGCAGATCTGCACATATACTGACCTGGGGTATTAAAAAATCTCTACCTTTTACTTATCAGATGATATCCAGATAGAATCAAACCAGACCTTCCAACTGAAAGTCCAAGATCCTATCTACTTAGCTATCACACCTGTACGAGTAAAATTTAAATCTCAGACAAACATTCTGATATAATGAATAAAGGACCGGCTTAAGTATCCTCATGGTGAATTTTCATGAAGATTGAATTCTGGAATCCAAAACAAGTGTGACTGCCCGCGTCCAGCAAACAGAACCAGAAAAATCATGAAAAAGATAAGAACGCGTATTCAATACAACAAGACAAGACAGGCACAAATTTTCGGCCAACTGGCCTTTGTCAAGCATAAGATCACAAACAAACAAACACCAGATACAAAAATCAGGACGGAGCAACATGGAAGTTTCAGTCTTTTTCTCCTAATTTTTGTATCTGGTGTTTGTTTGTTTGTGATCTTACACTTGACAAAGGCCAGTTGGCCATAAAATTAGCGCCTGTCTTGTCTTTCTTGTTGTATTAAATATGTGTTCTTATTCTTTTTTCGTGCTTTTTCTGGTTCCTTATTGAATTCTGGGTTGAAGTCATGTCCTCCATCGACATTTTGGACGCATGGCTGCATCCATCTCCAAATTGTAAGACGGCTCCGAGGTGGAGGATGAAGCTACACTACAGACTGTAATACATGTACAACACCTATCAGTGCAAACATAGAGTCCATATCTAACTACAGACTGTTATACACACCTATCAGTGCCTAAACATAGAGGCTCCATTCTAACTACAGACTGTATACACACCTATCATGCAAACATAGAGATCCATACTTCTAACTACAGACTGTATACACACCTATCAGTGCAAACATAGAGGTCCCATTCTAACTACAAACTGTATACACACCTATCAGTGCAAACATAGAGTCCATTCTAACTACAGACTGTATACACACCTATCAGTGCAAACATAGAGTCCATTCTTGGCGTCTTCTAACCAGCGACAGAACCCTTGCCTGCACCCTTCCTGCCACTTGCTGGCCCTGCAGGAACTGGGCATTGTTGTACACACACACGTCAGCTGAAACACACAACAGATTTTTGTTTATTTATTATTTTAATCAGTTTTTATAGTTTGTTTTGGTTTGTTTCGCTTTTTATCTAGCGAGTCAAAAAACATTTCTGTTGTAACAAATATTTTCTGATATCCCAGTTCATTGCTTTTACCAAATGGGGTTTACCATCCACAAGCATGCGTGTACCCACACACACACACACACACACACACACACACACACACACACACACACACACACACACACACACACACACACACACACACACACACACACACACACACACACACACTCTTGAACTGTACTAAGCCTTTTTCTTTTCTTTAAATCACTCTTACATTCTTTCACCCAGTGGTCTACCAGCACTTCAGCGACAACATTTTTAAAACAACTGAAAACAAAAAGCAGCAGCAAACCTGCTAAGCAACTATTTTTGGTTTCTTCACATCCACCCCTTCCAGTCAAGATGAGAAAATTAAAAATTTATGGCTGTAGAAATTAGTCAGGACCCTGCAATTTACAATTTCTTCTGTTATTTCACAGCTGAAATATGTCATCACGTGGGTCACAAACACTACACTGTAAAACAAACTTTTTTTCTCCATCGTACTCAAATCCTTTCATCGAGTGGATCTATTACACACTTCATCAAAAACAAAACATTTTCTTCGCAGCTGAAATATCTATTCAGTTGGGTCCATGTCATATTACTCTAAATGCCAGTTCCACTGTTGGCAGTAAAATCTTGCATCTTATTCTGTGTATTAAATACTCATTCCATTCCATTCTTTATGTGTTTCTGATTCTTATGTGTTTCTGATTCCTATCAACTTCTTACAGTACTGAAGATTTACTGCTTGCCTTCATTATGTATAATTCTTTATTTAAACAATTTCATTCTGTTTTTATAAAAAAAAATGCAGTTGTGGATTTATCAGTGATAGATATTTCCAAGTCACAAACAGCTAATGTTCCAATTTCAATTTTTCCCCACATGTTCATCCCCCCCCCCCCCCCCCTTCCGGATTTTCATGTCTTATTTTACTTGCAAAGCTGTTGCTTGTGATCCACTACAGTTCTTTTTTCTGTTCTACAAACGTTATTCATTCATCCATCACTTTATTCATTGTGCATGAACATGTGTGTATGCGTGCGAATGTGTGTGTGCATGGTGTGTGTGCAAAAAGAATAATCATGCATCTTTAGTTTCTCTTCTATTACTATGGGGAAAGGAGGGAAACTGAGAAGAATTGGGGACAGATCCCATACTTCAGACTATTCAGACAACAAAACTTTAAATAACATATTTAACCCTTCCACTTTCTCAACCGATCCATCAGCTTCCTAAATGAAGCTGGTTGGCAAGATGAGGAAGTTAAGGGGTTGTAATATTTAGATCACACTTTTCCACACTGACCACATCAGACATGAACTTTCTTACATGGAGTTGGCATGGATCCTGTAGGAGGCACAGCAGTGCCAGAGAAGCCTGTGTCAGTGCCAGAACAGGTAGGAATCATGCAGCATGGTTTAGTGTAGTCTGTCACAAGATGACATGTTGATGGCATGGATCCAAATCTCTGGCATCTGCAATGGTCATTTTTTTATGTACCACTTTCAGCCAACAATCAATTTATAACTGCCATATTCATTTCAGATCTTATCCATCAGACAACATTCACAGCTTCAGTACAGTGCATATGAAATTTATTCCAAGCATGGAGATGCCATCTGGAGAAACTGAAATTAAAACTATGATGCTATGATTTTTTAAAGTTGATCAAAAATTTCATGCTTTTTTATCTAAATGTTCTTGATACTGCAGTTCTTGTTCCTGGTGATGATGGCAGTACTGGTTGCGCTGCTTTTGTCGCTGAATGCCGAAGAGTGTTCCTGGTGCAAAATCATATACAATGTAACTATGTTAGCTATACTGAAGTATATATGATGCAGAGAATGCTGATGATCTGGAACAGAATTCTTACTAATTGCTACCAGTGTATGATGTGTACTGAGCCATCCTGCTTGATGACAGACAAACTCAGGATCAGATGTAAACAATGAAAGAGAATGTCAGATTCCCTAAGGCCTTCACTAGTGTGTATTACAGTCATCAAATGAGGTGACAGAGTTTATTTTGAACTAAAAATTTCATCGAGGTGTATTGTTTGGAAAATATGGTATGACTTTCACATAAGAAAGACATTCTGAGATTAAAGGTAAATGACAAAAGCTAAGGTTAGGCATGAATGTGAAAGGTTACCAAATCAATGGGCAACCGAAATTATGCCATGGCTTGAATGGCATTCCAATCCACCGAGCTGTAAATGTGTACATGTCCTTCTTTACAAACAGGGGAAGAACCACTGAAGGAAAATATATGGGCAACTCCCTCATAATGCAGGCCCCACGAGCTGTTGAAGTCATTAACACCCTGCTCTCCCTCAGGTTATGGGTAAACCTCCACCCTGATATTATCATCATTATTATTTGTGTTTAAAGCTCAGCGACTGCCCAGAACCTTATCAGGGCCATGACCATCTCAAACAAACTACACACATCTAAACACATCAATGACTCTGGAAGAATCAAAACCTTGAAAAGAGAATTAAGTACACATATGACTGCATTTAATTTAAGTACACATATCATAGAATTCATGCAAAGAATCTAAGGATATGCCCCTGTGTTGATATTCTGCCCAATTTATCACCAGGGGATTACAAAAACAACCTAAAGACAAAACCATGAACATGACTTAGTACACAAAAACATCATAAAAACTGGCCTATATCACCTACAATCCTCACTTAGTACTTCACATTTCCTTAAAGCTAACAATGCAGTTAACACATGTAACCAATTATCAACCCTAATAGAAAGTGGAAGTCTTTACGGGAAACTTACAGGTAAAAGAACCAGAAAGGCAGAAAATGAGAAACAAAGAGATGATGGAAAGCAAAAGAGAAAGGCAGACACAAAGAAAGCGACAGAAAAGAGGAAATTTCTAGCACAGAATTTCCAAAAGATGGGATACTATCAATACTGAAAAATTCTTCAATATCCCAATAGAGGGAATATCCTGATAATGCAGGCTCCAAGACAAGCTGAGGTCAGTGACACCTTGATCTGTTCATGTTATGGGAAAACATTACCCTACTTACTCTGCACACTGTATACAGACTATGGATCAGTTCCAGCACATCAGAAGTGAACTTACAATTCAGTGCATGTGTAGTGTCCAGTCTGGGCATCATCACACACACAGCTATAGTCACAGCCATCCTCCCATTTTTCGTCTTGAGAGTAGTGGACACCACTGTATTCGCAGTAACCTGAAGCAGGTTAAATGAGAGAAATAAGTATGTCACTGCTTCACCATCCAATTAATAATTGGCTAATAATATAAAAAAAATAATGATGATGATGATGAACGATGGTGAATAGTGATAACAATGATGATAAGATAAAATAATAATGAATGATGATAACATAAATAATAATGAAATAATAAAAATAATGTCATTCATACAGCACTAAATCTTGAAGATACAATCAAATCAAACCATGCACTGTCATCATTCACCAAAGCATTCACTAGTAATGACAAAAACCCAAGGGTACAAAACACACACAAACTAGGACCGGACGACAGGAGGGGAGTGCAATAAAAGAGTGGGCTGACAGACGATGTATCACTGCTGGACAAAAAGCTTCGCCTTCAAGTCAGACCTGAAGGAAGACATAGTATGTGACTGACAAATAGACAAGGGAAACTCGTTCCAGTTGTTATGGATCAGACACAGAAAAAGAGCAGCCATTAAATGTAGGACATCTGTATGGAGGAATTTGCAAACAAGAAGTATCAGAAGAAGAATGCATGCACGCATAAGCACAAACATGCACGTACACACACACACACATACACACACACAATGTACACACATACACACACACACACATATATATATATATATATTTGTGTTCGTTCTTTAATTTAACGTCTTTTCACTATAAGTGATATTATATATATATATGTGTGTATGTGTGTGTGTGTGTGTGTGTGTGTGTGTGTGTGTGTGTGTGTGTGTGTGTGTGTGTGTGTGTGTGTGTGTGTGTGTACACACATATACACACACACCAGTTAAAATGGACAATTTTTAAAGAATCCCCTTATCTATGTTAGTACTTGACACTGGAAAAAGGTTTAATTCGTAGTCTTATCAGTCAATTATTATAGCTGCCCTGTGAATTACTTTGCTGCCGTATTAATTCATTTCTACTGTTTATTTGACACTGTATGTCTTACAGCCTGTTTTCATCACAACAACAAGGATTGACACGTATGTGCTTAACATGTGACTGTCCAGGTCACTCATGATTTTGTGAGGCACTCAGGGCTTTTGTGAGATGAGGAGTTGTAAAAGGAGTCATTATTATTATTTATATTATTATTATCATGATGATGGTGGTGGTGGTGGTGGTGGTGGCGGTGGGGTTATGGTGGTGGTGGTGGTGGTGATGGTGGGGTGGTGGTGGTGATGATGATGATGATGATGATGATGATGATTACTACTATCATCATCATCAATATCATTATTATCAATATCAATATTATTCTTGTCCTTTTTCTTCTTGCTATTATTATTTATCATCCTTCTTCTTTGTTATTCATTTTGTTTTGTTTTGTTTTGTTTTTTTGTTTCTGAAAGTATTTGCCTGTGAGTAGATGTTACACTGAACACATCCACATAAACACACACACACACACAAACACACACACACACACACACACACCACACACACACACACACACACACACACACACACACACACACACACACACATAAACACACACAAACTCGTGCACACACAAACACACACACACAACACACACACACACACACACACACACACACACACACACACACACACACACACACACACACACACATATGCAAACTCAATCTTCAAACCTCCAACTTACCTGTAGAGTTTCCCCCAGTCACAATACCTGGAGGAATGATGGGGATCTTGGGAGGGATGAGGTAGGGGGACAGGGTGGCACCAGGGAGAGGTGTGAGGTAAGGACTGGCAGTAGGGGAGCACACAGGCACCACACAACAGCTGGGGTCTTCAGGGTCTGGCAGCTGTTGGCACTCATCATAATTTTCTGAATAGGAGGGGCACCTGTCAATAAACACAGTACTTTTATAGCAGATCGTTTCTTTTTCTGTACAGTTCTTTTTTAAATCTATTTAATAATTTTGCATAGAAAAACTATCATCATCATCATCAGATGCCTTGCCACATGGCATTGGTGATCATGGCCTTCCATATGTTTCTATCCCTTGTTGCCTCAAGCACCTCTTCCACCCTCTTTGTCTTCAGCCACTGTGCAAGTCCATCCAATATCTTCTCCCTGGGTCTACCTGGTGCTCTCTTTCCCTCCAGCTTTAGAACCATACAACAGCTAAAGTCATCAGGATCTCACACCCATCACACTTGTCTGAATAGGCTGAGCACCTGTCAATAAACACAACACTTTTATAGCAGATCTTTCTCTTTTTCTTTATATTTTTTTAAATCTGTTTATTAATTTTGCATAGAAGAACCATGCAACAGCTAAAGTCATCAGGATCTTGCACAATTCATACTTGTTTGAATAGGCTGAGCATTTATCAATAAACACTGCAGTTTTACAGCAGGTCTTTCTACACAAGACAGACCAACCAGGAGAAGACCTAGAATACTAAAAATGCCTGATGGTGCCTACAAAAAATAACATTTTATCCGTGGGGCTATCTTTTCTAACCCTGCTGATGAATGAATGCTTTACCTTGTAAGACAGGTGTAGAGGTTCTGGTCAGCATCGTCACATTTACACTTGAGACTGCAGCCATCATACCACGACTGACCCACTGCGTACTGCACTCCTTTATACACACACTTGGCTGAAACATACACATCAACCTTGGTCTGTCAAAAAGTTTGCTTTCTTTATCTCACAAGGAGATGTTGGTCACTGCTACAGATTGTAAAGATGATAAGATCTGTATGGCAACAACACTTTACTGCACATGAACAAGAATACTTTTTTGTTTTGGTCTCATTATCTGTGCCACTTTAATGGCCACAGAAGCTGGCACAGGTTTTACAATGCGATGATGATGATTAGGAGAAGAATAATGATTATGATGCTATGGAGTTCCATATAAGACTGAAACTGCATGGTAGGGCTGCACTTTATGTTTACTATCATAACATATCCTGGCGACAATCAGCTCCAACAGATACAGACACCTGCAGTGTTGTCAGAAGATTTGAGCAAGACCCTCAATGATGCATCCGTAACGTGGAGGTGACTCGACTATGTGGTCCTAGTCTTCCTAAAGGGCCCATAGCGTGCTCAATTATGGGTAGGAGCCGGTTGGATCCAAAAAATCCCACATCGATTTTGAAGGGACTGATGGGGATTCAAACCTGCAACCTTCCAGTCCCTTCAAAAATCATTGCGGAAGTTTTTTGCTCTAACCGGCTCCTACTCAGAGTTGGGTGTACTGTGGGTTCACTGGAAGACTGGGACCACACAGCCCAGTTTCATCCACTTCACGGCTGCATCACTGACGGTGTTGCTCAGATCTTCCGACCAGCACTGCAGGTGTCTGTATCTCTCGGGCCTGGTTGATGCCAGGATATATTATGATAGTAAGCGTACAGTACAGCCCTGTCATGCAGCTTCAGTCCTAGATGGAACTCCATAGCATCATGATTTTCATCTTCATCTACATCATCATTATCGCAATGTAAAAACTATGCCAGCTTCTGTGGCCATTAAGGTGGCATAGAAAATGAAAAAAAAAGAAAAAAGGTGAGCACAAAGGTAACCTCCCTGAGTGTGATGATCCTAAAAAAAATTATCACAGAAGGCTGCTGAATTATATGGAAGGATCTCAAAATTTAATCAACATACACGAATGGAACTTTATCAAGACTTACGTTCCCAATAGCCAGGTGTGGTTGGCTCAGCGGTGGTGGTGGGCAGAGTGTTGTTGCCTTCAATCTGTCCATGACCCACTATGAAGTTACACACTGGACGCTGACAACACGGGTTCAAAGGATCTTGTTCAAGGTGGCAGTACTGTTCAGGCAGTTCAACATACTTCTCACACCTGACAGACAGACGGGAAATGAAAAAGACATGAGACTCACATGAGACTGCTACAGAAACATCACAGATAGGTAAGCTTAAAAATGTCCCATTGAACTGAGGTCATAAGGGAATGAGGTGACTAGAGACCTCAACTTTTCTCACAGGCAACAGTACAAAGGCAGAGCCATTTCTTCTCTCTTACTACTGTACCTTCTCCAACTTAAACAGGACAGGAGCCCATTCATATCTGAAATGCATGCACAGTTTTTCTTGATCCAGGCTCAAACCTGCATAGCAATATTGTACAGAAGAAGACCTACCTCTATTCCTACCAGGCCTTTAGTACCTTGCACGAAGTTTGTAACAATGATGCTCAGTAATATTGTACAGAAGCAGCTCTACCTCTACAAGTACTTTGTAACAATAATGCTCAGTAATACTGTACATAAGAAGACCTACCTCTCAAGTACTTTGTAACAACAATGCTCAGTAATATTGTACAGAAGAAGACCTACCTCTACAAGTACTTTGTAACAATAATGCTCAGTAATATTGTACAGAAGCAGCTCTACCTCTACAAGTACTTTGTAACAATGATGCTCAGTAATACTGTACAGAAGAAGACCTACCTCTACAAGTACTTTGTAACAATGATGCTCAGTAATATTGTACAGAAGAAGACCTACCTCTACAAGTACTTTGTAACAATAATGCACAGTAATACTGTACAGAAGAAGACCTACCTCTACAAGTACTTTGTAACAATAATGCTCAGTAATATTGTACAGAAGAAGACCTACCTCTACAAGTACTTTGTAACAATAATGCTCAGTAATATTGTACAGAAGAAGACCTACCTCTACAAGTACTTTGTAACAATAATGCTCAGTAATACTGTACAGAAGAAGACCTACCTCTACAAGTACTTTGTAACAATGATGCTCAGTAATACTGTACAGAAGAAGACCTACCTCTACAAGTACTTTGTAACAATAATGCACAGTAATATTGTACAGAAGAAGACCTACCTCTACAAGTACTTTGTAACAATAATGCTCAGTAATACTGTACAGAAGCAGCTCTACCTCTACAAGTACTTTGTAACAATAATGCTCAGTAATATTGTACAGAAGCAGCTCTACCTCTACAAGTACTTTGTAACAATGATGCTCAGTAATATTGTACAGAAGCAGCTCTACCTCTACAAGTACTTTGTAACAATAATGCTCAGTAATATTGTACAGAAGAAGACCTACCTCTACAAGTACTTTGTAACAATAATGCTCAGTAATACTGTACAGAAGAAGACCTACCTCTACAAGTACTTTGTAACAATGATGCTCAGTAATACTGTACAGAAGCAGCTCTACCTCTACAAGTACTTTGTAACAATGATGCTCAGTAATATTGTACAGAAGCAGCTCTACCTCTACAAGTACTTTGTAACAATAATGCTCAGTAATATTGTACAGAAGAAGACCTACCTCTACAAGTACTTTGTAACAATAATGCTCAGTAATACTGTACAGAAGAAGACCTACCTCTACAAGTACTTTGTAACAATGATGCTCAGTAATACTGTACAGAAGCAGCTCTACCTCTACAAGTACTTTGTAACAATGATGCTCAGTAATATTGTACAGAAGCAGCTCTACCTCTACAAGTACTTTGTAACAATAATGCTCAGTAATATTGTACAGAAGAAGACCTACCTCTACAAGTACTTTGTAACAATAATGCTCAGTAATACTGTACAGAAGAAGACCTACCTCTACAAGTACTTTGTAACAATGATGCTCAGTAATACTGTACAGAAGAAGACCTACCTCTACAAGTACTTTGTAACAATAATGCTCAGTAATACTGTACAGAAGAAGACCTACCTCTACAAGTACTTTGTAACAATAATGCTCAGTAATACTGTACAGAAGAAGACCTACCTCTACAAGTACTTTGTAACAATAATGCTCAGTAATATTGTACAGAAGAAGACCTACCTCTATTCCTACCAAGCCTTCGGTAGCTTGTAAGTAGTTTGTAACAATAATGCTCAGTAATATTGTACAGAAGAAGACCTACCTCTATTCCTACCAGGCCTTTAGTACTCTGCAAGTACTTTGTAACAACATATGCTCAGTAATATTGTACAGAAGAAGACCTACCTCTCTACCATCCAGGCCTTTAGTACCTTGCAAGTACTTTGTAACAACAATGCTCAGTAATACTGTACAGAAGAAGACCTACCCCCCTACCAACCAGGCCTTGCAAGTACTTTGTAACAACATATGCTCAAAACTGTCTAATGTTCAATTCTGTTCCATGTCACTGCACATTTTGTTTTCTGACACAGAAGTGCCATTCAGTAAGGTGCAAGTTTTTACTAATATATTCATACTATCACTGCATCTGCACATTTAGGATTAAATTAGAATATAAGAAATATATCAGCTTACATATTCATGGTCAGAAAACAGGCAACAGAAAAATAAACAGTATCTCTTTTTTCATGCGTGTGTGTGTGTGGTGTGTGTGTGTGTGTGTGTGTGTGTGTGTGTGTGTGTGTGCGTGTGTGTAGTGTGTGGTGCGTGTGTAGTGTGGTGTGTGTGTGCATGTGCGTGCATGCGTGCGTGCTGTGCGTGCATGCGTGTGTGTGTGTGCGTGTGCGCGCGAGTATGTGCATTTGTGTGTATATGTGTTCGTTCGTTCTTTGATTTAACGTCTGTTCACTATGAGTGTATATGTGTGTGTGTATGTGTGTGTGTGTGTGTATGTGTGCATGTGTGTGCCTGTGTGTGTATATATGTGTGTCTGTATGTGTATGTATATGTGTGTGCATGTACACATGCATGTGTGTGTGTTCATGTGAGTTTGCGTGCATGCAGTTAATATTTCTACTTATTTTGAAAAAAATTCTTTTGTCCATGAATCTTGAATCAGGTCAATGAATCTTACTTTTCAACACAGCGCCAGTATCCAGAGGAAGCATCCACACAGACACAGTTGAGCTGGCAGCCAACCTCCCAATGCTCTCCTTGCTGATAGCGTTTGCCATCTCGCTCACAGTAGTCTGTAGACACAAGACAGCAACATTACAGTTGTTGCATACACAAAACATCGTCTGATATCATTCATAGTGAAAAGACGTTAAATCAAAGAAGAATAATGTACAATACAGCACAGACACAAGACACAGTAACATTACAGTTGTTGCATAAACAAAACATACACAAAACAATATGGACACACGAGACATAGCAACATTACAGTTGTTGCATACACAAAGCATAAACAGTATAGACACAAAACACAGTAACATAAGAGTTGTTGCATACACAAAGCATATGCAAAACACTATAGACACAAGACACAGCAACATTACAGTTGTTACATACACAGAACTGTACAGACACAAGACACAGCAACATTACAATTGTTGCATACACAGAACTGTACAGACACAAGACACAGCAACATTACAGTTGTTGCATACACAGAACTGTACAGACACAAGACACAGCAACATTACAGTTGTTACATACACAGAACTGTACAGACACAAAACACAGCAACATTACAGTTGTTACATACACAGAACTGTACAGACACAAGACACAGCAACATTACACTTGTTGCATACACAGAACTGTACAGACACAAGACACAGCAACATTACAATTGTTGCATACACAGAACTGTACAGACACAAGACACAGCAACATTACAATTGTTACATACACAGAACTGTACAGACACAAGACACAGCAACATTACAGTTGTTACATACACAGAACTGTACAGACACAAGACACAGCAACATTACAATTGTTACATACACAGAACTGTACAGACACAAGACACAGCAACATTACAGTTGTTACATACACAGAACTGTACAGACACAAGACACAGCAACATTACAATTGTTGCATACACAGAACTGTACAGACACAAGACACAGCAACATTACAATTGTTACATACACAAAACAGTATAGACACAAGACACAGCAACATTACAGTTGTTACATACACAGAACTGTACAGACACAAGACACAGCAACATTACAGTTGTTACATACACAGAACTGTACAGACACAAGACACAGCAACATTACAATTGTTACATACACAGAACTGTACAGACACAAGACACAGCAACATTACAATTGTTGCATACACAAAACAGTATAGACACAAGACACAGCAACATTACAGTTGTTACATACACAAAACAGTATAGACACAAGACACAGCAACATTACAGTTGTTACATACACAGAATTGTACAGACACAAGACACAGCAACATTACAGTTGTTACATACACAAAACAGTATAGACACAAGACACAGCAACATTACAGTTGTTACATACACAGAATTGTACAGACACAAGACACAGCAACATTACAGTTGTTACATACACAAAACAGTATAGACACAAGACACAGCAACATTACAATTGTTGCATACACAGAACTGTACAGACACAAGACACAGCAACATTACAGTTGTTACATACACAGAATTGTACAGACACAAGACACAGCAACATTACAATTGTTGCATACACAGAACTGTACAGACACAAGACACAGCAACATTACAGTTGTTGCATACACAGAACTGTACAGACACAAGACACAGCAACATTACAGTTGTTACATATATAGAACTGTACAGACACAAGACACAGCAACATTACAGTTGTTACATATATAGAACTGTACAGACACAAGACACAGCAACATTACAGTTGTTGCATAAATAGGAGCACAAAAAAAACAAAACAAAAAACACAGGAAAATAACACATCTGGAAAGACAGAGGCACACCAAATGGCCTGAAAGTCAGACTTTTAAAACATTTGATCTGGCCAGTCATGATTTATGGTTGCAAAGCCTGGACTGACAAAAACTGACTGCAGAAGAATCGAGCAGCAGAGATGTGGTTTTATCGGAGACTACTACGTGTCAAATGGACTGACAGAAGAAATAATGAAAGTGTCCTGGAAGAACTTGATACCACCAGAAAACTACTAGTAGACATCAACAAGAGAAGACTAAAGTATATCTTTCAATGAAAAAACAGTGGCAAAAAAGAAAAAAGGCAGACCTCCAATCTCATACATCAAGAACATAACCAACATCGGTGGCCTATATATATATTCAAGAAATTGTCCATAAAAGTCAAGACAGAGCGGCCTGGAGGGAGATGGAGGCATCCAAATGTGCAGCAGCCAACATCGAATCAGGTGACGCCAACAGGTGAGACAGGTGAAGGTAACCACACCACAATGACTGGTACACACAAACTTTTCAAGACAGCTGGAAATAATGAGGATTGAAAAAACAGCATACTAACCGAGGCCACCAGGTCTCAAAGTGCCAGCCAGTGCAGTTGGTGGGGCTACGGTGATTCCACTGAAGGCCATGGAGAACTTGGCCGTGAACATGCCACTGATCAGGTCAGGCAGGTTGGGAGTGATGACAGCCCCTACACTCTGCAGACCTTTCCCGTACACAGGGATGGGGACGAACCCCAGGCTGGCAGGGCAGTCTGGCATTGTGCAGCAAGGGTCGTTAGGATCTGGCTGGGTGCCACATCCCTCAGGCACATTGTTGTACTTGGGACACCTGACAATGTAAATGAGCATGTGCAAGGACTGCAATATAAACATCAATATAACATCAATAACAATGACTGAAGTCAAGAAATTCATTTTACATTGAAAATACAAAGACCATTTAAAAAGAATACATCGAACACATGTCACATATGTCAAAAACAACAATCACAGTTAACAGTTTTATTTTACATCTGAAAATGCAATCAATCATTTACAAGAACCAGAGGAAACACAAAAAAAGAATAAGAATGCGTGTTTAATACAATCAGACAAGACAGGTGCAAATTTTTGGTCAGCTAGACTTTGTCAAGCGTAAGATCACAAACAAACAAACACCAGATACAAAAATTAGGAGAAAAAGACTGAAACTTCCATGCTGCTCCGTCCTTTTTCTCCTAAATTTTGTATCTGGTGTTTGTTTCTTTGTGATCTTATGTTTGACAAAGGCCAGTTGGCTGAAAATTTGTGCCTGTCTTGTCTGGTTGTATTAAGTACATGTTCTTCTTCTTTTTTTGTGTTTTTTCTGGATTCTGTTTGCTTGAACTCAGGCAGTCACACTTGTTTTGGAAATCATTTACAAGGATGCAACCATCACATTTATATACATCAAAAACTGCAATTAAAAGTATTACTTTGCCCGATGCATGCAACAACTGCTTGTACTTTCCATAATAAAGCAGTTGTAAGGCACTGATAGCTATCTTCAATTCAGTCCAGAATCAAACCATCAACAAAAGACATTGCAAACATGTGCAACAACAAAAACACCAACACAATTCCTCTTCACTTAGATTTTATCTATCTATTTGCAACATGGCTTGAAAAAAACCAGTTCATCCAGCTGTGAAAAACTACCTCACCCTGCTCAGGGCTGTTGAAGCTGTTGAAGGTAAAACAGCAAGGGACAAGAGAAAGGTACTGCTCTTATAATCTTGCCCTGAGAAAAGATGAGGTCTTTTACAACGCATTGAACCCCCCCCCCCCCACACACACACACACACACCCCTGGCCATAGGATAATGGGGCAAACTCTACTTATACTTTTAGTCAAGTCATTCACAATGATTCCCTTCCTCTTTTCAGGGCACTAAGGAAATTTTGCATAATTCAACTCAATATAGACACAAGCAGAAAGGGACAAATGTTAACTAATGCTTACCTCTCCCGACAAGAAAAGTGTCCAGTGGTGGCATCCTGGCAGACACAGGTGTGGTTGCAGCCGTCATGCCACTGCTGCTTCTGGATGTACATCTGGCCATTGAACAGGCATCCATCTGTGCAGGTAACAATGTTACACGTCATATTTTCTATTACAAATTCACCCTCGTAATATCCTAATATATACATACTTTTCTAACAGAACACAACAACAACAATGCACTTTATTGTGCAACATCAGTTCTACCATTTTAGAGAAGCATAGACACTCTTCTACATACCTCTCCTGACCCCTAATTTCAACACATACACACACACACATGATTACATGTTCGAACAGTGTAAAACAAACACAACACAGCAAAAATAGAATAGTACAAATGACAGTAACACATACAATGGCCAAATAATTCAGTATTTATATCTACATGAAAAGATTCAAAGCATTTATTTCCACACACATGGTTGCTGAACTTTAGTTACTACAGTAGCTGACTATCTCTCGCAACTGATAAATAATGAATACTATACAGTGATGTTTGAATTTGGTTCTCAACAATCACTCAAGGATCAACTTAGGGAATCTGTCAGACACTAGAATCTATCAGTATTTACCCAGCCTGATGTTGGACAGTCCAGTGGAGCCACCAAAAGTGCCAGGGGGGAGGGTACTTCCAGAGGTCAGTGTTGGCACCAGTTCGGTCAGCTCTCCCGTGTTGTCACGGATAACAATGCCACCACCATTGCCCACAGACAGCACGTTGGTGGACGAGGGATAGAAGGTACCCTGACTGCATTCCATTTTGGGACAACATGAGCCATCTCGCTGGACTATGTGGCAGTTGCTCGGCAGATTCAGGTAGGTAGGGCAGCTAGAAAGAAAGAAAGCAGGACGTGATTTACCCAGGTGTATTGTTGTGGTATTGCACAACCACCAACAAGCCAAGAAAGTGCCATTCAATATGGCTTGTTCGTTGCTGCAGGGATGGCTGTTAGCATAAAGAGTACACTTCAGTAACTGTGTTAGACATGAGCAAACTGCATAAAGCCTGTACAAGACTATATATCTTCCTCACAATGGTCTAGAATGTGACCTGTGAACATTAATATCAAAGTGATATGTTTCATCTATCGATTGTCCTTTCATGTTGATATCTTTGAGAAAATACGGATTTTATTACATGTGCCAAGAGATCTCAGAGCTGCTTTCCCTCTATAAAGCATCCTATCATAGTAAACTGTCAACTCATCCGTTCTCATTCTTTCTTTTTTTCTTTCTTTTCTTTTCTTTCTTTTTCTTTTCTTTTTCCCTCTCTCCTTTTTCTTGCCTTTTTTATCATATCAGTCATCAAATTGACCACCATGTTGACATACAGAAAATATCATTGCTACCATTATTATAATCATTATTATTATCATAATTCATTGTCATAGTGCTATCGTTATTATCATCATTATTATTATCATAATTCGTTTTCGTATAGCACTATTCTCTAAACAATTTGGTTTCACTGCACATTACACATAATCCGACTTTTAAGAGGAGCAAGAAGAACTAAAGCTATGAGTACAGCTGACTTCTCTCTTCTTTTGTTGTACAGACTGCATCTTGGGTGGGTTGCACACTGGGAGGGTGTTTTCATGTTTACATAAGTCAGCCACTGACATGACTTACTGAATCTCTAACGTGCATATCAGATATGATGTTCTGCATGCCTATACCTGCAAAGAGGTTTTAGGCACTGGCAGATCTGCACACATGCAGACCTGGGACATCATAAAGATCTTCACCCTTTACCCACCTGGCAAAGGTGTCTAGATGGGGATCAAACCCAGAATCTTTCGACTGGAAGTCCCGATGTTCACCTATTTGACTATCATGCTTAAAGAGTTAACATCAAGAATTTTAAAAAAAACATGACCAGTTAATGCGTATAAACAAAAAGACAAACTACAGCTAACAGTATTAATGATTTTTAAACTGAATTATTTATTCTACCTGTTGTAACAGCGGTAGTAGCCATAGATGGCATCCTCACAAGCACATTCGTTGTCACAGCCAATCTGCCATTTGTCTCCTTCAGTGTATCTTTTTCCATTGTAGTAACACACATCTGGAAAATAAGAAAATTTCAAATGACGGTACCCAATGATGATGAAATACATATAATACATTCATAACAATTCCTGCACACTACAAAGAATAAACTGAAATGACTATACACATCAGTGTCAACAAGCAAATCACAGATCAAACTTTACTCATTCTAAAGTTACCGTATCCATCCAAAATAACAACACACAACTTACAATAACCCCCAAACCACACACACTCCAAAAAGAAAAGTCAGGTACTATAGCCATTGAAAACTATACATGAAACAAAATAGTAGTGTTGCAATGAACTCAGTTCTAGAAATAAACTCGTATTACTGTGCCCAACAACAACACTAATAATAGAGATAACTATATATGAGTCTCTAATCATAATAGGAAATGAACTTAAAAAAACGACTTCCACAATAAATGCACTGTTGGACACATAAAGACATTCTCTATCCCACCCTTACAATAGATGAACCATTCAAAACAAAAAAGACAAACACACACACACACACACACACACACACTCACACACACACATACACACACAACCACATACACATTTCATCTAAATGCACATATGTGAATTGACGTTAACAAAAATAATGAACACACACCCACACACCCACCCACACACATATACACAAAAACACACACAAAAACACACATACACACACACACTTTCTCTCTCTCTCACACATACTCACACATACATACACACACACACACACACACACACACACATATGAAGCAACAAAAACACTTGTAACTGCTTGTATTCTGTCCAGATTAGATTATTGCAACTCCTTACTTCTCGGCTGTCCCAAGACTCTTCTCAAACCCCTTCAACAGGTTCAAAACTCTGCAGCCAAATTAATTTTCAAAGCTCGCAAATCACACCATTGCACACCTCTCTTTAAACAACTCCACTGGCTTCCGATCGAACAAAGAATTAAGTACAAATCTGCTTGTATTTCTTTTCATGTCATCTCGGGCACTGCTCCAGCGTATATATCTGATCTATTTCAAGTCTATGTTCCTTCTCGTTCTTTACGTTCCGCTTCTGACGACAGAATATTCCGTGTCCCCGGATTCAATAGAAAGCAACATGGTGGTCGTTCCTTCTCATACTCTGCTGCTGTTGAGTGGAATTCCCTGCCTCACTCTCTCCGCCACAGCCCCTCTCTCTCTTCCTTTAAGTCCAACCTGAAAACTCATTTATTCTGCCAGTACTTTTGAAACCTGAATTTTCTTGTTCTATTGTATGCGTGCGTGGGTGTGTGTGCGTGTGGGTGCGCGCGTGGGTGTTTGTGTGTGGGTGTGTTTGTGTGTGCGTGTGTGTGTCTGCATTCGTTGCTGCACACGCGTGCATGCCTGCATGTATGTGTTTATGTGTATTTCTTGTATTATGTATTTTGTTGAAAATGTGCTCTCCCCTCCCATTTCACCACTTTACTCCTCTTTTTCAAATTTGTGAAGCGCTTTGAGTCCATAGAAAGCGCTATAAAAATCTCCATACTTACTTACTTACTTACTTACACACACACACACACACACACACACACACACACACACACACACACACACACACACACTTTTTTTTTCCTAGGAGATAAAGCGATAAAAACATACAAAACATAAGGAAAAGGAGAAAGACAACATACAAGAATGCAAAATGTAAGCTTACCATTCGGTCCTGGCGTCACATCAGGAACAGCTAAAAGACAGTAACAAAACAATCAATTAGCATTCATCCCTTTGTATCAACTGAAGGTATCATAACCTAAATGACATAACCATCACCATCACCAGAATATTTGCAATCCAGTTAAGTGCATTAGCAAACTAGAAATCATCCAGTACACAAAACTGTGATGCCAATTTCAAGCTGACTGAGTTCATATCATTATCATCAAGACTTACAAACCGCATTGAAAAAGTACATCAGCACACTTTATTTAACCCAGTTTAAACATAGTGATCAGCAATTGTGATCAATCCAACTGAACTATATCATCAAACTGGGTTTAATCCAATTAAAACATACCAACAAATTGTTCTAAATCCAGTTAAAATATATAAAAAAATTGTATTTTATCTAGTTAAAGTATAGTGATCAGCAAATTGTGTATAATCCAGTTAAAGTATATTGACCACCAAACTGTACTGATTCCAATTCAGATGTATTAATCAGCAAATTGTAGTAAATCTTGTTAGACAAAAGACAAGACCGACATACAGTCAGTCATCCATCAGATATAATGTCATCATCATCATCAGGTGCCCTGCCACATGGCGTTGGCGATCATGGACTTCCATTTGTCCCTATCTCTCGTTGCCCCTAGCATCTCCCCCACCCTCCTCGTCCCCAGCCACTCTGCAAGTCCATCCAGCACTTTCTCCCTGGGTCTACCTGGTGCTCTCTTTCCCTCCAGCTTTCCGTTGTGACCAGGTGCTCCAAATCCCCCTTCCTCATAAAAAGGCCTATAAATGTTGCCTGTCTTTTCCTAATCTTCCTTATGAGTGATCTACTTGTGTCTGCCTCCATCAAGACTGTCTCATTTGTTTTCTTTGCTGTCCATGGAACTCTAAACAATCTTGTTAGAAACCACATCTCGGCTGCCTCAATCTTGTTCTGGCTTTGTTTGTTGACTGTCCACACCTCACATCTGTACAACAGTATTGGTTCTATATAACATTCAAGAACTCTCTTCCTGATGTTAATTGATAGGCATTTGTTGGTAAGAATGCTTGTCATCTTCTTGAATGCTGTTTTGGCTTGGCTATTTCCGATGTGTATCTGCCGTCTGATGAAATGATCGTTCCCAGGTATTTGAATTTATCAACCTGTGTCAAGGTTGTGCCATTTGCTGTTACTTTGCATGAGGGGATTTCATGTTTTTTACTGATCACCATGACTTCAGTCTTCCTGCTGTTTAGTTCCAGTCCCTTACCTTTGCTTTCTATTTCTAGTATATTCACCAGGTTTTGTAGGTCCCTTTCATTTTCTGCAATTAGCACGGTGTCATCTGTGTATCGAATGTTGTTTATCATTTTCCCTCCATGGACAGAAACAGAAAAATGGAAAAAGATATAATGTACATCCCTCAAACTTCCACACCACAGACCAAAAACAAAACCTAACAGTGGTTGACAAATATTCAACACTTTCACCAGTCGCTGTGGTGTAGTGGTCAACGCAACGGACTACCAACTGGAAGGTTATGGGTTCGAATCCCCATCAGTCCCTTCAAAAATCATTGTAGGATTTTTCGGCTCTATCCGGTTCCTATCCAGAGTTGGGCGTGCTATGGGCTCGTTGGGAAGACTGGGACCACACAGTCGAGTCTCACCCAGGTCATGGATGCGTCACTGAGGGTGTTGCTCAAATCTGACCAGCACCGCAGGTGTCTGTATCTCTCAGGTCTGGTTGATGCCAGGATATATTATGATAGTAAGCCTAGAGTACAGCCCTGTCACGCAGTCTTAATCCTAGATGGAACCCCATACCAACATGATCATCATCCTCATCGACATCATCATCATCACATTATAAAAATTGTTTCAGCTTCTGTGGCCATTAACTCACTCGGTACAACGGAACGCTATAGCGGTCGTGATGAAAGGCACGGTTGCGTACGACGGAACGCTATAGCGGTTTCGATAATTAAAAATTTTTCGACGCTCCCCTTTTGAGCCTGCATGCCTACCATAGCCACAGTGGTCACTGCAAACATGTCAAGGGTCAAGTGGAAAGTTACTTCGTGAGATTCCGTAACACTACACTCGTCGGGAAGCGATTGTCTTCGGCACCCCAAATGACTTGCTAATCTGCTGTGTCGAAAATGGCGTCGCAGGCGAGTACGAGTTTTCAAACAAATTAGATCGCGACGGCCGCTTTTACTGCTGCTAAAGTGATTGAAGTGCTTCAGACTGAAGATTTGAACATCGAGGAGTATGCTGAAGATAATGGTGAAAGTGTATCAAGTGATGGAAGCTGCCAGCAAGAAGGTACTGACAGTGACCCAGTTTCAGACGACAGTGAAGTGGGAAAGGGAGGTGGGCGTACACGTCACGAGAGGCGAGCAGTCAGCAGGCCAAGTACAGTGAGTCGCATGTCTGATGGAGGTTTCATTTACTTTATGAATGCATGACTGGCACGAAGATTTCAGTTTTTCTCCCACTTTGCGTCCTTCTCTGGCTCTTGTGGCCTGCATGTCTCATTTGAGTGCCACGCCCCCATAATTCTCCTGTGTAACAATTTGTAACATTTATTCATATAATATCACTAATAATCTTTTTTTTTTTTACCCTGAGCAAAGTCTACTTTATTCATGTTGTTTTTGTGCATACAAAGACCTCCTCAGCTTTGACTGTGTGTTCATGGAGCTGATCTGAGTGACTGACTGTACAGTGATCCAGACCACAAAATTTGGGGTATTTTCAACATGGCACATGACGAAGAAATATTCAAGGAAGAACTTCGATATTTTGGCATGAACTAACTCAGCATGTAAATATTCAGATCTGAAAGTTTTATTTTGATCCTTTATGTTTTGGTTTTTTTTTGTGATTTTTTTCCTAACCCTTCAAAATGGGCCATACCTGGGGAAACGCAAGGGGAAAAACTCTCCGTACCGAGTGAGTTAAGGTGGCGTAGAAAATAATGGGACGATAAGAAAAAAAAAAATAAAAGGTGAGCACAAAGGTAACCTCCCTGAGCACGATGATCCTAAAAAAATATTAAAAAAAACATTCATCACTTACAACAGAGGCCACAGAACTTGGCACAGTTGACACGGGCCCAGTCAGCGTACTTTGTGCAGGTGGCCCTCCCGTAGTTCTCACAGTCCACCACTTCATCCACACACACTGCATTACCCTGAACCGTCATACCTGCCACACATGCACACTTTGATGACTACATCCACAAAAGGGAGAGAGTTTGGTGACTTACTCTGCAGCACACTGTAAACTTATATGTGTCTTGCTGTGGCAACCCGCAGACTGACACAGTGCTGCAGAGGGCTCAGGAATGACCACACCACAGATTCTATAGCTCTGAGATGTACTGCATATGAACAGACTGACCGATGCTACTGAAACATGAAACTTGATCAACACATCACTGCACAGGGTTGGTAGCATTAGGTCCTGGTGAATCTGTCTTACAGCTAGTCCTCACTATCCTAAATATGAGACATAAGCATACAAATATAAAAACGAAATACAGTCAATACACATAAAGAAATAAACTAAAATAAATGCATTAAAAACATGCAAATAAAGTAGAAAAGTAAGAAAATCATGTATCAAAACAAACAATGTATTAAAGCAAACAAACATAGAAGGGAATGATAATTAACGAAGAAATGGCTGCCCGTATAACAGGGTGCTGATCAAATGAGTGTGAACATCACTGAAACTTTACTTAGATGCTCTCACATCATGCAACACATATGGCAGTAATAGCACTCCAACAGGCTCGGTCAGCAGATATTCTGAGGGCTTTACTCTAGTATCTATCCACTAGTAGTAAGTGTCCTGTCTATCATTTTGCATCATTTCATTTTTGGTTTTCCTCTCTTTTGCTGTCCTCCTCGGTTCCCATTCAGGACTTGGCTGGCAGGTCTGGAAGACCGCAATCTAGAGGAAGGCACAGGTAGCTTAGTCAATACTTGTAGATGATGATGATAACTGAGATCTGTTTGCTTCTTGACCTTACTTGATTGCATGTCACAAATATCCTTTCATTTGATGCCCAAGATCTTGCATAGGCACTTCAGATCAAAGGAGTAAAGCTTCTGTTCTTGGCTTGTTTTCAGATGCCATGTTTCACAATTGTACAGCCAAGTTGACAGAATGCTGGAGTTGTAGAACTGCAATTTTAGGTTGAAGGAGATTTTCTTGCTGTTCCATATTTCTGAGAGTTTGTTGATTGCTGTTGTTACTTTGCCAATGCGGCAGTGCTTGAGAGTCTCTCTATCTGTGTCTTTAGTTGAAATAACAAGAAGGCAGAAAAGCACAGCTGAGAAATCATAAGAACATTTAAGAAAGACAGAAATAAAACATAATCACTTTCAAAATCAGTGGATTCTCACTCATGGTAGAATACTAGGAAATGAAATGGTAGAAGAGCCAGCAAAAATGGGGCCCGACTAGACAAACATGTCAGCAACGGTGAAAAGAGGAGTATCACCTGATCCCTCCTTAAGCTACGGACAGAAATGGACAATAACTACCCTCTGTCTAGACAGCAGCAAAATCCTGATGAGTCTCTGCACAAGCCACAATACAACCAGCTCATGGCCAAGTGAACCGCAAGTTCACACTGACACTTTCTCCATCCTGCTCCAGTAGTCAAGAAGATCAGACAGCTGAACACATACTGCAGCAATGTCATCTCTATCAAGTGAAATAGCAGGCAGACATGGTCAATTACTACTTCTCTTATCACCAAGCTCCAAGGCAGCTGGCAGGAACTGGAAAAAACGGCCACATTCATCACCAGACGTGGCCTGACCATGTACATGGAGAACGAAAGAGGAAGGAGAAAAAATGTTTCTTTCTTTCTTTCTTTTCTTTTTCAAGAATTGTTTTATAACACATTCACCCACTGAAAAAGTCTTGTTTCAGCAACTTTTTTCTAACAAACACACCAGCATATACAAGACTAAAACAGTACATGATTTTGCTGAGTTATGACGACTTACCAACACCATGACCAGTGACGGTACCGTATCCTGTGAAGCTGCCGGTCTGAGTGTCAAATTCACAGACTGGTTTCCGACAGCACTGGCCAGGCTTCTGCACCAAGCGACACTCCTTAGGAAGGGTAGGGTAGTCAGGACAGCTGTAAGCAGACAAGAAATTATTTACAATACTCATATAAGACACACACTTAAACCAAGATAATGAAAAATTCTTTTATCTTCCAACGTCCACTAGTTTGGTACTACCATTGATTTTCAGTCTCCTCACTTGCAAGGGCCAGTGGATTTTGAAGACAAAAGAACTCCTCATTGTTTTTAACAGCAATATTGGAAAATATCTTCACTGATTTTAACAACAATATCAGGAAATATCTTCATTGTTTTTAACAGCAATATTGGAAAATATCTTCATTGTTTTTAACAACAATATCAGGAAATATCTTCATTGTTTTTTTTATAGCAATACAAGAAATATGTTCACTTCTTTTAACAATAATATCAATGTCTTCATGTTTTTAACAGCAATATCAGGAAATATCTTCACTGTTTTTAACACCAATATCGGGAAATGTCTTCATGTTTTTAACAGCAATATCAGGAAATGTCTTCATGTTTTTAACAACAATATGAGGAAATGTCTTCACATTTTTACAGCAATGTTGGGAAATGTCTTCATGTCTTTAACAGCAACATCAGGAAATGTCTTCAAACTAAGAAATAAGAAATGGTATTAATAACACTTAGCACCTGCAAGCTCTAACTGTTAACTTTTGTTTCCTTAACTGAACTAGTGGCTCAAAATGAACAAACAAACAAACAATATGCACAACAAAGTACTGAAAATATCTTCTCTCAGTCTAACAAATATTGTTTTCTTATATGCAGCAAGAAACCTCACAGAAAGAATTCAATTTCCCCAATTCTTTCTAACATAAACATTTTAAAACATACACAAGCTGTGCACACTCTTCTTTCCTCACACACACACACACACACACACACACACACACACACACACACACACACACACACACACACACACACACACACACACACGCACCACCACACACGCACACACACACACACACAACACACACACATACACACAACACAACAACACACACACACACACACACACACACACACACACACACACACACACACACACACACACACACACGTACATGCACACACACACAAATAAATAACTGAAAAGTATACACATGATTACACATGTGCCTGCAAACACACACATCCACACAAAAGCTAAGAATTTATTGTGATTGACATCAACAGGTCCCCTGAATAGCATTGGTAAATACTTCTTGTCACATACACAAACAAACACACAAAGACACAGACACACATACACACAGACACACACACACACACACACACACCAGAGTATGTACTTACTAAGACTGGCACCGATAGGCACCCAGGGTAGCATTGGTATACACACACACACACACACACACACACACACACACACACACACACACACACAGTATGTACTTACAATGACTGGCACCGATAGGCACCCTGAGTGGCATTAGTAACACACACACACACACACACACACACACACACACAGTGTGTACTTACTAAGACTGGCACCGATAGGCACCCAGGGTAGCATTGGTACACACACACACACACACACACACACACACACACACACACACACACACACACACAGTATGTACTTACTAAGACTGGCACCGATAGACACCCTGAGTGGCATTGGTACACACACACACACACACACACACACACACACACACACACACACACACAACACACACACACAGAGTATGTACTTACTAAGACTGGCACCGATAGGCACCCTGAGTGGCATTGGTACACACACACACACACACACACACACACACACACACACACACACACACACACACACACACACACACAGTATGTACTTACTAAGACTGGCACCGATAGGCACCCTGAGTGGCATTGGTACACACACACTTCTGGTCACAGCCCACGTCCCACGTCTGACCCTGGAAGTACTGCTTGCCCTGATGTTCACACACCGCTGGCATAACAACACATGTGAAATTCCAATCAATCAGTCTGTTTCATTAGGATTGTGTTGGTGTCGAGGGTTACTTAGCCAATGTATTTCATTCTTCTTTCAACAATTTCTCCAGCAGTCATGTTGGGCTGCAAGTTCATACAAAATGTTTTCATTTGTTCTTTTATTGGTCCATTTGACTCTAACAAGCCACCTGTAGAGCCACATTTCTGCTGAAGTGACTTACAAGACAATTAACATGCATATTTGATATTCTGCGTGTGCATACAGACCAAGCAAGTTCAGGCTTTAACATGATTGTACACACATGTTAGACAAAGAGACATGAAAAATCTCCACCCTTTACACACCAAGTGGGAGGTATTCAGGCACGATTGAACTCAGACCTTCTGAATGAAAGTCTGTCCCACCCACATGACTTAAATATAAATGTATAATTCATAAGTTAACTCAGTTGTCAAACATAACCTATTTATTCTTAGGTAAAACAAAATGTGACTGCTGGATCTTGAGGGTAAAAGCAAAATATTAAAAAATACCTTGTTTGGGAGTATAAAACACAACGTTTCGAGCCCAGGCCCTTTGTCAAGTGAAAAATAAAATGACAGAGAAGTATTGAAAACAGTTCAAGGAAATAGGAGACAGAGTGAGTGAGTGTTACTCAGGATAGACAATAGAGAAATTATGTAGTTAAAAACAAAACTTAAAAGGCAGAGCAGAATTGGGGGAAAAAAAAAGGAGGGGGGGGGAAGAGGGTAGGAAGTTGGGGTGGGGAGAAGAGGGGAAACAGTAGGGATTAGTAGGACAAGGAAAGGACCCGGGCACCGCTACATATCGGCAGTTCTGGTGTTCAGGCCCATTGGCTGGACTGTTCCCAGTCGGTGGATGATGCAGTTCTCCATATATTTTCTGTATTGTTGGTCTCTGGTGTTTTGCCATACTGCAGGACCACCGACATCAAATCTGTTCTGGTGTTTCCGATTGCATGGCCTACATATTTCAGCTTTCTTTTGTTGATCTCTGTTAGCAGTTGGCGCTTATTCAGTTCCTTTAACATGCTATTGTTTGTTCTTCTGTCTGCTCATTTGACTCTGAGAGAGAGAAGACATCTACAGAGCCTCATTACTGCTGCATTGATTTGATTTTCTTCAAGTCCATGGCTCTATCAAAACAGTCATGCAAAAACCTGACAAAATGGAAAACTGTAATACAAAGGCTAAACAATGTTTGTAACTCACCAATGTTCTGGGCGTTGTAGGTAGCACCAGGAGACACTTCGTTGAAGATCAGTTTCTGGTTGAAGTTACAGACAGGCTTTAGACAGCATTCGTTGGGTACACCCACCAGGGTACACTCAGGGGGGAGGTCATGATACACAGGGCACCTGTACAAACACATCGGTGAATTAAACAACTGAAGATTCCCTGGTCATGTGCTTAAGAAAAGTCAGGACAACATTGCGGCTGGGAAAGCTTGGAGTGCATCTGCCTGGTGATTAGTCGTCAATGTATGGAACTAGAAGCTAATAAGAGTCACCCACTCTTCTACCAAGACAGATGGCTATACTTGTCAGATGTCAACTTGAAATGTTGTTATTACATGCTAGCTGAACTGTTTTTCTCTCTCCCTCTCTCTGTCACACACACAAGCAAGTATGCACACACACACACACTTAAGCATGCATTCAAGCAGACACACATACTGATCTAACACACACACACACACACAACATACATACATATGCAAACATTCAAGTATGCATACATCACCTGCCCATACATACACACATTACACACACACACACACACACACACACACACACACACCACACACACATACCTGCAGCATTCCATGCAAAGAAAATATTAAGTTCACCTGTTGTATACACACACACACACACACACACACACATACACACACACACACACACACACACACACACACAGCATTCCATGCAAAGAAAAAAAGTATGTTCACCTGTTGTAGCAGCGGTATAGGCCTTCTTGTGCATTCTCACAAACACATGTGTAGTCACATCCATCCTCCCATCTTTCACTCTGAACATATGTCAAACCTTTGTACATGCACTTGCCATCTGCACACAACAAAATCAACAGCTGCTTTCAACACATCATAAATAAAGGACACATAATATTTCTTATTTCTTAATCATAATGTACAAAGCATTTATCAAAGACAAGCATGCATACAGTTTGCGTGCGATCAGGCACACATACACTCTCTCTCTCTCTCTCACTCACACACACACACACACACACACACACACACACACACACACACACAACAAACACACACATGAGAGCACGCACGCACGCACGCATGCACGCACGCACACACATACACACATGCACACACATATACATACACACAAACACACACATACAACAAACACACACACACACAACACATGAATGCTCTCCAAAACAAAGCAAAGCAATACCAAAAACAAAAAGACAACTGTGCTGAAGTACAGTGCTGGCCCTTCAGTTCTGACAACACAATGTTTTGAGCCTTCCTTACAGTGTGAATCCCCTTCCCCTCCTAAAAATTACACAGCACATGGCTACCAGTTCTATCAGCTGTGAATGATCCAGATGCTGTCAAAAGATTGATAAAGGTAAAGCGGCATGGGAATGGAATGGCCACCACCCTTCACAGCTGGTTTCAGAACAGGAAAACACCCATGATCTAAATCCCCAATAATATGATTATGAATCAGCGCATTAGAAAACACATGGCATATATAAGGCTGCCGAAATTGCATAAACTGGACAATAAAAGGGATACATATCTGACTCAATAACTGAGGATGTGCTATGTCATTATCAAGGGAATCACATTCTGGGTCTAGGCACAAAATACTGACAGACCACAGAAACTGCTCCCTACAACAACAAAAAATTCCTGACTGTAAAAATAAAAATATGACAAGAATATTAACAGAAGAATAACAGGTATTATTTTTTGTGAAGGTGTTGGGATGGTAAGGGTGCAGGACAAAACCAGGACAAAGGAGTAAGGGCAGTGGTGGCAGCCTGACAAAGACATAGGGAATTCAGCGCTGATGTTACTCCTCCTTTATTTTCTCTCCATTTCCAAACCCACAGAGATGTTCAGCTCCCTCAAAAACTCAGATGGAAAATGTCAGATGAAAAAAGCACTCTCTTAGTCTTGAACATTTGCTAATATACTCCTTGCTCAAACCGCAAAGACAATATCAGCTGACTAAATGCCAATTGGCCCTCTGAGAGTTGATTCACGATATACATGTATATGTTCATACAGCTTCAGTGGTGTTTATCTTATGGTCTGTCAAGCAAACAGACATATGACGATATCATAAAAATCTGTAGAACACAAGGATTATCATTGGTTAATCATTCTGCATAGTCTTCATTTAAGTCGGAACTACAAGCAATTTAAGTCACTGAACAAACTCTGCTGAAAGTGAGTCAACTATTTTCATATATTTAGTCAGTTACCATTAATCTATGTAAAATATTATGTATGCAAGTAAATAAATAATAACTCAAAGTTTCTATAAACAAATGTTTTGATAAGCAAATAAAATTTTCTGAGCAGAAATCGATCAACAAACGGACGATACAAAAAACAACTTGTTTTGACCTGGCCACATACTGTTGTGTTTATATTCTTGACCACTTGGCAACAGTTTATTATAATATTAAGTTTATTTCTATACGAAGTCAAAAGATTAATGAAGTGTGTGTGTCTGAGTCAACTCTGCATATTCAGAATTTTCATCTATTATTCCGATAAACAGGAAACAACTTTGGTTGTCTTTGTGATTTAAACTTGTTGTAGTGCAAGCTTAACATGTAATGACTTTAGACATGCTGTAGTTTAAATGGAAAATTGCAATACTAGCATTTTAACAGTACTGTCAAAATTTCCATAGATCATTGTATTATTTTATGAATTTCTGATTACCATAGTAGCTTCTCTGTCCGGAATTTGAACAGTGCCAATACAAAGTTTATCAATTTAAAAGGAAACAAGGGAAATTTCACCTGGCAAACTTTGATATTAGGAAAAACATATTTTCCGACAAAAATAGCAAGTATGGATTATTATTCATTTAGAGTTTTTAGTCTTTAAAATTTGCTCTCTGTTATTTCAAGTATCACTTAGGCAGGGGAATGAACTTTAAAAAAAACACCTCTTTTTCATACTGCACTTTGGAATCAATTGTAGCACATGGCTACATTTTATTGTTCAGAAATCATTCTTCTATTACTGCAACAACAACAAAATTAAGCAAACAAATCAATATGAGTAGACTGCATAAACACTTTACCCTGAGAACAACAACAACAACACCAACAACAACAAGAAAGAAAGAAATCAACTTACAGAAGCCCAATTTAGTTGCACTTGAGTCTGAAACAAATGAAAGCACATACACATCATTGATGATGATGATGATGGACTGTCTCATCAATCCAACAGATAAGTAACCATACTAGTCTTCATCACCTGGTGTGATCTTCAATGTGGGATACACGACCAATCCTGGAGATACAGTTTCTTCCACAGACACTGTATGTGGCCTTAACTTCTGTTTTCTCTTGTGCAATTGTGGCTGTGCCCTGTGTACATTGCTGTTGCCAGCTTACTTTGTTGCGAGCGCTGTCTTCCCAGCTGATGGTGTTGATGTCACAGCTCATGATGTTGGCCTTTTGATTACCTTTGTATCGCTTTAGTGTATTCTCTGGTCCAAAACAAGTGTGACTGCCTGCGTTCAAGAAAACAGGAACCAGAAAAAACACAAAAAAAGAATAAGAATGCGTATTTAATACAACAAGACAAGACAGGTGCAAATGTTCAGCCATCTGGCCTTTGTCAAGCGTAAGGTCACAAACAAACAAACACCAGGTACAATAATTAGGAGAAAAAGACTGAACTTCCCTGCTGCTCTGTTCAGCCTGAGGAAAGGAAGTTTCATTCTTTTTCTCCTAATAATTGTACCTGGTGTTTGTTTGTCTGTGATTTACGCTTGACAAAGGCCATTGGCCAAAAATGTCTTGTCTTGTATTAAATATGCGTTCTTATTCTTTTTTCATGTTTTTTCTGGTTCTCGTACTCTCTGGTCATAACGTTTTTATCACTGCTCTCTGTGGAGAAGTGTCTTTGGGATAATATGTCCTGTCCAATGAAGCTGGTACCCGATGAACATGCACTCTACGTTTGACAACCACACTTCTCTAAAACTTTAAGGTTGGACACTAGATCTTGCCAAGTGATGATGAAGCTCCTATTGTCATAAAGTTAAATTCTAGTGATATGAGTCTGTCAAACCTATTTATATGTTCCTATTGTATTACTGAAGTATGACTGTGGGATCAATATTGTATTTATTCCAAAATATTTAAGTATGCATTATCCAAGAATGACTATGCATTACATTTTTTGTTTGTATAATGTTCATAATATGTTCACACCCCTTCAAATGGGCTTTGGTCTTACTGAATAAATTTCTGAGTTATGTGACTTTGCAGATCTTGTTCCAACAAAATATTATTGGTACAAAACAATGCATACAAATTATCAGCACAGAACAATGGAAATAACTAAATTTATAATCCGAACAAATGATCAACTATTCACACTACTCTAAGGACATTATATCATACCCTATCAAACTATCCCTGTATACTTAAGAGAATGCCATATCCCAGCAATGACTTCATCATCCCATCACTCACACATAACATATATCTCAAAATTATTTGAAACCTGCATCCAAAAAAGGTCTGATTCAAACAATTTCACAAAACAGTACAGACCTTTCAAACAGACCTGTCAAAACAGTGAGAAAACAATGTCAAAAACAAACCAACATAAACACAAACACATACATTCTCTCTCTCTCTTCTCTCTCTCTCTCTCTCTCTCTCTCTCTCTCTCTCTCTCTCTCTCTCTCTCTCTTCTCTCTCTCTCTCTCTCCCTCCTCCTCTCTCTCTCTCTCTCTTCTCACCCTCACACATTCACAAGTACACACAAGCACACACAAGGACACACACAAACACACACACACAACACACACACACACACACACACACACACGCACACACACACACACAAACACACAAACACACACACAGACACACACAGACACACAGACACACATACACATGCACACTCTTTGTGACAAACAGACTTTTCTCTTACCACAATATCCACAGTAACGTTTGCAGTTCTGATAGGCCCATTGTTGGTACTGGGTGGATGAACAGACATCTGCTCCATAAGCATCACAGTTCCGCTCCTTGTCCTCACAGGCTACCTCTTCTCTAGCTGATTACAGTGACAATGACATATGGTGAGAAGGCTGGCACAATAGTGCCAATGACAAATGTGACCTCCCACCACGAAATCAGTCTTAACTAGCATTTTGGGCATTTTGAGATTAACATATCATGGGAAAGTGTACATTCTGCTGATTATTTTGGTACTAAAATAAAGCTTGTACTAAAAAAAAATGCAGAAGTTATGTATGTTTAAAGTCATTAAGTTGTATGACGGCCATTGTGAGAAAACGGCCTCTAAAGTTTTTGTGTGCTCTTCTACACATTTTCCTTAAATTTCTTATTTGGTGGCTTTGACCCAGTTCGTTTCTAATTTTCGCTGTCATTATCTGAAAGGTGCACCATCAGTATATTACATGTGAGGGTACTGTACAGGTTATGGTTCATAATAAGACAAAAATAGGTACTTTTGGTGGAAATTGTGTTCTTTCTGCTGCGATCAGTGCATTAAAATACCATTTTAAATTGATTAATAACATTTTTTCAAGAAAAAATTCCTGTGGGGGATAGATTATAGTCTACAGAAATCAATTTTGAGAAAAAGTCAGAACACCCCAGACAGACCCTCAGTCACCTATTCAGCTCCTAGTGCTGTTCAACCGAATGCAAGTTAAGACTGATTTCGTGGTGGTAGGTCACAAATGTTCTTACAACATACCTTCCAGTCTAACAATTACTGTATTGATAATAAAGAACACTGTCAATCTGAAGAATGAAAACAAAAAAACAAATGAACATGCAACCCCCATCCCCCATCTCTAATCCAAAGTGGCACAATGTTCTCTCTCAGTACTCCCCCCCCCCCCCCACCCACATCCACCCAATACAACAACCTCCATCCCAATATTTCAAAAGCATCCAATCGCATCCCAATAAGAACAAATTACTGAAATACAAATAAACACATAACAGACATTACGCAGAGTTAGACAGATAAACTGAAGTTTTTATGGAGACAAGTGAATGATATTCTGGATGGGACAGAGATGGAAGGGGGTGGTGGGTCAAGATGAGGGGTATCAGATAAGGAGGGAGCAAGTGAAGGGGAAAGGAAGGGTGTGCATGTGGGGAAGATGGCGGGGACTATCAGGCTTAATGAAAACCCAACAGGGACTGGAATAAAATGGCCACATTCATTGCCACATGTGACCTGACCATGTAGACACAAGCTATGGAAGACGAAGAACCTGAAAGACAAGAACCCAAACCATTACTCAAGATCTAGTGGATTGAGAAGAAAAATCCTTGTTTGACCAGGAAGCCAAGTTTTTAACATCCTAGGCAGATGTTTTATTGACTAGGCACACCTTCAGTGATATTCTCACCTGTCTCACCTGTCGTTGTCACCAGGTTCGGTGTTGGCTGCTGCACATTTTGACACCACCATTTCACTCCAGGCCGCTCTGTCTTGACTTTTGTGGACAGTTTCTTGAATATTTAGGCCACTGATGTTGGTTATATTCTCAATATATGAGACTGGAGTCTGTCTCTCTTCCTTTTTGCCCACTGTTTTTCCTTGAAAATGGTTGCCATGAGGTCCGTATTCTTGGTGTGTGACACATGGCCAATGTACTCTAGTCTTCTCTTGTTGATGTCTGCTAGTAGTTTCTAGTGGTATCAAGTTCTTCCAGGACAATTTGTTCAATCATATTACAAAAGAAAATGTAGAGTACATCTTTGTCACACAGTCTCAATTTGAAATGGAACTCTACAACATTATCACCATCATCCCCATTCTCATCATCCCATTGTGAAAAAAAAATTGCCAGATTTTGTGACCCTTTATGCCCCGCTCTCAAGGTGACCTTGTATTCAGCTGGTTTGGAGGTATTTGTGCTGGAGAGTTGAAATGAGTGGTGTGGCAACAGTGACCATCTCAGAAGTGATGCAAAAGCAAACAAAAAATGGTGGGGGGGGGGGGGGGGGGGTTGCAAAATAATTTTTATAGAAAAAGAAAAAAGAAAAAAAGAAATAAACCAAATGAAGAAATGATTGTACATGCACATTCTGTGATGATTGCATAATTTGTAAGGAGTTAATTCTCTGATATTTTCTTATACAAAACAGATAAGCAATTTTGTATAATAAAAAAAGTCTTGAAATCACCACATGCAATAAAATTCATTAAGCGAATATCTGAATTAAAAAAAGATAAACTCTAAGGTAAGAAATATCTCCCTGTTCAATTACAATTGATAACATCCCAACAACCTGATCTAACAAATACATATAAATTAATTAATCTATTCAACAAGCAAGTCTACTTACTCTTGCAGAAGCCACAGCGCTTGTTGCAGTTTTCACGAGCCCATGGTTCATAGTCCCTACAAGACCTCTCACTGTAGTCAGCACAGTTATCCAATTTGTCAAAACATGGATCCGCAGTTGTGGAAGCCCCTGTGATAAAATGTATTATGTTATTTACTGTTTTGTACAATGCAGACTGGTAATCAGAATTTTGCAAGGTGTCTTAATAATATAATAGTAAGGAACTGAACAATCAAAGAAAAAACAAAAACAAAATTAACATACAAATCCCCAGCAATGAAATGCTGGCTGTTATAGTGTTAAGCAACAATGTTTGCAGATAGGGTTTGAATTCATAAATCTAGCTATACTGCTTGTTTTGTTTTCACATTTATCAGTTTTGTCAATGAAAAATATGCAGCTAAACTTGAATACTGTACTGATGTGTATGTAAGTGATTTTTCAAGTCATCTGCTGACATGTCAGGTATAGTCCATCGTATATCTGGATGATGTCAGGATACACTTTCATAGTGAACACTAATCCTCACAAAAGCAAACAGAAAAACAGCTATCTCAAACTGTCTGATAACACAATGTATGAGTAGAAACATCATTTCAATCACCACTGTGCGAACTACCCCGAATTTTGTGTTTTTCTTTTCTGGATCTGACAGCTGGGGTAGCAAAGGGGATTACACACTTCAAAGTGGTATTTGTGCTTTGTTCATGATAGATTTATCACCACTGGGCAATTCAGCATGTGTTCCACCTAAATCTGCCAAGTGTCACTGCACTTGGACAATTCCATGTGTGTTTCGTCTATATTTGACAGCAATTATTGGCAGATTCCCTGAGCCTGTGCAAAACTCTATGTGCTGGCAAGACCTCTTAAAACACGGGGTGAAATGAACATTAAGCTGACTCTACCAGAATGACGTAAACATTAACATGGGCAGTGACCAGGCCAGTTTTTAATGTTGCAGGATAGAATATTACACTCAAGATACCAGACCTCGAGCCCACAGCTCAAGCATAACAACCAGCCGGCCAGCACAAAATGCTTCCAAAACACATCCACACACGCATACACACACTTACACAAACACACACACAGATACACACACACAAACACACACACAAACACACACACAGACACACACACACACACAAAACACATGCAAAACAATGACTGTTTTCTATTACTCTGTTCACATGTGTATAGTTATAACAATGGGCAAAGCCATCATGCCAACAAAATACAATAAAATGATATATCGTTCTGTACTTATACACTTACCATTAAAGGGAAACAACATATATATAGCAGAAGTAGTAAACCAAGGCCTACTTCAATTTCCTTGATCAACGCAGACCAGTATCATTTCCTGAGTAAGTTAATCATATTCACATCCAGAACTTGACCGATGTATTTCACGTTGTATGGATTTATAACACGATAGAACAAGCAAGCAACATACAGCAACAATTGCAACTTCACAAATATGACAATGAAATAACATATTACCTGGAGGAAGAGTTGGCTGTGATGTGACCATGGCATTCACTGGAAATAAAATATCAGGAAAAATAAATGTAATAAAATCTTTTTTTTTTTCCAAGACTCTATCATTTGTTTGGCCCTGTTTATTTGTTTGTTTTCTTAATTTCACATGAAATATTTTCTTTATAAAAAATGCAATAACACTCATGTCTAAGAACTCAAATGATATATCCCCTTTAGATATCATATAGACAAACACAAATTTCGAACCAAAATGGTCAGGCCAATCTAAAAATCTCTTTTATAAACAATTACAAAAAATCCTGATTTTGCACTGACCAAAGTCATATGACCTTGACGAATCTTTGGTTGAAATAAGACCTGATGACCATCATAGACAATGGTAGATTATCACAACAGTGAAAACAGATTTTAAACATTGTCTGAAGTTCCTAAGAAAGCACTATCCACACTTCCTTTCTAAATCTCTCTGGTCGATGTACAACATATATACGTAAGCAAGCACACACCACACACACACACACACACACACACACACACACACACACACACACACACACACACACACACACACACACACACACACACACACACACACACACACACACACACACACACACACACACACACACACACACACACACACACACAACACACACACACATACACGTGCGCGACATATCCCTTTTTTCAAAAAATGGAATTAAAAAGAAGGAAAAAAAGCAATAAATAATGGAAACTGCATATAAATAAATACCTGCACAGCTAAAAAAAATACAGCGACATGAAATGATCTGGTATAAGTAAAGAGTTCTTGCATAACCTGAATATGAAAATACTAGCAGCATGTACTCTATCTATCAAAAATTTGATAGAACGAAAGGAAAAGCTTTTCCCATAACCCCAAATTGCAGGAAATCAGGTGGTAGAGATCTCAACTTTTCTATGGTACTTGCATAATGACACAGATATCCACCTCCCCTCCTTTGCTACTTTATCATTTCCTATCCTTGAGGAAGATCAGGTAGGCCTATCCGCCGATAGACTGGAGGATGCAGCATATATGTCGAAGTATAAATTCATATACGTCTAAAACCAAGTGACAAATAACAAGCTCAAGTTTACAAAGTAATTCTATCATAATCAGTAAACTGAAAGTGTAGATAAGAAACACCAGAAACAGAAAACCATGGTAGGCCTAACACTGATTACTTCATTCAAAAAAAGTGTCACGTGGTGTAAAGCAAGTTTTGTCACATCTTTTGTCTACTCAAGAAGATGAACTAAAGAAGACATGATGCATTTTTTTTAAGTGTTCAGACTTTTCTTAGAAGCTTGTATGTATGTTGTTTTTACCCACACTGCGTAGGCAGTATGTTGCTACACAGTCTGCGTACTCCATCTTCAGTGGGCATGCATGCTGGGTATTTTCATGTTTCCACAAGCCAGCCACTGACATGACTAACAGGAAGGATCTCTAACATACACATTTGATATTCTGCATGTGTATACACAGGAAGGGGTTCTAGGCATCAGCAGGTCTGCATATGTTTTCCTGGAAAATTGCAGGACTCTCCATACTTTTCCCATCAGGTGGAGATGTCATGATGAAACAAACCCAAGACTTTCAGAATGACTTTCAGCACCTGTCTTGTCTTGTTGTATTAAATACATGTTCATATTCTTCCTTTGTATCTTTTCTGGTTCCTGTTTGCTTGAACACAGGCAGTCACACTTGTTTTGGATTTCAAAATGAAAGTCCAACACTTATCGATCTGATTACTGCACCCATCGATAAGCTTTAGAAAACCAATCATTTAGCAAGATTTTTATTATTATTTCCTTTATCATATCATTAGCTCATTTGTTGATGGTTTTTCTAACGTTATTTGTTTGCAATTTTTGTGTCTTGAGTGGGACTGTTGTTGTTTTTTTGTTTTTAAAGTCAATCCTACTGTGTTAGCAAGAAAAAATCTCATAATAAGAACATCAGTGATGACCAGACTTACAGGTGCATGCTGCACTGAGAATGGTGGAAGACAGAGTCTGAAGATCTTTATAATTGGTGACACTGAACACATAGTTGGAGTCAGGGTCTTGGCTATGTCTGAAATTTCCTTGTTGTTGACGTTGTTGCCCACACCCACAGCGATCAGGTCAATGTCGTTTGTCGTGCATTCAGAGCGGCGTCTTTCGTTTTCACTGTATCAACAGACTGCCCGTCAGTGATGACAACGGTCACTCTGGGAACCTGAAAAGTATCATCAAAAACATTTGTTTCAAGAACCAGAAAAAAAACACGAAAAAAGAATAAGAATGCGTATTTAATACAAGACAAGACAACTGGCCTTTGTCAAGCGTAAGATCACAAACAAACACCAGATACAAAAATTAGAAGAAAAAGACTGAAACTTCCCTGCTGCTCCATTCAGTGTGAGAAAAGGTTTCAAGGTTAGTAAACAGAAATATTTCGCAGACTGTATTAAAATCCATTCAAAAAAAAAAAGTAAAAGTGAATCAACGTAAACACAGGATTTCAAGAAATTATGATGCTGTAAAACTTTACTCTGTGTGCATATGAGTGTTTAGATGTGCATGCATATGCATTTTGTGCACATTCGTAAACACATCCACACAAGTATGTTTATCACCGAGTCTGGGTCTCCTCCTTCAGTGATGAAGCAAAGAGGAAAAAACATATGTAAATATTTATTCAAAAAGACCATTGCTCTATCCTTGATTTGCCACACACACACACACACACACACACACACACACACACACACACACACACACACAACACACACACAAACACACCAGGCACACACACACACACAGAGAAAGACAGAGAAAGACACAGAGACAGAACATAAAAGAGTATTATGAGTGTATTATGTGATCATGTATTAATATACTATTCCAATACATTATACTATATATATCAATATGCTACACCAACAGAAGTTAATAACTTTAGTGATACATTATACGCACAATAACAAACTTTTCACATTTTGATTACCCTGCAACCATATATACCAAGAAAAAAAAACCAATAAAAAAAAACAATGCAAATGTAAACTGTATGTGTAGTCACTTCAGCAAACATGTGAAAAAGTCTTACCCCAGGTCGAGCTCCGCCATCTTTGGTGTAGACATTGTTGGTGACGTACCGCAAGGCATCCCCAGTGTTGGTACCACCACCCATGAACTGCAAGTTCTCCACAGCCTTGAGCATAGACATACGGTCACTGTACATGTTCAGGGGAAACTCCAGGCTGGGATGAGCTGAGAACTGCACCAGGCCCAGCTGTACCTGCAAAATTAACAAACTATGCAGTTTTGGATAATTCTGATTAAGCTCCAGATTTAGAAGGACCAAAATTTAAAGCACTACATTTTTCCAGATGAAGATAGTAATCTTTTAGATAGAGTTGATACACATGTGCGTAGAACCACCACTTATGGCAACAGCGCAGTGACATGGTTGGTGGTCTTGCAATGTTGACAGCTCACCTGGGTTTTTATTTTCATTCTCTTCTTAAGTCATCTTAAACAGATAGTAATACACACAAACGCAAGAAAAAATGAAAACCCTGTTTATTAAGTTCTTGTAATAACATGTTCAAATTCACATTGGCACAGTTTATATGCGTAGTTGTACTTCAAGCCTTTTTTGAAATAATTCCAGTATACCCAGTTCCCGAAATTAGCCAGAATGTGTTTTAAAAAAATGAGGATTGAAGTGACTGAAGTGAAGCTCTCTGTTGATCTAAACATTCTCAGTCCAAATGAATCATCATGCATGTTTGAAACAAAAGCTGACCTGTCCAGCTCCAATGGGGAGCCGCACAATGAGGTCCTTGACAAAGTCTTCCAAATGTCCAAAGTCCTCTTGGCCAACACTGGAAGAAGAGTCAACCAGCAATACCAAGTCTGCTTTTGTCAGGCACCTGAAACCACAAAGAAAAACTGTGTAAGGGAAATGACATCATTTTAACCTACAAAACAGATTAAATACTTATGATCTTTATAAGTCAGGTCATAATGTATCTGGGGTGTGTGTGTGTGTGGTGTGTGTGTGTGTGTGTGTGTGTGTGTGTGTGTGTGTGTGTGTGTGTGTGTGTGTGTGTGTGTGTGTGTGTGTGTGTGTGTGTGTGTGTGTGTGTGTGTGTGTGTGGTGGGAGAGAGAGAGAGAGAGAGAGAGAGAGAGAGATGTAGTGTTCATCTGATAACGTGTTGTATTTTTGTGTGTGTTGTGTGTATGTGTGTTGTGTGTGTGTGTGTGTGTGTGTGTGTGTGTGTGTGTGTGTGTGTGTGTGTGTGTGTGTGTGTGTCTGTGTGTGTGTGTGTCTGTTTGTGTGTGTGTCTGTGTCTGTGTGACATATTTCTGGTACCCATTTTCAATTTAATTTTACTATCTGTTATTATTTTTGATAAACTGACAGTGTTTGCTGCATGAATGCATGTATGCATGTTTCCTACTATTGTCACAGTTGTGAAATTCAATAATGATCCATTACTATGTAAAATGCAATAATCATGCTAAACAGAAGGACAGGTCACAGACAGACAGACAGACATAATTTGGAGATTCAAACAGACTGAGAAATGAGACCCACAGACTGACATACAAAAAAAAAAAAAAGGACTATGTTTTAGAGACTCACTCATACAAAGGTTGTTAATGTATTTACCTTGACAGATGAAATGAATAACTTCCAAAAATAGTTAAAAATTTGAATAAACACTGTCATACATTAAACTTACTGTCTGGCTGAGGCAAGGCCTGGGCTGATACAGGGATTTCTGTAACAGGAAGATTAAAACAATCAGTCTGATACAATTTTTTTTAAATGTAGCAAACTATTCTGGGAAAGGGATGAAGAGTTGTTAAAGCCAAAATGCATCATCCGTGCAAATGTCGGATCACCTGAAAAATATAATACTGTTTGGTGCTGATTAAAATGTGAACACAAATCTAACATCTCATTTCAAAACCTTTCTATGGAGAATGTATAATGCGAATTCAAAAAAATCTTTCATAAAATATCTTATCACAAAACACCACTTACTAGAATACAACACAAAACTGACACTGAGCTTGAACACTTTTAAAGATAAATGGCTGTCATACTAACCATGATGAAAATTGAGATGTGATGTGGTCTGATAAATTTGTAATATTAATGCGTAAGAAGAATAAAAGGGAAAAAAAAAGAGTGAAAAAGACTGTCATAAGCACCATTTCTGATCCTGGAGGCCAGTATTGGGACCATGGTAGTGAGAGAAGTGAAGGTATCAGCTTGCAGCACATATCTGGAGCTGGGATCACTGGCCACCTACACACACACACACACACACACACACACACACACACACACACACACACACACACACACACACATGAACACACACATGCGCACACATACACACACAACACACATATACATGCACACACATACACATATACATGCACACACATGCACACACACAACACACACACACACACACACACACACACACACACACACACCACACACACCACACACACACATAAACACCAATACAGCAATAATTATAAAGCACAACATCTACAGAATATTTGTAAACACGTAAAATATACATTATAATAATGACTCAATTAGAGAAGATGGATAGAGAACACACGTGTGTGTATATGTCAGTGTGTGTGTGTGTGTTTTGGGTGGGTGTGCAGGTGTGTATGAATATCAGAGTATGCATGAATGTGTGTGTGTGGGTAGGTGGGTGGGTGTGACTATGTATATATATCATAAGTGTGTGTAATGTGCATGTGTGCATATATTGCATGCATGCATATGTACATTTAAGCAAGTGGGTATAATACATTATATACAATTATAAGCACTGATAAGCTTGGCAATTCATGAAAACATTAACATGTGACTAAAAAGACATTTACACCAGATCATTCATTTACAGCAGATCATCTACTACAAAATATCACACACAATTAGGCCTATTGTTTTGTATGTGATTACAATCTCTGTAAATGACATGCCAGTACCTGAGCAAGATGGTCAAGCTCAACTCCTGGGCCCACCCCGATGTTGAAGATGGTGATACCCTGGTTGTGAGCATTCTCAGCCTCTTGGAGCAGAAGACCTGGATTGGAGGATGGGCCATCTGTGACATGCACAATGATGTGCGGCACATCAGCTCTCATGCCATGAAGACTGCTAAAACTCGTCTGTAAATAGAACAAAAAATCGTACAAGAAATGCTTACTTCACAACGTAATTATAATGGTGCAGTACTGTACTGGCGTCCCTATCTCCTGCAAATTTCTCGCAAGAATACATACAACCGCAGGTCAGTACTTCTGACAATGTTTAACCCCAATAGTACTAATACTAACCCTAGCCATACCCCTCACCCTTTGGCCTTTGTAGTTTGCCGGCTTCGGGTTGGCAATGTTAGGTTGATATGTAATGTAGTCAACAGAAAAAAAAACGATCCCAAGGTTTAGAGGTAAGGTTTGAGTTTGGGGCTGGGCTTGTGGTAGCACTAGAACCGAACACTTTTATCATTTATGTCCCTGCACAAAATCCGCAAGAGAGCTGAATTACGCCATTACGCTATATCGATGACAAATACAGTGGCAAAATACGCACTGTGCACCAGGCATGGTCGCTAACATGATGAAGCGTACTTTCACTTTTGAACGAGCATTTTTCAGCATCTTTTTAATGAATTCAGCATCTTTTGACCAAAATCAAGTGAGGAATCAGAAACGCATCCCACCGAGTTTGGAATGGTGGGAAGTTGGGAGTTAGGATAGAAGGGAGGAATGGGGGAAGGGGGCATTTTTTGTTTTGTTTTGTTTTGTTTTGACACATTACTGTTATGTACGTGATACATATGTACACACACACACACTAACACACATACATACACATACACATGCACACACGTCACACACTAAAACACACACACACATTCACACACGCGCGCGCCCACACACACACACACACACACACACACACACACACACACACACACACACACACACACACACACACACACACACACACACACAGAGGACCCTGTTACAGAAAGAGGATTTCTATAGACATTCCAATCCATAGAGGATCCTGTTACCGAAATTCCGGTCCATAAAGGGTCCTGTTATAGAAATTCCAGTCCATAAAGATTTCTGTTATAGAAATTCCAGTCCATAGAAGGTCTTAACTATGGTAGATGGACTTTCATTACTTACTGTTCGTTCTTTTGTTGTTGTTGTTGTTGTTTTTTTGTTTTGTTTTTTGTTTGTTTTGTTTTTGTTTGTTTTTTGTTTTTGTTTTTTTTCTAAAAGTCTTCCGCTATGTGCCTGTAATAGGCTAGTTGGTAGGCAGAGATGTGGCTGATGCTGATGATACCTACAGTGAAAGCCTCTGTAACCGTGTAGAAGTAAAAATGAGTAAAATAAGTAAAAGTATATTTCAGCATACAGAAAATCCACAAAATCCTTTGAAGAAATAGTCTAAAGAAACAGAAGGAAGTCGACTCCAACACGGAAAATCATGCATGGAACATGCAGAAGAAGATACTTCAGGACGGATGCCAGCTGACAAAACTTAATGGGAAAACACACACACACACACACCAAACACACACACACACACACACACACACACACACACACACACACACACACACACACACACACACACACACACACACACACACACACACACAAAATATACAAGAATATATTCAGAACATTTCAAAAATCAATACAGAATAATCATGCCACAAAGATACTGCTGCCAAAGGCCAGAAGGCTGCCTAAAACTGATATAGAGGTAAAACCACTCGCTGAGCAAATATGCAGCAACTGCAAAGACGTCATCATATACACTTATGGCTCAGTCACCGTGCAAGAACAAACATGAATGGGGTTTGACAGTAAAGTAAAATGTAAGCGACATATGCCACATGCTGAGCCATTGAAAAAGGACACAAACGTGTCAATCAATGATGAGCAATTGAAAAAGAGCATGAACTAGCTGATCAATGGTGGGCCATTGTGAGTGACTACATGTTTGTTAATACTACATGCACATTATCTTTACCTGTTTAATCCCTGCCGTTTAATCTCTGCTGAAGAATAATTGCAAAACGTCTAAGCATGGGAGAAAACAAACAATGGCCTAGTATAACTGACACAACTGAAGGTAACAATGAATAGTCCTGGGTGGAATAAAACATTCTTTTGCTTATAATAACTGACACAACTGAATATAACAACGAATAGTCCCATCTGGAATAAACTATTCTTTGCAAAACTAGAAAGCTGTTGAACAAATCGCAGAATAAACGCACGCATGAATTAAGATAGCAAGCACAAGAGAGGAGAACCCAAGAAAAAGGCAACAAACAACAGATGCCAGAGCTACTCTGTCCACACAAAACCAACATATGACAGTCACCAAAGCAAACTCCTAAAACAGTCTACCAGAGAATAGGGACGACTAAGGAACAAGAAGAAGACACCATCACGAACATCAAACCACCAAAGGAACCCACCGGAGAAGAGGAAAGACCAAGGGACAAAGAGAAGACACCGTCATAAACAGCGATATCAAAGGGGAAAATAACGAGAGAGAGAGACAGACAGACAGAGAGAGACAGAGAGACACAGAGAGACACAGAGAGAGAGAGACAGAGAGAGAGAATGCATGCACTACCTCTGTCCCTCTAATTTCATCATCTTTTAATTATATAAAAGACAAATAGCAAGATTCCCTGTACTCTCCCACAAAGCTTTATGGGAAACAACTCTGATCTAAAAAACAAACAAACAAACAAACAAACAAACAAAAAACCACTTCAAAGTGTTCACCCTGTAGGCATATCGAATGGCCTCGGCAGCATCCGCTGTGCCCCCACTGAAGGTGATGGCTGTGATGAGGTCCTTCAGCTGTGTGGAGTTGGCCGCCTGGTTCAGGTAGAACTCATTGTGAGCCCCGCCACCGTACGACACCACTCCCACCTGCACAAACAGCCACCAAACAGACAAAATTTTCAGTTTCAGTTTCAGTTTCTCAAGATGATGTCTCTGCGATCGGAATAAATTTTACATAAACTGACGTCATATATGCCATGCAATGGATAAGAACCAAAATGAACAGACATGAGTCCTATATCTGCGCTAAAACAAAATCAGATAAACAAACAACAATCAGCCAACTAACCAACCAATTATCCAAACATACAAACAAAATTTTAACAACAACAACAGCAACAAGGCAGAAGAAGAAATAAAGAAGAAGAAAAAAAAAGAAGAAAGAAAGAAAAGAAGAAAGAAAGAAAGAAAGAAATGTGTGTGGTAACATTTGACGATATGACTTTGTTAACAACAACAATGTAGGGTAACAACAGATCGTTTGTTTCTTGAAAGTTTGTCCTTTCAAGCAGCATATCAAAACTCCATCTCAACGATAAGTGGCAGTTCATTACAGAATTGTATAACAGATATCTAAACACACAAAAACAATCCAGCTGCCAAGGCTTTGGGGGAAAGTAAAATATGCGCAACTGGAGTCAAAGATATTTTCACATTAACAAGGACAGATCGTCACTAGAACCTGGAACATCCATACATTATACGCCTGCACTGCACAAATACTACACGACTTGAGTCCTGAGTACAAACTAAAACGTTAACAATGTGATTCGGGATCTAAGGCCTCATCAAGAGCTTGAAAGCCAATATCAAGCAAAATCATCAGCAAAATGAAAAACAACTACAACAACAACAAAAATCCACTTGATTGAAATTTCTTGTTGTTTGCTTGTTTGCTTGTCTGTTTGTTTGTTTGTTTGTTTGTTTGTTTTTTGTTTTGGAGATACAGACACCTGTACCGTTGTTCAGGAAATCTGAGCAACACTCACAATTACGTATCCATCAGGTGGATAAGATTCGACCGTGTGGTCCCAGACTTCCCAGCGAACCCATAGCACGTTTAACACTGGGTAGGATCTGATTTGGGCCGGAAACTCCCACAACGATTTTGACAGGACTGTTGGGATTTCGAACGAGCAACCTTCCAATCGTTGGTCCGTTACACTAATCACTGCACCACGCAACTGATCGATACATCATTTCAGACACGTTGTTAAGTCGTTCAGGCCTGTTTGCTTACCTGTATGTTGGAGGGCCCTATGGTGAACTGTTGAACGAGAGAGAGTAGCATGGACCGCAAGGCCTCCCATTTGTCTGGACCCACTGTGTCTGAGGCATCTAACACGAACACTATGTCTGCTCTGGCTTCCCATACTGTTAAAAATAAGGACACCAAAGATATTATTTACAGTACGCTTTGGTTCAAAACTATTTCTGCTAAATGCAAACACACTTACACACCTACACACACACGCTCGTGCGCGCGCGCACACACACACACACACACACACACACACACACACACACGCATGCACACACACACGCGCGCACACACACACACACACACACACACGCACGAACACACACACACACACACACACACACACACAACACACACACACACACACACGCACACACACACACACACAAAGCGAGAAAGCGAAAACTTAACAAACTGTTAACAGTGTGACAAAAAGTCTGTTTGAAAAAGTCTGAATGAAGACAAGAAGGTATTCCATGAATAGCAATTAGTATGCAGTAGAGGATATATCAGTAAGCAATACAGCATACATTGTAAATACAATAAAGTGATACTTTCTATGGTACAGAGGGGAGAGGGAGACATTACCAGCCGTGGAAAAGAAAACCTTCAAAATGTTGTGTCTGCTTAGGGATTCACATTGTTCTCTTATTGTTCATACTGTTTTGAAAGTACGCAACAAAATGCATAAGTATGACATGCTTTTTCAAAGTACACATCAAATATTTCAAAATGATACGCATTACATGTTTATCAGAAAAGGAATTTTCGTTTAGACAATGACCAAATGACCAGTTATAAGATGCATTATATAAATATCTATCTATCTATCTATCTATCTATCTATCTATATATATATGTATATATATATATATATATATATATATATATATATATATATATTATATATAATTATATTTATATAGTATGTATATATATATGTATGTATATATACATATGTATATACATGTATATATACATATGTATATATATATATATGTGTGTGTGTGTGTGTGTGTGGTGTGTGTGTGTGTGTGTGTGTGTGTGTGTGAGTGTGTGTGTGTGTGTGTGTGTGTGTGTGTGTGTGTGTGTGTGTGTGTGTGTGTGTGTGTGTGTGTGTGTGTGTTTTAAACAAATGATACGCATTACCATGTTAATCAGGAACTTGTGAACTTTGATCAAAATTTAGATTGCAACCAAAACAAAGAAACAAATGAAACCATACAGACAGAAAGCAATAACATTACTACTAGTACTACTACTACTACTACTACTTCTACTAGTACTACTACTACTATTACTACTAATAATAATAACAATAATAACAATAATAATAATAATGATGTTTATGATAATAATGTAATTATATGACTAAATTAAAAAAGTGATAAAATAAAATAAAAATGATAATGATAATAAAAAGTATAGATAAATAAAAATAAAAAAGAAATAAAATGAACAAAGACACAAACCAACCACATAATCTAAGGGAACGTGAAATTTCCTTTTCACAAATGGCTCAACTTATAATTTTTATCATAGATCACTAAAGCATGCCATCAGTGTGGACGATGTATCGTGGTCCATATTCCAGTCGTTAAGACAAAACTATTATAGCAGACTATGGTTTGTTCTGATCAGTCATTGAAGATTTGGTCAGTCGTTCTATGATAGCATTGTGTTATATGTAGCATGCTATGGTTTGTTCTGAAGGACTGGCCAGTCGTACTACTCATATGATAGCATTGTGTTAAGGCAGGCTATGGTTTGTTTTCAAGGCTTGGCCAGTCGTTCTATGATAGCATTGTGTTATACGTAGCATGCTATGGTTTGTTCTGAAAGCTTGGCTAGTCGTTCTATGATAGCATTGTGTTATAGCATGTTATATTTGTTCTGAAAGCTTGGCCAGTCGTTCTACTCGTATGATAGCATTGTGTTAAGGCAGTCTATAGTTTGTTGTCAAGGCTTGGTCAGTCGTTCTATGATAGCATTGTGTTATAGCAGGCTATGGTTTGTTCTGAAAGCTTGGCCAGTCGTTCTATGATAGCATTGTGTTATAGCAGGTTATGATTTGTTCTGAAAGCTTGGCCAGTCGTTCTACTCGTATGATAGCATTGTGTTAAGGCAGGCTATAGTTTGTTGTCAAGGCTTGGCCAGTCGTTCTATGATAGCATTGTGTTATAGCAGATTATGATTTGTTCTGAAAGCTTGGCCAGTCGTTCTACTCGTATGATAGCATTGTGTTAAGGCAGGCTATAGTTTGTTGTCAAGGCTTGGCCAGTCGTTCTATGATAGCATTGTGTTATAGCAGGCTGTAGTTTGTTTTTAAGGCTTGGTCAGTCGTTCTATGATAGCATTGTGTTATAGCAGGCTATGATTTGTTCTGAAAGCTTGGCCAGTCGTTCTACTCGTATGATAGCATTGCTTGGCCAGTCGTTCTATGATAGCATTGTGTTATAGCAGGCTATGATTTGTTCTGAAAGCTTGGCCAGTCGTTCTACTCGTATGATAGCATTGCTTGGCCAGTCGTTCTATGATAGCATTGTGTTATAGCAGGCTATGATTTGTTCTGAAAGCTTGGCCAGTCGTTCTACTCGTATGATAGCATTGCTTGGCCAGTCGTTCTATGATAGCATTGTGTTATAGCAGGCTATGATTTGTTCTGAAAGCTTGGCCAATTGTTCTTTGATAGCATTGTGTTATAGCAGGCTATGATTTGTTCTGAAGGCTTAACCAATTGTTCTATGATAGCATTGTGTTATAGCAGGCTATGATTTGTTCTGAAGGCTTGACCAGTCGTTCTATGATAGCATTGTGTTATAGCATATTATGATTTGTTCTGATCAGTTATTGAAGGCTTGGCCAGTCGTTCTATGATAGCATTGTGTTATAGCAGGCTATGATTTGTTCTGATCAGTTATTGAAGGCTTGGCCAGTCGTTCTATGATAGCATTGTGTTATATAAAGTTGTGGTTTGCTCTGATCAGTTATTGAAGGCTTGGCCAGGCGTTCTATGATAGCATTGTGTTATATAAAGTTGTGGTTTGCTCTGATCAGTTATTGAAGGCTTGGCCAGTCGTTCTATGATAGCATTGTGTTATATAAAGTTGTGGTTTGCTCTGATCAGTTATTGAAGGCTTGGCCAGTCGTTCTATATAGCATTGTGTTATAGCATGCTGTGGTTTGTTCTGATAAGTCAATGAGGACTTGTCCAAGCGTTCTGTGATAGCATTTGTGTTATAACAAGCTATGGTTTGTTCTGAAGATTTGGCCGTTCGTTCTATGATGTCATTGTATTAGAGAAGGCTACGTTTGTTCTAATTAGTCGTTAAAGGTGTGAGGTTTCACCCCCGCTGCAAAAGTTTCGTAATTTAAATCAATGTTAGGCAAACGAACGATAAGAAACCCTCTAGACGTGGCTGACCATGTAACAGAGATTATAGGAACAGGTTGAAAAAGAAGAACACTCATGCTAGATTATATTTTAAAAGAAAGGCTAAAAACAAACGAGAAGAAGACATTAAAGAAAGAGGGATGACAAAAAAACCCACAAAAAACAACAACAAAAAGAAGAAGAAAGAAAGAAAAAGACAACCCAACATCCAGAGACAAATGACAGTGCAATTTCACACCAGAGAGTAGAGCATGCATAAAATACACACCTAACTCAGAAGTAGAAAACGGAATTCAAAGGAGACAGTGAAAATGTACAACCAGTAAGATTCGTTTGAGAATGAAAATCAAACACGAGAAAATTACATGCTCACATGCACCTGGATCTAAATTATTAATATAGAACAGGCATGCAATACTTAACATGCAGTCATTTTCTTTCAACATTCACTGAACTCACACACACACACACACACACACACACACACACACACACACACACACACACACACACACACACACACACACACACACACACACACACACACACACACACACACACACACACACACACACACACACACACACACACACACACCACACACACACGATGAAACCATGCCCAGAAATTAGAGTTATAAGGAACAGGAATCGCTTTTCATGGACATCAAAGTCCAAGTAATGATTGTTGTTGGCAAGACATAGCCCTGTACATTCTCAGGGGAGACAAATCTACAATGGAAGAGTAACATGGCTTTAGTCATGACAGCAGACTACTAAAGGCAGACAACCCACTGAGTGAAGGTGGAGGAGAAGACAGGAGAAGTGGTTGTAATAGACAGGTGTTTTACAGGATGAAAAAAAAGGTCTTCAGGAAAGGATTAGTCCATTAATTTAAAGAAATAATAGAAATCTTAACGACACACACGAAGGAAAAACACCTACATTTCACTTGTCACGTATTAAAAAGCAATGATAATGATATTTTCCGATCCAATAACCGATATTAATAAATGAAGACAACATATCTATCTTAATATAGATTAAATCAGTGATGCCAAAATTATTTTTATCATTATTCAATTTAAAGGAACATATGCAACATTTTCTTATAGATCGTAAAAGGCTATCAAGAGTTTGCGCTATACAAATGGACTTACTAATGATCAAATGTAAAATTACGCGTGAAATCCTTTGCTGTCGGTATATCAACTCTCAGTATTACAGAGTAGATTCATTACGTCAACAAGAATTTTGATAAGTTAATATAGTAGTTTGAACTATTTTCAAAACACAATATTGCTTGGGCGTTTAGACAAGAATCAATATCGTTAATAGTTTTTAACAACGGCAACAAGCTCAAATGTAAAATATGTAATTTTCTAAAAAGACGTCTCGCTTTTGGTATTTCGGAGCTGTATCAACAGAGGAGGGAACTAACACACCAGTTCAAAATGTTGAGGTATACCTTTGATCATTTCATACTTACGACTGCTGTTTGTTTGTCTTTTGCCTGCAAATTGAATTCACATCAATCACGATACAAATACGTACGTACACACGATGCATGTATCTATTATGTTAACAAGAAACACTCGAGTGTGCGTGCTGGGTGGGACCCAGATCAACAATGCCCTAGGTCCCATCCAAACTGAATTCATATCAATCACGATACAGACACATACGTATACATGATACACGTATTTATGCAGGTCTGTTGAAATTCATTTCACGTAGCGAAAAGAGATTTCGCATAAAACAGATGAAATTCACAGAAAGCTTAAGACAGATGAAATGACTACATTAAAACTCAATGAAAATTCAAAAAGGCTGATATGAATGATAGGTTTATGGCAGGAAACTTTACATAGATAAAATGAATACATAATAACTTATAAGAAAACGAGACAGGCTACATGAATGACAGATTTATGACAGGAAGCTTCAAACGGATAAAACGAATAAGTGAAACAAATAAAAACTACATAAAAACAAAACGGGCTAAATGAATGACATCTTAAATTCATGGAGTCATTGCCTTGGGCACTACGTTTTACAACGAATCGATTAATTGCTCTCCGTCCTAAAGTTGCATCATTTACAAACAGTTCATGAACCTGCAACATCCTTTTATTATTATGGATGTATGTTTGACAACTGCCGTGACCGCTTATTTTGCTTATTTCCTTTTTATAATGGTTCTTTGATTGTAAAACCAATCGATGGCTTGCATAAACGTTGTTTTTTTTATGAATTTGGCAGCTGAAACTGACTGCATGTCTGTGATAACAGAAGTCAAGTGTGATTGCTGTCCCTTGATTTCTCTTTTAGACATAACGAAGTAGTTTAAATTTGTTTGAATTAAATTGAATTGAATTGACTCTCCTTGATTAATCATCACTTGCATTACACCACTGAGGGGGCCATTTGGGCCATTTGAACGACATTTGTGATTGATAGATAAGTTTCGATGAGCGTGACCTTATTTAGGGATTGCAGTGACTGCTTATTCTTTACCTTTAATCATCATTACATCAATGACTTATAGTTTAAACAACACAAAATGTCACACAAGATATATCTCATGGAATCTGCGATACAGCGGCAGAAGTTGTCATCCACCATTTATAAGATGAAATCAGACAGTAAAACCGTGCATATGGAACTGGCAAAGGGAGGATACTGATGTCTGTTCATATGATCTATATGTTGAAGTGACAGAATTACAATACGAAATGGAATCAGAAAGTGCATACGAAATATGAATAATGAAAATCACAAGACGTCTATTTAACCTAGAGTGTTATTTGGGATTTGCAGACAGTAATCAGACAGAAACCTTGTACATGTACATAAGGACAGGACAATGACAAGAGGATCATGTGAACAGACAGATGGTGGGCAACACGACATAACCTGCGTCAAATCAAGTTGTCTTCTGACACAGGGCTGCTCTGATAGCGATTTGGAGCACGCTTTCCGGTCTCTACTCTCTACCCTGTCTTCTTCTTGTTCATATGGAATGAGGTTTTTACACGATGTTTACATGGAAACAGAAACTTCAATGTCACTGGCTGATAAGGAAAACGCAGTTGGTAGAATACGCCGCAGAACAATTTTGCTGAATTTGTAGAAAACGCATTCACGATCATATGAAACAATTGAAACAGCGGGAAAAAATCAACAAATAAAATCTATGTATAATTCCATTGAAAAAATCCCCGCATGTAAAGTATACGTCAGTGGGAACTAGATTTACCACTTTCCAACAGAAATGGACTTGTTTTTAAGTTATTCTGATCAGATTTACAGTCCAATTTAATCTATGCTTATTGTTTTCAGATTTGCTTTACATACAGAAACACGTGAAGTAGGATAGTTGGCATCAATTTTACATTTGTACAGGCAGCGCCTTGCATATTTCTAACGAACAATATTCGAAACTAAATGATCAAATTTACATTTGTGCAGATAGTGGATTGCATATTTTGCAGTCAACAGTATTCAAAGCAGGATTGTCATTTGTGTAGTTAGCGCATTGCATAATTTATAACTAACACTATTGGAAGCAGGATTGCCTTTTATGTTGGAAATGCAATGCATGTTTTGCAGATAAAATGATGACATCAAATAGTTGCGTAACATACCATTCCATCATTTCTGTCAAGAAAACATCTTTAGTATCATTAGCACATACACATATATGTACTGAGGAGATTCAGAAGTTCCGGAGCTGAGAAATACCATTTCGCATCTAAATGTTCCTTTATGTTGTCTTTCCAGCCGCAAACTCCATTTGTTCGAATTGTTTGGTTTCACTGTATACGCACTGATAATTCTTTGTAAAACATGATCATACTATGATCCTCATTTTGAACAGATCAATATATTGATGTTTTTAATGTTTTTGTTTTTGTTTTCTTTTTCAAACGAACATCACGCTATATTTTGAGTGTGTCTGTCTATCTGTCTGTCTGTGTGTCTGTCTGTGTGTCTGTCTGTCTGTGTGTCTGTCTGTCTGTGTGTCTGCCTGTGTGCGTGTCTATGTGTATTTCGTTACTGTTGTCTTTTAAATTTGTGTGGGTGTGTGTTCTCTCTAATTTCACTCAAACATATTACTTTAAATATTTTAATATTGCCGGTGCCGTCTTAAATGTTGTGCTATTTATCAAAATACATACCCAGAGACAGCGTTTTCCAATCATTTTGTGATCTTGAAAAATTGTCAGACTTTTTTGCATTTGTTTATCATCTTTAAATATGTCTAGCATAACTCAGCGTTTTCTATCAAAAACAAACAACAACAACAACATAAAACAGTAGTTTTTGTTCTTGCTAGAATAAGTGTGAAAAAAACATGTGACCAAACTTAGCTATACCATTGAAACATGATACATTATTGGTTCAGTAAATAACTATCCCATGACTTTAGTTTGTTTTTCTGTTTCTTTGTTTTGTTACTGGTTTGGTTCTTGCATCACTTTTCTGTTTATTATATATGTGCCTTGTTTGTTCCATATAAACTGTCAGTGGAAAAAAGGCCGGATCGAAGATTTCTTTTTCTGTTTTTGATTTTTTGTTTTTTGTTTTGAAAAACCCGTAAAAGTGCTAACTTCATTAGAATCAATAAATTAACGAGAGGAATATTCAACAGATGGAAAAGTTACACCAGAAACATCTGCGCAAGATTAACAAATCACCTGGCAAGATCGATTGTCCAACCGTTCATCAGCTTTGTTGGACAGGACAAGTTGCCCGCTTAGAAGACAACGGCATCCTAGAGATAATCCTACACGGAGATCTGAATCAAGGACACTGTGAGCAGCTAACACCACTAAAGTGATACAAGGATACTCTGAAGGCCAACTTGTGGCATCAACATCGCCAGTGGGGAAGACATTGTCCACAATAGAGCTTGGTGGCGACAGCTGTACACGCTGGACATAATTGCTCTTAAACAGCACAGAGCAGCTGCTGTTCAACAGAACCGATGGTCACAGAACTCCTTCCCATGCATCGCCTACAGAAGAACGTGCACCTTCA
>JAPXFY010000014.1:12632039-12637039 GCA_030674185.1 Monoplex corrugatus | reverse complement strand
AGACTGTCAATTGGTAGACCATTCAACAGTAGAGCCGCTCAGTTGGGTAGAGCTGTTCAATTTGGTAGGAGCCATTCAACAGGTAGGACCGCTCAGCTTTGGTAGGAGCTGTTCAGATTTGGGCAGGAGCCATTCAGATCAGGGTTAGAGTCTAGCTTCAATAATGGTGCACGGAGCCATTCAGTTTCAGGTAGGAGCTGTTCAGATTTGGGCAGGAGCCATTCAGATCAGGGTAGGAGATGTTCAGCTTTGGTAGGAGCTGTTCAGATTTGGGCAGGAGCCATTCAGATCAGGTGTAGGAGTGTCAGCTTGGGTAGGAGCTGTTAGTTTGGGCAGGAAACCATTCAGATCAGGTAGGAGCCGTTCAGCTTTGGGTAGGAGCTGTTCAGATTTGGGTAGCAGCTTCAGCTTTGGGTAGAGATCCACCCCTCCCCACGATAATGTTTGACAGGGTGGGGAAGAGTTGACCCGACGTTCTCCCAGTCAGTAATCTGTTGCGTTAACCACTTCGCCACCTGACTGGCATGGTTTTAAAGGGAGATACATGATATAACTTGCTAGTAAATGGGGTGAGAAAAAGAAAAAGAAGAGAGCCCTTAATTTTATTCAATGTCATGCCGCCATATACATTTTCCCTCAAGCATTAAACATAAACCAAAAATGAACATGTTAAGTTCTGGTTTCTATGCACAGTGTTCCAAAGGTTTCAATAGGATTTGACCAAAAAAAAACAACAAAAAACAACAAAAAATGTCTTTTCAGCTCTTGCACGAATACATAAGTCTTACACTCGTAACGCTTGAAACGAGAACGAGCAATGTTAACTAAATACAGTACGTGTTTATTTCATACATGGACAGTTTTTAAGTTGTTCAGTTTTCGGTTTTAAGTTTTCTCAGGACAGGGTTCCCGCGCTTGGAATAAGTTTCATATGCACTGCTGTCACATATGCTACGGAACTTGAAAGAAGATCCAGAATGATCATAGTTACGTGCCACACGCTTAGGCACAGATTTTACGCATTAGCAAGGTCGTCAGATACTACGTAACTTACGGGTTCTGAGTCTATCCTTATCTCAGTCTTTAGCTGAAACAAAGTTAGGCTATATGCGTCTCTCTACCTGTAATATCCTGTGTCCCTGTGGGGTCCTGAGTTTCCACACGACGTATAGACTTCCACTCTTTGTACAAAGCCCTATCCTCTGTCCCTTCTATGCTTTGTCAAGGAAAGGTCCATATCTATACCGAAATATGTTTTTAAACCAACAATGCGAGCCAATGTAAACTCCCAGCTATTGCAAGAAAATCGACAGGAACCCCATCAATCCCAGCACATATCACCCATCTGCCAGAGTAGGACACACAGGCTGCAAACCATCTCCCAGTCCATCCCCTCAAAGATATTCGACACACAAAGATGAAAACTAGCCAAGTTCTGGTTCATCATCTACGTCGACGTGAACTGCCCAGCTATCCTAAGGAAATTGTCAGGAATGCCATCAATCCCAGCAAATATCACACATCTACCAGAGTAGGACGCCCAGGCTGCAAACCATCTCCCAGTTCATCCCCTCAAAGATATTGGACACATGATGACGAAAACTGCCCAAAAGTTCTCTTCATCATCCATGATTCAGGCTTACATGTAACGCTATCGATCGACAAATTCCAGACCAGACAAAGATATCTGTGAATAAATATAATCCCAACTCCTTACGATCACCAAGACATGAAATTTTGACAAAACAAACAAACAACTTTTACCTTGTCCTTGAATTGTCCTAAGCTGGCAGGCCAGCACTAAGATCACAGGTAAACAGGATCGCCAAAGCATGGCGCTCTTTTAGTGTGCTCGTTCTTTGAGAACAGCACAATGCCAGTATGAAAGTTTCTTCTGATGCACAATATGGAAACGGAGAAGTTGAAAAAAAGATGAATCCCACTCCACCCCGTTCCCTTCTCATACACGGGAATGGTTTTGTATCTCTCTTTCTCTTGCTGTCAACATTTATATAGGACAGTCTGATTTCTTAATCCATCACGTGACCTCAGAGACATTTACAATGTCGGTGTACAGACAGACAGATAAGACTTGTACCAGATGATCTTTTTGACCCTTCCAGACGTAACAACCCCTTAATTTTTCTCCCCCCACCTCTTTTGTTTGTTTTGTTTTGTTTTGTTTTCCATCTTTTTGTTTATTTTCGAAGGGAAAAAATTCAAGTTTGACTAATAAGTAAAAGTTACTGAATGTTAAAATGTGATGCGCAATAATCCGTTGTAGTTAGATAACTATATTTTGATAAACGGATTAATGGTTTCGGTTTCAATTTCCTGCGGCCGTCCCCGACCCAGCGGATGGTAGATGGACATCAGACATGGAACTGAGCTGCGAAATGGGCCAGACTTGTCTAGACGTAATAAAGCAGTTCCAGACTGACTGGCAATGGTTTTTCAACAGGACGGAGCAAGGTGGCAATCGGCAACGGCCACTCCTAGAAAATACCTTGGGCCCAACACTCTGAATAGGCCATGCATCCGGTATAAGATTTATTGTAACAGAAAAAAGAAGTGTCCAGCTTTCTCAGCAGTTCAGTGAGGGCTGGTAGTTGTTATGAATTCTACGAGTACTTTTAGCACGGTAAAAGTTCGTTCCCAGGTCAGCATGACTAGCCATAATTCTCAGTGCGTATAGGTCTCAGCTGTGTGCATTGGTCAGGTCTTTAGGTCCCGTCCAGAATATGGATTTTAAGTGTATTCTTGTATCAGTCTGTCAATGACAAATTTAGGCTATCTTGTCGTGAAATCACACACACACACACACACACACACACACACACACACACACACACACATACACACCACACACACACACACACACACACTTAAACACACACAACATATATATATATATATATATATATATAGTATATATATATGCATATACATGTATATATACATGTATGTATATACCTATGTATATGTATGTATGTATGTATGTTTTTTGTTTGTTTGTGTGTGTGTGTGTGTGTGTGTGTGTGTGTGTGTGTGTGTATCCATGTCCTTATCTGTAATGTTCCATGAAAACACATCTAATGGGGTAGGGGATGTATGAAAGAAAACACATCCAGCTCCACAGTATGAATTGACTGCAACAACTCTCCTCACAGCCAGTCCCACAAAACATGACACACAGCCTCCATCTCATCATCATCATCATCAGTGCCCTGCCACATGGCGTTGGCGATCATGGCCCTCCATATGCATCTATCCCTTGTCGCCCCAAGTACATCTTCCACCCTTTCCGTCCTCAGCCACGCTGCAAGTCTGTCCAATATTTTCTCCCTGGGTCTGACCTGGTGTTCTCTTTCCCTCCAGCTTTCCTGTTGTGATCAGGTACTCTAATTCCCCTTTCCTCATAAAATGGCTAATAAATGTTGCCTGCCTTTTCCTAATCTTCTTTATCATTGATCTTCTTGGATCTGCCTCCACCAAGACTGTCTCGTTTGTTTTCTTTGCTGTCCATGGAACTCTCAACATTCTTCTTGGAAACCACATCTCGGCTGCCTCAATCTTGTTCTGGCTTTGCGTGTTGACTGTCTATGCCTCGCAACCGTATACATTATCGGTTTTATATGACATTCAAGAACTCTCTTCCTGATTTTAATTGATAGGCATTTGTTGGTAAGAATGCTTTTCATCTTGTTGAATGCTGTTTTGGCTTGGCCGATTTTGCTGGCTGTTTTTGCTGTATATTTCTGCTGTACATATATATCTGTGTGTGTGTGTGTGTGTGTGTGTGTGTGTGTGTGTGTGTGTGTGTGTGTGTGTGTGTGTGTGTGTATGTGTGTGTGTGAGTGAGTAAGTGTGTGTGTGTGTGTGTTTGTGTGTGTGTATGTATAAATGTGTGTGTGAGAGAGAGTTTTTGTGTGTGTGTTTGTGTGAATGTGTGTATGTGTGTGTATACGTGTTGTGTGTATGTTTGTGTGTGTATGTGTGCGCGCGTGTGTGTGTGTACTTGCGTGTGTGAGTGTTCTCTAGTTTGCATAGGTGCGTGTGTGTATATACTATCTAGTTTTGTCTATCATAGTGCATGCATAAACAGAATTGTTCTGATTTAAATGTCAATAAATCTCATGATGTTCGTTCAAGTTCTAATGGCTTCACATCACCAGGGCGACAGGAAACATTTCTGTCCAGTTGAAATGGTCGACAGCGCACAACCATTGTAATAGCAGATACTGTGTATGTAGCATGTATGAAAGATTTGTTCAGCCAGTTGAAATGGTGGACAGTGCACAACCATTGTAATAGCAGATACTGTGTATGTAGCATGCATGCAAGATCTTTTCAGCCAGTTCAAATGGTCGACAGTGCACAGCCTTTTGCAATAGCAGATATTGTGTGTGTAGCATATATGCAAGATCAGACACTCGGAAAAAAATTTGATCTAGATTTAATCCTCTTGGCAGGAGATCTTCTCTACTCAGCGACCGTCAAAAATCTTCTACTAAACAATGATGGTTATTTCATGATTTCAGACATTTCAAGCACGTTTGATGTGTTCTGTAAAACGTACAGGGTCAACAGATCCTAACCCTTCTGTGGACTGATGTGCATGTCAAAACGGCAATTGTCAGATGCTGTGGTTACGCTGAAAGATGACATGGAACGAGTCTTTCAACACTATGCCTCAGCCGTGCTCCTCATAAAGAATTTTTCGGTCAGAATTCATCAACATGGAGATAGAATCTGCCTTCTGTTTGACTCCGACTTGAGAGGTGACTGGAATACCATGTCCGAACGGCCTAAGCGTTCTCATTAAGATCTAGGACATCGCATCCCTTATTTTGAACTTTCATGTACATCGCTGATAATTTGACCCAAGGTTTTGTTACCTATGAACTTGTTGGAATGACCGCATTGAAAGTTCAAGCTGACATGGATTTCTGTATGCTGAGCGATTCGATAATAGATTTCCGTCCTCAGCCCTGTCAAAT
>JAPXFY010000014.1:12614539-12629539 GCA_030674185.1 Monoplex corrugatus | reverse complement strand
GGCTCTAACCGGCTCCTACCCAGAGCTGGGCAGGCTATGGGCTCATTGGGAAGACTGGGACCACACAATCGAGTCTCATCCACTTCACGGACGCGTCATTTAAGGTGTTGCTCAAATCTTCTGACCAGCACCGCAGGTGTCTGTATCTCTCGAGCTTGGTTGATGCCAGGATATATTATGATAGCAAGCGTAGAGTACAGCCCTGTCATGCAGTCTCAGTCCTAGATGGAACTCCATTGCATCACAAAAAAAGCTGTGCCAGCTTCTGTGGCCATTAAGGTGGCGTAGAAAATGGGACAAAAAAAAAAAAGGTGAGCACAAAGGTAACCTCCCTGAATGCAATGATCCTAAAAAAAAGAATATAAAACACACACACACACACACACACACACACACACACACACACACACACACACACACACACACACACACACACACACACACACACACGCACGCACACACACACACACACACACACACACACAACCAGCAACACAAAACCAATTCTGTTAGCTATTCAACCGACACAAACATAGGTACATATTGTAACAAACATTTAAAGCAGTTCAAAGCCTGGAGAAATGTGGGCACAGTGGGCGATATGTCTGATATGGTGCCACGAGGAATGTGCCGATATTGGCACCTCTGTGTATGTCTATGATTTTTGGTCGTCATTTATCATGATGAGCAGACTATGCTTGCAATTATAGTTCATTTTTTTTCCTTTTCTTTTTATTATTCCCTGAAGAATTGGATATACACCAGTTTCAGTGCCGTTGTGACTTGCCCCATAGATGGCACAATGTGGTTGTCAGGTGCCATAACCGGAGTTACGACTTACCCCGGTATTGGGTGTTGAACGCGACAGCGAGGATAGGTACGTTGTTTTGTTATTTACTGAAAAATCTAGTCACTTTATAACTTGTTGTACTACAGAATGCAGAAATAAACAAAGTTTTGTTCCATTTATGTTTGAGAAATGTATCTTTTTTAGTCTGTCAATGAGAGCCAAAGTACAATTTTCATGTCGTGAGCAGCCCCGGTTTTCCCCGTACAGGAATTCTTGATTTTTTTTTTATGGGTTTTACGGTAGGCTGACTGAAAGGGTTAGGTGAGATTACCAGCTTGTAGGTGACTCATCATCTCCATTTCTCAATGGGCTTGATGTCAGTTGGGGTAAGACCCATTCAAAATTATCAATGGAGATAAATCTTTGTGGATCTATTTTGATCACGTACTGACATTTCCACAACGAGTCTGTATGAATCGTTTAAAATGCACGCACATGTGCACCCGAGAGTGTTTAAATTGCACACGCGCGAGCGCACGCACACACACACACACACAAACTGGTGCGTGTGTGTGCGTGCGTGTGTGTGTGTGCGTGTGTGTGTGTGTGTGTGTGTGTGCGTGCCTCTGTGTGTGTGTGTGTGTATGTGTGTGTGTGCGTGCGTGTTTGCGTGTGTGTGTGTTTTATTTGTTTTGGATGGGACATTAACTTGAAGTCTCATGAGCAGCACGCGCTTAGCGCATGTTAAAGATCGTACTACAACAAAGTTGCCCCTGGCAAAATTCTGTAGAAAAATCAAAATTCGTAGGATAAACAGAAATGCACGCATACAAGAAAAAAAAAAAAAAAAGAAAAGAAAAGGGGGTGGCACTGCACCATGGCGACCAGCGCTCTTTCTAGGGAGAACACCCCAAATTTCACATTGTAAAATCCATTGTGTCAGAAAAGAAATAAATACAAAGTAAACAAACAAACAAACAAACAAACAAACAAAAATCAGGCCAGTTTCTATGTTACTTTTTTCTCTATATATAGACCTCTATTTGCCGCCGGGGATTGAATTTGAAATGTTTTATCCTGAGTACCCAATCATGGCAAACAAAGACCAGGACGTCTAAAGAAGACCTTCATCGAGCAACTGATGGATGATACGGGCTGTCAGTATGATGAATTACCTACTGCAATGTCTGACAGAGAAGGACGGAAGAAACGTGTCATGGATAGCCGAGCAAGCTCGACATGATGATGATGATGATCCTGAGTACAAAGTAGAACAGTCAGTTTCTATGTTGTTTTTTTTCTGTATAGATAGATCTCTATTTGACGGCGAGGATTCGATTTGAAATGTTTTATCCTGAGTACAAAGTAAAAATAGCCAGTTTCTATGTTGATCTTTTCCCCCTCTATATAGATCTCTATTTGCCAGCGGAGATTGAATTCGAAATGTGATATCCTGAGCCAAAACACTCCTACCCCTAAAAGAATTTTTTTTTAAATAAAAGGCCCATCACAGAGGCATTGTGTGGGCGATGTGACATCTGGAAGGTTCTCTCACAGACCCACGTGACACAACCCCCGCTGATCATTAGCTCTCGTTGTTGACACGGATGCAACCTTTCTTATCTAAAACTCTTCGTAAAAGTGTACACATTTCCCTGTGTTAAAAAGTGCACAGAGGGAGAGACAGAAAAGAGACAGAAAAGAGACAGACAGACACACAGACAGACACACAGACACAGAGACAGACAGACAGACAGAGAAAGAGAGACAGAGACAGAAAGTTTTATTATTGAGGGGATGAGAAATACATAAAGAGAAAAAGAAGAGAGAGAGAGAGAGAGAGAGAGAGAGAGAGAGAGAGAGAGTGAGAAAGACAGAGAGAGAGACAGACAGACAGAGACAGACAGACAGACAGACAGACAGAGAAAGACAGACAGAGACAGACAGACAGACAGACAGACAGACAGACAGAGAGAGAAAGACAGAAAATGAAGTTTTATTATTGAGGGGATGAGAAATACAGAAAGAGAAAAAGAAGAGAGAGAGAGGGAGAGACAGAGAAAGAAAGAAAGAGAGAGAGACAGATAGACAGAGAGACAGAGGCAGAGAGAATAAAGATTTAAAGTTAAGGGGATGCGAAATACAGAAAGAGAAAAAGATGAGAGAGAGACAGAGAGAGAGAGAGGAAAGAGAGAGAGACACACACACATACGCAAACACACACACACAGACAGAGGCACAGACACACACACACAGAGAGAGAGAGAGAGAGAGAGAGAGAGAGAGAAAGACAGAGAGAGAGTGAGAGAGAGAGAGAGACAGAGAGAGAGAAAGACAGAGAGAGAGAGAGAAAGACAGAGAGAGAGAGAGAGACAGACAGAGAGAGAGAGAAAGAGAGAGAGAGAGAGAGAGGAGAGAGAGAGAGAGAGAGAGAGAGAGAGAGAGAGAGAGAGAGAGAGAGAGAGATTGTTTTCAGCTTGTAATCTAGAATAATGAGTATCGACAGACATCGTTTAAAGACGTTTTCAGACTATTCATTTTACTGTGTAATTTTTTTTTCTTTTTCAAACTTTTTGATTTATTTTTTTAAAAATGTAAACAAACGCAAAACAAAGGAAAGCGTAACAGCAATCACACCGTGAGAAGAATTTTGAATTCTTGTGAAATATTGTTAAGCATAAAATATGATTATTCACTCATGTACATGAAATATAATTAGTAATAATAAGATAAATATATTACATATACACACACATTTTGTTGTTGTAATGGAAAAGAGAATGGAATGGAAAATGGAGAGAGAGAGAGAGAGAGAGAGAGAGAGAGAGAGAGAGAGTGAGAAAGACAGAGAGAGAGACAGACAGACAGAGACAGACAGACAGACAGACAGAGAAAGACAGACAGAGACAGACAGACAGACAGACAGACAGACAGAGAGAGAAAGACAATGGAAAAGAGAATGGAAAAGATGGCAGCCATTTGGTTTTATCATTGTTACCATGATGACAATAATAACAATGATAATAATGATAATTAGTAGTAGTAGTAGTAGTAGAAGTAGTAGTAGTAGTAGTAGAAGTTATAGTCGTCATCATCATCAAGTGCCCTGCCATATGGCGTTGGCGATCATGGCCCTCCATATGCATCTATCCCTTGTTGCCGCAAGCACATCTTCCACCCTCTCTGTCCTCCAGTATTTTTTCCCTGGGTCTACCTGGTGCTCTCTTTCCCTCCAGCTTTCCTGTTGTGACCAGGTGCTCTAATTCTCTTTTCCTCATAAAATGGGCCTATGAAATGTGCCTGTTTTTTCCTAAATTTCCTTATGAATGATCTTCTTGTGTCTGCCTCCATCAAGACTGTCTCGTTTGTTTTCTTTGCTGTCCATGGAACTCTCAACATTCTTCTTAGAAACCACATCTCGGCTGCCTCAAGATTGAGGCAGCCGAGATGTGTGCCGAATTCATGGCCAGACATAAACAAGAAGTAGTAGTATCCTTTAATTCCGAAGTAACTGACCACTCAGCTGGGTCAGCACTAGGTTTCAGTGCACCGGACTGAATGGCTTGCACTAATCTACCTTTGTGATGTCAGATGTTGTATCCTGTGTTGGTTCCTGTCTTCGTGGCTATGAGTTAAAAGACAGAGAGAGGGAGAGAGAGAGAGGGGGGGAGGGGGGAAGAGGATACAGACATATGGAGTTTCCTTATAAAATGCGTTGATCCCGTTGAAGATAAGAAAAAAAATTCTCTAAATTAAACAAGAAGTACGTGTAGATCTGTTGTGTGAGCATGTAAGACGTGAATATGTTTATGAGAGACAGAGACAGGGAGAGACAGACACAGACACAGACAGACACAAGTATACATATATACATGTATGTATATATATGTATATATATAACATATATATATATATGTGTGTGTGTGTGTGTGTGCGTGCGTGCGTGCGTGCGTGCGTGCGTGCGTGTGTGTGTGTGTGGTGTGTGTGTGTGTGTGTGTGTGTGTGTGTGTGTGTGTGTGTGTGTGTGTGGAGAGAGAGAGAGAGAGAGAGAGAGAGAGATTGATATTAGATATGAATGTTCATGATCAAATATCTTCATTCATCTGCTTTTCTTCTGTCTTTAAATTTTAATTCTTCTGCAGGATCCTGTTTTCTATTTTATTACAGACATGCTAGCGATGGCAGATATGTCAGTGGCCTATGTGCTAATATCTATTCCGTTAAAAAGTAAAGTTTCATTGCAATCTTCAGTTCATCTCCTTCTCTCCCTCCCTCATTCCTCTCTTTCCGTCTCTCTCTCTCTCTCAGTTTGTCAATATTTTTGTGTTCTTTATCTTGTTGTTGTTGCCGTTTTAGTTACAGATGCACAATAAGCTATGTCTCTTATCCACCTCTTTATCCACACAGAACAGTTTAATAATCGAAAGGACGAGAAATACAGAAAGAGAAAAAGAGGGAGAGAGAGACACAGAGAGAGAGAGACAGAGACAGAGAGAGACAGAGAGAGACAGAGAGAGAGAGAGACAGAGAGAGAGAGAGAGAGAGAGACAGAGAGAGACAGAGAGAGACAGAGACAGAGAGAGAGAGAGAGAGAGAGAGAGAGAGTCAACAGTTGCGGAAATGAGAACTACGAGTGATGACAATGTTTATAACTAAAACCAAGTAACAGTATAACAGAATAGAAATATACATCTCTGTGTATGTCTCTGATGAGAAATAAGAAGCACATTGCTTTGATTTCATGTGTTGACCATTTATAATGAAAAATAAATGGCAGATAATTGAACAAAATTTGATTCAGAACGTCGTAATTCCTATCTGCTTGCGTGCTTTATCCATCCGTGTGGCATGATTTGACCCCTGTTCGCCTTGTTCTCGTTCTTATCAAGCAGTTCTGAAATCGGCATGCTCCTTATACATAAAATGTTGTAGTTGTACAACTCGTGTGTGAGTGTTTGTGTATGTGTGTGTGTGTGTGTGTGTGTGTGTGTGTGTGTGTGTGTGTATGTGTGTGGTGTGTTTGTGTGTGTGTGTGTTTGTGTGTGTGTATGTTTGTGTGTGTGTGTATGTGTGTGTGTGTGTATGTGTGTGTGTGTATGTGTGTGTGTCTCTCTGTGTGTCTCTGTGTGTATGCTTGTGTTTGTGTGTGTGTTTGTGTTTGTGTGTATGTGTGTATGTATGTGTGTGTGTATGTGTGTCTTTGTGTGTCTCTGTGGTGTGTGTGTTTGTGTTTGTGTGTTTGTGTGTGTTTGTGTGTGTGTTTGTGTGTTTGTGTGTGTGTGTTTGTGCTTTTGTGTGTGTGTGTGCGTTTGTGTGAATAGTGTGTGTGTGTGTTGCAGGTGTGTGTGTTCCTGCGTTTGTGTGTGCGTGTTCGTCCGTGTAAATATGTTCGTGTGTTTGTGTATGTGTGTGGTGAGTGTATCCATATACACAGCCCCCCAAAGTTAATACGAAAACCAACAGTTCTCTCACTCTATTTTCCACATAAGAGAGTGGTCAAAATGAAGACTGATTATAAACTTTTGCTTCATTTGTTTCTCTGTAATGTTTTCTTTTGCTTTGTTTGTCTGTTAATATCTGATGACGATAATGATGACAATGGTTTTCCTGTCTATGCGACTGATGTGTAGGCATATAGGTCCTTATCGCCTGCTGTGGGTCTTCATGTGGGATGCGATGTGGGTCTTCGTGTGGGATGCTATATGGGTCTTCATGTGGGATGCTATATGGGTCTTCATGTGGGATGTTATATGGGTCTTCGTGTGGGATGCGTTGGGTCTTCTCATGTGGGATGTTATTGGTCTTCGTGTGGGATGCGATTGGGTCTTCCATGTGGGATGTTATATGGGTCTTCGTGTGGGATGCGATATGGTCTTCATGTGGATGTTATATGGGTCTCGTGTGGGATGCGATATGGGTCTTCATGTGGGATGTTATATGGGTCTTCGTGTGGGATGCGATATGGGTCTTCATGTGGGATGTTATATGGGTCTTCGTGTGGGATGCGATATGGGTCTTCATGTGGGATGTTATGGGTCTTCGTGTGGGATGCGATATGGGTCTTCATGTGGGATGTTATATGGGTCTTCATGTGGGATGCGATATGGGTCTTCATGTGGGATGTTATATGGGTCTTCGTGTGGGATGCGATATGGGTCTTCATGTGGGATGCTATATGGGTCTTCATGTGGGATGCGATGTGGGTCTTCATGTGGGATGCATATGGGTCTTCATGTGGGATGCTGTGTGGGTCTTCATGTGGGATGCGATGTGGGTCTTCATGTGGGATGCTATATGGGTCTTCATGTGGGATGCGATGTGGGTCATCATGTGGGATGCTAGTGTGGGTCTTCATGTGGGATGCGATGTGGGTCTTCATGTGGGATGCTGTGTGGGTCTTCATGTGGGATGCTATATGGGTCATCATGTGGGATGCTGTGTGGGTCTTCATGTGGGATGCTGTGTGGGTCTTCATGTGGGATGCTATATGGGTCTTCATGTGGGATGCGATTGTGGTCATCATGTGGGATGCTGTGTGGGTCTTCATGTGGGATGCGATGTGGGTCTTCATGTGGGATGCTATATGGGTCATCATGTGGGATGCTGTGTGGGTCTTCATGTGGGATGCTGTGTGGGTCTTCATGTGGGATGCGATGTGGGTCTTCGTGTGGGATGCTATATGGGTCTTCATGTGGGATGCATGTGGGTCTTCATTGGGATGCTGTATGGGTCTTCATGTGGGATGCGATATGGGTCTTCATGTGGGAGGGCTATATTGGTCTTCATGTGGGATGCCAGACCAATTCTGGAGGCACATGTTTGTCTGCAGGTGCTGAATGGGAAGGGATCCTATAGTACGGCTTGGGTCTGTTCCGCCAGTCTTCCTTCTGTCGAATAGCAGCTGTTTCGCACTGTTCAGATGTGACTGTGCCTACGTGCACTGCTGTCACCAGCTTAATCCGTCCGGATGTTGATTCCACGGCTGGTGAAGCTGGCCTGTAGAGTATCCTTGCATTCGGCTTGTGAATAAAATAACGGATGACTTGGTCCGAACGAGTCATTCAGCGCACTGACAGCCCATCTTTGTTTGGCGACATGGCTGCCATGTGGCGTCGGGAGCAACGAAGTGATTGTCCTGTTAGTGATGAGGCATTGTTGTTCTGGATCCCATCCAGCACCATCGAGTGTTTCTTGTTGACTCTTGAATGGTTGCTGATGACAGGACCAGCGAGGTAGAAACTGAGAGAATTTGGGTCTAAGACAGACACGTAAATTAAAGAACAGATACAAAAAGACGACAACAACAACAACAACAAACAACACATATGGTGCTGCTTTATATTTATTCAACAGAAAGATATGTTACCGGATAATAATATCAGATCCAGCATAGAAAACCAACAGATGTGCAGGATGAAAAAAAAAACATGGATTTCAGTTTCACTTTCTCAAGATAACGTCTCCGAACTGGGAATAACTTCCATATCCACCAGTGCCATCTGATAGAGAAGATCCAAACTGAGTAGGCATAAGCTTTAAACCTGCACATATGCCTATGCACTGAAAAGTCTTGATGTTGTACCTAGATATGGGTTTTATATCCTATCTTTTTATCAGTCTGTTATGGAACAATCAAGGCTACACTGAAGTAAAACGTATATCTGTCTTAATGTAAACAAAGGGAAATGATGAAGACACAACCAGCCCCCTAGTGTGAATGACCTAATCAACGTCCTATGCAATCACATCTCAGAAATCAGTCCCCAAACAATATGATACAACAACACATAACATCCATCTGCCTACCAACACGATAATATCCATCATCTCAACTCCTCCAGTCCATCCTCTATTCCGAATAACACACACACACACACACACACACACACACACACACACACACACACACACACACACACACACACACACACACACACACACACACACACACACACACACACACACACACCAAACCACTCACTCACTCACACAAACACACAAAACACACACACATCACGTCACCACCACCACCACCACCATCAGCACAACAACAACAACAGCAAAACATCAATATCAAAATGCTTAAAAGATACGGTGGTTTGAATTAATTCAACAGAAGGACATATACAAGTGATTTTGTCAGTTATAAATCCAAACACATGTGTCCCATCAAATAATTCTATAACGAAGCTTACTTTGCCTTCTTAGACCCATCAAAACACAAAACCAGACAACAAAGTGATCAGCAAGTTATCGCACAACAGAAAATGAGCACCGCGTGATATTAGCATTGCACAACTTGAAAGCAACAACAACAACAACAACAAAACAACAACAACAACAACAAAACACAACAACAACAACAACAACAACGTGTGTCTAACAGCTGTTGTAATAGAGCTGGGAAGTGACCAGTTACTGTGGTGCACATCGAGCTACCGACTGGAAGGTTGTGGTGTGTTCTGTCAGAGTTTTGTTTTCCAAAACCCTCTTGGCCGTCAGTAGAGTGTGACATCAAGTGAGAGGGTGTTGCTGATGGTGGACCCCAGATAGGTAAACCTGTCTACAGCTTCAAGGATGACACTGTCGATGGTGATGGAAGGAGGGGTGGTGCCATCCTGTGCGCTGACGTTCGTCTTCTTCAAGCTGATAGTAAGCCCAAGCTGCTTGTATATGTCGGCCAGTTTCTGGAGGGTATCCTCGGTGTGGGTCACAAGGACTGCATCATCGGCGAAGAGCATCTCCCTGCCGAGTACCGTCCTGACCTTGGTCTTCAAGCGCAGTCGTGCCAGGTTCAACAACTTTCCCTAAGATCTGGTGTGCATATAGACGCCGTCAGCGGACGAATCAAAGGCATACATCAGGAGAAGGGAAAAGAAGATCCCGGAGAGGGTCAGCACTAGCACACAGCCTTGCTTGACTCCGCTGCTAATGGGAAGGAGTCTGAAAAAGGAGCCATCATATAGGACTGTTACCTTCATGTCAGCGTGGAGTGAGATTACCATGCTGTGAAGCTTCGGGGAGGGGGCAGACGATCCTCCTGAGGAGTTTAAATAGTCCCCTCCTGCTGATAAGATTGAAGGCCTTGGTGGGATCGATAAACATCATGTAGAGCGACTTGACCTTGTTCATTACTCTTTTCCTGGAGCCGGCGAAGGGAGAAGATCATGTCCATAATCGACCTGCCTGCTCTGAAGCCGCACTGGGACTCTGGGTAGACACGGTCCGTGAGCAGCTGCAGCCTGTTGAGGAGGGTGCCGGCATAAACCTTGCCAACGATGCTCCAGAGGGAGATTCCACGGTAGTTGTTGCAGTCGCTGCGATCGTCCTTGTTCTTGCAAATCCTTATGACGGCGGCGTCTCACGAGTCTTGGGGGGATTCCTCCTTCCTCTCAGCAGAGGCAGAGCAGTTCATGCAGGGCTTGAAGCAGGGCAGATTTTCCACTGTTAATGGCTTCAGGTGGGATGTTGTCGCTGCTCGGAGCTTCTTCTATTGCGAGGGCGTCGATGGCATCGCTCAGCTCGTCCAGTGATGGTTCTTCATCTGGTTCCTCCATGACGGGCAATTCCTTTGTGCGGCTTAGAGCGGCGTCAGGAGACAAGCGTTTCACGGGAACACAGTTCTCATCCATCTGGCCCTCTGTTTCTCATGGTCAGTGATCTTCTCCCCCGTCAGAGATCTGAAGGGGGCGACGTCTTTCACTGCAGGTCCTAGGGCCTTCTTTTTGCCGTTGTACGTGCCACGAATGCTGCCAGACTCTGTACTGCGCTGAATTACTTCGCACAATTGCTGCCAGTATTCGTTGGTGCACTGTCTTGCGAGGAGTTGTGTGGTGTTCTGAGTACTTCTGAGTGCCGTGAGTGTGCTTTGACTTGGATGCCTCCTGTGTGCCAGAAAGGATTTCTGCTTGGCTTCAATTCCTGGTTCCATCGTTGGAGGGTATATGTTAAACCAGTCCTGGTTGGGCCGTTCCCTCTTGCCAAATATGAACATGCCTGTGCTGTAGATGGCATACCTTCATGACACTCCACTTCACAATGGCATTGTGCTTCAGCAGGTCCTAGACAGCCTGGTCAAGAGTAGACACATACTCTTCGACCTTGAGGGGGAAGTGACATTTGTGCAGAGCATGACACTTGGCACCAGCTTGACTGCAGGAGCTGCCGGAGAGTGAAAAGTATGCCATCCAACCACTTAGGGACTTCACTCTTGATTTCCTGTTGGGGTTTACTCCCTCAACCTTGTCTTTCCTGAGACAGCCACGAGGCAGTGATGCTAATTATAGCTGGGGTCTCGTTGGTTGGCGCCAGGGCATGTCCACATATCGGAGAGTCTGCGTGCCGCATGTCTTGGGGCCAGACTTCCTCTGAGTCTCTCGAGGGTTCAGTCTAAGTCCGCAAGGTGCTTAGTTACCGTGTGTCGCAACGGGCAGGCACTACGTAGGGCTTCCTGATGGAGAGGCTTACGCACTCTGCTCTCCTTTTCCAGAGATGCAAGCAGCAATGTTAGCCAGTGGTGCGAGAGGTGACAAGCACACAGTTACTAGCCAACACACTAGACGCGTCACATCAGTCATTAAGACGCATTTCAGAAAGATCATATTGCTATGACAACATAGAACCTTGGCATTTTGTACAAAGATCATATTTCTATAACAATACAGATCATTAGCATTTTGTACAAATATATTACTATAACAATACAGAACCTTAGCATTTTGTACCAAGATCATGTTACTATAACAACACGAACCTTAGCATTTTGTACCAAGATCATGTTACTATAACAATACAGAACCTTAGCATTTTGTACCAAGATCATATTAATACAACAATACAGAACCTTAGCATTTTGTACCAAGATCATATTACTATGACAATACAGAACCTTACAATTTTGTACAAAAATCATAACCAGTCCAGGTTTAGAAATATGCAGCAATATGAAAAACATGTAAAAGTATTGAGCAATATGAACAAAAGCAGTGGGTCTGTTTTAATCTTCAGCCTAAAATGAAAAGACGAAAACTGAAATGGTATAACCATATCACAAGACGAACGTGCTCGTAAAATTCGTCCTTCAGGGAACAAGCATGCAAGACGATCCAGGAGAAAGATTCACACCAAGGAGAAACGCACAGAAAGCATCAAGGGACAGAGAACAGACTGGATATCATTACACTCAGAGTGAAAGACAAAACCGCCACAGATGGACTCCCACGACAAACTGGGCTACACGATAGGCGATGACAAGTTTATAACTGTCTAGGTTATTTCTACAAAGATGGGTGACCGTCGATACTGAGAAACACCTTCAACAACCGTCTGTAATGCGGTCATATGGAAACCCCAGGCATTCGTCGTGTTGTTCTATGCATGTTGAATTAGAATAAAAACCATGAATAAACTCTGTTGGAGTGATCCCGGAGCAGAGCAGTTTCCTTTCGTAAGAGAGTCTATCGGCTACTTGATGTTCATAGTTTCTATGGACTCTGCACTGAGACTGCGATAGAATGAGCAGTGCAGTAGAAGCCAAGCAGAGTGGCATGAAGGCAAGGCCACTTAAACGGTTTCTGTGTTCTACGCATGTTGAATTAGAATAATAACCACGACTAAACTCCACTGATGTGATCCCGGAACAGAGCAGTTTCTTTTCGTGAGTCTATCGGTGACTTGATGTTCGTAGCTTCCATGGACTCTACACTGAGACTGCGACAGAATGAACAGTGTAGTAGACGCCAAGCAGAGTGGCATGAAGGCAGGCCACTTGCACGGCTTCTAAGATGAAATTGAAGAAAAAATATGCCCAAATATCAAGTTTCGAGATCAGAATGTTTTTCATTGGATCTCAGCTGTATGCAGTTACATGAAATGAAGCATCTGGATTTGTTTCTCTCTCTCTCTTTTTTTTTTTTTTTGTTTTTTGTTTGTTTTGATGGTGGTGCTTTCGAATGTCTTTCTTCACTGTTCCCTTCTTTTTCTTTTTAGGTTTTTTTTTCACTCTCCCACCCCTACCTCACCCCTACCCCACCCCTTTGCTTACTTTTCTTTTTTCTTTTCAGCACTCTTTTTCGTCACGTGCAGCGGCATTACAATTACCGTCACATTTTGTCAATAGGTATGTTTATCTACGAGATGGACAAATAAAACATTTCTGTTAGTAATACCAAAGGAAATAAGAGGGAAAGCAGGGAGAATTTTTAAATATCAACTAAGTAACATAACTCTTGAGAGTCACGGAGTTATCTCCCATGTAGAACTTCTCAAACCCAACACGGTTTGCGCTACCCATTCAGCTAGCATAGACGCAGCCACAAAGCATAAAGTGATAAGCTCAGAACATTCCTTAAAATGAACATTCCTTAAAATTCCTTAAGAACATTCCTTTAAATAAAAGGAATGTTCTGAGCTTACCACTTTATGCTTTGTGGCTGCGTCTATGCTAGCTGAATGTGTAGCGCAAACTGTGTTGGGTTTGAGAAATTCTACATGGGAGATAACTCCGTGACTCTCAAGAGTTATGTTACTTAGTTGATATGATATCCCTGTTAGTGTTCTTTGTGTGGTGTCTGGAAATTTTCCATGACCTAGTCTAGATGATTCGGTGAGTGGGTGAGTGACAAGTATACAAGACGGAGAAATGGTATTATCAGTATGGCTTGAACGTCTTGGATTAGTGTATGTAAGCATTTCGGTCAGCAAGCACTGGCCATGTTAAAGGGAAGGTAAAAAGTTCATTCCAAAGTACGCAGAGATAAGCACTGCCAGTGTCTACGAGAACTCGTCATTCACTACTGACTATCACAAGTAAACGCAGTGACTCAAGTTATATCATCTTATCTGTCACCACGGCCCATTTTCCGCAAAAGAATCATCCTTTAATCACCCCGACGCATTTTGGTCTTCCACGTACCCGTGTTACATACACACGCGCGCGCGCACGTACAGACAGATAGGTGCGCGCGCGCGCGCGCACACACACACACACACACACACCACAACACAACACAAACACAACATACACACGCACACACTTGCATACACGCATACACACACATGCACACACACGCACATAATATATATATATATATATACACACGCACACCATTCACAACACACACACACACACACCACACACACAAACACACACAAACACACACACACGCACACACACACACACACACACACACACACACACACACACACACACACACACACACACACACACACACAAACACACACACACACACATATGCACACACACACAGACGTGCATATATCAAGTGGCTCTGGGTGTTTTTTTAGAACTAAACAGATGACCGATTTTAATAAACACCGATAAATAAACAGCTGAACAATCCCTTACGGACCAGTTTCACTTTGACCCCTGTGATCCAAGAATTATGCCATCCGTTGAAATGTGCATGTTTATGAGTGCTACTTGTACATCACCCAAGCTCAAGCGTGGCTTGTAAGAAAATTCCATCCCCAAAACAGGTGATAAATTACCAACTAACAATAATATCTTTCTAAGCAACTGTTAATAATCCCATAATTGAAAATAAATCAAGTAGAGTTGACAATATCAAATTACTGTATGATATGACAATGTTTAAAAAAGCAAAAATGACCCTGGGCTACTACTTAAACTGACTTGTAAAAAGCCTTTAAAATTAATACAGTGATATGATACAGTATTTACAAAATAAAAATGTGCCTGGATTTCTGCTTATTACTGACCTTGAAAAAGCCTTTGATTCAGTGTTGTGGGACTTTTATGAATATGGTTAAAGTTTTTAAAAGAAGAAGAAGAAGAACAACAGCAACAATAATAATGATCGTAATAATAATAGTAATAATAATAATGATAATAATAATAATAATAATAATAATAATAATAAAATAATAATAATAATAATAATAATAATAATAATAATAATATAATAATAACAATAACAACAACAATACTACTACTACTACTACTATAATAATGATAATAATGATAATAATAACAATAATATTTATAATAATAATTATAATAACAAAAACATTAATGTGTCCAACCTGAATACCACAACATGGTGTCTATCTCTACCATCCAGTAGCACTGCATACAATGAATAACAGTGGTACAAACACAATAATTCGGTGACATCACTATGTTTCTCACTATGCACAACAATGAAATATAAATTCAAGTTATTGACACA
>JAPXFY010000014.1:12589539-12609539 GCA_030674185.1 Monoplex corrugatus | reverse complement strand
AATGTGTCCAACCTGAATACCACAACATGGTGTCTATCTCTACCATCCAGTAGCACTGCATACAATGAATAACAGTGGTACAAACACAATAATTCGGTGACATCACTATGTTTCTCACTATGCACAACAATGAAATATAAATTCAAGTTATTGACACAGATCCAGCATGAAGATAAGTGGATGTATAGTGTTGGATTTACAGGTCAGAACATTAATTCTATTTAACTCAACAATCAGTCAAATCACAATGTAGATATGTACATACACCTGATCATGCCATGCCCATACATGAAATGTTAAGAATTCTACAAGCATTAAATTTTGATATGAATACCATTTTCATGTTGATATTTGTATGCATCATCTTATTACTGTGCTCCCGCTTTTCAATTTCATAGTACTATTTCAACCCCATCATAAAACGTTGTACAATGAGTTTAATATTTACACAACACGTACATACAAAACATTTAGCAAAAACTAAATGTAGTCCATGCATGATTTCATCAGCATTTGTTTTTTCATCTGTATAAAAAAATAATTCAATGTTTAATGATATTCTAGTGCAAATTTCACATGTTTATCATTCTCTTCAAATCCATCCAAAACTGATGTTTTTGTAACGCCGAAGTAATATGATTACAAAGTATAATCTAAAGATTACATGACATACCATCCGAACACTTAGTTTTTAATGAACAAATGAAAGTTGATAACAAAGCAAGACCATATTTAAAATGGGCAAGGAAAAGAATCCATTTTATTGCCATGAGTAAATACATAACAAGAAAACTGCATTGTAACTCACAGTAATGACAAAAAGAGCCCACGTGCAGCTTTACAGGTACCACATTAAAAAAACTAATATGACATTCTGCCGCAAGACTGGTCATGACCACGTTCAGTTCTTTCTTTACAAACTTCATTGGCTCCCGATCCAAGCCCAGATAGACTTCAAACTCTTTCAAGCTCTCAACTCTCTGTTACAACTTTTTATCCGAACCCAATCCTGCCAATATTTCTGATCTCCTGACCATTTATACTCTTCAAATGATTTTATAACAGTTGATCACCTTTTGTGTTGTCAGCGAATGCGACCTTATTTCCCTGCGTCATTTACAAACTTAAAACAGAAAAATACTGATTTCACTCTGTATTTACACATTGCTAGACGTTTACTGCACAGTCCTGTAGGTCGTTTCCTTTGATTCAGCCCAATTGTTTTATACCTGTAACTCCCACACAGCCCCTAGAAATCCGATGAAGCCTGACTGATATAATGTTCTGATTGTTTTTCTTTTGTTCGTTAATTTGTTTGATGTTAATTAATTGTTACCTTAATTGATATAATGCCTTCATGATTACATAGATTCATTCATTCCTTACGCACCTTTTTTTTCTTTTTTTTTTTCCCCGTCTAAAAGCACATATGTGAATAGACGTTAAAAGAAATAACGAACGAACTCTTCAAAACAACTCTGGTCATCATCGGATAAATGCATTTTCTGCGTTCCTCATTTACAAACTAAGACTTCATTATGTCTCGGTGCACCACAACAATAGGATGTGCCTATCTCAGATTTCTTCAGTTTGCCATCTTTGTCTCCTTCTTGGAGAACTCTTAAAAAATATCTTTTAAACAAACAATACTACCACTAATATAAGTCCTACTGTCTGAATCATATCCATATGACAGGTTGTCTAAGATAATGATATTCGATAAACAAATCTTGTCTATGTTTTGTCGATTTGTTTGTAAGTCTGTGTCAATGTATGTGCGTTCATCTACACGAGTACCTGTAATAGATCCATGTCTATTTACGTACGTGCGTACGTACATGCAAAGAGTCCACGTGTAGCTCTACAAGTACCACATTCAAAAAACTGTAATATGACATTCTGATTAATGCTAATCAGAAACCTAATCATTCCAATAAATGGGGAAGGAAATTCAATAAAACATTTAACTGGAATGTATGTGTCTTTAACGTACAAAAATATAAGACATAAATCTGAAATAGTTACAGGTCAGACTTATAATAAGAATCAAAGGAACAAATGTGATTTTATAGCAAATTAATATAATGAATAATGAAAAATGCAAGTTCCAGATGCAGAAAAAGACACCGAACATGTATTTTGAAGGCGTGATAACTTTTGGACGAACTTCGAAAATCTGTTCAGTGGATCCGAAAATGACCCAAATATAAATGCTTCTGAAAATGTCATTCTTTTTAGAGTCCAACATAGTATATTGATTGCTAGACACTACTCCTATAAATGTAATGGACACACACACACACACACACACACACACACACACACACACACACACACATACACATATATATATATATATATATATATATATATGTTGTGTGTGTGTGTGTGTGTGTGTGTGTGTATGTATTTCTATACACGTAATGGGACACACACACACACATACATACATGTATATTATACACAAACACACACACATATATGTATGTATATATGTATATATATATATATATATATGTATATATATATATATATATATATATATACACACACACACACACCACGCACACACACACACACACACACACACACACATACACGCACGCACACACACACACACACACACACATATATATATATATACGTCTTTGATAACAATAAAAACTCCGGTGCCATTACCCTGTCACAATTTGAGTATTGTAATTCACTAATATCAGGCGGCTCTATAGATCATCTTGGAAAGCTGTAGAAAGTTCAAAACTCCCCTGCAAAACTGGTACTGAAGGCGTCTACATACGATCATGCACAGCCTCCCTTCAGAAGTCTGCACTGACTTCTCATTCAAGCACAGATAGATTACAAACGTTCAAAAACGTTCACTTTTTTCTCTGGCATGTTACTCTTTACCTCTCAAATCTTCTCTCTATGTACACACTACCAAGACAGCTTCGTTCCTCTTCTGATTACAAAATGCTTCATGATTCTCATGTCAAGACTAAAACCAATGGAGAACGTGCCTGCTCTTTTGCAGCCCCCATGGCCTGGAACTCTCTTCTTTGTGAAAAAAAAATATGATCAACTCCATCCTTCAAATCAATGCTGAAAAATCATCTATTAAAAAATACTTCATACTTCAACTCGCAAACAATATGTATATCAAAATAGACATATCACCTAATCTGATTTTCAAGAAATCAGCCTTCAGGCTGACAATAAATCAGTGTTGGCATGATCTCTACAATACAAGTTGATCGGAATCATGTCGCATTTCTAAAGGGAGTTAAAAAGGTCACAATATTTTCAAACGAAGCAACAGCAGGACCAAGTTTAAACAAAACAGAACAAAAACAACATCAAAAACCCACAGCTATGAGAGTGGCGCTCATGATAGTAACAGACAACTTCATCTGCTATCAAATGGCGTTCCTACCGTGCCATGGTAACAAAACATTAAACATGAATATGCCTGCATTGTTTCCTGCTCTTGAGACATTTCGTATCCATCAAACAGCATAACACCATAAAACGACAGACTCACCCAAGTAAGAGTATAATAATCAGTATTATAATAATATGATGATGATGATGATATGATATAATATAATAATAATAATAATAATAATAATAACAACAACAATACAACAACAATAATAATAGTAATAATAATGATAATAATAATAACAACAACAACACAACAAAACGACGACGACGACTGACGATGATGATGGATGATGGTGATGAGATGATGATGAGATGATGATGATGATGATATAGATGGTAGGTGGTGACGTGATGACGATGATGATGACGACGACGACGACGATGATGATGACGATGACGATGATAACAACAACAACAACAACAATAATAATAACAATAAATAGATAAATAAAAAATAATGAAAAAAAAGAATAATGAACTTCTCAAGGTAATGATAATAATAACAATGATGATAACGAACATCTCAAGGAACCTTGCAACAAACAGACAAGGAGGCAACAAGGTTGAGCCAGTGATGATGGCGAGAAACAGATATTGCTCAGAATGGCACGGTCGGCAAGAAAGGCGGAGACAGTCACGGGGAAAAGCAGGGATCGCTCAAGTAAAGACGAAAACGGTGGCAGCCAGAGTGGTGGTGGCGATGGCGTAGAAATGAGGTGATCGGGGTCTCCTGTGGCGTGGATGAGAGGTCCGATGAGGGTGGACACCAGCACATAGGACAGGGGCATCATGGCTGTCATCAGAGCCATCGTGGACCCGACATTGGCGCTGCCTTTAACTGTGCGCGAGCTAGCCTGTCAACAGCACAAATTATATCATGAAGTACAACCATAACAGGTCTGTCAGTCCAACGTGTGGTTGTACAAAAACACGTTCGGCAAAAATGAAACGTCATGGCTGTATGAATAATGTGTGCTTGTGTGCATGCGTGTGGTGGTGTGTGTGTGTGTTTTGGTGTGTGTTGTTGTGTGTTGTCTTTTTGATTTAATGTCTATTCACTAAAATGATTTTGTGTGTGTGCGTGTGTATGTGTGCGCGCGCGCGTGCGTGCGTGCGTGCATGTGTGTGTGTGTGTGTGTATGTTTGTGTGTGTGTATGTGTGTGTGTGTATACGCGTACTTGCACGTGGCGTAACTCGACTCAAACAGGCGCACTGAGCCCACGCAAAACTATTCCTGCAGCTAAAATCTTAAGTGATAAAAGTGCAGGGGCTTATTAAACGATTACCATAATTAACCTGTCATGCGGCGCAGGTGACACCAGACCGTCAGCCAGCTACTGCGACCAAAATCAAAATTAAATTCAAAATAGCAACATGGAATATAAGAACAATGCTACAGAAAGGTAAATTAGACAACATCAAAATGGAGATGGAAAGGCTTAACATTAGTATTTTAGGACTGGAGGAAGTGAGATGGAAGGGGGCAGGCATGATAACATCAGGGGAATATACAGTGATATACTCTGTTGGTAATTCACATGAAAGAGGAGTAGGCATCATAATGGACAAAGACAAATCAAAAGCAGTTAAGGGATACTGGGTAGTGTCCGACAGAGTTTTACTGGTCAAATTCGGAGGCAAACCTTTTGATATCAACATCATACAGGTGTATGCACCAACATCCGCAAGTACTCAGGAGACATCGACAACTACTACGAAGTTTTAGAGATGGCCAAGGTCCAATGTAAATCACAAGAAGTTACAGTCATAATGGGAGATTTTAATGCTAAAGTGGGACAGGATAGGGTGGAGGATATAGTTGGACCTCATGGCCTTGGTGCACAAAATGAAAGAGGGGGGAAGCTTGTAGAATGGGCACAGATGAATGAGTTCATAGTAGGAAACACCTGGTTTGAGCAGCCTAACAGAAGAAAATGGACTTGGATGAGTCCAGGAGATAATACCAAAAATCAAATTGACTACATCCTGATCAACAAAAGATTTAGAAATTCTTTACTGTCAGCAAAAACACTGCCAGGCGCAGACTGCAACAGTGACCACAGTCCGGTAGTGGGAAGGTTTAGGCTGAAATTGAGGAAAAGGAAACAGACCAAAAGCAACATCAAACTAAACCTTGGACTCTTAAAGTCAGATAAAATGATACGTCAAAAATTTAATGTACATGTTCAAAACAAATTCAGTGCTCAGGAAGACGTTGGTGACAGTGAGGAACAATGGACAAAGTTGAGAAGTTCTATAAATGAAGCTTGTGAAGAAATCCCTAAGGCAAATAGAAAAGCAAAAAAGAGTTGGATGACTAATGAAATTTTGGGCCTGATGGAGGAAAGGAGGAAGGCAAAGAGAAACGAGGAGATACTACAGGAAGGTAAACAAAGAAATCAGGTATAGGTGCAATGAAGCTAAGGAAGCTTGGCTGAACACAAAATGCAAAGAGATAGAAGAACGACACAAAATGGATCCCCGGGGTATGTACAGACGAATTGAAGAAATTGTCCACAGGAAAAATACATGCACATCAACTGGTTGCTTAAAATCGAAAGATGGCACGCTTATCATGGAAAAAGACAAAGTATTAGACAGATGGGGAGAGTACATTAAAGACCTTTTTGAGGATGACAGAAACGAAGAACACATTATAAAAAAGAACTTTGAAGGACCACCCATAATGAAAGATGAAGTTAGAGAAGCACTGAAAAAGATGAAACCAGGAAAAGCCCCAGGACCAGACAACATTACTACAGAGATGATTGAAGCCCTGGAGGAATTTGGCATAGAAAAAATAACAGTCCTCCTAAATGAAATTTATGACACTGGAAAAATCCCCAAAGATATTCAAAATCAATTTTCATTGCGCTTCCAAAGAAGACAGGGGCTATAGAATGCGAACTCCATCGCACAATCAGTTTGATGAGTCATGTAACAAAAATCCTGTTAAGAATAATCATGATGAGGACAAGGAATAGAATCAAAAGAGAAATAGCAGAAGAACAGTGTGGATTTGTGGAGGGGAAAGGAACTATTAATGCCATATACATCCTAAGAACTATCATAGAGAGGTCAATTGAGATGAATAAGGATTTGTATTTATGCTTTGTTGACTATACCAAGGCTTTCGATCGGGTACGACATGATGAATTGATCAACCAACTGGAGAGACTCAATGTTGATGGAAAAGATCTACGAATAATCAGGAATATGTACTGGGAACAAACAGCTGCAATGAGAATAGAAAGCAATATAAGCTCTTTTCAAAACATCAAAAGAGGAGTCAGATAGGGTTGTGTTTTGTCACCAGATCTGTTTTCACTATATAGCGAAAACATCATGAGAAACCTAGAAGAAGACCCTGGATTAAAGGTTGGAGGGAAAATGATAAACAACATTCGGTACGCAGATGACACCGTGCTAATTGCAGAAAATGAAAGGGACCTACAAAACCTTGTGAATATACTAGAAACAGAAAGCAAAGGTAAGGGGTTGGAACTAAACAGCAGGAAGACTGAAGTCATGGTGATCAGTAAAAAACATGAAATCCCCTCATGCAAAATAAAAACAAATGGCACAACCTTGACACAGGTTAATAAGTTCAAATACCTGGGAACTGTCATTTCATCAGACGGCAGATGACATCGGAAATAGCTGGCAGAATCGGCCAAGCCAAAACAGCATTCAAGAAGATGACAAGCATTCTTACCAACAAATGCCTATCAATTAACATCAGAAAGAGAGTCCTTGAATGTTATATAGAACCAATACTGTTGTACGGATGCGAGGCGTGGACAGTCAGCGAGCAAAGCCAGAGCAGAATCGAGGCAGCCGAGATGTGGTTTCTTAGAAGAATGTTGAGAGTTCCATGGACAGCAAAGAAAACAAACGAGACAGTCTTGATGGAGGCAGACACAAATAGATCACTCATAAGGAAGATTAGGAAAAGACAAGCAACATTAATAGGCCATTTTTGAGGAAGGGGGATTTGGAGCAACCTGGTCACAACGGGAAAGCTGGAGGGAAAGAAAGCACCAGGTAGACCCAGGGAGAGAATGCTGGACGGACTTGCAGAGTGGCTGGGGATGAAGAGGGTGGGGGAGATGCTGGGGCAACGAGAGATAGAGATGGTTGGAAGTCCATGGTCGCCAACGCCATGCGGCAGGGCACCTGATGATGATGATGATGAAAATTTGCTGGTATCATCAAAAGTTCTGGCATACGCAAATGGACGAAACAGGCCAATTTTTACGATGTGGATTGGGAATGAAATCGGGATTTTAGTTTTGAGTCCATGGTGAGTCTACCTTTGATGTTTGGACAAAGAAAATGATGGACTGGATGTCACAATTCAGCCAGTCGAAACATCACTATTTCCCCTGGAGCTCTGTAGGCTCAAAATTTCTGTCCCAGCCGGGAACATTGCCACGTTCACCTTGTATCACGTACAAATTTACCGCCATTTTCCCCCCACCTGTTTTTGAATTTGAAATACACTGAATCAAAGTATACATCGTAAATTATAAGACATGCACCTACTTTTCACACACGTTCCCATGTTACGAAAAGCTGCTCAGTGCAATTATATAATCTGGACACAGGAAAGTAACACACCACCTCCTTATCCTAAAGGTCACAAAAGCTGCCAACCAGAATTGTGTGTTTGACGTTAAAACACGACTATCCATCCCCCTTCTTTTCGTAAGGTCAAGGCTCTACCTCCACCACCACCCCATCTACTTCCCACTTCCATTATCCAAATTATAAAAGCAGCACAAGTTATACCGCTCGTCAAAGGTCACCTTGATGTTACTGGAAGTGTATAATACCGATGATAATGATTTGCATTCATATAACGTCATACCTGTGGAACTAGGCGCTTATAAAGACACATTCTCTCACACACACTTACAGTCACAGACCTAGTCACAGTCATCTCACACACACTTACAATCACAGACCTAGTCACAGTCATCTCACACACACTTACAGTCACAGACCTAGTCACAGTCATCTCACACACACTTACAGTCACAGACCTAGTCACAGTCATCTCACACACACTTACAGTCACAGACTTAGTCACAGTCATCTCACACACACTTACAGTCACAGACCTAGTCACAGTCATCTCACACACACTTACAGTCACAGACCTAGTCACAGTCATCTCACACACACTTACAGTCACAGACCTAGTCACAGTCATCTCACACACACTTACAGTCACAGACCTAGTCACAGTCATCTCACACACACTTACAGTCACAGACCTAGTCACAGTCATCTCACACACACTTACAGTCACAGACCTAGTCACAGTCATCTCACACACACTTACAATCACAGACCTAGTCACAGTCATCTCACACACACTTACAGTCACAGACCTAGTCACAGTCATCTCACACACACTTACAGTCACAGACCTAGTCACAGTCATCTCACACACACTTACAGTCACAGACCTAGTCACAGTCATCTCACACACACTTACAGTCACAGACCTAGTCACAGTCATCTCACACACACTTACAGTCACAGACCTAGTCACAGTCATCTCACACACACTTACAGTCACAGACCTAGTCACAGTCATCTCACACACACTTACAGTCACAGACCTAGTCACAGTCATATAATAGACACAAGAACAGGCAACGAAATATTCAAAGATTTTGGGCATGTAAATATTGTCTGTAGAGGCAAGTTTTCAGGTGGATTTGAAAGATGAAACAGGAACACAATGTTTGATATAACTTGGAAGGGAATTCCAGAGCTGGCGCCATAGACACAGAATACAACTGAGAGGTTTACGTTTGAAGCCATTCTTTGAAGCCGTCTTAGTCAAACGAAAAACGGAAAGAACGAGAGGGGGTGTACAGAGTAACTAGATCATAAACAGATGTCTAAGTTCGCAGATCTACAAGTTCGGCATTCCTGTATTGCAAGGTTGTAGAGCACAAGGCCTAGGTCTTAGTGTAAACCAGAGTTAATAGCTTTACCAAAAAAACAACAACAACAACAAACAAACAAACAAAAACATTGCTTTTGTTATAAAGATTTTTCAAAATGAAATCCTACAGCACATATTTCGAAGCGTAGAAAACCGTGTTCCAAGATGGCAACACTGAGTGGGTCTACGAAAGGGAAAGGCGGGGAGGTAAATGGAACGAACGAGAAAATGTAGGCCTACATAGTCATTAATATATATATATATATATATATATATATATATATATATATATATATATATATATATATATGTATGTGTGTGTGTGTGTGTGTGTGTGTGTGTGTGTGTGTGTGTGTGTGTGTGTGGTGTATGTATATCAATTAACATCAGGAAGAGAGTTCTTGAGTGTTATATAGAACCGATACTGTCGTACGGTTGTGAGGCGTGGACAGTCAACACGCAAAGTCAGAACAAAACTGAGACAACTAAAATGTGGTTTCTAAGAAGAACGTATGGCGGTGACCCGGAAGCAGACAGACGGAGCCAATCATACATCGCCTATGAGCAGGGCATGACGACAGGCTCGCGGGGAGTTCTCATGCTTAACATAGCCTACGTTGAGAGTTCCATGGACAGCAAAGAAAACAAACGAGATAGTCTTGAAAGATCAAAAAGATCAGTAATAAAGAAGATTAGGAAAAGGCAAGCAACACTTACATGACATTTTCAGAGGAAAGAGAAATTAGAGCATCTGGTCACGACAGAAAAGCTGGAGGGAAAGAAAACACCAGGTAGACACAGGGAGAAAATATGGACGGTCTTGCAGGGTGGCTGAGGACAAAGAGGGTGGGAGATGTACTTGCAGCAACAAGGGATAGATTCGTATGGAGTGCCATGATCGCCAACGCCATGCGGCAGGACACATGATGATGATGATGATGATGATGATGATGATGATGACGATGATGATGATGATGATGATGATGATGATGATAAGGCGATGATGATGGTGGTGATGAAGAAGAAGAAGAAGATATAATCATTATATGCACACCACACGTATGATAGCAACTAAATGGTACAGAAAGATGCGACAACTGAAACGCAGTCGTCAAACAATGGAGACGATGACTGATGCTGTGTATCACACAAAAGATATTTAATAATATGAACATACCGTGGCTAAGTTTTTGAGTGATGTAAATTTCCAGCTGTATACTGCATAGGACATTTATCTGATGACATATTTGCACAACGGCATAAGTCACAAGAGGTAAATATGAACATACCATGGCTAAGTGATGTAAATATGAATATGTGGAGTAAATGTTGGCGTGGACAGTCAACAAACAAAGCCAGAACAAGATTGAGGCAGCCGAGATGTGGTTTCTAAGAAGAATGTTGAGAGTTCCATGGACAGCAAAGAAAACAAAAGAGACAATCTTGATGGAGGCAGACACAAGTAGATCACTCATAACGAAGATTAGGAAAAGACAGGCAACATTTATAGGCCATTTTATGAGGAAGGGGGATTTGGAGCACCTGGTCACAACGGGAAAGCTGGAGGGAAAGAGAGCACCGGGTAGACCCAGGGAGAAAATGCTGGACGGACTTGCAGAGTGGCTGGGGACGAGGAGGGTGGGGGAGATGCTAGGGGCAACGAGAGATAGAGACAGATGGAAGTCCATTATCGCCAACGCCATGCGGCAGGGCACCTGATGATGATGATGATGATGATGATGAGAGTAACTGTTATTGTTACGGTTGTTTAAAGCCCAGCCGACTGCGCAGAGCCATTCATATCAGGGCTACAACCATTCAAAACATAAACAATACTTCAACAAGAAAAGAAAATTAAGTACACACATCAATGGATTCGTGCGCATAATCTAAGGACATGCCCCTGGCTTTGACCACTGCGTTCAATCTATTGCACTTGGGGATTCGAAAAACAAACCTGAATACAAATTTAAACATAAATAAGGACACTAAAACATGTATTAAAAAACAGGCCTAAATCACCTAAAACTGCTTCCGCATATCTCCTTTTCCTAGAGTCAAAAATGCACTTAATACATGTACCCAATTATCAATCCTAAAAGAAAGTACGTAAGACTTTCTCGAACACGTACAGCTGAATGGACCAACAAGGCAGGAAATAGGTCGAAATGAACAGAAAGCAAAGAAATAAGGCAGAAACAAAGAGAGTGACAGAAAAGATGAAGAATTTCCAGAAGGTGGGGATACTATTTACACTGAAAGAGCCCCGGCATCCCCACGGGGGGGGGGGGGGGTCAGATACAGACTGCATAGATCATTTACCTAATGATATATCTCTGCAGCCTCTCCGACAAACACCCAAGCGTCGTCACTCCAATCAATATTCTAGCACAGAATTTCCAGAAAGTGGGGATACTATTTACACTGAAAGAGCCCCCGGCATCCCCACGGGGGTGGGTGGGGGGTTCAGATACAGACTGCACAGATCATTTACCTAATGACATGTCTCTGCAGTCTCTCCCACAAATACCCAAGCGTCGTCACTCCAGTCAATATGAAACAAATCAGCCTCACCATTGTTAAGGGAGACGATTGAAATAAAACATAAAGAAGAAAAAAAAATTCATCAAATTTCTATATTGGTATATTTAGTTGTGAAGGCTATACCTGTTGGCAGATGGTGTTGGCCAGCATGAAGGGGACAGTGTACATGACAGAGCGGAACAAGCCGTACACGATGGCCGCTGCGTAAAACACCATCACACTGTTCGTCAGCAGCAGCGATATCAGCACTGCCACTTGTACGACACACACCACGAGATATACTGTTTTAGGGCCTGAAATAAAAGAAAATACAGTGCCATGTATGGCACACACCACGAGATACTGTTTTAGGGCCTGAAATAAAAGTAAATACAGTGCCATGTATGGCACGACCCATTACGCACTCTGTTTTTGGGTCTGATACGAAACAAAACACAATGCCATATATGGCACACACCACGAGATATTCTGATTTATGGCCTGAAATAATAGAAAAATACAGTACCATAAATGACACACCCCATTAGGTACTCTGTATTAGGGCCTAAAATAAAGAAAATACAGTACCATGTACGGCACATCCCCACTGAGTACTCTCTATTAGGACCTGAAGTAAAAGAAAATACAGTACCTTGCATGGCACACCCCATAAGGTACTCTGTTTTAGGGCCTGAAGTAAAGAAAAATACAGTGCCATGTATGGCACACCCCATAAGGTACTCTGTTTTAGGACCTGAAGTAAAGAAAAATACAGTGCCATGTATGGCACACCCCATAAGGTACTCTGTTTTAGGGCCTGAAGTAAAGAAAAATACAGTGCCATGTATGGCACACCCCATAAGGTACTCTGTTTTAGGACCTGAAGTAAAGAAAAATACAGTGCCATGTATGGCACACCCCATAAGGTACTCTGTTTTAGGACCTGAAGTAAAGAAAAATACAGTGCCATGTATGGCACACCCCATAAGGTACTCTGTTTTAGGGCCTGAAGTAAAGAAAAATACAGTGCCATGTATGGCACACCCCATAAGGTACTCTGTTTTAGGGCCTGAAGTAAAGAAAAATACAGTGCCATGTATGGCACACCCCATCAGGTACTCTGTTTTAGGGCCTGAAGTAAAGAAAAATACAGTGCCATGTATGGCACACCCCATCAGGTACTCTGTTTTAGGGCCTGAAGTAAAGAAAAATACAGTGCCATGTATGGCACACCCCATAAGGTACTCTGTTTTAGGGCCTGAAGTAAAGAAAAATACAGTGCCATGTATGGCACACCCCATTAGGTACTCTGTTTTAGGGCCTGAAGTAAAGAAAAATACAGTGCCATGTATGGCACACCCCATAAGGTACTCTGTTTTAGGGCCTGAAGTAAAGAAAAATACAGTGCCATGTATGGCACACCCCATAAGGTACTCTGTTTTAGGGCCTGAAGTAAAGAAAAATACAGTGCCATGTATGGCACACCCCATAAGGTACTCTGTTTTAGGGCCTGAAGTAAAGAAAAATACAGTGCCATGTATGGCACACCCCATAAGGTACTCTGTTTAGGGCCTGAAGTAAAGAAAAATACAGTGCCATGTATGGCACACCCCATAAGGTACTCTGTTTTAGGACCTGAAGTAAAGAAAAATACAGTGCCATGTATGGCACACCCCATAAGGTACTCTGTTTTAGGGCCTGAAGTAAAGAAAAATACAGTGCCATGTATGGCACACCCCATAAGGTACTCTGTTTTAGGACCTGAAGTAAAGAAAAATACAGTGCCATGTATGGCACACCCCATAAGGTACTCTGTTTTAGGGCCTGAAGTAAAGAAAAATACAGTGCCATGTATGGCACACCCCATAAGGTACTCTGTTTTAGGGCCTGAAGTAAAGAAAAATACAGTGCCATGTATGGCACACCCCATAAGGTACTCTGTTTTAGGGCCTGAAGTAAAGAAAAATACAGTGCCATGTATGGCACACCCCATAAGGTACTCTGTTTTAGGACCTGAAGTAAAGAAAAATACAGTGCCATGTATGGCACACCCCATAAGGTACTCTGTTTTAGGACCTGAAGTAAAGAAAAATACAGTGCCATGTATGGCACACCCCATAAGGTACTCTGTTTTAGGACCTGAAGTAAAGAAAAATACAGTGCCATGTATGGCACACCCCATAAGGTACTCTGTTTTAGGCCTGAAGTAAAGAAAAATACAGTGCCATGTATGGCACACCCCATAAGGTACTCTGTTTTAGGGCCTGAAGTAAAGAAAAATACAGTGCCATGTATGGCACACCCCATAAGGTACTCTGTTTTAGGGCCTGAAGTAAGAAAAAATCAGTGCCATGTATGGCAAACCCCATAAGGTACTCTGTTTTAGGGCCTGAAGTAAAGAAAAATACAGTGCCATGTATGGCACACCCCATAAGGTACTCTGTTTTAGGGCCTGAAGTAAAGAAAAATACAGTGCCATGTATGGCACACCCCATAAGGTACTCTGTTTTAGGGCCTGAAGTAAAGAAAAATACAGTGCCATGTATGGCACACCCCATTAAAGGTACTCTGTTTTAGGACCTGAAGTAAAGAAAAATACAGTGCCATGTATGGCACACCCCATAAGGTACTCTGTTTTAGGGCCTGAAGTAAAGAAAAATACAGTGCCATGTATGGCACACCCCATAAGGTACTCTGTTTTAGGGCCTGAAGTAAAGAAAAATACAGTGCCATGTATGGCACACCCCATAAGGTACTCTGTTTTAGGGCCTGAAGTAAAGAAAAATACAGTGCCATGTATGGCACACCCCATAAGGTACTCTGTTTTAGGGCCTGAAGTAAAGAAAAATACAGTACCATGTATGGCACACCCCATAAGGTACTCTGTTTTAGGGCCTGAAGTAAAGAAAAATACAGTGCCATGTATGGCACACCCAATAAGGTACTCTGTTTTAGGACCTGAAGTAAAGAAAAATACAGTGCCATGTATGGCACACCCCATAAGGTACTCTGTTTTAGGACCTGAAGTAAAGAAAAATACAGTGCCATGTATGGCACACCCCATAAGGTACTCTGTTTTAGGGCCTGAAGTAAAGAAAAATACAGTGCCATGTATGGCACACCCCATAAGGTACTCTGTTTTAGGACCTGAAGTAAAGAAAAATACAGTGCCATGTATGGCACACCCCATAAGGTACTCTGTTTTAGGGCCTGAAGTAAAGAAAAATACAGTGCCATGTATGGCACACCCCATAAGGTACTCTGTTTTAGGACCTGAAGTAAAGAAAAATACAGTGCCATGTATGGCACACCCCATAAGGTACTCTGTTTTAGGACCTGAAGTAAAGAAAAATACAGTGCCATGTATGGCACACCCCATAAGGTACTCTGTTTTAGGGCCTGAAGTAAAGAAAAATACAGTGCCATGTATGGCACACCCCATAAGGTACTCTGTTTTAGGACCTGAAGTAAAGAAAAATACAGTGCCATGTATGGCACACCCCATAAGGTACTCTGTTTTAGGGCCTGAAGTAAAGAAAAATACAGTGCCATGTATGGCACACCCCATAAGGTACTCTGTTTTAGGACCTGAAGTAAAGAAAAATACAGTGCCATGTATGGCACACCCCATAAGGTACTCTGTTTTAGGGCCTGAAGTAAAGAAAAATACAGTGCCATGTATGGCACACCCCATAAGGTACTCTGTTTTAGGGCCTGAAGTAAAGAAAAATACAGTGCCATGTATGGCACACCCCATAAGGTACTCTGTTTTAGGGCCTGAAGTAAAGAAAAATACAGTGCCATGTATGGCACACCCCATAAGGTACTCTGTTTTAGGACCTGAAGTAAAGAAAAATACAGTGCCATGTATGGCACACCCCATAAGGTACTCTGTTTTAGGGCCTGAAGTAAAGAAAAATACAGTGCCATGTATGGCACACCCCATAAGGTACTCTGTTTTAGGGCCTGAAGTAAAGAAAAATACAGTGCCATGTATGGCACACCCCATAAGGTACTCTCTTTTAGGACCTGAAGTAAAGAAAAATACAGTGCCATGTATGGCACACCCCATAAGGTACTCTCTTTTAGGACCTGAAGTAAAGAAAAATACAGTGCCATGTATGGCACACCCCATAAGGTACTCTGTTTTAGGGCCTGAAGTAAAGAAAAATACAGTGCCATGTATGGCACACCCCATAAGGTAGGCCTACTCTGTTTTGAGTCTGATACGAAACAAAACACGGTGCCATATTAGCACACACCACAAAGTACTCTGTCTTGGGGTCTGAAATAAAACAAAGCACTGTGCTATATCTGGCACACATCACGAAATACACTGTCTTAAGGTCTGAAGGAAAACAAACTACGGTGCCATATATGGCACACACCACTAGGTGCTCTGTCTTAGAGTCTCAAATATAAAATGCACAGGGCCATACATGGTACACATCATTGAGTACCTTGCCTTAGGGTCTGAAAAACAACATACAGCGCCATATTCGGCACATATCATTAGGTACTCTGATTTAGAGTCTGAAAAACAACAATTAGAGAAAAGATATTTCTCTTACTTACCAATTAGAGTAAGGATCTCTCTCACCAATTAGAGCAAGGATATTTCTCTTACTTACCAATTAGAGGAAAGATCTTTCTTACTTTCATACAATCGCGTTCGGATGTCCGCCTAGACAAACTATTGCAAATGGTTTATGATCTGACCAAACAGGTGAAGGATCTAGAGCAAGGGCTAGGAGGAGAACGCTTGGACAAGAAAATCGATGAGGCAGTGAGTAAGAAAGTTGAGGAGGCGATGGAGGAGAGAGAAGAGAAAGAAAAAAGAAAGATGAATGTGATCATAGTGGGTGTTAGAGAGAGCTCTGAAGATAGTGCAGAGGATAGGAAGAAAGACGACTTGAAGGCTGCCAAAACGATTCTGGGAAAACTGACAAAGATAGAAGACAATGATGTGAAAGAGCCTGTCAGACTGGGAAAGGTGGGAGGAAATAGGCCCAGGATGTTGAAGGTAACCATGACATATGAGGAAAAGAAGAAAGAAGTAGTGAGAAAGTCTCCTGAGCTGAATGCCGGAGTGACAGATCTGACAAAAAAAATCTATGTCAACCATGACTATACTGCCAAACAGAGGCAAAAGTACAAAGAGCTGAGAGAAGAAACTGATTAGAAGAAGGGATGAGGGCGAACAGAACATAGTAATCAGGAATGGACAGATTGTGACTGTGAGTTCCAGGCCAAGAGGAACAGAGGGTGGGAAAGGGCCAACAGGAAGTGGGAGGGAGAAAGCTACATATTGAACCGACAAAGGAGATCATGTACATAATGTAAATAGAAGTGAACATGTAACTCAGGAAGAGTGCATTGTTGTATACTCAAATGTTGATAGTTTGTTAAACAAAAAAGATGAGTTTTTGGCCCTCATAGATGATTTAAAACCAAGTGTGATTGGGCTGACAGAAATCAAGCCGAAGAATGTGAGAGATTTTATTGAGAATCAATATTCTTTTCCTAATTTTGATATGTTTGTGTCAAAAAATCCCCAAAGGGGAGTTGTATTATATACTGAAAAAAGGTTGAATGCAAGAGAGTGTGAAGAGTTAAATAATGAAGACCTTGAAGAAAGTGTGTGGTGCTCTTTTAGTGGTGCTAATGGTGAAGAAGTATCGTTAGGATGTATATATAGAAGTCCTAATACAAGCACAGTAGAAAATGACAAAAAGCTGTTTGATGTTTTAAAATCTGATAAACTTAATAAGTATGATAAGATTTGTATTGTTGGTGCTTTAACTTTCCAAATGTTGGTTGGGATGGAGAGTGGAGAGGTGATAAAAGTGACAAAATAATTGAGAATTTACCTGATGCATTTTTAATTCAAAAGGTATCAGAACCTACTCGAAGAAGGAAAGGACAAATTCCTTCTCTGGATGACTGGGTACTAGTAAATGAAGAAAACTTAATCTCAGATATAGAGCACTTACAACCGGTTGGTAAAAGTGACCACGACGTATTGAAATTCAAATTGTATGTCTCAATGTATAATGCACCTATAGTAGACAAATACAAGTATGATTTTAATAAGGGTGATTACAGAAAACTTAATAATATCGTGAAGGATGAAGACTGGAGTGACTTGGTCAATATGGATGTTGAGAGTGCTTGGGGTATGATACAAAAAGTGTTAAATGATGGTGTTGAGGAATGTGTCCCAAAAGTTAATGTTAGTAATTATAAACATTTCAGACCTATATGGTTAGATAAAAAGGCTCTGAGGAAAATTAAAAAGAAGTATAATACATATAAAAGATACTTGAGAACCAAAAAAGGTAGTGATTATGATAGATATATAACAGTAAGAAATGAATGTGCCAAATTGTTGAAGAAAACCAGAAAAGAGTATGAGAAAAATATTGCTAAGGAAAGTAAAAGTAACCCGAAAAAAATTTGGAAATATGTACAAGAAAGGACAAAAGTTAATACAGGTATTAGCCCCTTAAAAACCAATGATGGAAAACTGGTTGTTACAGATAAAGACAAAGCTGAAGTTTTAAATAAATTTTTTGCAAGCGTTTTTACAACAGAAGATATCAGTACATTACCAGATTTAATAGAAAATTCAAAGTCAAATGGTATATCATTATGTGATATCAGAGTTACTCCAACTGCGGTAGAAAAAAAGTTACAGGAACTAAACCCGAATAAAGCTAAATGACCAGATTTGATATCCCCTAGGATACTAAAGGAAGTAAGCAAAGAACTTGCAAAGCCACTTTGTATATTATTTAATAAGTCCTTAGAATCAGGTGAGTTACCAAAGGATTGGAAAACAGCCGATGTTAAAGCCTTGTTTAAGAAAAGAAATAGGAGTGACGCTGGGAACTATAGACCTGTAAGTTTAACTTGTATTGTTTGTAAAGTACTGGAATCACTAGTAAGAGATTGTATCATTTCTCACTTTGAAAGTAATAAATTTTATGCAAAATGTCAACATGGATTTAGAGGGAAAAGATCCTGTGTAACCCAATTATTAGAAGTTATGGAGGATTTCACCAATATGATGGACAATGGGGACCCCTTTGATATCGTGTATCTTGATTTTAGAAAAGCTTTTGATTCTGTACCTCACGAAAGACTGCTCATAAAATTAGCATCTTATGGTATTGCAGGAAATACACTCAAATGGATCCAAAATTTTTTGTATGATCGAAAGCAGAGGGTAAAGGTAGGAAATGCTGAATCAGAAGAAACAAAAGTAAAAAGCGGGATCCCTCAGGGCAGTGTACTGGGTCCAATCTTGTTTACAGTATTTATAAATGACTTACCTGATTCACTGCACTGTACTTGCAAAATTTTTGCTGACGATACAAAACTATATGACAAGGTTGCCAATGTTAATTTAATTCAACAGGACTTGCTAATACTACAAAACTGGTCAGATACTTGGAATTTATATTTTAATGTTACAAAATGCCATGTAATGCATGTTGGTAAGAAGAATATTAGACGAGAGTATTTCATGAAAATTGGAAATGATGTACAGAAAATTAGTGTGTGTGAAACGGAGAAAGACTTGGGAGTTACATTTGATAGTGAATTATCCTTTGACCTGCACATTAAAAGAGTAGCAAATAGGGCTAACCAAATGATAGGAATTATCAAAAGAACATTTTTGTACATGAATAAACATACATTTTTAATGTTGTATAAGGCTTTTGTTAGACCACATTTAGAATACGCAAGTGTTGTTTGGAATCCGTATTTGATAAGACAGTCAAAAATGATTGAAAATGTACAAAGAAGGGCAACTAGGTTGCTTATAGAGTGTAAAAATATGAGTTATGAAGAAAGGCTTAAGTTTTTAAAACTTCATTCACTGAAAGGTAGGAGGGTTAGGGGGGATTTAATACAGGTATACAAAATAATGAATGGGATGGATAAGCTATCAGTTGAAACATTTTTTTCCTTTCCACAAGCTAGTATAACAAGGTATGCTGAAGGTAAAATATTTGTTAAACACAGAAATACTAACACAAGAGCGTTTTGTTTTTCTAACAGAATTGT
>JAPXFY010000014.1:12579539-12587039 GCA_030674185.1 Monoplex corrugatus | reverse complement strand
TGTTGCTGCACAGTCTGCATGCTCCGTCTTATGTGGGTGTGAATGCTGAGTATTTTCGTGTATACACAAGCTACCTAACACTAAAACGGTTTATAGTATCTCTAGCACGCATGTTTGATATTTTTCGTAGCGTACACATTGTAGGGTTCAGCTCGAGCATGCCTGTACATATTCTGACCTGGGAAGCGGTAAAAGATCTCTACCTTTTCACGCAGAATTTATTAACGAGGCAGAATTAGGCAGTCCGACAAACAGCTAGGTTATCGTGCCCGTCAATCTGTATTATCTGTTACCCGAGTATGAGTTGTTGCCGCCCCTGTTCATGTGATACTGTTGTCTTGTCTCCCCGCCAAGTGACTGTCCACAATGGACTGCCTTCCTTTTTCCATGTCTGTCGGATGTTTCTGTGAAATTCTCCAGTCCTTGCAATATCCTACATTGACGCCCTGATGAAAAGTGACATCGTCACTAACATCTGTTTGTTTATTTGCCGATGACCACTCGCTTTCCTTTTCGGTCTGAAACGACTTTTGTTGTTGTTGTTATTGTTGTTGTTGTCGATGGGGTTGTTGTTGTATTGTTGTCGCTGTTGTCGCTGTTGTCGTTGTCGATATGGTTGCGTTTGTATTGTTGTTGTCAATGGGTTTTTTTTTTATATTGTTGTCGCTGTTGTTCTTGTCGATATGGTTGCTTTTGTATTGTTGTCGATAGGGTTGTTTCTGTATTGCTGTTGTTGTCGATGGGGTTGTTTTTTTATTGCTGTTGTTGTCGATGGGTTGTTTTTGTATTGTTTTGTCGATATGGTTGTTTCTGTATTGTTGTTCTTGTCGATAGGTTGCTTTTGTATTGTTGTCGATAGGGTTGTTTCTGTATTGTTGTCGATAGGGTTGTTTCTGTATTGTTGTCGATAGGGTTGTTTCTGTATTGCTGTTGTCGATGGGGTTGTTTTTGTATTGCTGTTGTTGTCGATGGGTTGTTTCTGTATTGCTGTTGTTGTCGATGGGGTTGTTTTTGTATTGTTGTTGTCGATAGGGTTGTTTTTGTATTGTTGTTGTCGATGGGTTGTTTTGTATTGTGTTGTCGATGGGTGTTTGTTTTTGTATTGTTGTTGTTGTCGATAGGGTTGTTTTTGTATTGTTGTTGTTCGATAGGGTTGTTTTTGTATTGTTTGTTGTTGTCGATAGGGTTGTTTTTGTATTGTTGTTGTCGATGGGTTGTTTTTGTATTGTTGTTGTTGTCGATAGGGTTGTTTTTGTTGTGTTGTTGTCGATGGGGTTGTTTTTGTATTGTTGTTGTCGATAGGGTTGTTTTTGTATTGTTGTTGTCGATAGGGTTGTTTTTGTATTGTTGTTGTCGATAGGGTTGTTTTTGTATTGTTGTTGTCGATAGGGTTGTTTTTGTATTGTTGTTGTCGAATGGGTTGTTTTTGTATTTTGTTGTTGTCGATAGGGTTGTTTTTTGTATTGTTGTTGTCGATGGGTTGTTTTTGTATTTGTTGTTGTCGATGGGGTTGTTTTTGTATTGTTGTTGTTGTCGATGGGGTTGTTTTTGTATTGTTGTTGTCGATAGGGTTGTTTTGTATTGGTTGTGTTTGTCGATGGGTTGTTTTTGTATTGTTGTTGTCGATGGGGTTGTTTTGTATTGTTGTTGTTGATGGGTTGTTTTTGTATTGTTGTTGTCGATGGGGTTGTTTTTGTATTGTTGTTGTCGATAGGGTTGTTTTGTATTGTTTGTTGTCGATGGGTTGTTTTTGTATTGTTGTTGTCGATGGGTTGTTTTTGTATTGCTGTTGTTGTCGATAGGGTTGTTTTTGTATTGTTGTTGTCGATAGGGTTGTTTTTGTATTGTTGTTGTCGATAGGGTTGTTTTTGTATTGTTGTTGTCGATAGGGTTGTTTTTGTATTGTTGTTGTGTCGATAGGGTTGTTTTTGTATTGTTGTTGTCGATAGGGTTGTTTTTGTATTGTTGTTGTCGATAGGGTTGTTTTTGTATTGTTGTTGTCGATAGGGTTGTTTTGTATTGTTGTTGTCGATAGGGGTTGTTTTGTATTGTTGTTGTCGATAGGGGTTGTTTTTTGTATTGTTTGTTGTCGATGGGGTTGTTTTGTATTGTTGTTGTCGATAGGGTTGTTTTGTATTGTTGTTGTCGATAGGGTTGTTTTTGTATTGTTGTTGTCGATGGTTTTTGTATTGTTGTTGTCGATAGGGTTGTTTTGTATTGTTGTTGTCGATGGGTTGTTTTGTATTGTTGTTGTCGATAGGGTTGTTTTTTTGTATTTTTGTATTGTTGTTGTCGATGGGGTTGTTTTTGTATTGTTGTTGTTGTCGATGGGGTTGTTTTTGTATTGTTGTTGTCGATGGGGTTTGTTTTTTTGGGTATTGTTGTTGTCGATGGGGTTGTTTTTGTATTGTTGTTGTCGATGGGGTTGTTTTTGTATTGTTGTTGTCGATAGGGTTGTTTTGTGTATGTTGTTGTTGTCAAGGGTTGTTTTTGTATTGTGTCGTGTGTTGTTGTCGATAGGGTTGTTTTTGTATTGTTGTTGTGTCGATAGGGTTGTTTTTGTATTGTTGTTGTCGATAGGGTTGTTTCTGTATTGTTGTTGTCGATGGGGTTGTTTTTAATAATACTAATAATTAATAATAATAATTACAATATTTATATAGCGCAAAATCTCGATAAAAATCAAATCTAAGCGCTGAACATATACTTACGCACGCGCGCACACACACGCACACACACACGCACACATGGCTATAAATGGGGAAAAAGAATAAAAGCAATGGAAAATTATAGAGAGCATATTATATACAAATATATATTACAATGTGATTCCCCTCCGAGTGGAGACAGGCTACAGAGGGGGGATGAGTGAGGTCAGGATTTTATGCGGAGGAGAAAAGGTGAGTTTTGAGAGCGGACTTGAAGGAGACAAAAGTAGGTTGCTGACGGACAGAGAGAGGAAGTTTGTTCCAGGAAAGTGGACCAGAAACAGAGAAGGCTCGTGGACCATAGGTATTGAGCTTGGTGCGTGGAAAGCGAAAAGTCAGAGGATCGGAGGCAGAGCGGAGGTACGTGAGGGAAGATAGATCTCAAGTAGGCTTGACAGGTAATCGGGGGCTGCGTTATTGAGGCTTTTGTAGCACATGGTGTCTAGTTTGTACTGTATGCGCTTTGATACAGGGAGCCAGTGAAGTTGTGCCAGGAGAGGAGATATGTGGTCAGCTTTTTTCTTTTTGAGTACAAGGCGTGCAGCATTGTTTTGAATGCGCTGTAGGATGTGAATGGTGGAGGCAGGAAGACCAGACAGGAAGTGAATTGCAATAGTCAATGCGAGACATTATGAAGGAGAGAACGAGTTTTGCAGTTGTTTCCACAGAGAGATACTTCCTGATCAAGCTTATACGATGGAGGTGATAGTAGCAAGATCTGGCAGTTTGAGAAACAAAGTTGTTCATGGAAAGGGTAGAGTCAATGCAGACACCAAGGTTTTTAGCTGAATCAGAAATTGGGACTGATGTGTTACATAATGGGAGAGAAAGAGGAGGCAGCTGAGAGTTTCTGACGGATGCCAATGAGGATAGCTTCTGTCTTGTCGTCATTAAGCTGAAGTTTGTTGAACGTCATCCAGTTCTTAATGTCCGAGTAACACTCAGTGGTGCGAGTCAACAGGCGCTGTATATTGTCTGGTGTGTCACTGTCTAGAAGTTGGGTGTCATCAGCATAGAAGTGGTGTTTTATAGAGTGGGAGTTGATGATGGTGGACAGGGGGGAGGTGTAAAGAGTGAAAAGAACAGGGCCAAGGACAGATCCTTGTGGAACACCACAGGTCAGGCATGCAGGTTGAGAGTAAGTGCCATTAATGAGAACAGTTTGTTTTCTGTTTGACAGATATGAAGTGAAAAAGGAGAGAGCAATGTCAGAGATGCCAAAAGTATGATGAAGTCTAGAAAGGAGAATACCATGATCAATGGTATCAAAGGCTGCAGACAGATCAAGGAGTGTGAGGAGAGAGACTTTGCCAGTATCAGTTGCAAGGAGGAGATTGTTGAGAATGTGTAGCAGGGCAGTTTCAGTGCTATGGCACTGGTGGTAGACTGACTGGAAAGGATTGAGAAGATTGTTGGCAGACAGGTGAGAGTTCAGCTGGTTGAGGACAACTTTTTCAAGCAGTTTTGACAAGAAAGAGAGATTAGAGATAGGCCGGTAATTTTTCAGTTCATATGGGTTTAAATTGTATTTCTCGAGGAGAGGGTGAACAATAGCAGACTTGAAAGAATCTGGGACAGTTCCAGTTTGAAGAGAAGTGTTGATGATGTCAGTGATGAATGGGAGGAGAGTAGGGAGACAGTCAGAGTAGAGAGAACCTGGAAGAGGATCCAGTTCGCAGGTTTTGAACGACATGGATCTGATCGTGTTGAGAATTTCTTCTTGTGAGACTGGGGTAAAAGTAGTAAGAGGTGTGCCAGAGAAGGAAGGGTCAGGTGGGCATGGTTGACAGGGTATCCTGTCAAGCCTGTCACGAAGAGTTTGTATTTTGGTGGTGAAATACTTGGAGAATACAGATGGGAGTTCTTCATTTGTGTGTTTTGTTGGGAGAGGTAAATCTTTTCGTGTGCCAAGGAGATGATTCATGGTTGTAAAGAGTTCTCTTGAAGAAGAGGCATTCAGGATTTTGGTTTGGAAATAGCTTGTTTTTTGCAGATGCAATGAGGGTGGATACTTTTGTTTTAGAGGCTTGGAAAAGTTGCCTATGTACAGTGAGTTTGGATTTGCGCCAGCGGCGCTCTAATCTGCGGCGGGCACGTTTTGCACAGGCAATCTCATGAGTGAGCCAGGGGGTAGGGGGGCGGTCAGGTAAAAGACGAGTTGTGGCTGGACCATGAGTGTCCAGAAGATGGTGGAGAGTAGTATAGAATTCATCGGCAAGGTTGTGTGACTTTTCAGAAAGGAGGCGGGAGGCATCAGATGAAAATGTGGAGAGGTCAATAGATTTGAGATTGCGTCGAGTCACTGTGCGCGTGGTACGGGAAGGAGGAGAAATGTCAAGAGAACAGAGAATTGCAGAGTATTGTTGTTGTTGTCGATGGGGTTGTTTTTGTATTGTTGTCGCTGCTGTTGTTGTCGATATGGTTGTTTTTGCGTTGTTGTTGTCGATGAAGTTGTTTTTGTACTGTTGTTGTCAATGGGGTTGTTATTGTACTGCTGTTGCTGTTGTTGTTGTCGATGGGGTTGTTGTTGTGTTGCTGTCGCTGTTGTTGTTGTCGATGGGGTTGTTGTTGTATTGCTGTTGCTGTTGTTGTTGTCGATGGGGTTGTTGTTGTATTGCTGTTGCTGTTGTTGTTGTCGATGGGGTTGTTGTTGTATTGCTGTTGCTGTTGTTGTTGTCGATGGGGTTGTTGTTGTATTGCTGTCGCTGTTGTTGTTGTCGATGGGGTTGTTGTTGTATTGTTGTCACTGTTGTTGTTGTCGATGGCGTTGTTTTTGTGTTGTTGTTGCTGTTACTGTTGTCGATGGGGTAGTCTTTATAACTGTTGTTGCTGTTGCTGTTGTAGATGGGGTTATTGTTGTACTGTTGTTGCTGTTGTTGTTGTTGTTGCATTCGTCGTTGTTACGCGTGTATGTGGTTTTAGTTGTTTGTTTTTTTCATTCATTCATTCATTCATTCATTCATTCGTTCATTCATTCATTTATTTATCTTTTTATTCATTCACTTATTTACTTTTGTGGTGCGAGTAACATCGGTCTCGCACTTCAAGTTTCTGTACGTGGAGTTTGTTGGGATAGCCTAAACTGTCTTGCAGGCTGAGGATCAACTCCAGCAGCGATTAGCAGATGTGATGAACTGTCTTTTCACTACCACAGTTTTCTACAGATCTTTTGTTTTGTCGTCTCGGCTAAACTGTCCTTCAGAATCCACCCCGAGTACAAAAAGAGTCATTGACTCCAGCTAGTTGCGTCTGCGCACATGAGTGCTCCCAGGTGAATGGTATTCATTCAGAACACGAGACTCTTTGAAAAGGAGCTGTACCTCAGCTTGAGATAAACGCTACCAGTTTTGTTGTGGTTGTGGTTATTGTTGTTGTTGCTCTCTATAATTTTCCATTGCTTTTATTCTTTCTTCCCATTTATAGCCGTGTGCGTGTGTGTGTGTGGTGTGTGTGTGCGTGCGTGCGTGCGTGCGTACGTGCGTGCGTGCGTGTGTGTCTGTTTTAGCGCTTAGATTTGATTTTATCAAGATTTTGCGCTATATAAATAAAATATTGTATTGTATTGTAGTTTGTATTGTATTGTATTGTATTGTATTGTTCTTCTTCTTCTTTTTTCTTCTTCTTCTTCTCCTCCGCCTCCTCCTTGTTCTTCTTCTTCTTTTTTTCTTCTTCTTCTTTTTGTTGTTATTGTTCTTCTTTTTCTTGTTGTTGTAATTCTTCTTCTTCTTCTTTCGCTTGGAAGTCTTATCTGCCGCAATCACAGGAGTAATTTTACCAAGTGGCCATGTCCATTTTCTAGGAAAAGAACACCGCCGTACAGAGATGGGAATATTTTTGTTTATATCTGGGACAAAAACACGCTCCCAGTGCTATCTTCCTGGAGGCATCGTTGGCATCCTGCGCTTGTCTTAACCCTTTGACTCCAGCACCCTGTCTGCCAGCATCCTGTAGTGTCAACCACACCAGCAAAGCAAAAACTTAACCCTTTGACTCCCGCACCCTGTCTGCCAGGATCCTGTAGTGTCAACCACGCCAGCAAAGCAAAAACTTAACCCTTTGACTCCTTCACCTTATCCACCAGCTTCCTGCAGGAAAATTAAAGTTTTTGCAGTTCATGGATAGGGTGCGGGAGTCAAAGGGTTAATGAAACTCATAGGAATAAGTTGTCTTGCTGCTCGGAGCGTTTACACCAGATTTAGTTAAATTCTGAACCCAACTTCAAGTCAAGACATTCACATTTAAAACCACCCTGTTCAAGTACTGGACGGTTAAGATTTACACTTGTCTTCGATTGCTTATTGAAAGAAAACCATACACCAAATCTGTAAAAATTCTACCCACAACAGATGAGAAATACTTCTTGAGATATTCAACCTAGACAGACAGATAGGCAGATTTTTTCACAGACAGACAGACAGACAGACAGAGACAAAATGATAAATACACAGATATACAATCCTAGTTCCATATCAACATTAAACAATCTTTATTTTTCAAAGTCAAATTTAAAAGAGGCGCACATGTTTTAATGTTAATTTTGAAACAAATATTCAGTTGTGTGATAAAATTCACTGTTCGTAATTTTAAGTAAACATAAAGTTGTGGTTATGCAAGAAGCATGTAATGGCGAATTCAAATCTTCAAATCAGGCCACTATGTGGGCTTTTCAAACAACTCTGCAATACCGAAATAAATTCACAAGAAACAGAAGAGAATCTCGGTTCATATGAGAACAAAAGTGGTTTGTGGGCTTGTTATCTAACGTACTTGTCTCCAATATATGTCGATCTGT
>JAPXFY010000014.1:12542039-12569539 GCA_030674185.1 Monoplex corrugatus | reverse complement strand
TTACAGCGAAACCAACATGAGAAACCTAGAAAACACCCTGGGATAAAGGTTGGTGGGAAAATGATAAGCAATCTTCGTTACGCAGACGACACCGTGCTAATGCAAAACAAAATAAAGAATACCTACAAAATCTTGTGAATACAATAAGACTAAAGGGCTGGAGCTAAATAGCAAGAAGACTAAAGTCATGGTAATGAGTAAAAAAAAAAAAAAAAGATAAATAAATAAAACAAGAAATCCTCTCATGCAAAATAACAGCAAACGGCACAACATTGAGACAAGTTGATAAGTTTAAATATCTGGGAACAGTCATCTCACTAGATGGCAGAATCGGCCAAGCTAAAACAGCATTCAAGAAAATGAAAAGCGTTCTTACCAACAAAGTCTATCAATTGAAATCAAGAAGAGAGCCCTTCAGTGTTATACAGAACCGATACTGTTGTTGTAAGAATGTGAAGCGGGGACAGTCAACACTCAAAGTCAGAATAAGACTGTGAAGCGGGGACAGTCAACACTCAAAGTCAGAATAAGACTGAGGTAGAATGAATGCGTTTACCGTTAATATTACGTTATTTGGTATGGTGAATGTATGCAGCTTACCGTTGATATTACGTTATTTGGTATGGTAGAATGTATGCAGCTTACCGTTGATATTACGTTATTGGGAATGGTAGAATGTATGCAGCTTATCGTATGTATTACGCTATTCTGTATGGTAGAATGTATGCAGCTTACCTTTAATATTACGTTATTCTGTATCGTAAAATGAATGCCGCTTACTGTTAATATTAAGATATTCTGTATGGTAGAATGTATGCAGCTTTCCGTTAATGTGTTATTCTGTGCGGTAGAATTAATGCAGATCACCATGAATATTACGTTATTCTGTATGGTAGAATGTGTGCAGCTTACTGTTAATATTACGTTATTGGATATGGTAGAATGTATGCAGCTTACTGTTAATATTACGTTATTGTGTATGGTAGAATGTATGCAGCTTACTGTTAACATTACGTTATTGGATATGGTAGAATGTATGCAGCTTACGTTAATATTACGTTATTCTGTATGGTAGAATGTGTGCAGCTTACTGTTAACATTACGTTATTGGTATGGTAGAATGTTGCAGCTTACTGTTAAACTTACTATGATTGGTAGAATGTATGCAGCTTACTGTTAATATTAGTTATTGGTATGGTAGAATGTATGCAGCTTATGTTAATATTACGTTATTGGTATGGTAGAATGTATGCAGCATTACTATTAATATTACGTTATTGGATATGGTAGAATGTGTGCAGCTTACTGTTAAATTACGTTATTGGATATGGTAGAATGTATGCAGCTTACTGTTAATGTTACGTTATTCTGTAGTAGCAAATGTAGTGCAGCTTACTGTTAACATTACGTTATTGGATATGGTAGAATGTATGCAGCTTATTATTAATATTACTCACTGTTGGTAGAATGTGCAGCTTACTGTTAATATTACGTTTATTGGGTATGGTAGAATGTATGCAGCTTACATTTAATATTACGTTATTGGATTGGTAGAATGTGTGCAGCTTACTATTAATATTACGTTATTGGGATGGTAGAATGTGTGCAGCTTACTGTTAATATTACGTTATTGGTATGGTAGAATGTATGCAGCTTACTGTTAATATTACGTTATTCGTATATGCAGAATGTGTGCAGCTTACTGTTAATATTACGTTATTGGGTATGGTAGAATGTATGCAGCTTATTATTAATATTACGTACTGGGTATGGTAGAATTGATGCAGCTTACTATTAATATTACGTTATTGGGTATGGTAGAATGTATGCAGCTTACTATTAATATTACGTTATTGGGTATGGTAGAATGTGTGCAGCTTACTATTAATATTACGTTATTGGGTATGGTAGAATGTGTGCAGCTTACTGTTAATATTACGTTATTGGATATGGTAGAAGTATGCAGCTTACTGTTAATGATTACGTTATTCTGTATAGCAGAATGTGTGCAGCTTACTGTTAATATTACGTTATTGGGTATGTAGAATGTATGCAGCTTATTTAATTTCGTACTGGGTATGGTAGATTGTGCAGCTTACTATTAATTAGTTATTGGGTATGGTAGAATGTATGCAGCTTACTATTAATATTACGTTATTGGGTATGGTAGAATGTTGCAGCTTACTTTAATATTACGTTATTGGTATGGTAGAATGTGTGCAGCTTACATGTTAATATTACGTTATTGGATATGGTAGAATGTTGCAGCTTACTGTTAATATTACGTTATCTGTATGGTAGAATGTGTGCAGCTTACTGTTAATATTACGTTATTGGTATGGTAGAATGTGTGCAGCTTACTATTAATATTACGTTATTGGTATGGTAGAATGTGTCAGCTTACTATTAATATTACGTTATCTGGTATGGTAGAATGTGCAGCTTACTGTTAATATTACGTTATGGGTATGGTAGAATGTTGCAGCTTACTTTAATTACGTTATTGGGTATGGTAGAATGTATGCAGCTTACTTTAATATTACGTTATTTGGTATGGTAGAATTGTGCAGCTTACTGTTAATATTACGTTATTGGTATGGTAGAATGTATGCAGCTTACTATTAATTACGTTATGGGTATGGTAGAATTGTGCAGCTTACTATTAAATTACGTTATTGGGTATGGTAGAATGTATGCAGCTTACTATTAATATTAGTTATTGGTATGGTAGAATGTGTGCAGCTTACTATTAATATTACGTTACTGTGTATGGTAGAATTGTGCAGCTTACTATTAATATTACGTTATTGGTATGGTAGAATGTATGCAGCTTACTATTAATATTACGTTATTGGGTATGGTAGAATGTGCAGCTTACTGTTAATATTACGTTATTGGGTATGGTAGAATGTGTGCAGCTTACTTTAATATTACGTTATTGGGTATGGTAGAATTGTGCAGCTTATATTAATATTACGTTATTGGGTATGGTAGAATTGTGCAGCTTACTATTAATATTACGTTATGGGTATGGTAGAATATGTGCAGCATTACTATTAATATTACGTTATTGGGTATGGTAGAATGTTGCAGCTTACTATTAATATTACGTTATGGTATGGTAGAATTGTGCAGCTTACTTTAATATTACGTTATTGGGTATGGTAGAATTTGCAGCTTACATTATAATTTACGTTATCTGGGTATGGTAGAATTGTGCAGCTTACTATTAATATTACGTTATTGGGTATTGGTAGAATTGTGCAGCTTACTATTAATATTACGTTACTGGTATGGTAGAATTGTGCAGCTTACTATTAATATTACGTTACTGGGTATGGTAGAATTGTGCAGCTTACTTTACATAATTTACGTTTACTGGGTATGGTAGAATTGTGCAGCTTACTTTAATATTACGTTACTGGGTATGGTAGAATTGTGCAGCTTACTATTAATATTACGTTATTGTGTATGGTAGAATTGTGCAGCTTACTATTAATATTACGTTATGGGTATGGTAGAATGTATGCAGCTTACTATTAATATTACGTTATTGGGTATGGTAGAATTGTGCAGCTTACTATTAATATTACGTTACTGGGTATGGTAGAATGTGCAGCTTACTATTAATATTACGTTACTTGGGTATGGTAGAATTGTGCAGCTTACTATTAATATTACGTTATTGGGTTATGGTATGAATTGTGCAGCTTACTATTAATATTACGTTACTTGGGTATGGTAGAATTGTGCAGCTTACTATTAATATTACGTTATTGGGTATGGTAGAATTGTGCAGCTTACTATTAATATTACGTTTATGGGTATGGTAAGTATTGTGTGCAGCTTACTTTAATATTACGTTATGGGTATGGTAGAATTGTGCAGCTTACTATTAATTACGTTATTGTATGTAGAATGTGCAGCTTACGTTTAATATACGTTATGGTATGGTAGAATGTGCAGCTTACTATTAATATTACGTTATTGGGTATGGTAGAATTGTGCAGCTTACTATTAATATTACGTTATTGGGTATGGTAGAATGTTGCAGCTTACTATTAATATTACGTTACTTGGGTATGGTAGAATTGTGCAGCTTACTATTAATATTACGTTATTGGGTATGGTAGAATTGTGCAGCTTACTATTAATATTACGTTACTGGGTATGGTAGAATTGTGCAGCTTACTATTAATATTACGTTATGCCTGGTATGGTAGAATTGTGCAGCTTACTATTAATATTACGTTATTGGGTATGGTAGAATTGTGCAGCTTACTATTAATATTACGTTACTGGGTATGGTAGAATTGTGCAGCTTACTATTAATATTACGTTATTGGGTTGTAAATGGTGCGTAATCTGTTTATATTACGTTACGGTATGGTAGAATTGTGCAGCTTACATTAATTTACGTTCTGGTATGGTAGAATTGTGCAGCTTACTATTAATTTACGTTATTGGGTATGGTAGAATTGTGCAGCTTACTATTAATATTACGTTACTGGGTATGGTAGAATTGTGCAGCTTACTATTAATATTACGTTTTGGGTATGGTAGAATTGTGCAGCTTACTATTAATATTACGTTATGTGGTATGGTAGAATTGTGCAGCTTACTATTAATATTACGTTATTGGGTATGGTAGAATTGTGCAGCTTACTATTAATATTACGTTATTGGGTATGGTAGAATTGTGCAGCTTACTATTAATTTACGTTACTGGTATGGTAGAATTGTGCAGCTTACTTTAATATTACGTTACTGGGTATGGTAGAATTGTGCAGCTTACTATTAATATTACGTTACTGGGTATGGTAGAATTGTGCAGCTTACTATTAATATTACGTTATTGGGTATGGTAGAATTGTGCAGCTTACTATTAATATTACGTTATTGGGTATGGTAGAATTGTGCAGCTTACTATTAATATTACGTTATTGGGTATGGTAGAATTGTGCAGCTTACTATTAATATTACGTTATTGGGTATGGTAGAATGTATGCAGCTTACTATTAATATTACGTTATTGGGTATGGTAGAATTGTGCAGCTTACTATTAATATTACGTTATTGGTATGGTAGAATGTTGCAGCTTACTATTAATATTACGTTACTGGGTATGGTAGAATTGTGCAGCTTACTATTAATATTACGTTATCTGGGTATGGTAGAATTGTGCAGCTTACTGTTAATATTACGTTATTGGGTATGGTAGAATTGTGCAGCTTACTTATGTGGGTATCCCTGCTGTGATGACGTGTCCGTCAGGAGAGTTGATATGTACGCCCGCTCCTCCATCTGCCACAGCATTGGTTGCCGAGCCATCCGTGTATACGTGAATCCAGGATTCTGCAGGATATTGCTCGTCGATCATGGCGAGTGTCAGAGTGCGTTTGACGCTGTCATCTTGGGACTCTCCTGGGGTCAGAGGTGTTTAGAGGAAGTGTTGTTGGTGTGTCAGCCAGGTGCACCCTGGCAAGCCGTCTAGTTTCGTGGAGGAAGCTGCTGCGTTTGAGACGGCTCTTGGTTGGTTGGTCCATTCTCTGTCCCATTGGATGGTGTGGCAGAACCTTGATCTTCTCTGCCTGGACCAAGTTTTTCATGTCTCTTCTCTGCACCAGGGGCTGAATGGCAGTAACTTCCTCCATGGCCTGAATTGGTGTGGATCGCATTGATCCTGTGATGAGACGGAGTGCTTGGTTCTGGACTTTGTCCAGGGTCTGCAGATGGGTTTTGGCTGCTGTAGACCAGGCTGTAGAACCGTACTCAAGGTGGGGTCTGACCACTCCCTGGTACGTTTGCTTGAGCACTTTCTCGTTGGCTCCCCAGCTGGTTCCGGCCAGTTTGCGCAGGATGGCGAGCTTTTGTCTTGCTTTTCTTTCAGCTCTTTCGATGTGGGGCTTCCAGGTCTGCCGCTTGTCGAAGGTGACACCAAGGTATGTAACTTCCTCATCTTTCTTCAATGGAGTGTCACCAAGTTTGATGGTGCCAGATTTCTGCTTGGATGACAGGGTGAAGAGTGCCGTGGAGGACTTGTCTTTATTAATCGAGATGTTCCACTCTTCTGCCCATGCTGCCAGTTTGTCTGCTGCTAGCTGCATTCTGTAGGTGGCAGTGGTGGTGAACTCCTCCTTGCACCATATCACCAGGTCATCCGCGTATAGTGCTGCATGGATGCCTTTTGGCAGATCTTTTATGAGGTCATTAATGAAGACCAAGAAGAGTGTGGGGGAGAGAACTCCACCTTGAGGGACTCCATGTCGCAAGAGAACTTTCTTGCCTTTGCGTCCGTTGACTGTGACTCGTGCTCTGCGGTTGTGGAGGTAGGCTCGGATCCACCGTAGCATATTGCCTCCAACTCCACATCTCTGCAGCTTCACCAAGAGGCCATCAGTCCAGACCTTGTCAAAGGCTTTCTGCAGGTCGATCCAGGCAGCAAAGACAACTTTCTGTTCCTGGAACGCGTCTTCAATTTCTTGGGAAAGGAAGGTGGCCTGGTCTTCTGTACTGTGAAAGCATCGGAATCCTGCTTGCTCCGGGACCAGAATGTTCTCAGTCTCGAGATACCAAAGGAGGCGCTGATTGATCATCCTCTCTAGGGTCTTCACCATGCAGCTGGTCAAGCTGATTGGTCTGTAACTGGCAGGCTTCTTCTTGTCCTTTCCTTTCTTATAGATTGGAGTCATGATAGCCTCACGCCATGTTTGTGCCAAGGTGCCGGTTTCCCAGCTGTGATTGAGGACCTCCAGTAATTTCAAGATGGCTGTGCTGCCAAGGTGCTTCAGCATCTCGTTAGTGATCCCATCCGGTCCCGGAGATTTCTTGGTTTTTAGCTTCCTGAGAGCTGTCTGAAGCTCATGAAGCGTGAAGGGTTGCTTCATGGGTTTCACATTGGTGGTCTGGTGAGGACGTTCTCGCTGTTCTCTTCTTGCTTCTCTTTGTTGGAGGGGTGTGACTGGTATGTTGCTCTCATTTGCGTAGTTGTCTGCAAATCGATTGGCAGCGCGTCTACCAGTCAACAACTCTCCGTTACCTTCCAGTGTGATGTTGTGATGTCTGCTCTCTTCATCGTTGAGTTGTCCCAGGACTCTCCAGAGTTTCTTGCCATCTCTCTCAAGGTTCAGAGCAGCTGTTTTCTCCCTCCAGCTTTGTCGTCTGGCTTGGATTTTTGCCTTGAGAAACCTGGCTTTTGTCTGCTGGAGCCGCAGGTGGTTCTCATCCGATGGGTTATCTTCTGCTTTCTGTCTGGCTTTGGTCATCTCGTCCTGCAGTTCTTGTAGTTGGTTGTTCCAATATGGCTTGTAGTCTTTCCGAGCACCTCGTGGAATGCACTCTTGGGCTGCCTTCAGGATACATGAATTTAATTCGTGGACTGCATTGTTGATGTCTCTTCCTCTGACTTGAAGGTCATTGGTGAGAACATTTGTGCGGTGGCTGAAGAGCTTCCACTTTGCCTTCTTGTAGTTCCAGCGTGGGGCTACAGGGTTCTGTGTTGTGTTCTCGTTGAGAGTGAGGAACACAGGCCTGTGGTCACTTCCTCCAAGCTGGTCTCCCACCTCTCTAATTACACCCCTATGGATGTCCTCGGTGCAGAGAGCCAGATCTGGTGTGGATGTGGTTCGCCAACGTCTGGAGTAGAAGGTTGGAGTGTCATGCGGTGAGTTGATGAGGACGAGATGGTGTTCATCCTGCCAGTCTTCCACTTCTTCTCCTCGACGGTCCATGTGGTTATATCCCCAGCTCTGGGAGTGACTGTTAAAATCACCGACTGCAATGAAGCGCGAGTCTGGGACATATATGGTGTCAAGGGAGAGCGGACGATCATTGGGGCAGTAGAAGTTGAGTATGCGCAACTCTGTGTCCTTCAGTTGGGCCCGAATCATCTGGTACTCAGCACCCTCCATGTAGACAGTCTCCTCGCAAGCGTGAATGTTGTTCCTGACGAGTGTCAGGATGCCGCCTTTTCGTCGGTCAGTTCTGTCTGATCTAAAGCTTTGGTAGCCCCTCACTTTGAGTGTTTTCCCACTTTGCAGATGGGTTTCTTGAAGACAACAGATGTTGATGTTTTTCTCATGGAGCAGATGTTCTAGCTCTGTCTTCTTGTTTATGACTCCTTCTGCATTCCAATGCATAACCATGAAGGGTTTCTGCATGGGAGATGTTGAGGTGCTGCCAGTCGCATTCCTCCGCCGTCCCCTGGCATGCCAGGACGGACGAGAGGGACCTCCAGTTGCTGAGGGTGGACCCCGTTGAGGCGCGGAGTCCGACGCTGCTCCACCCTGGGGGGACCTCAGTGGGCGAGCGCCATTCGTGTCACATCTGTCTGACATTGTCCATTGTGCGATGGTGCGTGGCATGGTGATTTGTTAGAGAGCGCCATACAGGCTCCATTTCTCCGTCTTCAGCTCTCTAGGTTTTCTGTAGGGGTTACCCCGCCCTTAGCTCCTGGTCCGTATGTCCTGCCCTGGAAGCACAGGGGGGATTGATTAGCCAGGGGTCCCACCCTGGGGCTAGAGGTTATACTGCGCCTCTTAACCGCAGGATGAACCCACCATAGGACATATAGGGTATTTCAGTGGAGATCAACAGCGCCACCTGCTGTCCCATAATATTACGTTACTGGGTATGGTAGAATTGTGCAGCTTACTGTTAATATTACATTACTGGGTATGGTAGAATTGTGCAGCTTACTATTAATATTACGTTATTGGGTATGGTAGAATTGTGCAGCTTACTATTAATATTACGTTATTGGGTATGGTAGAATTGTGCAGCTTACTGTTAATATTACGTTACTGGGTATGGTAGAATTGTGCAGCTTACTATTAATATTACGTTATTGGGTATGGTAGAGTGAATGCAGCTTACTGTTAGTATTACGTTATTGGGTATGGTAGAATGTGTGCAGCTTACTGTTAGTATTACGTTATTGGGTATGGTAGAGTGAATGCAGCTTACTATTAATATTACGTTATTGGGTATGGTAGAATGTGTGCAGCTTACTGTTAGTATTACGTTACTGGGTATGGTAGAATTGTGCAGCTTACTATTAATATTACGTTACTGGGTATGGTAGAATTGTGCAGCTTACTATTAATATTATGTTACTGGGTATGGTAGAATTGTGCAGCTTACTGTTAGTATTACGTTACTGGGTATGGTAGAATGTGTGCAGCTTACTATTAATATTACGTTACTGGGTATGGTAGAATTGTGCAGCTTACTTATTAATATTGCGTTACTGGGTATGGTAGAATTGTGCAGCTTACTATTAATATTACGTTACTGGGTATGGTAGAATTGTGCAGCTTACTATTAATATTACGTTACTGGGTATGGTAGAATTGTGCAGCTTACTATTAATATTACGTTACTGGGTATGGTAGAATTGTGCAGCTTACTGTTAGTATTACGTTACTGGGTATGGTAGAATGTGTGCAGCTTACTATTAATATTACGTTACTGGGTATGGTAGAATTGTGCAGCTTACTATTAATATTACGTTACTGGGTATGGTAGAATGTGTGCAGCTTACTGTTAGTATTACGTTATTGGATCTGGTAGAATGACCATTGGAAAACAACACTGGGCTTCTAGCTACTATCGTTCAGTCTTTCACAATGGTGTTTCCCATGCTTGCTTGCTTGCTTGCTTGCTTGCTTGCTTTGCTTGCTCACTTGCTTGCTTTTTTTTTTTTTTTTTTATGCATAGGAGAGGGGTAGTTTGGATGATTTGTTTCCTTTTGTCACAATGTTTGAAGATAATCAAAACCACAATGGAAACAGAACTGCTCAAAATACAGTACAGTACAGGACGTAACAAATACGTGTTAGTAAGAATATGGTTTTGTATGTGCATTTTGTATGTCTACTGTTATTGTTGATGATGATGTGGAAGTGACGATTATGTCTGTTGGTGGTGATAATGGTGATGAATAATTTTGGGTCGGTGATTATGTATAGGAAAAAGCAGTGGTTCCAATGGCTTTTGCTTTGCTTGAGCAGTGCTCTTTTGTGTGTGTGTGTGTGTGTGTGTGTGTGTGTGTGTGTGTGTGTGTGTGTGTTGTGTTGTGTGTGTGTGTGTGTGTATGTGTGTGTGCGTGTGTGTGTTTATGTGTATGTGTGCGTGTGTGTGTGTTTATGTGTATGTGTGTGTTTGTGTATGTGTGCGCACGCGTGTGTGTGTGTGCGCGTGTGCGCTTGTGTGTGTGCATTTCTCATATATAATATATATATATATATATATATATATATATATAATATATATATATATATATATAATATATATATGTGTGTGTGTGTGTGTGTGTGTGTGCGTGCGCGCGTTTGTTTGTTTGTTGTGTGTGTGTGTACAAACAGATACACACAAAGAGACACACAAGCTTGCAGACACCATCTAAAATCTCTGAGTGAAAAGATAATGAAAAAAGAAGAAAAAGAACAACAACAACAAACAATAAAAACAACACACAATACACACACACATATGCACGCACACGCGCGCGCGCGCACATACACACACACACGCACGCACGCACACAAATGTACTCACCAAAGAAGGGCAGCAAACTTCTGAAATATAGATTTAGGACAGAAATTCACCCAGGAAAAGGGCATCAAATAGTTTTGTACATCCACAGTAAGAACAGAATCACAAAAATACTCTTTGAAAGATGGCACCAAACAAAAGAGTACATACAGCAAGCTCTCAGCAGTCTTTTACATCCACAGTTAAAACATTTCACACAAGCACACTACAAAACAAGAGCACAGCACGTATCTCTAATTAATATACTCTGACCACTGATAACACACAGTAAGCAGATGAGTCATTTCTAACATGATGTTAAAGTGTAACAGCCGTTATTGTTGTTATTGTTGTTTAAAGCCCAGCCAACTGCGCAGAGCCATATCAGGGCTACAACCGCTTCAAAACATACAAAACTTCAACAGGAAAAACAAGAACAAAAACAAAAAGAACAAAAATTAAGTTCAAATATCAATGCCTTCGCGCACATAATCTAAGGACATGTCCCTGGCGTTGACCACTCCGTCCAATTTATCGCACAGGGGAGATTTAAAAAACACACCTGAATACATGTATAGGCACACATAAGGACACCGAAAAATATTTAAAAACAGGCATAAGTTACCCAAAATTGCTTCCGCATATCTCACCTCCATAGAGCCAAAAATGCACTTGATACGTGTAGCCTACCCAAATATCAATCCTAAGAAAAAGTACGTAAGACTTTATCGAACACATACAGGTGAATGGACCATTAACGCAGAAGATGATAGGTAGAAAATGACAGGAAGCAAAGCAACAAGGCAGAAACAAAGAGAGTGACAGAAAAGAGGAAATTTCTAGCACAGAATTTCCAGAAGGTGGAGATACTATTTATACTGAAAGAGCCCCCTGTATCCCCACGGGAGAATGTACATCGTATAATTCGGCAGAAAATGATAGATAGAAAATGACAGGAAGCAATGCAACAAGGCAGAAACAAAGAGATTGTCAGAAAAGAGGAAATTCATAGCACAGAATTTCCAAAAGGTGGGGATACTATTTATACTGAAAGAGCCCCCAGCATCCCCACAGGTAGAATGTACATATACATTGTATACATGTAATTCTACTTCTAATCACAATGAAAAGGGCGTACACAAACAGCACTATACCAGTAAGTGTAAAGAATGGTGAATGTACATGTACTATCAAGCTCTGGCTCTGACCGCCTTCCACTCAGCGCAGGGAGGGAAAGGAGAGAAGGGAATGCCAGAAATGGGGTCAGTTCATATTAGCAGCCAGCTGATGGCGCCTGTGAGGAAAGACTTGTCTTGTGCACAGTGGTGCGTTCAGTACGTAAAATGAATGCAGTCTTGTGCACAGTGGTGCGTTCAGTACGTAAAATGAATGCAAGTACCTGTAAATATTACGTTATTCTGTATGGTACAATGTATCATCATCATCATCATGTGCCTTGCCGCAGGGTGTTCGCGATCATGGTCCTCCATACGAATCTATCCCTTGTCGTTGCAGGCACATCTCCTACCGTCTCTGTTCTTAAGGCGTTGGTGATTATGTGTGCGTGCGTGTGTGTGTGTGTGTGTGTGTGTGTGTGTGTGTGTGTGTGTGTGTGTGTGTGTGTGTGTGTGTGTGTGTGTGTGTGTGTGTGTGTGTGTGTGTGTTGTTTTGTGTGTATGTGTGTGTGTGTCAGTGTGTGTGTGTGTGTGTGTGTGTGCGTGTGTGTGTTTTGTGTGTGTGTGTTGTGTGTGTGTGTGTGTTGTGTGTGTGTATGTGTGTGTGTTGTGTGTGTTGTGTGTGTGTGTGTGTGTGTGTGTGTGTGTGTGTGTGTGTGTGTGTGTGTGTGTGTGTCTGTGTGTGTGTGTGTGTGTATGTGTGTGTGTGTTTCTCGTACATATCACACAGGGATTTTAAAAAAAAACATACCTGAATACAAATTTAAGCATACCTAAGGACTCTAAAAACACACACAAAAACGGGTATTAATTGCCTGAAATTGCTTTGGCATATCTCATTTTCCTAGAGCCAAGCATGCACTTAGTACATGGACCCAATTATCAATCCTAAGAGAAAGTACTTAAGACTTTATCGAACACATACAAGTGAATGGACTAGCAAGGCAGAAAATGATAGGAAAAAATGACAAAAAGTAAGGAACAGGGCAAAAATAAGGAGAGTGACAGAAAAGTGGAAATTTTCAGCACAGAATTTCCAGAAGGTGGGGATACTATTCATATTGAAATGGCCCCCGCTGTCCCCCCTACCCCTCCCCCGGAGGGACAGGGGGGGGGGGTTAGAAGATCCGTCAGCAAGACCAGACGCGACATGATCTGAAATACCAACATCAGAGAAATGATAAGAACATAAGTCTACCTTCATATTCATCAGCAAAGAACTGAGTGAATTTGGTCATGTGATCCCAGAATACAATCCTACCAGTGGCTCAACAAGCATATAACAAAAAGGCATTGCTACAAAACATCTCCCAAACACAATTTTAACTTGCTAGTTTCAAAATTAATGAGCTTTCCTATTGTTTTGGACTTTTCCTTTTTTAACCCTTTGACTCCCGCACCCTATCCATCAGTAGCAAAACTGTCATCCTTTGACTCCTTCACTCTATCCACCAGCTTCCTGCAGGAAACTGGTGGATAGATGAGGGAGTCACAAGGTTACATTTTTGCTTTGCTGTCATTGTTGACAAAGCAGGATGCTAGTGGACAGACTAAGGGAGTCAAAGGGTTAAATCAGATGTCTCTAGAACGAAACGTTGCAAATAGTCATTTTCTACATGTTGGATTTGGTCTAGAGCGTTCGTTTTGTTTTCAACCATGTTTTTCTGTAAAATTATAGAAGTATAGATGTGAATGATTCTGCCTGTTCACGTACTAAACTTTGTTCGGTTTGAGCCGTGTTCTTCTGTAAGATTCTAGAAATAGTGTAAATACACGCTGTTTAACGTGCTACAGTTAGTTCAGTACATTCTATTCTGCACCACATTCTTCTGGAATATGCTGTAAAGAATCGTTGAAAATTCACTATGTTCACGTGTTATTGGTTAGTTTAGAATGTTCTGTTCTTTTATGTAATTCTAGAGAAAAATAGTATGAGATTTTAGAAAGGGCTGTTGGCTTATACATGTATATGGCAGACAGCCAGCTTAGGACCCAGAGAGAAAGGGGGAAGGAAAGCATTTTGAGGATGGATCAGTGAGTTGATCCTAGCTTGTCAGTATGCACTGCTGAGGCTCTTGGGATATTTTGATGCTTGTAAGACATGACTTCGTTGCTGTTGTGGTGGTAAATAAATGAGATCTTAAGTTCTTTGTATCATCGCATCCTCCTGGTTTGAATGTGAGCTGAAGACTGAGAGCTCAAAAAGAATTTAGTCACCAGGTCTACCACTCTTTCCATACTTTGAGCAGAAGACTTTGTGTGTGTCAGATATTAGATATAAAGCAAGAGGCAGACTAAGGAAGACTTAGTTCGATAGAGTGAAAGAAACGCTGACGTCACGTGACATTTTTCCACATACGTCTTCCAGGTCCCTACAGACTGTCTGCGCTTTCTTCCCACGACAGCCATGATGGTACAAGAGGACAGACAAAAGATGTTTCTGCACCTAGAATCCGCCACTTATCAGTGCATTTTTTGTTCAGTCTGTTGGTGGATTTCTCGCTCAGTATACGCAGATCTTCTCTTGTATACGAAAAGCGAATACAACATATGGACACCGCTATCTCCTACTCTGCTTGTATCGCTTTGCGTGGTAATATAAATAAAACGTTAACACGTTTATCTTCGACGCAATCCGGAAAAGATCATGTTTTTACTTTAATCAAGAGCAATTCCATGAATTAGTAAAATAGAGATATTGTGCCAGCACCTTGAAAAGTTTATTGAAACGATAGAGCAGCATAGTGTGTAGCCTAGACAGGACTGGAACAAGAAAAGGAAGTGTGCGCAGTTTATGTTTACGTCTCTCGCTTCCCAGCAATCTATTCACTGAGAAAATGGTGCAGTTTACGTCCTTCCCGTGCAGTTTAGATTTTTTTCTTTGTGGACTGCATTTCCCACGTATATTCTAATACATGTGTTGGCTTTTACGTCCATGACCGTTTTTTGTTTTTTGCTTTTGTTTTGTTTGTTTGTTTGTTTGTTTGTTTGTTCGTTCGTTCGTTTTTTTTACCCCGCCATTATGGTAGTCATATCCGTTTTCAGGGATGTGCATACTGGATGCTGGGTGTTTTCCTATTTCTGTAAGCCACTGGACACTAAAATTACCTACGGGATTCTTTACGTGCGTATTTGATATTCTGCGTGACACATAAAGGGCCTGGATTCAGTAACTAGCAGGTCTGCGGTCATGTTGACAGGAGAGATGGGAAAGATCTCCTCACTTTGCCTACCAAGCGGTACCCAAGCAAGTTCAAACACAGACCTCCCGGTTGGATGATCATTGTCCTGACCACTAAACTATCGCACCCGTCTCATCCAATCAGGAAGGACAATCATTTTTATGCAGTCAGGTACTTTTAATAATCTCGTGTATTTTTGCTCACATTTTCACTGTACACTGGGCTTATCTGAACGAGAGAGAGAGAGAAAGAGAGAGAGGGGAGAGAGAGCGAGGGAGAGAGAAGGGGAGTGATATAGAGAGAGAGACAGATAGATAGAGAGAGAGAGAGAGAGAAAGATAGTGGGGAGAGAGAGCGGGAGAGAGAGGAGAGAGAGAAGGGGAGTGAGATAGAGACAGACAGACAGATAGACAGATAGACAGACAGACAGATAGATAGATAGATAGATAGATAGATAGATAGATAGATAGATAGAGAGAGAGAGAGAGAGAGAGAGAGAGAGAGCACTTGGGACAAGACATATTTTTTAGTCCCTGTCCCGGAAGGGACACTAACGTTTTCTGAATGCCATGGGTGACCTACTGACCTGACTTTATGACCTACTGACCTGACCTCATGACCTACTGACCTGACTTCATGACCAACTGACCTGACCTCATGACCTACTGACCCATCCACATCCCCATCCCCATCCCCATAGGGGATGAGAGGCCCCTGATTATACTACTTACGTATACTAATTAATCTCCTCAGTAACTCCACATTAACTCACTGCTGCAATTTCAGCGTAGTGGCAATAAAATATTCTCTTACAGGGCAACATATCGCTATGTTGAATTACAGGTGCAGCATCGGAGCAGTTGCACTAGTGAACTTTTGTAGAGACGAATATGATGCTACCACTTTTCGAATGTCAAGAAAAGTCACAATGACTTATCAAAGCAACAACAGAGCAATGGCCCTGCTACACTCTTTTAAAGAAGAAAAGGTTGTTATTACTTCGACCATCAGGTGTTTCTGATGAAAAACAATCAGAACAGCAAGGTAGTGGCCCTGGTATGCCCTTATGAAGAAGAATCATCACTTTCACCTCTTAATGTAAACTATTTCACGTTGAGTTATGAGCGCAAAAACAGGCTGTGGCACTGCCACATTCTTATAAACACAAATATGTCACTAAGTTATGATGATTGCTCCTCATTTCCCATGGGTCGATATTTCACATGACAATCTTCCGAAGGACAATCTTTCTCAGGACGATCTTCCACAGGGCAATGGTTCTCCTTTCAGAGGACAATTTTCCACCAGGACAATTTTCCACAGGGCAGTGGTTTTCCTTTCAGAGGACACTTTTCCACCAGGACAATTTTCCACAGGGCAGTGGTTTTCCTTTCAAGGTGAATATATGTCATACAGGTTTAAGATTGCTCCTCAGAGCGATCACCCATGGGGCGATCTTCCAAATGTCTTCCACAGGAAATCTTTCATAAAGCGATCTTCCAAAGAACAATCATCCACAGCACAATCTTCCACAGAGTGATGGTTCTCCTTTTACAGAATGGTTCCGGCATCCCGGTGGGTTCGTCAGGACAGGTAAGTGCACCTTTGCAAAACTCTGATTCCAGACATCTTACAACAACAGCACACAAGCACACTGTCCAAGAGACGTTCCAGAGAAGACACAACAATAGGCTGATGCAGTGATAGCCTTCCACCTACCCCATGGTGGTCGTGAACACCCACGAAGGCCACTAAGACAGAAAAAGCATTGACTTTGTTTTCTTCTTCTTCTGCTTATCTCTAAGACAGAAGTCCAACTACAGCCAAACTGTCAAAAACTCAGACAAATGTCAGCTAGTTAACTAACTGCTCTTGGCGCTTGACAACACACCAAGACGACTTACGATCAAATGATGACATATTATTACTACTAAAGTTATATTATTATTACCAAAGTTATAGGCCTACCGGGCTAAACTTAGCTGAACTAAATATAATACTTTTGACACCATGAATCCCTGGAACACTCAAGGAAAACAGGAGACACTTTTGACAACACACGAAGATAACGGTGGCTCACTTATCTTGTCTTATCAAACGAACAAACTGTGTACCCCGGTACATTCAACATGCGCAAACTGAGAAAAGCGATTTACCTGAAATCCTCCCCTCCTTCCCAAGCAAAGAACGAAGGAAAGAAAAGGTGTCCCAGTTATCCTTCCCAAGCAAAGAACGAAGGAAAGAAAAGGTGTCCCAGTTAAACCTGTGTATGTGTCATATACATGACGGCACAGTAAACTATACACATTAACAGTGGGGATTAAGCTTTTGTTGTTAATCCTTGTAGCGTGTGCTTCTTGGCACAGTCAGCAAGTTCTAAATATATTTCATAGGTTGTGCATAATTCATGGCAGTTAGTGTGAAAGTACAACTTCAACAGTTATGTTTATTTCAGATTTTCAAACAAAAATAAAAGATGAAGGAAGGTGGCTATTAGTCAAGGTTGTCTTATAACCTTGATGTCGTAGGGCTGGGAGAGCCAGGTAACAGACTTCCATCTTTTCTCAGAACCAGCAATATGAGATGGTGCCCATCTCTTCTCTCTCGCTATTTTACTGTCTCAAATCTTGAATGGAATCAGCTTTCCATTCACAGCTGAGTGAACTAAAGGCCGCTTGCACAAAGAATTTTATCTTAAGCCAGACTTTACAGTCAGGTTGGAAGACAGGAGGTCTGACTCTACGTCATCTACATCACCCACTCACCTCCTCCCCGTGGGGATGCTGGGGGGGCGGGGGGGGGGGCTCTTTCAGTATAAATAGTATCCCCACCTTCTGGAAATTCTATGCTAGAAATTTCCTTTTTTTTTTGTCCCTCTCTTTTTTTCTGCCTTGTTCCTTTGATTTCTGTCATTTCTTCCTATCATTTTCTGCCTTGCTTGTCCATTCACCTGTATGTGTTCCATAGTCTTATGTACTCTTTTTTAGAATAATAATTGGGTACATATATTAAGTGCACTTTTTTTTGGCTCTAGGGATGTGAGATATGGGAAGCAATTTTCGGTAATTTATGCTCACTTTTATATATGTTTTGGCGTGCTTAGGTTGCTGAAATTTGTTTTCATGAGTGTTTTTTTAAATCTCCTGCACAGTAAGTTGAACGGAGTGGTCAACGCCGGGGGCGTCTTTGAATTATGTGCGCAAATGCATTGATATGTGTATTTACTTTTCTTTTCATTTTTAAAATTTTTGTTTTTATTCCTGTTGAAGTTTGTATGTTTTGAAGTGGTTACAGCCCTGATATGGCTCTACTCAGTCGGATGGGCTTTAAACAACAATACAACAAAAATAACAATAACCTACATCACCGAGACTGCTTCAATATAGAGGTATAGTGGTCGCTGATTGTTAACTTTTTTGTGTGTGTGTAAACATCAGGAGGCGATCAACAGGTAGAGATTCGCAGACATTCATCACATAGCTCTGCATTGCATTCTGTAAGTCTGGGGAGACTGACTACAGGCAATTTTTCTATCAACAGGGAGATGACTGACACACTACTTACAGAATCAGAGAATGGTCAGATTCTTAAGGCGACAGTTTGGGCTGGCAAAAACTTGCCACAAGCGTTTCGGAACAACAATAGACTCAGGGCCAGAAAAAAATTCAGATTTCATTGACACAACACCCGTAATCAACCAGACAAAAATCAAATTTCACTGACACAACACCTGTAAACAACCAGGGAAAAAGTCAGATTTCACTGACACAACACCTGTAATCAACCAGGAAAAAAGTCAGATTTCATTGACACAACACCCGTAATCAACAAGACAAAAGTCAGAATTCATTCACACAACACCCGTAATCAACCAGACAAAAGTCAGATTTCATTGACACAACATCCGTAATCAACAAGACAAAAGTCAGAATTCATTCACACAACACCCGTAATCAACCAGACAAAAGTCAGATTTCATGACACAACACCCGTAATCAACCAGACAAAAGTCAGATTTCATGACACAACACCCGTAATCAACAAGACAAAAGTCAGAATTCATTCACACAACACCCACAATCAACCAGACAAAAGTCAGATTTCATTGACACAACATCCGTAATCAACAAGACAAAAGTCAGAATTCATTCACACAACACCCGTAATCAACCAGACAAAAGTCAGATTTCATGACACAACACCCGTAATCAACCAGACAAAAGTCAGATTTCATGACACAACACCCGTAATCAACCAGACAAAAGTCAGATTTCATGACACAACACCCGTAATCAACCAGACAAAAGTCAGATTTCATGACACAACACCCGTAATCAACAAGACAAAAGTCAGAATTCATTCACACAACACCCACAATCAACCAGACAAAAGTCAGATTTCATTGACACAACATCCGTAATCAACAAGACAAAAGTCAGAATTCATTCACACAACACCCGTAATCAACCAGACAAAAGTCAGATTTCATGACACAACACCCGTAATCAACCAGACAAAAGTCAGATTTCATGACACAACACCCGTAATCAACCAGACAAAAGTCAAAATTCATTGACACATCGCCTGTAATCGACCAAAGTCAGAATTCATTCACACAACACCAGTAATCAACTGACAAAAGTCAGAATTCATTGACACATCGCCTGTAATCAACCAGACGAACGTCAGAATTCATTCACACAACACCCGTAATCAACCAGTAAAAGGTCAGATATCATTGACACATCCATAATCAACCAGGGAAAAAGTCAGAATTCATTCACCAACACCTGTAATTAACCAGACAAAAGTTAGAATTCATTCACACAACACCCGTAATCAACCAGGAAAAAGTCAGAATTGATTTAAGTACCATGCACCACGATATAGCAGTTGGCATGTCCACATGAAAGGAACAGCTTGGCGTCATTTTTTCTACAATTCTGCTAAAAGCTGCTGTGGGAAGTCTTACAATTCATACACTTCTTTTGTTGGTTCATACGTCTTAATCTGTCTTCCTTGTCGTCAGATGTACTATTTCTCCACACACGAATGCACACTCTCAGTTGCATACACGACATTCACACAACGTTGGAAACCAGACACGGATTCAGTCTTGAGTCTCACTGTAGTCGTCTGCATCGCGTTCGCCGTGCGGTTTCAGGTTTCATCTTTTTACCTAAATGACAACGAATGTATCTGATTGCTTAAATCAACTCAGACACTACAGAGTCAGCTTGGTGTTTCAACAGGTCTTGCTTCCCCTCTCCCATTCCAAGATTTTACCAGCGCATAGGTTTTTGCGCAGGCTTAGATAGACTGCCAGGTAATAGTTTGCAGATTGGATGGAGTGCATACGGAATTGTTGGACCGCGATATATTCGTCTTGACTAAACGTCAAACTAAAAGGCATCAAACTATTCATAGAATTAATGACTTTCTTCTCCAATGATAACTTTGTTGAGGCAAGTGTTTGAAGAAAATGTTTTCTTTCGTTCAGAGCTAGATCTATTTCTAGCAATAGATTTCGTGATCGTCATTCTGTCAAAATGTTTTGTTGTTGTTGTTGTTTTGTTTGATTTTTTTAAATTATGTTTTAATTTCTTATTATTTGAATTTCAACAGTGCAGTTTTAAAGTTTGGGGTTTGTTCAAGAGTGATTCACCGCGCTCGGGGAACTCCATATGCTGCTCAGCAGCCAAATCTCCAAGCAATTATTTGACAGACTTCCTAAGCCTTCTCAAAACCCAACGCGCTGGCAAGGCCTTGAAATGGGGAAGGACTTTAAAAAAAAAAACCCACTGAGCTGACACCATCAGAATGATGGAAACATTCAGATGGTTAGCGAACAGACTAGTTTATTTATTAACTAAGTAACATAACTCTTGAGAGTCACGGAGTTATCTCCCATGTAGAATTTCTCAAATCCAACACAGTTGGCGCTACCCATTCAGCTAGGCTAGCATAGACGCAGCCACAAGGCACAGAATTGCAAGCTCAGAACATTCCTCAAAAACATTCCTCTGAGCCTGCAATTCTGTGCCTTGTGGCTGCGTCTATGCTAGCTGAATGGGTAGTGCAAACTGTGTTGAGTTTGAGAAATTCTACATGAGAGATAACTCCGTGACTCTCAAGAGTTATGTTGCTTAGTTAATATTTAAAATTCTCCCTGCTTCCCTCTTATTTCCTTTGGTGTTGCAGTTTATTTATTGTTGCGGGCTAGGATTGAACTCAATACAGCAGCTTCATAGATCAGTGACTTAATCTTTCATTTGAAGGGGGGAAAATTGGGGAACTTACAATTTGGAAAAATGGCTAGGCAGAACTAACAGTAGCCGCCAAGATCAAGTTGTCCATACAGTCACATTGTTTTGATCTCGATCAGTACGTGCTGTGAAAATTTTCAGTTTAATTTCCATTTCAGAAAAATCAAATTTTATGAACATATTTTGTTGGTATCGGTCTGTTTGTTTGTCTATTTGTTTGGGTTTTTTTTCTTTCTTTTTTTTTTTCCTTTTCTTTTCCTTTGTTTTTGTTTCTTTTTAATTTTTTAATGTAATGTTACGTGACTAAGTTCCATATCGTGAGTAAGATACTGACGCGATTGCAGTCAAGATCTTCTGCTTCTAAGTCGTCCGTGCTTCGTATATCCACACTGTCTATCGTTTTTTATTGATCTATATACGTATATCCACACTATCTGTCTGTTTTTCTGTTGATATATCTACGTATATCCACACTATCTGTCTAACGTTTTCTATTGATCTATCTACGTATATCCACACTTTATGTATTTTTCTGTCTATTTATCTATCTACGTAATCCACGTTATATTTTCTGTTTTACTATCCGTATATCCACATGTCTATGTATTTTTCTGTCTGTTTATCTATCTACGTATATCCACACTGTCTATGTATTTTTCTATCTATTGATCTATCTAGGCATCAGTACATTATTTATTTATTATCTATTTGTCTATTCATTCATTCATTCATTCATTTGTTTATTTATTTATTTATCTGATCTGTTTATCCGACAGAAAGAGAATCTGGTCACAGGCCTAACAAGTGCAGTGTGTAGATGGGATGGAGCATGTGCTCTGCTTTCACGAAAGGATCGCATGTTTGTTCTCCACAGCTGGTTGTGTGAATGGGTGCACCTCCACGTGTCATTGCCTCTCTGTGTCCCTGTCACCGTGTACATGAAGGTCGTTATCTGATATGAGTGACCTGTTTTTCCTCCTGCAATGTGTGTTGTGTGTGTGTGTGTGTGTGTGTGGTGTGTGTGTGTGTGTGTGTGTGTGTGTGTGTGGTGTGTGTGTGTGTTGTGTTGTGTGTGTGTGTGTTGTGTGTGTGTGTGTGTGTGTGTTGTGTGTGTGTGTGTGTGTGTGTGTGTTTGTGTGTGTGTGTTGTGTGTGTGTGTGTGTGTGTGTGTGTTGTGTGTGTGTGTGTGTGTGTGTGTGTGTGTGTGTGTGTGTGTGTGTGTGTGGTGGTGGTGTGTGTGTGTGTGTGGTGTGTGTGTGTGTGTGTTGGGTGTATGTGCGTGTGTATATGTGTGAGTGCATGTGTGTGTTTGGGTGTACATTCGTGTGTATGTGAGTGAGTGCATGTGTGTGTGTATGTGCGTGTGTATGTGTGTGTGTGTTTGGGTGTATGTGCGTGTGTATGTGAGTGAGTGCATGTGTGTGAGTGTGTGTATGTGCGTGTGTATGTGCGTGTGTGTTTGGGTGTATGTGTGTGTGTGTAGTGCATGTGTGTGTTTGGGTGTATATGCGTATGTGAGTGAGTGCATGCGTGTGTGCGTGTGTGTGTGTTTTGGTGTGTGTGTGTGTGTGTATGCGTGTGTATGTGAGTGAGTGCATGTGTGTGAGTGTGTGTTGTGTGTGTGTGTGTGTGTGTGTGTGTGTGTGTGCGTGTGTATGTGCGTGTGTGTTTGGGTGTTTGTGCGTGTGTATGTGTATGAGTGCATGTGTGTGTGTTTGGGTGTATATGCGTGAGTATGTGAGTCAGTGCATGCGTGTGTGTGTGTGTTGAGAGGAGAGGAGGGGTGCGTATTTCTCCCTCCACCCCCCCCCCCCCCGGTTTTGTAATCACACACCTTAAAGCCATTCCAGCATCGGATCAAAGGAACTTACCGCCTCATCTAACTGTGTCGGTGAAGTGATGGCAGTAGGAACATAAGACAGACTGGAAATAAAACCAAATCTGTCACTACGCCACTTTCGGATTTAACTTCTACCCGCAGGCTGCACCTATTTCCAGTCAGCACTAGAGACCGTTCATTATCATGTTGACACAACCACTCACGGAAGTAAAACGCTGATGTTTAGAGAGGGGATGGGCGCCGCCCTCGTGGTGCTGGCCCCGGGAAAAGTTGAGGTCTCTGCCACTTCACTCCCCTATGACCCAGGGTTATGGAATTATCAAGTTAGGACTTCAGGACCTGGCCAGCTCGTGGGTTTATGTGCGGGCTCAAGGCTCGTGCCGTGATCATTCTGGATCTTCTCCATCACATGGAACCTGTGACGTTAGTGCATATGGAATTCATTCCGAGCGCGGAGGCGTCATCTACAGACATTGAAATTGAAATTAGAAGTCATGTTATAAATCAGATGATGATGATGATGATGATGATGATGATGATGATGATGATGATGACGACGACGACGACGACGACGACAATAATAATGATGATGATGATAATGACAATAATAATAATAATAATGATGATGATGATAATGATAATAATAATAACAACGACGACGACGATGATGATAATGATGACATTTATAAGGTGCCAAATCTTGATGCAAGAATCAAACCAAGGCGCGCACTCTCACTATTCACCAAAGCAATCACCCAACAACGCAGTGGGGCAAAAGAGTGTACATGTACAGGGGGGAAGGGGGGATCACTGCTGGGCAAAAAGTTATGATTTTAAGATGTCTCATAACCCTGAAGATCGTACGGCAGTCAGGGGGTAGAAAGTTCACTTTAAGGGGCTGGTTAGTTCTTTTGATAAAGCCTTTGAATCTAAGGTCTGACAGCTCGAGTTCAATCCTACTCTGCAACTAAGTAACATAACCCTTGAGAGTCACGGAGTTATCTCCCATGTAAAATTTCTAAACTCCAACAATACAATACAATACAATACACAATACAATACAATACTTTATTTGTATAGCGTAAAATCTTGATAAAATCAAATCTAAGCGCTAAAACAGACACGCACGCACGCACGCACACACACACACACACACACACACACACACACACACACACACACACACACACACACACACACACACACAGCACACGCACATGGGGAGAAAGAATAAAAGCAATGGAAAATTATAGAGAGCATATTATATACAATTATATATTACAATGTGATTCCCCTCCGAGTGGAGACAGGCTGCAGAGGGGATTGAGTGAGGTCAGGATTTTATGCAGAGGAGAAAAGGTGAGTTTTGAGAGCGGACTTGAAGGAGACAAAAGTAGGTTGCTGACGGACTGAGAGAGGAAGTTTGTTTCAGGAGAGTAGACCAGAAACAGAGAAGGCTCGTGGACCATAGGTATTGAACTTAATGCGTGGAAAGCGAAAAGTCAGAGGATCGGAGGCAGAGCGGAGGGTACGTGAGGGAACATAGATCTCAAGTAGGCTTGACAGGTAATCGGGGGCTGCGTTATTGAGGCTTTTGTAGCACATGGTGTCTAGTTTGTATTGTATGCGCTTTGATACAGGGAGCCAGTGAAGTTGTGTCAGGAGAGGAGATATGTGGTCAGCTTTTTTCTTTTTGAGTACAAGGCGTGCAGCATTGTTTTGAATGCGCTGCATGATGTGAATGGTGGAGGCAGGAAGACCAGACAGGAGTGAATTGCAATAGTCAATGCGAGACATTATGAAGGAGAGAACGAGTTTTGCAGTTGTTTCGACAGAGAGATACTTCCTGATCAGGCTTATACGATGGAGGTGATAGTAGCAAGATCTGGCAGTTTGAGAAACAAAGTTGTTCATGGAGAGGGTAGAATCAATGCAGACACCAAGGTTTTTAGCTGAATCAGAAATTGGGACTGATGTGTTACATAATGGGAGAGAAAGAGGAGGCAGCTGGGAAAGTTTCTGACGGGTGCCAATGAGGATAGCTTCTGTCTTGTCGTCATTAAGCTGAAGTTTGTTGAACGTCATCCAGTTCTTAATGTCCGAGTAACACTCAGTGGTGCGAGTCAACAGGCACTGTATATTGTCTGGTGTGTCACTGTCTAGAAGTTGGGTGTCATTAGCATAGAAGTGGTGTTTTATAGAGTGGGAGTTGATGATGGTAGACAGGGGGGAGGTGTAAAGAGTGAAAAGAACAGGGCCAAGGACAGATCCTTGTGGAACACCACAGGTCAGGTATACAGGTTGAGAGTAAGTGCCATTAATGAGACCAGTTTGTTTTCTGTTTGATAGATATGAAGTGAACCAGGAGAGAGCAATGTCAGAGATGCCAAAAGTATGATGAAGTCTAGAAAGGAGAATACCATGATCAATGGTATCAAAGGCTGCAGACAGATCAAGGAGTGTGAGGAGAGAGACTTTGCCAGTATCAGTTGCAAGGAGGAGATTGTTGAGAATGTGTAGCAGGGCAGTTACAGTGCTATGGCACTGGCGGTAGGCTGACTGGAAAGGATTGAGGAGATTGTTGGCAGACAGGTGAGAGTTCAGCTGGTTGAGGACAACTTTTTCGATGAGTTTTGACAAGAAAGAGAGATTAGAGATAGGCCGGTAATTTTTCAGTTCATTTGGGTCTAAATTGTATTTCTTGAGGAGAGGGTGAACAATAGCAGACTTGAAAGAATTTGGGACAGTTCCAGTTTGAAGAGAAGTGTTGATGATGTCAGTGATGAATGGGAGGAGAGTAGGGAGACAGTCAGAGTAGAGAGAACCTGGAAGAGGATCCAGTTCGCAGGTTTTGAACGACATGGATGTGATTGTGTTGAGAATTTCTTCTTGTGAGACTGGGGTAAAAGTAGTAAGAGGTGTGCCAGAGAAGGAAGGGTCAGGTGGGCATGGTTGACAGGGTGTCCTGTCAAGCCTGTCACGAAGAGTTTGTATTTTGGTGGTGAAATACTTGGAGAATACAGATGGGAGTTCTTCATTTGTGTGTTTTGTTGGGAGAGATGAATCTTTTCGTGTGCCAAGATGATGATTCATGGTTGTAAAGAGTTCTCTTGAAGAAGAGGCATTCAGGATTTTGGTTTGGAAATAGCTTGTTTTTGCAGATGCAATGAGGGTGGATACTTTTGTTTTAGAGGCTTGGAAAAGTTGACTATGTACAGTGAGTTTGGATTTGCGCCAGCGCCACTCTGCTCTGCGGCGGGCACGTTTTGCACAGGCAATCTCATGAGTGAGCCAGGGGGTAGGGGGCGGTCAGGTAAAAGACGGGTTGTGGCTGGACCATGAGTGTCCAGAAGATGGTGGAGAGTAGTATAGAATTCATCGGCAAGATTATGTGACTTTTCAGAAAGGAGGCGGGAGGCATCAGATGAAAATGTGGAGAGGTCAATAGATTTGAGATTGTGTCGAGTCACTGTGCACGTGGTACGGGAAGGAGGAGAAATGTCAAGAGAACAGAGAATTGCAGAGTGGTCAGATGGAAGGGCTGTAGTTAGACGGGTAGAAAGAACTAGGCAGTTGTCAGTAGCTGAATTGTGGTGATCACGAGAAATGATCCAGTCAAGAATGTGACCTTTTTCATGGGTTGGTTCAGAAATATGTTGTGTCATATTGTGATTGCACAGAGAGTTGATGATATGTCTTGTGTCATAACAGTGAGTGTTGTAGTGGACATTGATGTCACCTAGAATGATGAGATTTCCAGGTAAGAGGCAGTAGTAATCAATTAGTTGGTCAAAGTCAGAGAGAAACATGGATGTGGTGAGCTTGTTGGCAGAGCTAGGTGGAGGTCGATAGACACAGGAGAAGGTGATGGGGTGAGGGGTGGATTGGAAGGATACTTCAACGTGCTCGAAAGAAGGATGGGAGAAAGGCAGAGACTGCGAGAAAGATAGGCGGGAATGGAGTGAGTCGTTGTAGAGGATGGCGATACCACCACCTCGGGATGAGTGATGGAAAGAAGCAAGCCTGTAATCACTCGGAGTGAAACTCGCATGTATAGGTTCATGACCAAGGGGGTTAAGCCATGTTTCTGTGATAAAAACAATGTCAACATGCTCATCTGCAATAAAGTCAGCAATGACATCGGCTTTGCCATCTGCACATGTTGACTGAGCGTTAAAAAGACATAGTTTTAGTCTACCAGAGTCACATGGCGGCGGCCGAGATAGAGGTGAAGGCAGCACCGACGGGACAGAGGACGAAGGCGACACCAGCGGGGCACAAGACGAAGGCAGCAACAATGGGACAGAAGACGAAGGCGGCACACGCAGGACAGAAGACGAAGGCGGCACCAGTGGGATGGAAGACAAAGGCGGCACCAGCAGGACAGAAGACGAGGGCAGCGCCGGCGGGACCGAAGACGAAGGCGACACCGGCGGGACAGAAGACGGAGGCGGCACCGGCGGGACAGAAGGTGAAGGCAGCACCATCAGGACAGAAGGTGCAG
>JAPXFY010000014.1:12524539-12537039 GCA_030674185.1 Monoplex corrugatus | reverse complement strand
TTGTTTGTTTTTAGCAAAATTACTACTATTACTACTATTGCTATGCTATATAGTTGTTATTATTGTTGTTGTTGTAGCTTTATGTGTCTGCTGTTATCTCGGGTTTCTTGGTTCTTTTGACGGAGCCGAAACTCAAGATCTGATATCTCGACTTGTAGTTCAATCCCAGCCCACAACATTAAAAGATGTACCGATCTCTGCTCATCTTAATCTTTATATCATTCTGGTAGTGTCAGTTTAGTGTTTTATAGGTCCCTCTTGCCTCACTCCCCCCCCCCCTCCTCTTCTGCCGTCCCCATTTCAATACCTTGCCAGCGCCTTGATAGGGTTTATATATATATATATGTGTGTGTGTGTGTGTTTGTGCGCGCGCGCGCGCGCGTGTGTGTGTGTGTGTGATTGCTACGTCTACTATGATTGTTACGCTATTATTTTCTCTCTCTCTTTCTCTCTCTCTCTCTCTCTCTCTCTCTCTCTCTCTCTCTGTGATTTCTACTCCTATTATGATTGTTACACTGTTATTGTTTTTTCCCTATTGTTGTTATTGTTATTGGGTTTTGACACGAGTTTGCTTTGCATGTAGGCTACCCGTCTTTGTATCCCATGCTTTCTTGAAGCGCCTGACCAACAGACACAAAGATGAGTGTTTTGTGACACATCTTTTCTGTAGCTTCTTTGAAACTGTGTGTGTTTCGTTTTTATTGCAGCGTGTGAGTCAACAGAGGCCCCCATTTATTTCAACCTCTTGAATTGTATAATTGTTTTGTTTGTTTGTTTGTTTTTTTACTGCATGTTTCATTTACTTCTTTCTCTTTTTTCTTTAAGCATGCTTATGTCACATGTGCAGAGTAATAAGGTCTAACTGTAAAACAGGTCCAGTGGGACTTAATACCACTTTTCTTGGATAATGAAGTGTTTTGAAATTTTAAATTTACGTCTTTCCCCCTCCCTCTCCCTCCCAACCCCGACACACACCTTCTCCCTTTCATTTCAAGACCTTGCCAGCGCACAGGATTTTGCGCAGGTTCGGTGAGTGTGTCAGTCAACAGATGGCAGATTGAATGGAGCTTGTATGGAGTTTTCCGAGTGTGATGAGTCTGTCTCGAATAAGATTCAAACTTGTACATAAACACAATCCACATATCAACACACTATCATCGACGTAGGGTAAACTCGCCACATGATCACAACACACAGATCACATGACAAAATACTGCTAGAAATAACCCAATCAAAATATCCGTTTCAAAGCTAGTCGGCCCGGGATGGGTTGTGGTGTCGCGAGGGGAACAAAATATGGACGACCAGGAACCGATTATTTAAAGAAGAATAGTATATCCTGTACATTGTCATGTTTTTCGCTTTGTAAATCGTTTCGAAAGTGAGACATACAAAGTACGGGATGGCGAGTACCAGTGTTGTACTATCGGGCGATGGTAGCAGTCGGAGAGGTGGACAGATGCACAGTTTATTGGGGAATTCAGACAACTTTATGAGGGCAAGTTGAAACACCTCGACGAAGCTGAGCGAACTGGCGAAGACATAAGCAGGGTGTGTATACAGTTGACATTACCCACACATATTGCATGCCTTTGTAACGCGCGCACACACACACACACACACACACACACACACACACACACACACACACACACACACACACACACACACACACACACACACACTCACACACACAACACACACACACACACATGTAAACATACATGCATGTAAACCTACACAATATTGTTTGTAATATACACATGCAAATTGATGCATGCACTGCACACACAAAGTGTAATGTTGCACTCACATTCTCTCCCTCACACGTTAAGCCTATACACAACTAGAGAACACTGTGTTACATGTATTTATAAATTAAAGTGATTAGATGTGTTTTTCAGGTATTGTGTCTGCTGTGTGCCTTGCCATAATTGTCAGACAAGTCTGTGTGATTCAGTGTTCCCCTTTTTTTCTTTCTTGTCAACAAACAAATTTATGATGAAGTTTTATCATTCAGACTTTCTCTTTTATCTCAAATTGTCTACATTCTCTTTAATGATATCATGAAATATATATGTACACACACTTCTCATTTGAGTTCACAGCAGTAATTTTTCACTTTTTTTTTCAAATTGTCCTGTTCCGGTTTCCATGTGTGTGTGTGTTGTGTGTGTGTGTGTGTGTGTGTGTGTGTGTGTGTGTGTGTGTGTGTATGTGAATGCATTAACTGGTGAATGAAAAATATGAATAATGAGAACAGACTTGAGCATTTCTTTCTTTTCTTTTTTTTTCTTTCATACATATATCTCGTGAATGTTTCGCATGAATATATAACCCTGTGGGGATTATAGGGGGTCTTAGAGTATAAATATTGTTCTGGAAATACTGTTCTAGAAATGTCCTCTGTTGTGTCTCTCTGTTTCTGTTGTGCTCGTTTGCTTTCTTTCATCTGTTCCTATCATTTTCTGCCTTGCTGGTCCATTCACCAGTATGTGTTCTATAAAACATTACATACTTTTTCTTTGGATAAATTTTTGGGTGCATGTATTAAATGCATTTTTGGCTCTAGAGAAATGTGAAATGTGGAAGCAGTTTAAGGTAATGTAGGCCAATTTTTATGTTTTAGAGTTCTTAGTTATGTTCATATTTGTGTTAGTTTGAATTTTTAAATCTTCTGGTGATAAGCAGGATGGAAAGACATATTCTTAAATTATGTGCACAAATGCATCAGTACATGTACTTAATTTTCTTTTCCAGTTTTTGTTTTGCTGTGTTTTGTTTTTAAATAATGAGGTATCATGTATTATGGTTATAGCCCTGGTATGCTCTGTGGGTCAGCAGGGCTCTAAACAACAATAGCAACCATGAACATATATCCTGTAAAGTTTTTATTTAACCCTTCCCATGGCATATTCTTTTCAGACATTAGTTATAATTTAAAAAAAAAGACACAATGACAAAATTTGCAAATATGTAACAACAGTTCAATCCACAAGCAACAGAATTTCAAACGACTTACAGTTAAAAAAAAAAATTTTCTGCACATTACATTTCATGATTTTGTGCACATACAAGCTATAGAGCATCTTAATATAGACTGTAAAGTTATTTCTACTTTGTCAAATTGATTTTACACATTCAACCATAGCTGATACAAGTAGTGTGTGGTAGAGACAAAGAGAATGAGCTGTTAATACTCATACATGAACATTTAACAAAAAAGTATACTTTTCATATAGAATCAATCACACTTGCTTCATTCAAATATAACTTTTAAAAGTTGTAGTAGCCTGCTGTAGTGTATGGCAGCCATTTTCTTTGAAATTCTGTAGACTGCATTTGTAGTAAGTGTTTTTGTTTTTTAATGTTGTACCTATACTTTGCTTCAAGTTCAACAAAAATGCATGCAAATTTAGTTTTTGTCTTGATAATTTGACAAAGTGGTAATGATGACTACTAGCACAGCGTCTCATCTCACAAGACCCCTAAAAGCTCATATAAGAGACAAAGGCAGACATCTGGGTACAAAATACTTTCCCAAGCAATAGTGTCATCTCTAAAATTTTTTTCTCTTTTTCATCAATAACAAACAAGACTAGCTCCATGTTATAAGATAGCCTATTGCCATGAACACATTTTTAAATGTATTTGGTTTTCAGTAATTTAACTGATAGTTTTGTCCTTTCATTGTGTAGAACTTTTTATTTTTATTTTTTTTTAGTCATTTCTTTTTGCTTTACAATAAACAGATATCAACAATCAATGTAGAATCAGAAAATAATATCAGTCCGTTCATATATGAAAAAATGGTCTTGACATATACATGAACAACAAACATACAAAGTTAACAAGACAGTTAACAATAAACACGAAGGGTGCTGGATGGGACCCAGAGTATCAGTGCTTCACCACATGGTAGGCATTTCATTAAGCAAGGGTGGGCTGTCCATGCACTGCATAACCCATTCGGAGCCAGTCATCAGTTACTTTGTTTACAAACTGAAATGCAATGTAGGAGATGACAACCTGGGACACAGCCACACAACATGCACCAACAGGTCTAGCCCAGCCACTGGGCCAAGAGAGAATGGAAGTGCCCTCTCTTGCCTTACTCTGGGCCTTTATCTCTCAGGTGGGCTGCCCATCCAGCCACCGGCTTGCACAGCTGTCAGTTCTTCTCCCCTTACTACAGTCTTGATACTTTGCCGTCAGAAGCTCCCAATGTTGCTTTACCACAACCACAGGTGTGCTTATGGCTGCAAAAGTTTGACATAATGCTCTAGATACAGCCCATTTTGCTTAGTTCTGCTTAGTTCTTTCTACCCGTCTAACTTCAGCCCTTCCATCTGACCACTCTGCAATTCTCTGTTCTCTTGACATTTCTCCTCCTTCCCGTACCACGCGCACAATGACTCGACGCAATCTCAAATCTATTGACCTCTCCACATTTTCATCTGATGCCTCCCGTCTCCTTTCTGAAAAGTCACATAACCTTGCCGATGAATTCTATACTACTCTCCACCATCTTCTGGACGCTCATGCTCCAGCCACAACCCGTCTTTTACCTGACCACCCCCCTACCCCCTGGCTCACTCATGAGATTGCCTGTGCAAAACGTGCCCGCCGCAGAGCAGAGCGCCGCTGGCGCAAATCCAAACTCACTGTACACAGGCAACTTTTCCAAGCCTCTAAAACAAAAGTATCCACCCTCATTGCATCTGCAAAAACAAGCTATTTCCAAACCAAAATCCTGAATGCCTCTTCTTCAAAAGAACTCTTTACAACCATGAATCATCTCCTTGGCACACGAAAAGATTTACCTCTGCCAACAAAACACACAAATGAAGAACTCCCATCTGTATTCTCCAAGTATTTCACCACCAAAATACAAACTCTTTGTGACAGGCTTGACAGGACACCCTGTCAACCATGCCCACCTGACCCTTCCTTCTCTGGCACACCTCTTACTACTTTTACCCCAGTCTCACAAGAAGAAATTTTCAACACAATCAGATCCATATCGTTCAAAACCTGCGAACTGGATCCTCTTCCAGGTTCTCTCTACTCCGACTCTCCCTACTCTCCTCCCATTCATCACTGACATCATCAACACTTCTTTTCAAACTGGAACTGTCCCAGATTCTTTCAAGTCTGCTATTGTTCACCCTCTCCTCAAGAAACACAATTTAGACCCAAATGAACTGAAAAATTACCAGCCTATCTCTAATCTCTCTTTCTTGTCAAAACTCCTTGAAAAAGTCGTCCTCAACCAGCTGAACTCTCACCTGTCTGCCAACAATCTCCTCAATCCTTTCCAGTCAGCCTACCGCCAGTGCCATAGCACTGAAACTGCCTTGCTACACATTCTCAACAATCTCCTCCTTGCAACTGATACTGGCAAAGTCTCTCTCCTCACACTCCTTGATCTGTCTGCAGCCTTCGATACCATTGACCATGGTATTCTCCTTTCTAGACTTCATCAAACTTTTGGCATCTCTGACATTGCTCTCTCCTGGTTCACTTCATATTTATCAAACAGAAAACAAACTGTTCTCATCAATGGCACTTACTCTCAACCTGCATACCTGACCTGTGGTGTTCCACAAGGATCTGTCCTTGACCCTGTTCTTTTCACTGTTTATACCTCCCCCCTGTCCACCATCATCAACTCCCACTCTATAAAACACCACTTCTATGCTGATGACACCCAACTTCAAGACAGTGACTCACCTGATAATATACAGCGCCTGTTGACTCGCACCACTGAGTGTTACTCGGACATTAAGAACTGGATGACGTTCAACAAACTTCAGCTTAATGACGACAAGACAGAAGCTATCCTCATTGGCACCCGTCAGAAACTTTCTCAGCTGCCTCCTCTTTCTCTCCCATTATGTAACACATCAGTCCCAATTTCTGATTCAGCTAAAAACCTTGGTGTCTGCATTGACTCTACCCTCTCCATGAACAACTTTGTTTCTCAAACTGCCAGATCTTGCTACTATCATCTCCATTGTATAAGCCTGATCAGGAAGTATCTCTCTGTGGAAACAACTGCAAAACTCGTTCTCTCCTTCATAATGTCTCGCATTGACTATTGCAATTCACTCCTGTCTGGTCTTCCTGCCTCCACCATTCACATCCTACAGCGCATTCAAAACAATGCTGTACGCCTTGTACTCAAAAAGAAAAAAGCTGACCACATATCTCCTCTCCTGGCACAACTTCACTGGCTCCCTGTATCAAAGCGCATACAGTACAAACTAGACACCATGTGCTACAAAAGCCTCAATAACACAGCCCCCGATTACCTGTCAAGCCTACTTGAGATCTATGTTCCCTCACGTACCCTCCGCTCTGCCTCCGATCCTCTGACTTTTCACTTTCCACGCACTAAGCTCAATACCTATGGTCCACGAGCCTTCTCTGTTTCTGGTCCACTCTCCTGGAACAAACTTCCTCTCTCAGTCCGTCAGCAACCTACTTTTGTCTCCTTCAAGTCCGCTCTCAAGACTCACCTTTTCTCCTCTGCATAAAATCCTAACCTCACTAAAACCCCCTCTGCAGCCTGTCTCCGCTCGGAGGGGAATCACTTTGTTATAATATTAATTGTATATGACATGCTCTCTATAATTTTCCATTGCTTTTATTCTTGCTTTTATTGCTTTTATTCTTTCTCCCCATTTATAGCCATGCGTGTGTGTGTGTGTGTGTGTGTGTGTGTGTGTGGTGTGCGTGCATGCGTGTGTGTGCGTGCGTGCGTGCGTGCGTGCGTGTGTGTCTGTTTCAGCGCTTAGATTTGATTTTGTGGAGATTTTTGCGCTATATAAATATTGTAATTAAATTAAATTATTATTAATTAAAAGTGGCCAGACATAATGCTCTAGATACAGGCCATTTTGCATTTTAGCTGGGTCTGACATAATGCTCTAGATACAGCCCAGTTTGCTTTTTAGCTTGGTCTGACATAGTGCTCTAGATACAGCCCAGTTTGCTTTTTAGCTGATTTTGACATGCTCTAGATAAGCCCAGTTTGCTTTTAGCTGGGTCTGACATAATGCTCTAGATACAGCCCAGTTTGTTTTTTATCTGAGTTTGACATAATGCTCTAGATACAGCCTATTTTGCTTTTTAGCTGGGTCTGACATAATGCTCTAGATACAGCCTATTTTGCTTTTTAGCTGGGTTTGACATAATGCTCTAGATACAGCCTATTTTGCTTTTTTTCTGAGTTTGACATAATGCTCTAGATACAGCCCATTTTGCTTTTTTAGCTGGGTTTGACATAATGCTCTAGATACAGCCCATTTTGCTTTTTTTCTGAGTTTGACATAATGCTCTAGATACAGCCCATTTTGCTTTTTAGCTGGGTCTGACATAATGCTCTAGATACAGCCATTTTGCTTTTTAGCTGGGTCTGACATAATGCTCTAGATACAGCCTATTTTGCTTTTTAGCTGGGTTGACATAATGCTCTAGATACAGCCCATTTTGCTTTTTAGCTGGGTCTGACATAATGCTCTAGATACAGCCTATTTTGCTTTTTAGCTGGGTCTGACATAATGCTCTAGATACAGCCCATTTTGCTTTTTTTCTGAGTTTGACATAATGCTCTAGATACAGCCCATTTTGCTTTTTAGCTGGGTTTGACATAATGCTCTAGATACAGCCCATTTTGCTTTTTAGCTAAGTCTGACATAATGCTCTAGATACAGCCTATTTTGCTTTTTAGCTAGGTCTGACATAATGCTCTAGATACAGCCCATTTTGCTTTTTTAGCTGGGTCTGACATAATGCTCTAGATACAGCCCATTTTGCTTTTTAGCTGGGTCTGACATAATGCTCTAGATACAGCCTATTTTGCTTTTTAGCTAAGTCTGACATAATGCTCTAGATACAGCCCATTTTGCTTTTTAGCTGGGTCTGACATAATGCTCTAGATACAGCCTATTTTGCTTTTTAGCTGGGTTCGACATACCCCCCAAAAGATCTCAAGTTTGCCATTTTTCCAGGCCGCCACCAGGACCTTCCCTGTGGTATCAGCCCAGACATACAGTCTCAATCCAGAATGGAACTACACAGTATCATGATTATTATCCCCATCATCAATCATCTTCATAGCATTGACAGATTGCCTCAGACTGTGGCCACTGAGATGGTTTCAAAATTTGGACAGGACAACAAACCAAACCAAACCAAACCAAAACAAAACACTAAAGATAGAACTGACATCATCACATACCATATCAGCAAAGGGACACGAAGACTTAAGTCACATGATGATGATATATCTGCCATGTGGTGTAGAACAAGTTCAGTACATGTGTACCATACAACACAATATCACTATATATTCCGTACATGTGTGTCAGTACACTGGTTGACTCTTTAAATCCAACAAGCAAATTGGAATAAAAATTGACAGTTATTAAAATTAGTGAAAGATTTTCATCCTGTCCCATTATTGTTATCATTATTTGCATTGGTTTCTTATTCTTATTCTTTGTTGTTGTGTTGTTGTTGTGTTGTTGTTGTTTTGGTTGTTACCATTATAAAGATGGCTTGAAAACCTGGAATGAGCTATCTTGCCTTGCACAAGACCATTGTGGCTGGAGATCGGTTGATGCCTTATGCTCAGCCTGGAGTGAAAAGAATTGGGTTTGCTGTTATCATTGTTGTTAATGTTATTACATTGTTGTTGTTGTTAATATTGTTGCTGCATTAATTGTTTAATGGTGGTAATGATTGTTTCAGTCTTCATTTACAAAATGAATGTACTTATTTAAAAAACTAATAAACAAATATGAGTAAATAAAAACTCATTATTGTACACTAAGAGTTGTAGTTTGATATTCTGAAATTAGATGGTTTCATTCTGATTTTCAAATATTAAGAATTAAAATCAGAAGATTTTGTTCTAATTGTGCAGGCTCGTGCACGAGTGCTGCAGTCATATGTGAAAGATCTGAGTGAACAGAATGAGGTGCTTGTCACCACTGTGGAAGAACTAGAGCAAGAAGCCAATGATCGTGTTTTCGTCTTGGAAGAAAAGCTCCAAAAAACATCAGCTTCTGTCAAGGTCAGTTTGTTGCTATTGTTGTGCGTTTCTTCTTCTGGTTTTCAAGCTGTCTTTGAAAAAGTGGTGGGTTGATTCAGATTGACCCGTGATAAGTGTGTCTTTAGTTTTAGTCTGCATATGTCCATAGACAGATATGTGGTCAGGGAAATTTTCCCAACAGTTTATGGATGGATCTTTGAGAACATGTTAGCAAGGATTTCTCATCTGTTTAAGGATGGGTCTTTTAAATTTTGGACCAAAGTAGTGAATTGTTGGAATTCATGATGCTTAAAAATGTGAATGATGATGGCTGATTGTTTGTGTTACAATGATCAGGAATATTAAAGATGTTTAATAAATAAAAGAGATCTGGACAATTCTGTTACCCAGAATGAAATGTTATACGCATAAAGAAATAGAAGAAAGGGTAAAGCGCCAAGAGTAGATGGAACATTTGGAGAAATGTTGAAACAGTCACCTGATTTTGTCATTCATTTTGTTGTCAAACTGTACAGTGAACTTTTCATCAAAAGCATCTACCCAGAAATCTGTAAAGAATCCACAATTCAACCATTATGCAGGAAAGAATAACTAAACGACCCAGGTAATCAAGAAGCATTTCCTTGTCACAGATTCCTGGAAAAGTGTTCAGTTATTTTATAGATTGCAGATTACAATTACGGGTAGAAGGAAATGATACTGTTAGTGAACCCCCAGCAGGCTTCAAAAGAGATTATTCAACTACAGATATTTTACTGTATGTGCCATCATTCAGAAACAGTTATCCTTGAACTATAGATTATATGCCAGAAAAAAACATGAAAGAAGAATACGAACGCCTATTTAATACAACAAAACAAGACAGGCGCAAATTTTCAGCCAACTCCAGGTGGCCGAAAATTTGCGCCTGTCTTGTTTTGTATTTAATACGCGTTCGTATTCTTCTTTCGTGTTTTTTTCTGGTTCCTGTTTGCTTGAATGCGGGCAGTCACACTTGTTTTGGATTTAATTTTATAGATTATATGTTGTTTTATTGATTTTAAAAAGAATTGTGACTCAGTATCTTGAAAAAAATAGTTTAAAAAAGCATTACTAGTAAACTGATTGTGTAAAAGCATCTGTGGTAAAGGCCAAAGCATGTGTCAGACAAAGAGCTGTGAGACTGTATTGTATAAAACAGGCAGATGGTTGTAGTCCCATTTTATTTTCCTTTTTCATAAATGAATTGTCCACGGTGGTAAACAAAGTGCAGCATTAACACATGCTTTTACTGAACTTTTCACTCTTTTGTTTGATGATGACATTATACTTTTATCAGAAGCTCCATTAGATTGCAAAACCAACTTATCAATTTTTTCATAGGTAATCTGCAAAGCAGAAACTTGAAGTAGACATAACCAAAAGCAATGTAATTGTTTTATGGAATGGAGATTACCTACCAGCACACATAAAATATGGTGTCATGGTGGTTCTAGATTGAAAGTGGTCAGTGTATACAAGTATTTAGGGCTGTATTTTACAGCAAAGCTCGGTGTTTCCTACACTCCATTCAGTATGTTTGTCAACTGACAGAACTCAATGGTACTAAGAAATGGAAAAACATTCAAACCATTCAAAAAATCTGTACAAAACTATCATGCCCAAAAATCTAGGGAGACACTGTCACGAATGGCCAGAAGGGAAAACAATGTAGAAATTCAGCTACTCATAGAGCAACTAAGTTGCAACCCCAAAGATGTAATTATGTACACGATGGCTCAGTCACCAATAACAGATCTGGATGGGGCTTCACTGTCAAACAGAATGGAAACACCAAACATGAAGAAAACGCTAGCTACATATGATATCACAACCTCCAGTCTAACAGTGGAAATTGAGGCAGTCACACATGCACTACAGTGGTTAACCTCACTGGAAGATGAAATGAAAGAAAGCCAAGCCTTCATCCTGACTGACTCAGTGAATCTACTTCAAGTGCAAAATGGTGGAGTAGGGACCCCAGAATGGCACAAAGCAATGAACAGTATCGACCTACAAAATCTTGCGTGGATCTACTGCCCTGGACACTCTAGTCTTAACCCTTTGACTCCCGCACCCTGTCCACCAGCATCCTGCATTGTCAACCAGGCTAGCAAAGCAAAAACTTAACCCTTCCTGCAGGAAGCTGGTGGATAAGGTGAGGGAGTCTATAATTATGTAGTTGAAGTTTTAATTGGGGAAAATGGTAACATTGATAACTGATAATTCTCCTGAATAAGTATTTGATTTATCTTGTTCTTATCTATGAGATTATGTAACTGATCATTATTATTTTATGATTATTTGAATTGTTTTGTTCTTCTGTGTAAAATTATTTCTTGCTTCATAGATCTGTATTGATTAATGTTCAACCTTTTGTAAAGGCAAGTGGCCATACAATTAAAACATTTCGAGTCTTTGAGTCTTCGAGTCTTGCTTGTCGCTGCTGTTCAGCTCTGAGTTCAGTTCTGGGATTTTGCTCTCAGTTGCGTAGATTTCACTTAGTTTTAGCAACTCGATTAGCTGCTTTTTCCCCCAGTCAGAAGATACCATTTCAAGGATGACTTAGGCTCTGTTGTTGTTTTCATCACTGAGCCTCCCGAGTTTTCTGCCTGCCTTCTCAAACTGAGTCAAAGTCCAAGAGAGTTTGTTTTCTCTCTCTCCAATCCCAGCATTGATTTCAGTTTTGACTTCAGGAATTTGGCTTTTGCTTGCTGAAGTCTGTTTTCCTCTTCTGCTTTCGTCGTGGCTTCTGACAGGACATCCCCGAGTTCCAGCATTTCTTTGTTCCAGTATGGTTGGTACTGCTTTATGGCGGTCCTTGGTATGGTTTCATGGGTTGCCTAAGAACATGTGTGTTGAAGTCCTTCACTGCCATATCGACGTCCCTATCTTGGACTGCGATGCCTTTGGCGATACACAAAGAGGATCCAATTTGCCTTCTTATGGTTCCATATGGGAAGATCTTGACTCCTCACCAAGAATCAGGAAGACTGGACGATGGTCACTTTTCTCTCAGTTGTTACCGACCTCGTTGGTGACATTCTTGTTCATGTCTTTGGTGTGGACCAGAAGATCCGGGGTGGAAGTGGCGTGTCATGAACTGGAGTAGAACGAAGGGCAGTCAAAATGACTGTTTAAGAGGAGTCAGTTGTCGTCCTGCCATTTCTCAAATTCTTAATCTCGACGGTCCATGTGCTCATAGTCATACTGTCAGCTTTGTTGAAGTCACCAGTTACCAAGAAGTTGGAGAAATGTGTGTTGATGGTGTCAAAGGAAAGGGCCCTGTAGTTCGAGGAGCAGATGTTGACAAGTTGGAAGTTTGATGTAGTCATCTGGATATGGATTACATGATATTCAGAGTCCATTGTGTGCGTGTCTGCCGGACAGGCATTGATGTTGTTCCTGTTAAGGGTCAGGA
>JAPXFY010000014.1:12507039-12519539 GCA_030674185.1 Monoplex corrugatus | reverse complement strand
GGGAGTCAAAGGGTTAAGTTTTTGCAGTTCGTGGATAGGGTGCGGGAGTCAAAAGGTTAAAAGGAGACCGTTTCATAACGACAGGGAGGGGGTCTGTCAGTCTGAAGAAAATGTGTCAGCATAAGATTTCTTAACCTTTTATGGACAGGTGTTATTCCTATGGGCCCTTACAATATAGCTATTCACAATTGCGTACCTTTTCATTGGAGTGGTCTTGTATTGACATAAATTAAACGCAGCAGAAGTGTGGTTCTACGGGCGTCTTCTCAGAATAAAATGGACAGACAAAAGAACCAATGAAAGCGTGCTAAAGGAATTAGCTGTCCAACGTAAAATGCTCCCAGATATCAACAAAAGAAAATCCAAGTATATCGGGCACATGAACAGAAACACAAGAACTGACTTGATGATGTCAGTCCTGCAGGAGAGAATCGCGGCAAAGAGAAAACAAGGAAGGCCAGCCAAATTCTTCATGGACAACATCGCTGACGCCTGCAAACTGGGGCGCCATGACATCGCACACAGGAGCACAGGCCATGTCGCCTGGCGATCCTTCGTGATAAGAGTGGAGCTCCCACCGTCGTCCACGGCGATGGAGATAGCTAAAATGATAGATAAGGTCTTATGTTTGGACCTGGTTGGCTCAAATTGTGAAAATATTTGCTTGAAGATGTCTCAGCTGTTTAAAGCAGGATTGTAAGTGAAAGTGAAGGGAGTAGATGAGACACTAAATGAAAATTACCTTTTTTTGTTTGTAATTAAATTGCAAAACCCTTTCAGAGATAATAGATACATTAACCTTCATTTTTTTCTTGCAGATTTCAGTAAAACCTTTCAGAGGTCAAGGCCACAACCACGTAAACAAGCTTACTTGAGTTTAGACGTATTGACAACGAATTTTGACCAAATTTTGACCACACGGTATTTAGTCTTGTGCATATTTCCGGTTTGCTTAAGGTCCCAGTCAGTCATGATCCAGTGTTTGGACCATCGGCTTAAACTTTTTTTTTAATTGATTGCTGTTAATGAATCGATTTAAATGAAATTCGACTAGCCATGTTTGAAGCTACTGGGAAACTCAGTCGCTTAACAGAGTCATTTTTTGATTTCCAAGATAGATGCGGTACGAATCGTGTAAAAAAGATGTTAAAAGTGAGATTATTAGTTTGGCTTAACCATCATGCGCGTGCGTACATGTGTGCTTGCGTGCGTGTGTGTGTATGTGTGTGTGTGTGTGCGCGCTGGCGCGCGTGTATTGTTTGTGGTTTCTTATCAATTCCAGGCTTATTTTCGAATTAAAATATGGTTCACCAGCTGAGTTACATGTTTTTTTTCCAGTGCTTTCTAACCACTTCCTGAACGAAAATGTGCCCATCAAAGTTATTCATTTTGTTCTATTGTTTTCTTTAATTCAAACCAGCTGAATATTTACTATGTATGAGACGAACTTCAAGGAGAGCGAAAGTTGGTGCAGGTTCTCTCGCAAGCCTTTACCGCTTGAATTGTATAGTGTTAGAGGTAAGAAGATTGAGGGTGGGGGTGAGGACCACATCTGCAGCAGGCTTTCTTTCATAGCTAGGCTTACTGACCCATCCACAACGTAGACACAGTCACTGATATGTGAGCATTGCAACTTGAGGCTATTATCTAAACAAGAGTTTTTAGTTCATGGATATTGTTAAGCAACTCATCTTCTTACAATGAGACTTTCTTATCTTGCTATAACCAAGGGAACACATCGATCAGGTTGTTTGCGAAAACAACAACAAAACACACCATCATCAATCATCATCATCATCATCATCATCATCATCATCATCATCATCATCATCATCACCATCCTCATCATCATCAATAAAAGAACAACAACAACAACAAAACACACACACACACACGGGCGCACGCCGCGCATTTCTCATTGCCAATCTTCGTGTAGGTGACAAAGTAAGACATATCTAAATCTGTATTATATTTTTTGTGGTTGCAATATATATACATGCATACATACGTACATACATACATACATACATACATATACATACATACAATACATACATACATACATACACACGTACGTGTGTGTGTGTGTGTGTGTGTGTGTGTGTGTGTGTGTGTGTGTGTGTGTGTGTGTGTGTGTGTGTGTGGAATTCAAGTTTCATTACATAAAAAGGTAAGCCTACAATATAATTAGATCTAAGTATACCTAAACTTCAGAAAGAATTATGCCTTCATCAGTCAGTCGCAAGAGAGTCAAATCCCATCATCCGTTTCATCAGGGAACTCCCCCCCCCCCCCCCCCAACTGTTTTATGAGTGTAGAATGCATAAAACTTAGCCTAATATACATATATTTACCGGGGAGCCAAAGTACAGATATGCATCAGAAAAGCATATTCATTATCAGCAAATGCAATATTAATTAATAACTCCTCAGAAAATGGCTGCCTCTTAATTCTCTTTTGGGAGTATAGAAATGATAATACAATCACAGAAACTCCTTGAGTTGAAACATGAGTATTTCTGTATATCAGGCTAAAACAAGGAGTATTTCTGTATACCAAGCTAAAAGAAACAGGAGTATTTCTGTATATCAGGCTACAAAGAAACGGAAGTATTTCTGTATACCATGCTAAAAGAAACAGGAGTATTTCTGTATACCAAGCTAAAGAAACAGGAGTATTTCTGTACATCAGGCTAAAAGAAACAGAGTATTTCTGTATACATAGGCTAAAAGAAACAAGGGGTATTTCTGTAATCAGGCTAAAAGAAACAGAGTATTTCTGTACATCAGGCTAAAAGAAACAGGAGTATTTCTGTATATCAAGCTACAAGAAACAGGAGTATTTCTGTATATCAAGCTAAAAGAAAAGAGTATTTCTGTTATCAGGCTAAAGAAACAGGAGTATTTCTGTATCAGCTAAAAGAAACAGGAGTATTCCTGTATATCAGGCTAAAAGAAACAGGAGTATTTCTTTATATCAGGCTAAAAGAAACAGGAGTATTTCTGTATATCAGGCTAAAGTAAACAGGAGTATTTCTGTATATCAGGCTAAAAGAAACAGGAGTATTTCTGTAATCAGGCTAAAAGAAACAGGAGTATTTCTGTATATCAGGCTAAAAGAAACAGGAGTATTCTGTATATCAGGCTAAAAGAAACAGGAGTATTTCTGTATATCAGGCTAAAAGAAACAGGAGTATTTCTGTATATCAGGCTAAAAGAAACTGGAGTATTTCTGTATATCAGGCTAAAAAACAGGAGTAATTCTGTATATCATGCTAAGAAACAGGAGTATTTCTGATATCAGGCTAAGAAACAGGAGTATTTCTGTATATCAGGCTAAAGAAACAGGAGTATTTCTGTATATCAGGCTAAAAGAAAAGGAGTATTTCTGTATTTTCAGGCTACAAGAAAACACGAGTATTTCTGTATATCAGGCTAAAGAAACAGGAGTATTTCTGTTTCAGGCTAAAAAAACAGGAGTATTTCTGTATATAGGCTACAAGAAACAGGAGTATTTCTGTATTTCAGGCTACAAGAAACAGGAGTATTTCTGTATATCAGGCTAAAAGAAACAGGAGTATTTCTGTATATGACTAATAGAAACAGGAGTATTTCTGTATATCAGGCTAAAAGAAACAGGAGTATTTCTGTATTTCAGGCTAAAAGAAACAGGAGTATTTCTGTATTTCAGGCTAAAAGAAACAGGAGTATTTCTGTATATCAGGCTAAAAGAAACAGGAGTATTTCTGTATTTCAGGCTAAAAGAAACAGGAGTATGTCTGTATATCAGGCTAAAAGAAACAGGAGTATTTCTGTATATCGGGCTAAAAGAAACAGGAGTATTTCTGTATATCGGGCTAAAAGAAACAGGAGTATTTCTGTATATCGGGCTAAAAGAAACAGGAGTGTTTCTGTATATCAGGCTAAAAGAAACAGGAGTATTTCTGTATATCAGGCTAAAAGAAACAGGAGTATTTCTGTATATCAGGCTAAAATAAACAGGAGTATTTCTGTATATCAGGCTAAAAGAAGTATATCTGTATACCAAGCTAAAAGAAACAGGAGTATTTCTGTATATCAGGCTAAAAGGAGTATATCTGTATATCAGGCTAAAATAAACAGGAGTATTTCTGTATATCAGGCTAAAAGGAGTATATCTGTATACCAAGCTAAAAGAAACAGGAATATTTCTGTATATCAGGCTAAAGAAACAGGAGTATTTCTGTATATCAGGCTAAAAGACATGGGCCTTAGCTTATTGACTAAGAAGAGGTTTGATTCACATTCTTACAATAAATTATAATGCGAGGTTTGAACAGTACAGCTACATGTATCATACTAGCCTACTGAATTGTTTCCACCAGAGCATTGTCTGAGAGTCTTGATAGTGGACAGGTTATCGCCTGTGTTAACTTTTTGACTCCCGCACCCTGTACCCTAGCAACCTGCATTGTCAACCATGCTAACAAAGCAGAAACTGAACCCTTTGATTCCCTCACCCTATCCACCAGTTTCCTGCAGGAAGGTGATGGATAGGGTGAGGGAATCAAAGGGTTGAGTTTTTGTTTTCGGTGGATAGGGTGCGGGATCAAAGGGTTAAATTCTCGGGTAACCTTTTATTATGTTCACCACACACAGTACTTATTATCGCCACAACAACTATACAGTGGTTAATCTCAGTCAATAACCTAAGGATCACGCTTGTACCTGTATGTACCCAACCTGCCAAGGAACCAAGTATAGACAATCAGAAGGGTTTTAGTTCAAGTTTAGAAGTTGGTTACTGTACATTCAGAACCCAGCATGTTCGTTTTCACACTCTGTAAAAGAAGAGGGGGAAAAGCCATACGAGGTAGCCATACTAGGGGGACAGAGAGAGAGCCATTCGAGAGACCCATACTAGGATCAGTCTTTCTGGAGACAAGCTCAGGAACAGTGTAGAGTGTATGTTTTATTCCTGTGTAGGGCTTTAGAGCTGTGAGGACCCAGGGAAATATTATGATTTACACTGAACATGCTTAATTAAAAAAAATATTGATTTATCATTCTGTGTGTGGACTGTTTTTGAGAATCATGGCTAGTATGCTTAGTGTTTTTCTTCTCATCTCTTTCCTTGTTGTGTGTGTGATTTCTGTGCAGAGAAGTAATTGTGTATAAACATCCCCCAAATCTGTTAGACAGTGTTGTATTCAAGTAAGGCTAACGTTTGATCAGATCAATCCAATTTCAGTCAAGGGCCAGATAATCAAAAGAATCCATCAACAACAAATTCCTTCCTGTTACAGTTGGTGGAGATGCAGTTGTTCCCCCTCACCTACTCGTTAGCATGAACAGAGTTTTAAAAAATCGTCTAAAAGCATACAAATGAATGTACGTTAAAAGAAATAACGAATGAACGACCACACAAAAAGATGCACACACGAGAGAAGTGTGAACCATAGTGAAATAGCGAACACCTAGAACGAAGTAACAAGCATTATATTTAATACCAAAGGAAATAAGAGGGAAGCAGGGAGAATTTTAAATATCAAGTCACGGAGTTATCTCCCATGTAGAATTTCTCAAACCCAACACAGTTTGCGCTACCCATTCAGCTAGCATAGACGCAGGAATGTTCTGAGCTTACCACTTTATGCTTTGTGGCTACGTCTATGCTAGCTGAATGGGTAGCACAAACTGTGTTGGGTTTGAAAAATTCTACATGAGAGATAACTCCGTGACTCTCAAGAGTTATGTTACTTAGTTGAAGCATTATATTGTTTTCTAGCTCAACGTTGTGAGGGTTTTATGTCTAGCTAGTTTTGTTGTTTGGAAAGTGTCGCTGTTTGTGCGGGGGTTTCAAAAGCAACTGTGATTTAAAAAAAAAAGCATGGAAAAGTCACATAGCACAAACTACCTGTATTACATTGCTTGGTCAGAGTGAACATATATTATTAGTAAACATAGACATATAATTAGTAAAGTAACATGGATTATTACCTCGGCAAACTCATGGGCTTTGATTAGCTTCAGTGGTCAAAATGGGCTTTCCTAAACATCTCATCTCATTAATTGCCTCACTATATAAAGACCAAAAGGCTACAATTAGATGGAACAGTCAGAAATGTGAATTTTTCAACATTCACAGAGGAGTTAGGCAAGGTTGTGTCCTTTCGCTGTATCTCTTTAACATCTATACGGAACAAGTCATGAGAGATATTGATATAGAAGAACTGATATAAAGGTAGGAGGGAAAAAATCTTGCAAACCCTGCGCAATGCCAATGATACTGCGCCGATAGCTTGTTTTTTAATGATTTTCTTGTGTCTGCCTCCTTCAAGACTGTCTGGTTTGTTTTCTTTGCTATCCATGGAGCTCTCAACACTTCTTAGAAACCACATTTCAGTTGCCTCAATTTTGTTCTGACTTCTGCGTGTTGACTGTCCACGCCTCACAACCATACATCAGTATTGGTCAAGAACTCTCTTCCTGATGTTAATTGATAGGTATTTGTTGGTAAGAACGCTTTTCATCTTCTTGAATGCTGTTTTGGCGTGGCCGATTCTGCTGGTTATTTCTGATGTGCATCTGCCGTCTGGTGAGATGACCGTTCTCAGATATTTAAACTTATCAACCCCTCTCAAAGTTCTGCCATTTGTTGTTATTCTGCATGAGGATATCTCATGTTGTTGTTTTTACTGATTACCATGGCTTCAGTCTTCTTACTATTTAGCTCCAGCCTTTATTTTTGCTTTCTGTTCTTATTATATTCACAAGATTTTGTAGGTCTTTTTCTTTTTCTGCAATTAGAACAGTATCATCTGTGCAACGAATGTTGTTTATCATTTTTCTACTCACTGAGTTTCTGTGGTAATGTGTCCCCTCCCCCATAATGGCCAGCCAAATACGATGTGTTAAAGACTATTTTACTATAGCTAATTCTATTTATGTTCACCATTCACCTTATGCTCTTTCCAAAAAATAATTTTATGGGGAAGGGGACATATTATCACAGAAATTCCCTGAGTAGAAACAGGAGTATTTCTTTATATCAGACTAAAAGACAAGGGCCGTAGCTTATTGATTAAGCCGAGATATCATTCACATTCTTATGATAAATTGTAAGGCGACGTTTGAACAGTACAGCTACATGTACCATACTACCCTGTTCAGTTATTTCCACCAGAGCATTGTCTCACAGAGTCCTGATAGTGGACAGGTTATTGCCTGTGTTAAATTCTCGGGTAAACTTGTATTATATTCACTACATACAGTACTTGTTAACGCCACAACAGCTACACAGTGGTGAATCTTAATCACGCTCGATACCTGTACATATCCAGCCTGCCAAATAACCAAGTATAGATAATTGAAAGGGCTTTAGTTCAAGTTTAGAAGTTGATTACTGTACAGTGAGAATCCAGCATGGTTCTTTTCACACTCTGTAAAAGAAGAGAGGGAAAGCCATACGAGGTAGCCATACTAGGTGGACAGAGAGAGAGCCATTCGAGAGACCCATAGTAGGATCAGTCTTTCTGGAGACAAACTCAGGAACAGTGTAGAGTGTATGTTTTATTCCTGTGTAGGGCTTTACGGTTGTTAGGACCCAGGCAAATAAGGATGAATAATAATTATGATTTACACTGAACATGCTTAATTAAAGGAAACATACTGACTTATCAGTCTACGTGTGGATTGTTTTTGAGAATCGTGTCTAGTATGCTTAGTGCATTTCTTCTCGCGTCTCTCTCTTTCCTTGTTGTGTATTATATTTCTGTATACAGTCGTATTCAGTTTAAACATCCCCAAAATCTGCTGGACAATGTACTCAAGCAACGCTAACAAAAGCCCAAATCCTTCCAATACTAACTTAGGGTCCAAATCCTCATCCAAAGTATGCCGGAACTCCCTTCTGTCATATATGATAAAATCCCTTATTCCACATAACGAAAGAGTACGTAAAAAATCCTTTTGCGACAATACTGTAATACTCAGTATGAGTATAATTATTATGAAAAAAATAACTGCTGATGGATAGTGATGTCACAAATTACAAATGTTTGTCCGAATCGTAATTGGCTTAATGGTATGAAACAAATGATCGTTGTGCTATAGAAATGTAGTGTTGTCTTGCTTTTCATTTGATGGTTTCAAATGTAAATCCGTTGAGATTAATCTTAATGGCTTTAGCCTGTGAAATAATGTGCATGTTCAAGTGATGGGGGAGGAAGGAGGAGAGAGGGATGGAGAGAGAGACAGACGGAATATCCTTTGCGTCTCTCAATTTGATACAGAATTTATGTGTGATTTGTATCGATTCATATTGTTGTTTGTTAAACAGTTTACTAGAGTGTTGGTACAGCATGTTTAATGTAAGCTTAATATTTGAATGCGGATATTTGGTTCGTAGTTTACAAACATTTATTTGATTTTCAAAGGAAAGTAACTTGACGCCCGCCCCTGTTCACAGCTTCCTGCATTATCAACCATGCTAGCAAAGCAGAAACTTAACCCTTTGGTTCCCTCACCCTATCCACCAGGGGAGGGAATCAAAGGGTTAAGTTTTTGCAGTTGGTGGATAGCGTGCGGGAGACAAAGGCAGGCTTAAATATAGACTTTTCATCAATAGTTCGAGATCTTATGCCACTTTCAATGGTGTAGTGAATCCTCAAACAGCATCACTTTGATTTGTCGTTTCGCTTTGAAATGAAGATCCAGAGACAGCCGACATGTTTGTATACGTGTAGTAATCGTTATGTACATCACATAAGTCTCCATCTTCAGGAACAGATATACATTGCACAGAACGAAAAACACTTAACTTTCCGAGCATGGATTAAAATTCATTACAAATGTGAGGAAGCGCTATTCAGTATGTATGTATGTATGTATGTATGTATGTATGCATGTATGTATGTATGTATGTATGTATGTATGTATGTATATATGTATGTATGTATTTATGTATTATATATGTATGTATGTATGGATGGATGTATGTATGTATGTGTGTGTGTTTCGTTCTTATTTTCATTTGTTGTATTCTTGGCGAGTACGATTCTTTTACTCTAATGCTCACTGTGTGTACCAAACCTGTTAACCTATTGACTCCCGCACCATATCCACCAACTGCAAAAAGTTAAACCTTTGATTCCCTCGGCCTATCCAACAGCTTCCTGCAGGAAGCATGGTTGACAAGTGCAGGATGATGGTAGACGGGGCGCGGGGGTCAGTGGGTTAACATGACAAGAGACACATTTATGTTTATGCCCCCATCCTTGTGAATGTTTATGTTTAATTGTTTCAGCTGAAAATAGGTGTTTGAAGATGTATAAGCCTGCACCCATATCCTTCTTAGTCTACTAAGTTGCAGGTCAAAAGGTTCAAATTTTGGCAGGTATTTTTTTTTTCTGCGGATGACCTGTTTTCTGTCACAAGAAAAAGACATACCTGTTTTGAGGCTCAGTCAAAAGAATCTGTTTTGAACTACAAAGACAAGTCTCTTCTGGTTGATAAGAAAAAGATATTACTTTGAATCACAAGAAAAAGATAGGTGTTCTGAACGACAAGAAACATACATACCTATTTCTGAATCAAGAAGAAAGACATTGACGAACCGCATAGACAGTATTTTAATGCCTACTATATTTCGTTTGTCACTCGAGGTGTTATCAAATAAAAAATAGGCTATCACAGATACTTTGAAAAGAATTATGTTGCTCTGATTATTGACTGCAGGGAATTACCAGATTCGAATTATTGCTCTTTGATGCTAGTGTTCTGATGTAAGTCATATTACAGAATAACGGTGGCCATGACATACACTTTGTCAAAACTACATGTGCCATGAAAATGAAAACCTTTAAGTAGATGCTAATCAAAGGACATAACTCTGGAGAATTATCTCCCATGTGGTACTTCTCAAATCTCCAGAGTTATGTCCTTTGATTAATATTATAAAAATTATCCCTGCTTCCCTCTTATTTCTTTGAGTAAATGATTGTATTGTAACTGCTTATAGCTCCACCGGTCGTTGGGTTAACTGGCTTTATACGTACCTTAGCTGATATGACTCGTTTCAGCGTTGTACAACTGTCTCGCACTCACTGAATGTATCTTGCCAGGAGTCGGATGGACTGAAGTTACGTCGTTCAAGGGGTGATGTAAACTGAAGACCTTACATAGGTGTTCCTCCGCGTTTATCATGTTCAGGTCATTGAGGTAGTGGTGATAGGGGGGGGGCGGGGGTAGGGGGGTCTGTTGAAATGTTAACTCTGGGTCACCGCTTCTCCTCCTATCCAACCCGTCACCGAGAAAACAGTGGGCAGTTTTGTTATCGATCCTTTGATTCTCTCTGCCGGCAGGAAGCTGGTGGAGACTTGTGGAGAGTCTGAAGCAGTCGAAGAGTTACAGACTGAAAAAAAATCGTTGAACCTAAGAGACATTCTCAGTTTCTCATTGGCCAACAAGTGTGTTAACGTTGTTGTTTTTTTCATTATTATTATTTTATTTATTTATTTATTTATTTATTTATTTTACGAAATTTCGTCTTGTGATCAGATTACACCTCCCCCCTGTCCACCATCATCAACTCCCACTCTATAAAACACCATTTCTATGCTGATGACACCCAACTTCAAGACAGTGACTCATCTGATAATATACAGCGCCTGTTGACTCGCACCACTGAGTGTTACTCGGACATTAAGAACTGGATGACACACAATAGACTTCAGCTTAATGACGACAAAACAGAAGCTATCCTCATTGGCACCCGTCAGAAACTTTCTCAGCTGCCTCCTCTTTCTCTCCCATTATGTAACACATCAGTCCCAATTTCTGATTCAGCTAAAAACCTTGGTGTCTGCATTGACTCTACCCTCTCCATGAACAACTTTGTTTCTCAAACTGCCAGATCCTGCTACTATCATCTCCATCGTATAAGGCTGATCAGGAAGTATCTCTCTGTCGAAACAACTGCAAAACTCGTTCTCTCCTTCATAATGTCTCGCATTGACTATTGCAATTCACTCCTGTCTGGTCTTCCTGCCTCCACCATTCACATCCTACAGCGCATTCAAAACAATGCTGTACGCCTTGTACTCAAAAAGAAAAAAGCTGACCACATATCTCCTCTCCTGGCACAACTTCACTGGCTCCCTGTATCAAAGCGCATACAGTACAAACTAGACACCATGTGCTACAAAAGCCTCAATAACGCAGCCCCCGATTACCTGTCAAGCCTACTTGAGATCTATGTTCCCTCACATACCCTCCGCTCTGCCTCCGATCCTCTGACTTTTCGCTTTCCACGCACTAAGCTCAATACCTATGGTCCACGAGCCTTCTCTGTTTCTGGTCCACTCTCCTGGAACAATCTTCCTCTCTCAGTCCGTCAGCAACCTACTTTTGTCTCCTTCAAGTCCGCTCTCAAAACTCACCTTTTCTCCTCTGCATAAAATCCTAACTTCACTCAACCCCCCCCCCCCCCCCTCTGCAGCCTGTCTCCGCTCGGAGGGAATCACATGGTTATAATATATAATTGTATATGCTATGCTCTCTATAATTTTCCATTGCTTTTATTCTTGCTTTTATTGCTTTTATTCTTTCTCCCCATTTATAGCCATGCGTGTGTGTGTATGTGTGTGTGTGTGTGTGTGTGCGTGCATGTGTTATAATGGGAGCAGGGACCTTAGGGTGAGCCTTGGGCAGACATGTCACGCGCCGCTGATGATTCATGTCTTTGTCTCCCTCGAGTCCACGTGACGTTCTCAGTGCTCATTGGCCTCTAAGTTATGTTCTCAGTGCTCATTGGTTCTAAGTGACGTTCTCAGTGCTCATTGGCCAGCCAGTGTATGTAATAATAATAATAATTACAATATTTATGTAACGCAAAATCTTGATAAAATCAAATTTATGCGACAGAAATGTAGTAAGGATTGGGATACGGGGAAGAGGGAGGGGGGTCTGTAGGGATATGGGAGTGAGTGTGGTACCGAGGTCAGAGAATTCTGATGAGCTGTCACGTGTCAGTTTGCGTTTTAGATGTATTCTTGCCGAGGGCTTTTCATGATCATTTTAGATGGTATCCATCGTCTGCAGTGTGACTGCACTTACATATATTTTGGAAGTCATAACGAGCGCGGAAATGCAGTGTTGAGAAGCTGAAACTGAAAACTGTTGTTATAAGTATTGTTTCTAAATCTCCCTTTTGAAAAGGAGACCGTTAATCAGTAATCAACCCGTGGTACCTATATGTACACTCACCAAAATAAACACACTCACAAAAAACAAACAAACAATAAAACCATACACACACACTCACACTCGCGCGGGCTCACACACACACACACACACACACACACACACACACACACACACACACACACACACACACACACACACACACACACACACACACACACACACACACACACACACACACACACACACACATTCTATGATGCATTTGAAAGAACGTGGATTGTCATGACTGGTTTAGATCGGAATCGCTATGTGTG
>JAPXFY010000014.1:12497039-12502039 GCA_030674185.1 Monoplex corrugatus | reverse complement strand
ATAGACTCATATGGAGGGCCATGATCGCCAACGCCATGCGGCAGGGCACATGGTGATGAGGATGATGAGAGCTACGTTTGCATCAGGTCTTGTTAAAATGTTACTTCAGAAAGTCCATATGCTTCAAGTAATCCCCCCCTCCCCCATTTTCGCCATTCCTTTTCAAATATTGGACCACCTTGGCCTGTACTTCTCTATTGTATATTCACCGAAAGGAAGCTGATAAAGTGTGAGTGCTTTTTCGATTACTGTAACCAAGGACATGGCTGATGTCTAATTAAATGTGTTGCAGTTCCTGGCGTGTTAAACAGAAATTCACGAATATCTCGTGACCAACGACTGCGAAGCTGATGGCGGTAGATGTTCAGTTTATGGACGACTGTGACCCAAACGTTTGATCATGCCTGGCCCAAAGTTTAGGTCATTCACATTTAAATTTGTGTATTTATGACGAGACATCCGAGCCAAAGTTGATGGAGACTGACCTCTTCGACACATGCGAAATATTTTCTTACACAGTTTTTATAAATAGTTACCCAGTACACATATACACATATAAAGCAAGCAAGTAAGCAAGCGCGCACGCACGCACGCGTACACACACACACACACACACATACACTTACACACGCATACACACACGCACACACACACATACATACACGTGCGTGCTCGCGCACACACACACCGCGCGCGCGCACACACACACACATACACAGAGCCTCCTCTTGTTTTTAAATAAATGATTTTCAAAGAGCATTCAAAATTTTACTTTGTTGAAGGGAGATTTATCGCCCTTTGACAGTTCCATGTACGTTGCGTGCTTCATCTACATCAGCCAGCACTTCAAAATTGTCTGGCGGGCGCTTTCAGTCAAATGTGCCTGTCTCTGAGTGTCTATCTGTGTGTGCCCTATGTGCCTGTCTGTGTGTGTATCTCTGTGTGCCCTATGTGCCTGTCTCTGTGTGTGTATCTCTGTGTGCCCTATGTGCCTGTATCTGTGTGTCTATCTCTATGTACCCTATGTGCCTGTCTCTGTGTGTCTATCTGTGTGTGCCCAGTGTGCCTGTCTGTGTGTCTATCTGTGTGTGCCCTATGTGCCTGTGTCTGTGTGTGCCCTCTGTGCCTGTCTCTGTGTCTGTGTGTGCCCTATGTGCCTGCCTCTGTGTGTGCCCTCTGTGCCTGTCTCTGTGTGTCTGTGTGTGCCCTATGTGCCTGTCTCTGTGTGTCTGTGTGTGCCCTCTGTGCCTGTCTCTGTGTGTCTATCTCTGTGTGCCCTATGTGCCTGTCTCTGTGTGTCTATCTCTGTGTGTGGCCTATGTGCCTGTCTGTGTGTGTGTATCTGTGTGTGCCCTATGTGCCTGTCTCTGCGTGTCTATCTGTGTGTGCCCTATGTGTCTGTGTGAGTATCTGTGTGTGCCCTATGTTCCTGTCTGATGGTGTGTATCTCTGTGTGCCCTATGTTCCTGTCTGTGTGAGTGTATCTGTGTGTGCCCTATGTGTCTGTGTGTGTGTGTATCTGTGTGTGCCCTATGTTCCTGCCTCTGTGTGTGTATCTCTGTGTGCCCTATGTGCCTGTCTGTGTGTGTGTATCTCTGTGTGCCCTATGTGCCTGTCTCTGTGTGTGTATCTCTGTGTGCCTGTCTGTGTGTGTATCTCTATGTGTCCTATGTGCCTGTCTGTGTGTGTATCTCTGTGTGCCCTATGTGCCTGTCTCTGTGTGTGTATCTATGTGCCTGTCTCTGTGTGTGTATATCTGTGTGCCTGTCTCTGTGTGTATCTCTGTGTGCCCTATGTGCCTGTCTCTGTGTGCCCTGTGTGCCCTATGTGCCTGTCTCTGTGTGTGTATCTCTGTGTGTGTATATCTGTGTGCCTGTCTCTGTGTGCCCTATGTGCCTGTCTCTGTGTGTGTATCTCTGTGTGCCCTATGTGCCTGTCTGTGTGTGTATCTCTGTCTGCCCTATGTGCCTGTCTGTGTGTGTCTATCTCTATGTGCCCTTTGTTCCTGCCTCTGTGTGTGTATCTCTGTGTGCCCTATGTGCCTGTCTCTGTGTGTGTATCTCTGTGTGCCCTATGTGCCTGTCTGTGTGTGTATCTGTGTGTGCCCTATGTGCCTGTCTGTGTGTGTCTATCTCTATGTGCCCTTTGTTCCTGCCTCTGTGTGTGTATCTCTGTGTGCCCTATGTGCCTGTCTGTGTGTGTCTATCTCTATGTGCCTGTCTCTGTATGTGTATCTGTGTGCCCTGTTTCTGTCTTTGTGTGTCTATCTCTATGTGCCCTATGTGACTGTCTGTGTGTGTATCTCTGTGTGCCCTGTTTCTGTCTTTGTGTGTCTATCTCTATGTGCCCTATGTGCCTATCTCTGTGTGTGTATCTCTATGTGCCTGTCTGTGTGTGTCTATCTCTACGTGCCCTATGTGCCTGTCTCTGTGTGTGTATCTCTATGTGCCTGTCTCTGTGTGTCTATCTCTATGTGCCCTATGTGCCTGTCTCTGTGTGTGTATCTCTGTGTGCCCTGTTTCTGTCTTTGTGTGTCTATCTCTATGTGCCCTATGTGCCTATCTCTGTGTGTGTATCTCTATGTGCCTGTCTGTGTGTGTCTATCTCTACGTGCCCTATGTGCCTGTGTGTGTCTATCTCTATGTGCCCTATGTGCCTGTCTGTGTGTGTCTATCTCTATGTGCCCTATGTGCCTGTCTGTGTGTGTATCTGTGTGTGCCCTATGTGCCTGTCTGTGTCTATCTCTACATGCCCTATGTGCCTGTCTGTGTGTGTGTATCTGTGTGTGCCCTATGTGCCTGTCTGTGTGTGTGTATCTGTGTGTACCCTATGTGCCTGTCTGTGTCTATCTCTACATGCCCTATGTGCCTGTCTGTGTGTGCCCTATGTGCCTGTCTGTGTGTGTCTATCTCTATGTGCCCTATGTGCCTGTCTGTGTGTGTATCTGTGTGTGCCCTATGTGCCTGTCTGTGTGTGTCTATCTCTATGTGCCCTATGTGCCTGTCTGTGTGTGTATCTGTGTGTGCCCTATGTGCCTGTTTGTGTCTATCTCTACATGCCCTATGTGCCTGTCTATGTCTATCTCTATGTGCCCTATGTGCCTGTCTATGTCTATCTCTATGTGCCCTATGTGCCTGTCTCTGTGTGACCTGTCTCTTTGTGGCCCCCAGTCTCCATATGCAGCTATTCCGTCAAGAATTGACCAACGCATTAAACAACCACCCGCGCTAAACCCAAAGCGCTGCTGAAGTCGTGAAAAGAGAGGTGGAGGGGACAAGACTTGTAAAAGATCAAGATGATCCACCAGAATGGACGGGGAAACCATTTTTATGAAAACACAAAATTCCCATTCCTGTTTGCCTGTTTCCTTTATGCCAGAAAATATGTCTTGACCGCTTCCCCCCTCCGCTCCCCCTCTCCCTGTGTCTCGTTTTAAGCAAAGGAAAACGTCCCATATTTAACCAAAATATCTACAGTATCAAACATAAAAAGGTAATTTTCAGTTAGCTGAAAATAAGTAATGATACGATCGTCTCTGAAGCAATGCAGGAGTTTGAGAGAGCATGGATACGATGTCTGCCTCCCTTGCCTAGCTATCATCCTAACGCGCTTCGTCAGATAAAGCGATACATTTCAATACTTTTGTCAGAATACGGTTTACAAAATATTTGAATCAAACGACGTGCAGAGTTTTTGTCAGACCCCTCACCCCCATCTCAAAAAAAAAAAAAAAAAAAAAAAAAGTCCAATGTCTGATTATCTATTACCTGACTTTGGTGATGATCGTTTTGTTTGGCTAGCATATTGTTGAACCAGTTTGTTTCGGTTAGTGATGTCACTTTGTTTGTTTGTTTCTTTCTTTCTTTCTTTGTTTCTCAATTTCCAGTTGCAATTCTTGTTTACTTTATTTGTTGTTGTGTTTTTTGTTTGTTTGTTTTGTTAATGCCTGCCCCCCCCCCCCCCCTTTACACGTAAACAACATTCGATACGCTGATGACACCGTGCTAATTGCAGGAAATGAAAGGGACCTACAAAACCTTATGAATATAATAGAAATAGAAAGCAAATACAAAGGGTTGGAGCTAAACAGCAAGAAGACGGAAGTCATGGCGTAATCAGTAACAAAGCATGAAATCCCCTCTTGCAAAATAACAGCAAACGGCACAACTTTGAGACAGGTTGATAAGTTTAAATATCTGGGAACGGTCATCTCACCAGACGGCAGATGCACATCAGAGATAGCCCGCAGAATCGGCCAAGCCAAAACAGCATTCAAGAAAATGAAAAGCATTCTTACCAACAAATGCCTATCAATTAACATCAGGAAGAGAGTTCTTGAATGTTACATAGAACCGATAATGTTATACGGTTGTGAAGCGTGGACAGTCAACAAGCAAAGCCAGAACAAGATTGAGGCAGCCGAGATGTGGTTTCTAAGAAGAATTTGACAGTTCCATGGACAGCAAAGAAAAACAAACGAGATAGTCTTGATGGAGGCAGACACAAGAAGATCATTGATAAGAAAGATTAGGAAAAGACAGGCAACGTTTATAGGCCATTTTATGAGGAAAGGGGAATAAGAGCACCTGGTCACAACAGGAAAACTGGAGGGAAAGAGAGCACCAGGTTGACCCAGGGCGAAAAGATTGGACGGACTTTCAGAGTGGCTGAGGACAGAAAGGGTGGAAGATGTGCTTGCGGCAACAAGGGATAGATACATATGGAGGGCCATGATCGCCAACGCCATGCTGCAGGGCACTTGATGATGATGATGATGATGATGTATCTTTACATTCCTTGCTTTTTCTGGGATGGGAGGGCTGTCTTAAATCGCCTACGTGAATCATAGCTCCGTTATTTTAGTGGAAAGTTGTTATATATTTTCAGGCAGAATTTGAAGGCAATCGGTGACCGATCATTCATTGTCTTGTCTGTTTGTATAACCAGCCTCGCTTACCAAGTTTGATTTAAACCAACGCGAAAGCAGGACAATCTTTTTC
>JAPXFY010000014.1:12442039-12492039 GCA_030674185.1 Monoplex corrugatus | reverse complement strand
TTTCTGTTAAAAGTCAGCAAACATTTGACGGAACTGGACATAGCATTATGCTTAAAAGGAAATAATTAGAAATTAGATGAGTGTGGATCAGTGGTGAAAACTTTTAGAAAACTGCTTCATAATGGTAATGGCGAGGAAGATGTTGAAGATCAAAATGATGAAATCGGGGAAGACTGTGTGTTTTCAGTGGATCTGTTTCAGAGGAAGAAGTTGTGCTGGCTATGCATAAAACTAAAAAGGGGAAAAGCTTTCTTGGTTAGGGAAACTAAGAAGTACCACCCATAAATAGAAAAAATATAGTATATATTCAGGTTGTCATTTATAGGGAAGCTCGAGCAATTTAGGTCAAACGCTGCTATGGAGTTACTCGAAAAATGTTTTTTTGTTACAAGTTTTTGATGCGTTTTAAGACTTTGCATTTTAAAGTGAAGCTTTGCACTACAGATGAAGTTCTTGCATAACACTTATGTCACTGGTTACAAGTTTTCGATACATTTTAAGACTTTGCATTTTAAAGTGAAGCTTTGCACTACAGATGAAGTTCTTGCAGAACACTTATGTCACTGGTTACAAGTTTTCGATACATTTTTAGACTTTACATTTTAAAGTGAAGCTTAGCACTACAGATGAAGTTCTTGCAGAACACTTATGTCACTGGTTACAAGTTTTCATATGATCGAATAAAAACACGAAAACGCCCTTTTTTTTTTGGCTTTCGTAGCTTTCGGAGCTCTGATGCTCCTTCTTCAGCAGGCATGTTTATTTGCTACAGATGTCAATAGCTGGGGTCACAGCATTCGTACACTATAGAAACAGTACGCACAAAAAGTAACAGGATTTTCTAATGGTCACGACACATTGTGTTAAAGTTTCAGTTTTTTTTTTTCCAGAGTAATCGGTCCACACCGTACTGCTGTTCTCTACCAAGAACGTTACAAGTTTTCGATACATTTTTAAGACTTTGCATTTTAAAGTGAAGCTTTGCACTACAGATGAAGTTCTAGCAGAACACTTATGTCACTGGTTACAAGTTTTCGATACATTTTAAGACTTTGCATTTTAAAGTGAAGCTTTGCACTACAGATGAAGTTCTAGCAGAACACTTATGTCACTGGTTACAAGTTTTCGATACATTTTAAGACTTTGCATTTTAAAGTGAAGCTTTGCACTACAGATGAAATTCTTGCAGACCATATGTCATAAAGAACAAATGCAGATTGGAAAAAGTTTGATATGACATATACATTGGATAACCAAGGGCTTCTCTCGTGTTGTGAACTTTATAGCAGACAGTGATGACCTCCTATTGTGGGAATAACGTAAACGAAAGCATAATTATACGTATAGATTTTATTACGCATTTAGGCTGTAGTTAAAGGTTGAATAATGACCAGCAACGTTAGTGCATATGACAGTACAATAGTGGATATGAATATTGCCGTACAAAAGCTGTTCTCTGTTACCAAAGGTACAAGGCTGTATCTTGATGTACTAATTTAACCCTTTGACTCCCGCACCCTATCCATCAGCAGCACAACCTTAACCTTTTGACTCCCTCACCCGATCCAGGAAGCTGTCTCGCTCTCTCGCTCTCGCTCTCTCTCTCTTTCTCTCTCTCTCTCTCCCTCTCCCTCACCCTCTCTCTCTCCCTCTCCCTCTCTATCTCTCTCTCAGTCACTTGCGTGCGCACCACACACACACGCAGACACAGACACAGACAGACAGACAGAGACATACACACACACACGCACACACACACACACATGCACGCACGCACATACAGAAAAAAAAGAGAGAGAGACAGGGAGAGAGAGAGAGAGAAAGAGAGGGGGAGAGAGAGAATGAGAGAGAGAGGGGGAGGGGTAGAGAGCATGGTATATTCCTTGCTGGTAACTCGATTTTTAACACATCAGGCAAAATCGTTTCTGAAGACCAAGAAGTATTTGAACTCGGTGTAAACCAAGGGTGTGTAGTTTAATGCGAATCATATGCAGGGCAACCCTTATCATCATCATCATCATCAGGTGCCCTGCCGCATGGCGTTGGCGATCATGGACTTCCATCTGTCTCTATCTCTTGTTGCCCCAAGCATCTCCTCCACCCTCCTCGTCTTCAGCCACTCCGCAAGTCCGTCTAGCATATTCTCCCTGGGTCTACCTGGTACTCTCTTTCCCTCCAGCTTTCCAGTTGTGACCAGGTGCTCCAAATCCTCCTTCCTCATAAAATGGCCTATAAATGTTGCCTATCTTTTCCTAATCTTCCTTTTGAGTGATCTACTTGAGTCTGCCTCCATCAAGATTGTCTCGTTTGTTCTCTTCGCTGTCCATGGAACTGTCAACATTCTTCTTAGAAACCACATCTCGGCTGCCTCAATCTTGTTCTGGCTTTGCTTGTTGACTGTCCACGCCTGACATCCGTACAACAGTATTGGTTCTATATAATATTCAAGAACTCTCTTCCTGATGTTAATTGATAGGCATTTGTTGGTAAGAATGCTAGGGGCAACCCTATAAAAACAAAATCAGTGATAATAACAGCTCATGAAAAACATCAGCTATCTAAACTCTGTCTTCAGTTATTTTCAAAAAGATGTAGATATATAACAAGTCGCTAAACGCCGTGTATTTGATGTCTGCATAGATGAAAAACTTGCGTGGGAAACTATTGTAGATCATTTTAGTGAAACGCTTTCTTGGAATTTATTTCACTGTAGTAGACTTTCCTACTTTTATAACATTGAAACATGGGGGGGGGAATTGTTCTACAGTGCAACAGTATTGGATGGTTGCGGTGAAACTCTGATTGAAAAAAAAAATGATAGTCCTTGCTCAAAAGGGCGGGAAAATTTCTGTGCCTGACAGCACCTTAAGCACAGACCATAACTTTGAAAAAAGCAGAAATGCTGTCCCTCAGAAATCAGCTGGTATACGGCAAAAGGGCACAAGTACACAGACTTGCACACAGATACTCCTCTGCATATGTGACAGAGCTATTTATCTCATGTCATCATTGATCAGCTTTGAATGAAAGCTTCAAAGAGGATTCCTTGAATTAATAAGAATAATCATTCTGATTAAAGCTCGTGTTCTGCACATCCTGTGCTAATAAAATGTCTATTCAGTCTCATGATCACAAGTAAGTTTCTTTTGTCAGTTTCACTTTTTTTTTCAAACGAAATTTGTTTCATATCCACTGAGAAGATGTGTGTGTGTGTGTGTGTGTGTGTGTGTGTGTGTGTGTGTGTGTGTGTGTGTGTGTGAGGGAATCACATGGTTATAATATATAATTGTATAATATGCTATGCTCTCTATAATTTTCCATTGCTTTTATTCTTGCTTTTATTGCTTTTATTCTTTCTCCCCATTTATAGCCATGCGTGTGTGTGGGTGTGTGTGTGTGTGTGTGTGTGTGTGTCTGTGTGTGTGCGTGCGTGTGTGTGCGTGCGTGCGTGCTTGCGTGTGTGTCTGCTTCAGCGCTTAGATTTGATTTTATCAAGATTTTGCGCTATATAAATATTGTAATTATGTAATTATTATGTTGTGTGTGTGTGTGTGTGTGTGTGTGTGTGTGTGTGTGTGTGTGTGTGTGTGTGTGTGTGTACGTAGGTACAGAGAGAGGAGAGGCAGAGACAGAGAGAGAAAGAGGGAAGGATGAAGGGTTGTTTGGAGATAAAGGGGAGAGGGAGAAAGAGAGAATATGAGAAAGGAGAGAGAGCAATGGAGAGAGAGATTGTGTGTGTGTGTGTGTGTGTGAGAGAGAGAAAAAGAGAGAGAGAGAGAGAGTGAGTATGTCTCTATATCTGTCTCCCCTCCCCTCCCTCTGCCTGTCCTCTGTCTCTCGCTCTCTCTCTCTCTCTCTCTCTCTTGTCTCTCTCTCTTTCTCTCTCTCTCTCTCCTGCCTTTTTCTTTCTCTTCTCTCTTTCCACCCCCTCCTTCCCCTCTGTACCTCTCTCTACCCTTATAACCATTCTCAAAACTCAACTCAAAATCTCCATAGTTAATCGTTTTCATATTGTCTTAGCCTTGTCTGTACACAGACATGTGTTTGTAACCCGATGCACTTACTTCTCTGTGTGCGTTATTTTTGTGTGATACATTTATCTATACAGGCGGCCAGTTTATCATGAATCATTATCACCCTCACCACCATTTTTTTTTTTCTTTTCCTATGTATGTTTGACTAATTTTCTGTGATTTGTTTTCATTTCTCTGGTTTTTTAATTCATGTATTTTGAGTTTATGTCCCTATTCTTATGACCATTACTGTATGTGTATAATTATCATCGTCGTCGTCGTCATGTGCCCTGCCGCATGGTGTTGGCGATCATGGCCCTCCATACGAATCTATCCCTTGTTGCTGCAAGTACGTCTCCCATCCTCTGGATCTGCCTGGTGTTCTCTTTCCCTCCAGCTTTCCTGTTGTGACCAAGTGCTCTAATTTCTCTTTCCTCATAAAATGTCCTATAAATGTTGCTTGTCTTTTTCTAGTCTTCTTTGTTGATGATCTCCTTGTGTCAGCCTCCGTCAAGACTTTTTCGTTTGTTTTCTTTGCTGTCTATGGAACTCTCAACATTCTTCTTAGAAACCACATTTCAGTTGCCTCAATTTTGTTCTGACATTGCGTGTTGACTGTCCACGCTTCACAACCATACTACAGTATCGGTTCTATGTAATACTGAAGAACTCTCCTCCTCATGTTAATTGATAGGCATTTGCTGTTAAGAACGCTTTTCATCTTCATGAATGCTGTTTTGTGGTCGATTCTGCTGGTTATTTTTAATGTGCATCTGCCGTCTGGTGAGAAGATCGTTCCCAGATATTTAAACTTATCAACCTGTCTCAAAGTAGTGCCATTTGCTCTTATTTGGCATGAGGGGATTTCTTGTCTTTTGCTGATTATCATGACTTCAGTCTTCTTGCTATTTAGCTCCAGCCCTTTATTTTTGCTTTCCATTTCTATTATATTCACTAGGTTTTGTAGGTCTTTTTCATTTTCTGCAATTAGCACGGTGTCATCTACGTAACAAGAGTTGTTTATCGTTTTTCATCCAACCTTTATCCCAGGGCATTCTTCAAGGTTTCTAATGATTGTTTTGCAGCAAAGTGAAAACTCATCTGGTGACAGAACACAGCCGTGCTTGACACCTCTTTTGATATTTTAGATAGAGTTTATATCGTTGTTGTTTTTTTTAATTCTCATTGCTGCTGTTTGTTCCCTATACACATTTCTTCAATATTGAGCCTTTCTAGTTGGTTGATCAATATGTATGTAATAACAAGGTTTAAGTGTAATTACGCCTAAGGCCAGTATTATTATTGAGCAACTAGGTGTTAAGTTTCAAGTTTCTGTCTGATGACTGTCTGATTCTCTCTTTGTCTCCCTTTTCTGCTTACAAGTGCATGCATATCTGATTGCAGACACTGATGTTGTTAATTATTGTAGCTATTCAAATCTACATATCTTTGAATACATGCATAGTTGATGTGTCCATTCTGATATGATCATAGCTTGTATAAGTAATATTTGTAATTGAGGAAGTTACGTTCAGGCTCGTGGCCTCTCTCTCTCTCTCTCTCTTTTTTTTCCCCTCTTCCTCATAGAAGCAAACGCACATGTATTTACAAATGATTGACTGATTTTTCCTTTTATTAATTGATAGGCATTTGTTGGTAAGAATACTTTTCATTTTCTTGAATGCTGATTTAGCCTGGCCGATTCCGTTAGCTATTTCTAATGTGCATCTGCCATCTCGGTGAGATGCTTGGTCCCAGATATCTAAACTTATCAACTTGTCTCAATGTGGTTTCATTTTCTGTTATTTTGCATGATGGGATTCTTGTTTTTTACTGATTACCTTGACGTCAGTCTTCTTGCTATTTAGCTCCAGCTCTTTATTTCTGCTTTCTATTTCTATTGTATTCACAAGATTTTGTAGGTCTTTTTCATGTTCTGTAATTAGAACGGTATCATCTGCATAATGAAGATTGTTTATTGTTTTTCATCCAACCTTTATCTCAGGGTATTCTTCTAGGTTTCTCATGATGATTTCCTTTTAAATAAAAACAAATCTAGTGACAGAATACATCCCTGCCTGACCCCTCTTTTGATATTTTTAAAAGAGCTTATATCGTTTTCTACTCTCATTGCTGCTGTTGGTTCCCAGTATATATTCCTTATGAATCTTAGATCCTTTCAATAAATGTTGAGCCTTTCTAGTTGGTTGGTCAGTTCTTCATGTCCTACCCGATCAAAAGCCTTGGTATAATCAACAGAACACAAAAGTAAATCCTTATTCAACTCAATTGATCTTTCTATGAGAGTCTGTATGATATATATAGCATTAATAGTTCCTTTCCCTTCGACAAAATCACATTGTTCATATGCTATTTCTCTTTTGATTCTGTTCCTTGTCTTCATCATGATTATTTTTGATACAATCTTTGTTACATGACTCATCAATCTGATTGTATAATGGAATTCGCATAGCCCCTGCTTTCTTTGGAAATGCAATGAACATTGATTTTGACATATCTTTAGGGATTTTTCCAGTCTCATAAATTTCATTTAGGAGGATTGTTACCAAAATACCAAGTTCATCTAGAACCTCCATCATATATGTAGTAATGTTGTGTCTGGTCCTGGGACTTTTCTCGGTTTCATCTTTTTCAACTCAGCTCTAACTTCATCTTTCATTATGGGTGGTCCTTCAGCATTCTTTCTTATGATGTGTTCTTCTTTTCTGTCATCGTAAAAGAGGTCTTTAATGTACTCTCCCCATCTATCTTAATATTTTGTCTTTTTCAGTGATAATCATACCGTTTTTAGTTTAGATTTTAAGCAACCAGTTGATGTGCCTGTCTTTTTCCTGTTGGCAATTTCTTTAGTGTTTCTGTTCTTAACATCAATTACACCACATTCCATTCCATCAGGAAGAGAGTTCTTGAGTCTTATAAAGAACCAATATTGTTGTACAGATGTGAAACATGGACAATCAAGTTGTACAGATGTGAAACATGGACAATCAACATGCAAAGTCAGAACAAGATCGAGGCAGCAGAAGTATGGTTTTTAAGAAGAATGTTATGAGTTCCATGGACAAAAAACAAAACAAAAACAAAAACAAAACAAAAACAAATGAGACAGTCTTCAAAGAGGCAGACACAAAAAGAACATTAATGAAGAAGATTAGGAAAAGACAAGTAACATCTATTGAACATTTTATGAGGTTAAAGAAATTAGAGCACCTAGTCACAACAGGAAAGCTGGAGGGAAAAAGAGCACCAGGTAGACCTAGGGAGAAAATATTGGACGGACTTGTGCAGTGGATGAAGACAGACAAGGTGGGAGAAGTACTTGCAGCGACAAAAGATGGATTTATATGGAAGGCCATGATCACCAACGCCATGTGGCAGGGCACATGATGATGATGATGATGATTGATTTTGAAGTTAGTTGCACATGTTTTGTTTTCTGCCCCAGTCTTTTTTGTTGTGTCATTCTTTGTGTGAATCTGTCTCAGTAGCATGTGCAGACACACACATACACACACACACACACACACACACACACACACACACACACACACACACACACACACACACACACACACACACACATACACACACACATACACACACACACACATACACACACACACACATACACACACACACACACACACACACACACACACACACACACACACACACACACACATACACACACACACACACACACACACACACACACACTCACACACACACACACTCACACACTCACACTCCTTTCATAAGAAACTCAGGGTTGTTCATGTTGTATTTTACAGGAATACATGTCTAAAGCACGGGATATGGAAAGGGAGCTACGTAATCTTACCATCGAGAAAACTCGAGCAGAGGCGCTATTGGAGGTAACATTGTTTTCGTTTGATACTTTCTTCTCCTCCACATTTCCTGAGAAAAGTCACACTCACCTTGTTGTATCTCATCACATTCTACTGTTCAGTAGTGTAAGATTGTTAACAGTCTGTGTCCAGTTTTCTTGAAACAAGAAGTTATCAGATATTTTAATGAACAGTGTGTTTGTTTTCATTTTTTATGAACTTTGTTTATGGTGTGTTTATATATATTAGTGTATGTATCCAGCTGTGTACTTCATTGGCATAATGACAAGGCAACTCTCTTCCCGTCCCCTCCCCCCTTTTTTTTTCATGATGAATTTTATATGAAGCATTAATGTGTTGGTGTATGTATATGACCATGTTTGTACTGCATTGATGTACTGTATGGCAACCTTCCCCTCCTCTCCCCCCTATTGTTGTTGTTGTTGTTGTTGTTGTAAAGTGCATCAAGCATTCTGTGAAATTGATAGCTTTGTGCTTTGTGAATGGATTTGTTATTATCATCATCATTATTATTATTGTTATTGTTATTATTATTGTTATTGTTATTATTATTGTTATTTATTATTGTTGTTATTATTATTGTTGTTATTATTGTTGTTGTTGTTGTTATCATTAATATTCATCTGTATGAAACAAAGCACATAATAATACGTCACCAGGTTCAGATTGGAGTATTCAGGGTGGATCTGTAAAGCAAGCACATGATTTCTGCTCTAGATATCACTTAGATGTGATAGACACATAATTTTATTCATAGCTATCCGAAAAGTAGGAAACGAAAAGTGGAATTTACTGTGCATGAGTAAAACTATATCCCCTTGATGACTGGATCATATGTTTATGTGTAGAAACGCTGTTCACAGTTTTATAGGTAAGAGTCACGGTGTATATCTTTTGTATAGATAAAGTATCACCATGTATAACATTTATATAGACAAGCATTATCACGTACAACATTTGTATAAACAAACATTGTCATGTATGACATTTGTATAAACAAGTATCAGTGTGTATGACATTTATGTAGACAAGTGAGATCATGTATAACATTGGTATAGACAAGTATCATTGTGTATAACATTTTTATAGACAAAGTATTATAACATTTTTATAGACAAAGTATGTATAACATTTTTATAGACAAAGTATATATAACATTTTTATGGATGAAGTATCATTAACATTTGTATAGACAAGTATCATCATGTATAAATTTGTATAGACAGGTATCATCGTGTATAACATTTGTATAGACAGGTATCATCATGTATAACATTTGTATAGACAGGTATCATCATGTATAACATTTGTATAGACAGGTATCATCATGTATAACATTTGTATAGACAGGTATCATCATGTATAACATTTGTATAGACAGGTATCATCATGTATAACATTTGTATAGACAGGTATCATTGTGTATAACATTGTATAGACAGGTATCATTGTGTATAACATTTGTATAGACAGGTATCATCATGTATAACATTTGTATAGACAGGTATCATTGTGTATAACATTTGTATAGACAGGTATCATCATGTATAACACTTGTATAGACAGGTATCATCATGTATAACATTTGTATAGACAGGTATCATTGTGTATAACACTTGTATAGACAGGTATCATCATGTATAACATTTGTATAGACAGGTATCATCATGTATAACACTTGTATAGACAGGTATCATCATGTATAACATTTGTATAGACAGGTATCATTGTGTATAACACTTGTATAGACAGGTATCATCATGTATAACATTTGTATAGACAGGTTCATGTATAACATTTGTATAGACAGGTATCATCATGTATAACATTGTGTAGACAGGTATCATCATGTATAACATTTGTATAGACAGGTATCATCATGTATAACATTTGTATAGACAGGTATCATCATGTTATAACACTTGTATAGACAGGTATCATTGTGTATAACATTTGTATAGACAGGTATCATTGTGTATAACATTTGTATAGACAGGTATCATCATGTATAACACTTGTATAGACAGGTATCATCATGTATAACATTTGTATAGACAGGTATCATCATGTATAACACTTGTATAGACAGGTATCATCATGTGTATAACATTTGTATAGACAGGTTATCATCATGTATAACATTTTGTATAGACAGGTATCATCATGTATAACACTTGTATAGACAGGTATCATCATGTATAACACTTGTGTAGACAGGTATCATCATGTATAACATTTGTATAGACAGGTATCATCATGTATAACACTTGTATAGACAGGTATCATCATGTATAACATTTGTATAGACAGGTATCATCATGTATAACACTTGTATAGACAGGTATCATCATGTATAACACTTGTGTAGACAGGTATCATTGTGTAAACATTTGTATAGACAGGTATCATTTGTATAACATTTGTATAGACAGGTATCATCATGTATAACACTTGTATAGACAGGTATCATCATGTATAACATTTGTATAGACAGGTATCATTGTGTATAACATTTGTATAGACAGGTATCATCATGTATAACATTTGTATAGACAGGTATCATGTTATAACACTTGTATAGACAGGTATCTTCATGTATAACACTTGTGTAGACAGGTATCATTTGTATAACATTGTATAGACAGGTATCATCATGTATAACATTTGTATAGACAGGTATCATGTATAACACTTGTATAGACAGGTATCATCATGTATAACACTTGTATAGACAGGTATCATCATGTATAACACTTGTATAGACAGGTATCATATGTATAACATTTGTATAGACAGGTATCATCATGTATAACACTTGTTAGACAGGTATCATCATGTATAACACTTGTATAGACAGGTATCATCATGTATAACATTTGTATAGACAGGTATCATCATGTATAACATTTGTATAGACAGGTATCATCATGTATAACACTTGTGTAGACAGGTATCATGTGTATAACATTTGTATAGACAGGTATCATCGTGTATAACATTTGTATAGACAGGTATCATTGTGTATAACATTGTATAGACAGGTATCATGTGTATAACATTTGTATAGACAGGTATCATCATGTATAACACATTGTATAGACAGGTATCATTGTATAACACTTGTATAGACAGGTATCAATGTATAACACTTGTATAGACAGTATCATCATGTATAACATTTGTATAGACAGGTATATCATGTATAACACTTGTATAGACAGGTATCATCGTGTATAACATTTGTATAGACAGGTATCATGTATAACACTTGTATAGACAGGTATCATCATGTATAACATTTGTATAGACAGGTATCATCATGTATAACACTTGTATAGACAGGTATCATCATGTATAACATTTGTATAGACAGGTATCATTGTATAACACTTGTATAGACAGGTATCATCATGTATAACATTTGTATAGACAGGTATCATCATGTATAACACTTGTATAGACAGGTATCATCATGTATAACATTGTATAGACAGGTATCATTGTGTATAACACTTGTATAGACAGGTATCATCATGTATAACATTTGTATAGACAGGTTCATCATGTATAACATATGTATAGACAGGTATCATCATGTATAACACTTTGTATAGACAGGTATCATCATGTATAACTTTTGTATAGACAGGTAACTCATCATGTATAAACACTTGTATAGACAGGTATCATCATGTATAACACTTGTATAGACAGGTATCATTGTGTATAACATTTGTATAGACAGGTATCATTGTGTTAACATTTGTATAGACAGGTATCATCATGTATAACACTTGTATAGACAGGTATCATCATGTATAACATTTGTATAGACAGGTATCATCATGTATAACACTTGTATAGACAGGTATCATCATGTATAACATTTGTATAGACAGGTATCATCATGTATAACATTGTATAGACAGGTATCATCATGTATAACACTTGTATAGAACAGGTATCATCATGTATAACACTTGTTAGACAGGTATCATCATGTATAACATTTGTATAGACAGGTATCATCATGTATAAACACTTGTATAGAAGGTATCATCATGTATAACATTTGTATAGACAGGTATCATCATGTATAACATTGTATAGACAGGTATCATCATGTATAACACTTGTGTAGACAGGTATCATTGTTATAACATTTGTATAGACAGGTATCATGTTATAACATTTGTATAGACAGGTATCATCATGTATAACACTTGTATAGACAGGTATCATCATGTATAACATTTGTATAGACAGGTATCATTGTGTATAACATTTGTATAGACAGGTATCATCATGTATAACATTGTATAGACAGTATCATGTATAACACTTGTATAGACAGTATCTTCATGTATAACACTTGTGTAAGACAGGTATCATTGTTATAACATTGTATAGACAGGTATCATCATGTATAACATTTGTATAGACAGGTATCATGTATAACACTTGTATAGACAGGTATCATCATGTATAACATCTTGTATAGACAGGTATCATCATGTATAACATTGTATAGACAGGTATCATATGTATAACATTTGTATAGACAGGTATCATCATGTATAACACTTGTTAGACAGGTATCATCATGTATAACACTTGTATAGACAGGTATCATCATGTATAACATTTGTATAGACAGGTATCATCATGTATAACATTTGTATAGACAGGTATCATCATGTTATAACACTTATGTTAGACATGGTATCATGTGTATGAACATTTGTATAGACAGTATCATCTGTATAACATTTGTATAGACAGGTATCATTGTATAACATTTGTATAGACAGGTATCATTGTGTATAACATTGTATAGACAGGTATCATTGTGTATAACATTGTATAGACAGGTATCATTGTGTATAACATTTGTATAGACAGGTATCATTGTGTATAACATTTGTATAGACAGGTATCACATGTATAACACTTGTATAGACAGGTATCATCATGTATAACATTTGTATAGACAGGTATCATCATGTATAACATTGTATAGACAGGTATCATCATGTATAACACTTGTATAGATAGGTATTCTTTTGACTTCATCATGTATAATACATTTGTATAGACAGGTATCATCATGTATAACATTTGTATAGACAGGTATCATCATGTATAACACTTGTTAGACAGGTATCATCATGTATAACATTTGTATAGACAGGTATCACATGTATACATTGTATAGACAGTACATCATGTATAACATTTGTATAGACAGGTATCATCATGTATAACATTTGTATAGACAGGTATCATCATGTATAACATTTGTATAGACAGGTATCATCATGTATAACATTGTATAGACAGGTATCATCATGTATAACATTTTGTATAGACAGGTATCATCATGTATACATTTGTATAGACATGTATCTCATGTATAACATTGTGTAGACAGTATCATCATGTATAACATTTGTATAGACAGGTATCATCTGTATAACACTTGTGTAGACAAGTATCATTATGAATAACATTTGCATAGACAGGTATCATTGTGTATAACATTTGTATAGACAGGTATCATTGTGTATAACACTTGTGTAGACAAGTATCATTATGAATAACATTTGCATAGACAGGTGTCATTGTGTATTTGTATAATCATCACGTACAACATTTGTCAAGACAAGTATCTATTGTGTAACATTTGTGTTGACAAGTGTCATCATGCATAACATTCACATAGAGAAGTGTGTCATGCATAACATTTACATAGATAAGTGTCATCAAATAGAAATCTAAATGGTGTCAATACTCAAATAAACTGAATTGCTTGAATGGTTTGTTCCCAGGATGTGCAGTCTCGGTTATCACGGCAAGAAGAAGTGACAGCCCAGTTGCGGGATGAAAATGCCAATCTGAATCACGACATTGACCAGTTGATTTCCATTATCAGTGTGGCCAGGTCCACTGGACAGTGGGAGGTACAGGATCAGTTTGCATTCTCATAAGCTTAACTGTTTCAAAACCATTTCTTGAACCGGTTACTGAAGCACCATGGCATACTTAATGATGTGACAGTTTTGCTCATAGATTTTACGTTTTCATTTTGTATTGCTTATAGCCCAGCCGACTACTAGAGCAATATCAGGGCTAAGATTTTACCTATTGTTGAATTTCTTTATACATGAGTAATCATTGGGGTCCTAAACATTGATCGGAATCTGAGTTAGGACCTGTTCCTCATACAGAATAGAAAGTTTAATGTGTGATCAGAGACAGGACGCAGAGTCTGCAGACTTTTCACAAAAGAATGTCTTATTTCACTAAAACACCTACAGGTCTCTTTTTTCTGTACTGTGTTGTGTCCTGTTTCACTTGTATTGATGATGCTGATTGTAATGTCAGTACTGTTATGGAATTTGGTTTTGGTTTGAGGCTGAAAGATGGGGCTGTATATGCTCTAGCAACAGCCAGATCCAAGGTTTACAGACACGTTTGGCATGGGTCAGAAATTTGAGCAACACTCTCAAAGATGCATTTGTGAAGTGGATGACACTGGACTGCTTCGAGGCTGGCTGACTCAGTTGATAGAGCCATGAACTCATTATCTGATGTCTTGACTTTAATCCCAGCCTACAGCTACAGCTTATAAATAGGTTTGTTTACTGCCCACCTTAATATGCTAGTCAGCCTAGAGTGTCCCCAACAATATCAAGGTTGTGCCAGTGGATAGGTTTTTGTGCAGGTTCAAGGAGTGTGCTGTATTTTAATTGTCTTATATGGAAATACCTGAACATAGTGTTTCTGTGTTGAGCAAATTCCAATTACATTTTCGGCCAACTGGCCTTTGTCAAGCGTAAGATCACAAACAAACACCAGATACAGAAATTAGGACAAAACAGACTGAAACTTCCCTGCTGCTCTGTCCAGTGTGTGAAAAGGAATAAACTGACTGGAATGACATCATAATGTGTTTTTGAGTAAATATGATGTCTGAGCAGAAGTGAGATGAATTCTGCAACTTGAAAAGTGGTCATGCCATAACAACATTGATGCATTAGCTAAGAGTAGTGTTGGAACGTAAAGGATCCTACTGTTAAATAATGCATAAGAGAAATTATAAGATATGATTGACTGAATGGGAAAATATATAATCAAGAGGTATGGCTGATGTAAATGGATTGTGCCTTGTGCAACGAATCCAGTTTGACCTTGGAATGGGAAGAAAAAATCCAAACCAACTGTTAAGGGGCTGAAGGGAAAACCAGAGTCCCTGGAGTAAAAACCTTAGTCAGATGCAACTGGGCCTGACTTGTGAAAGGAGAATTAAAACATATTTAATTTTAAAAAATATAGTGAAATAAAACAAAATAAAATAAAATAGAAATAAAAAATAAAAAAAGGCACATGTGCAGCCACAAAGCTGAAACTTCACTGGGATGGGAAAATGGTGGTAATATGGTCTATTTCAGTAAATCACCATCGAGGTAAAACATAATGGACTAAAGGGCACATTAAAAGAAGATTGTATGCATAGATTCATCCAAGCAGTATAAGCAAAGATTATTTATGAAGGACAAGGAAGTTAATACACGATTGAGTGAATACATATGCACACACGTACACACCAAGGTAAAAGTACTTGGCAGTTGGCCAAAAATTTGCGCCTGTCTTGTTTGGTTATATTAAATACACATTCTTACTCTTTTTTCGTGTTTTTTGTGGTCCCTGTTTGCTTGAACGCAGGCAGAACACTTGTTTTGGATTTCCAATTACATTGTCAATATTTGTCCTGTATTCTCAGATTATTCAGTCTGAGAAAGAGCCATTTTGGGCAGAAAATCCCCACAGTGATGAATTTGGTTTGATGAAGTTTTGAACCTACAAACTTTCAGTCACTCAGCTGGTGCCCCAACCAATACACCACATAGGTGGTGACGGTGATACAGTTTTGCAGTGAAATAAGCAAATTTAACATGATGTGGAAAACAAAACACTTCCACTCTTCTGAGAAATGATTGTGTTTGCGTGTTCAGGGAATGACTTTCTTGATTTGTTTGTTTTTCACTGTACATGTACTTCACTGTGTTTCCACTAAAATGCTTCAGCACTTCAGCACTGAAACATAAAAAAGAAAATCAGTGACCGTGATGCATCTAGCCATCAGACTCAGCACATAGTCCTATTAAAACTGAATATGGCCTATTACACTACCTGCTACCAGGACAGATGTTTGATTGAAGTGGTGTGTTGGTGGACAACTGACGTATTGATTTCTATACCAAGTGGACAATACATTCTACTATTGTCAGATCTGATTAGTTTTCATCTTTTCTCAGAGAATGTGATAGTACTTCACCAACTTCGTGATGACATAACGCCTCTGTCAGACTGTGCAGGACTGCGATCAATGCTTTTAATTCTCTTTTAATTCACACTTTGGTGACTTTATCGTGTGCTTGCGTATTCAGTTACTTGTTTGATCAAGACTGTATCCTGTCGATTTTCTTAACCTGGACATTCTGTTCTATTAAATTTGTATTTCTGGATCCAACACTGCAATAAGTAAAACAGTGACTGTGCTGAAGACTAGGTTCATTTAGTTGAATTCAGTGATATTGTTTAAAGTTATACTTTCATGTTTTGTATGTTACAGACTGAGAATGTTCGTTTTCGGGAGATCAACGTTGATCAGGTGTTCGGCACATTGCAGGAAACTTACGCCAAACTGTAAGTCCCATTATGATTCGCCAACAAATCTGATTATATTCTAAAGGTTATTGTAATACTATATATAATTCAGTAAATTGGTGCTTCAAAGTTTACAGTTAACATTTAAGCATTGAATTGGAGGGGTGAGAAGTTGGGACTTTCAATCTGAAGACCCAGTGGCCACCCTCACAAAATCTATTTTAAACTGCAAGAAAAACTCAGTACACTTACTGACAGGAAAACCTCAACTGTAAAAAAAAAGTCCCTGGTTCAATACAGATTGTACACTTATGCATAAAGGAAGGGAAAATGCCCAGTGTCTTGTCTGGCTTGAGTTGACACCTGTTAACATTCAAGCTCACCAACAGCTGAGAGCAAAGTTGCATTATATTTTCAAGACTAGTCCGTGCAATTCTTGGAAATGTGCCAGTTCCATGCTCAATTCAAAAACATCAGATAAAAAAGTCTGGAGGGTGATAAAAAAAAACTTTCCCACAGCAGAACATATCTTCCACCTTACATCATCACCTTACCCCTTTGACTTCTGCGCCCTACCTGCCAACTAAAAAAACTTAACCCTTTGACTCCCTCATCCTATCCTCCAGTTCCTGCAGGAAGTTGGTGGATATGGTGGGGAGTCAAAGGGTTAAATTTTTGTTTTTCTACCACAGTTGACAATGCAGGATGTCTGTAGACATGGTGCAGGAGTGTAAGGGTTAAACTGAAAGACACGTAAGTGACAGAAAAAAAGGAGCAGTTACAGATTTGTTGGTCTTTTTATACACAACAGTTCCCCTGTTGCTAGCTGATTTGAGGCTTGCGCAAATAATAAAATCCATATTGTTCACTTTTCTTGCAGAGAAATGAAAATCAGATGAGTATTATTTACAAATAAATCAAATGTTGCACACATGCACATGTTTCACATGCACATGCACACACACACACATGTGCACACACACACACATACGCATACACACACACTCACACACACACACACACACACACACACACACACACACACACACACACACACACACACACACACACATGCACTCACACACACATATGCACACACATAAACACTCACACACACACACACACACACACACACACACACACACACACACACACACACACACACAACATAACACACACATACACTCCCTCATACACACACTCACACATGCATACACACACATGCACACACACGCACACACACGCACCCACGCGCACACACACACACACTCACACACACACACACACACACACACACACACACACACACACACACACACACACACACACACACACACACACACACACACACACACACACACGCACGCACGCATGCGCACACACACACACACTCACACACAGACACCACACACACACACTCACACACACACACACACACACACACACACACACACACACACACACACACACACACACACACACACACACACACACACACACACACACCACACACACACACACACACACACACACACACACATGTGCATGCACACACATTTTCTATTTTTGTTTCCTGTAGACATCCCCTGGGCACAGACTCCGTTCAGGTCCAAGAACTGCGCAGTCAGCTCCGTCGACGTGATGATAGGATCGAGACCTTGCAACAAGAAGTTCAGAGTCTTCGCATTGGACCACAGGTAACTGTATTACAGTATCTCTACAAAAACTGAAAGAGATAAATAATTTTTTTTGTAACGCACCATGCCTTATTTCTAGCAAACTGACATTTTGGAGCCAAGTTGGGAGCTTTCCTGTAAAAGGTAAAAATGTCAAATCACCTTAAGATCATATGAGAGTGAATGGTAGAGACTTGAGCTTTTTTCAAGACCAGCATTATGAGAACAATGCCAGTCTCCTTTCTTCCACAGCTTCCTAATCTTGAACAGGGTCATGTACCCATTCACAGCTGGGTGGGTACGGAGTTTATACTGAAAGCAGGAACATTGTCTTGAAAAAAACTGAAACGTAAGTCTGAAAGCTGGGCAGTGGAGAGACCTCTGAGTTGTCCCAAAAGTGGTATTATAGGCATTGTTTGTGTCCTTCCTGTGCTGTTCACAATGGTCAAAGTGGGCTTTCCCAAACACCTCACTGCATTAATTGCCTCATTATATAAACACCAAAAGGTTACAGTTAGATGGAACAGTCAGAAATGTGAATTCTTCAACATCCACAGGGGAGTCAGACAAGGTTGTAGCCTCTCACCGTATCTCTTCAACATCTACTTGGAACAAGTCATGAGAGATGCTGATATAGAAGGCATGGGCATAAAGATGGGAGGAAAAAATCTTACAAACCTGCGCTATGCCGATGATACTGTGCTGTTAGCAGACAATATTATCAGCATTAAAAGAATTCTGTAAAGGGTAGATGCAGCAGGCAAAAAGGCTGGTCTAAACTTGAACACCAAGAAAACAAAAGTGCTACATATCAAAAGCAAAGACACTGAAAACAATCATGACATCACAATTAACAAAGTTTTTTTTAGAAAATGTTAAGGATTTCAAATATCTTGGCTCAGTAAAAACTGGTGATGGAACCTGCTCCAAAGACATCAGAATAAGAATTGGAAAGGGAGAGCAAAAAAATGGTCCAGCTCAACAACATCTGGAAAGACAGAGACACACCAAGTGGCCTGAAAGTTAGAAATGTTTGATCTGGCCAGTCATGATTTATGGCTGCGAAGCCTGGATTCTGAGAAAAATTGATTGCAGAAGAATGTAGGCAGCGGAGATGTGGTTTTTATCGGAGATTACTATGTGTCAAATGGACAGATAGAAGAACTATTGAAAGTGTCCTGGAAGAACTTGATACCACCAGAAAACTACTAGCAGACATGAACAAGAGAAGATTAAGTACATTGGCCATGTGTCACGCAACGAGAACACAGACCTCCTGGCAACCGTCTTTCAAGGAAACACAGTGGCAAAAAGGAAGAAAGGCAGACCTCCAATCTCATACATCGAGAACATGACCAAAATCAGCAGTCTAAATATTCAAGAAATTGTCCACAGAAATTAAGGCAGAGCGGCCTGCAGGGAGATGGTGGTGTCTAAGTGTGCAACGGCCAACACCGAACCCGGTGACGTTGACAGGTGAGATAAGGTGAACTGTGCTGTTTGTTGTTGCTGTTGTTGTTGTTGTTGTTGTTTTCTACTGATGGATGTTTTACAAGCTTTTCACTCCATTTGCACAGGGAGAGGGAGGGCACGGTGATGAGGGAGATTATTCCATCAGCCGGCTCAAGTCAGACTTGCACAGGTTGGAGCAGCGTTCAGAGGACCTTCAGTATGAGGTGAAAATTTTACATGCACTGTTCTGGGTTTTTATTTTCATTTTCTGTGGGTTTGTTGTGGATCGTTTGTTGTTGTGGTAGTGGTTGGTGGTTGTGTGTATGTCTGTGTGTTTTTGTGTGTGTGTGTGTGTGTATGTGCGCGCAAGCACATGCGTGTGTGTGTGTCTGTGTTTGTGTATGTGTGTGTGTTTGTGGGTGTGTATGTGTGTGTGTGTGCATGTTTGTATGTATGTGTGTGTGCATGTGTGTGTTTGTCTGTTTGTCTGTTTGTGTTTATTGTTTTCTTGTGTTGGTTTTTGTTGTTGATGTTGGAGTTGTTTGTTTTTCAGATGGTCATTATTTTTTTGTTTGTTTGTTTTAAAATTAGAGATGTCTGGAGTGTTTAGAGTGAGGTGTGCAGTTTACACATAATCTGTCTGGTGGAAAATGACAGGGGAAAAAACCTACAGACAGATTGATACAGTGTTACACATCATTTGTCAGTAAACATACTGGTAATAAAATGACAGAAAAAAAAACCTTACAGATAGATACAATGTTACACATCATTTGTCAGTAAACATACTGGTGATATTGGCACAACCACAGATCCAGACGCGGGACAGGAAGTTGGCAGCGCTGCAGACGCAGGTGAACGATCTGACCAAAGAGCTGGCGGTGAAGGAAGCAGAGAACAACAACCATGTGCAGACGGTCAAGATGTTGCAGGACAAACACCGCTCCAACAGCAGTGAGGTGAGGGGAAGGGGGCAGAGTAAAATAGTAAATGCATTTTTCATTTGGTTGATGGTGGTGGTTGAAACTGTGGAGATTTTGTGTAGCTTTCTTTTTTCTTTCTTTTTTTTTCTTTTCTTTTCTTTTCTTTTCTTTTTTTTTTTTTTTTTCAGAGTTCTGATTTGTTGATTTATATGTTATCAAGCTTGTCAGTTTCTTACTGCTTCAGCAATAGTTATCACAATCTAAGTTGCCTTTTTCTTTGACGTGAACATTGCTTATTTGGATGGAAGTGTTCATGGTTTTTGTTGAGCGTAGGTTATGACTTGGATCCATAATTGTGCACATAATCTGTGACTCTCCTGAAACACTTTTCTCCCATAAGCAAGCATATATTCTGATACACAAGTGCGCATGCACGTGCGTTCACACACACAGACACACAGAGACACACACAGAGACACACACAGACACACACAGAGACACACACAGACACATGGACACACACAGACACACACAGACACAGACACACACACACACACACACACACACACACACACACACACACACACACACACACACACACACACACACACCACACACACACACACACACACCACACACAACCAATTTTTGTAACAACAAAAACATCCTTTTTTGAAGTTGGAGTTTAAAAAGTAGACAACTTTCATCAGCTCTGACATGCCATGGGCACGCAACGTAAAGATCTAGTTTGAGATAAAATAGTTTTTATCAATGTTTCAGCGGAGGAGATTGCCGTATTTTGATGACTTTATGGTGAGATGTTTACCGTGTGCCGTGTGACACCGGGATGTTTTCTAATTGTTTTTTGTAATGTCACATTAATTTGTTGTGGCTGCTTTTATTGTTGTTGTTTTGGCATTTATTTGTGCTTAGATTTGATTTTATCAAGATTTTGCGCTATATAAATAAAATATATTATTATATGAAGAATGCCTGTTTGATGATAGTTTGAAATGCATGTCTGCTCACATCCCAACTGTTGTTTTAGCATTGATTTGCGACATGAAGAATGCCTGTTTGATGATAGTTTGAAATGCATGTCTGCTCACATCCCAACTGTTGTTTTGGCACTGATTTGCGACATGAAGAATGCCTGTTTGATGATAGTTTGAAATGCATGTCTGCTCACATCCCAGCTGTTGTTTTGGCACTGATTTGCGACATGAAGAATGCCTGTTTGATGATAGTTTGAAATGCATGTCTGCTCACATCCCAACTGTTGTTTTGGCACTGATTTGCGACATGAAGAATGCCTGTTTGATGATAGTTTGAAATGCATGTTTGAAATGCATGTCTGCTCACATCCCAACTGTTCTCACATTCTGTCTCTCTTTAGGTTATGAATACATTCAAGTTATTGTGAGTAAACAGAAACTACTTCACAGCGTACTTAACAATCCTGGGTTCTTGTTTCACAGTTGTTAAGCTTTAGGTGTATGGAACTGTTAAATTGTGTGACATTTTAATTCCTGCCCTTTTCGTCCTCATGAAAATATTTACAACCTCCTGTTGTGTACTCATGTTCATGGTTAGATTCATGGACATGTTTTCTGGATTGCCAGTACACTTTACATAAAAAAGGCTGCTGCATTGCAGGATCTGTAGATTTTGTTTTTGACAAGCTTTCACTTCTTTCGGTCTGTAGATGCAGTTTTACTTGATCACTCAAATACATGCACATCAGCTTGTGCCCATTGTCAAGTGATGTATCTGTTAGCGATTTTTTTCATACATGGTTTACAATTTTTGTGCAGTTCTCAATTCTTTGGTGGACTACAGTGCAGTATTTTCTTCTGAATCTCTTGCGACTTTTCTTGTGGGATGTTAGTAAATCCATTTTTAATTAAATGGAAATGTTATATATACAAACTGCCCGCAATGTCCTTACAAGCACTACTGGCCACATAATGTGAACTAATCGAGTTGTAGTTCACACATGTTAATGACTAGCACAGTGATGTCAAAATGGGAAAAGTAGGGTTTGAGGTAAAGCCAGAAACTTATTAGAAATGAAAAATGCAGATCTCGCAAAAGAACCAAAAGGTATTCATGGTTTTAAATATTTCAAGGTTGTGTTGAGATGTTGCTAGTATTTCAGCAGTGTCAGTTTTCATCAGAATTGGTTCTGCCTTTGCTGTGGTTCCTTCCAGAGATTTTGAATATGACGTGAGGGTCCAACCTGTGTGTGTATAATTTTACACAGTATAACCTTTTTCACGCTGAGTCAGTGAAGATAATATTTGTCCTGCGTTACTGAATTCATGGAGGCAGACACAAGAAGATCATTCATAAGGAAGATAAGGAAAAGACAGGCAATATTTGTCAGCCATTTTATGAGGAAAGGGGAATTGAAGCACCTGGTCACAACAGGAAAGGTGGAGGGAAAGAGAGCACCAGGTAGACCCAGGGAGAAGATATTGGACGGACTTGCAGAGTGGCTGAAGACAAAGAGGGTGGAAGAGATGCTTGAGGCAACAAGAAATAGAAACAGATGGAAGGCCATGATCGCCAATGCCATGTGGCAAGGCACCTGATGATGATGATGATGACTGAATTCAGTGGTGATTGCTAATTTACTGTCAATCTTGAATTGTCTTACTCTTCATTCTTGATGCAAATTAAATACATTCTCCAATACAGTGCCTAAACAGTAATCATATATAATATTCACAGATAAACAAAACTGTGTACAAGTATATTGGATTGTCTTAAAGAATATGTTTAAGATACATGAAAATCCTTTTACTTTTTTGGTTTTAGCTGCTACATAGATGTAGGTAGATGTCAGTGTGGAAATTCATGAATGCCTTTTTTGTGTTGTGATGCATCAGACAGTGTTTGCTATGAATGCACTTTGTGAATGGTTCTCATGCTGGCATCTGAGATGGATAAAGTACTGAACACAGTTTGGAATGTTTGAATGGTGGTTGTGTTAATAACTGTATTGTTTTATGTGTTATTCAACAATAACAAAAGCAGAAAATCTTAGACTTATTTTTTGCAGCTTACTGCCAAAAGTCTGGAATTTTCAAGTTTCAAGTCTGGAGTTTTTCAAGTCTTTAGAAATACATACATAATTCTTTTTTTTTTTTTCAAAGATCATTGCATTTGGGGAGGCTACCATTGTGCTCACCTTTTTCTTTCTGTCCCATTTTCTATGCGATCATTAATGGCCACAGAAGCTGCCTGGCACAGTTTTTGTTTTGTTTTTGGTTGTTGTTTTTTTACAATGTGATGATGATGTCGATGAGGATGATAATCATGGTGCTATGAAGTTCCATCTTGGACTGAGACTGCGTGACAGGGCTGTGCTCTACGCTTACTATCATAATATATCCTGGCGTTAACCAGGCCCGAGAGATACAGACACCTGCAGTGCTGGTCAGAAGATTTGAGCAACACCCTCAATGATGCATCTGTGAAGTGGATGAGACTCGACTGTGTGGTCCCAGTCTTCCCAATGAGCCCAAAGCACACCCAACTCTGGGTAGGAACTGGTTAGAGCCGAAAAATCCCACGATGATATAGTTTTGAAGGGAATGATGGGGATTCGAACCCCCAACCTTCCAGTTGGTAGTCCATTGCATTAACCACTACACCACGGTGACTGGTACATGCATGATCTTGTAATTTCAAAATTTGTGTTTGATGTGTTCGATCTTAGCTTCCTGGCAGAGTTTTGTGTGGTTGAAATGTAATGTTTATGGCTGGTGGGAATGTGGAATAATGAATGTTGTGAATAAGCTTCATGGTTGTTTTATGAGAGTAATTTTGCATGTGTAAGCAAGAAATGTACAGGAGACAGTAAAACATTTGCCTGAAGGACTGTTGTCTTGATTGATCATTCATAGACTACCTGTATCATGGTCTAAGTCTTTGTTATCTTTCATCCATTGTGAAAGGTGTATTGCTGTCATTGTTTTGTCAGATGTTTTGACTGCATGTGAATTGTGTAGGAATGATCAGATTGGAAGAAGCCTGATTGTAATACTAACAAAGTTCAAATCCTAATAGATCCTTTGACCCCAGTGAAGGCGTGGAGGAGAACAGCAGATAAACAAAAGTCTAATATAATCAGTATGTACATGTAGTATCAAAGAGACAGAAATACATTTTAAATTACCTTAAGATATTCAGATGTTTAGAATAAAACTGTACAGCTGTGAAAATGTTGATAAATTTTTGCTGATTTCAGTTGATTGTTTTCCCTTGCAAGTATGAAGTTAAACAGTGAAAAAAATGTTTTCGCGTTCTGTGGAATAAACATCAGTTGATTAGCATAGTGAATTTGGGACATTTGAAAATGAAATGAAGCTTATCACAAAAAGCATTGTGATCCCAAAGCTTACATATTATGCATTTTCCTTTAAGTTTATTCCTTCGCATCTAACTATTTCAGTGATAAATGTAAAAGGAACAACATAGATATTTGGTAACTGTATATTTCCCTTTTCCAAATTTTAAAAAAGTTTGAATACAATAATTATGCATTTACTGTTGTTTTCCACAGCTGTTATCCTGTCTTTCTGATAATCAGTCTGAACTCTGGAAGTAATATTTTTGCAGAATTTGGATTTGTTCCCAGAGCTTTGAATGCCTTTTGTTTATGTTATTCTTAATGACCTCTTGTTCAGTTTCATTCAGTTTCTTTTTTTTCTGAGATTAACTTTGTTCATAATTTTGATTGTAGTGTCATGAATCGTTTTACTCTAAAAACAATAGATAGCTTGAGAAGTTTGTATCAGGTGATGTTGTGTTGTGTGTGTGTGTGTGTGTGTGTGTGTGTGTGTGTGTGTGTGTGTGAGCGTTCTGAATTTTTTTTTTTGGTTTTTTTTTTTGGTGTTGTATGAGTGTTGCTTTACCCACATTGTGCGTACTGGGGTCTACATTTGATGCACATGCTTGATGTTTTCACATTTCCATAAACCACCGGACACTGACATAACTCACAGTATCTTTTACACACATGCTTGATGTTCTTTGTGCTTATGCACATGAAGGGAATTTAGATACTAATAGATCTGCACAGATGTTGACCTGTCCAGTTGGAAAAATCTCCACCTTTTACTCTGTGTTAACCCTTTGACTCCCACACCATAACCGCCAACTGCAAAAACTTAACTCTTTGACTCCCTTACCCTGTCCACAAGCTTCCTGCAGGAAGCCGGTGGAAATGGTGAGAGAATCAAAGGGTCAAGTTTTTGCTTGCCAGCATGGTTGACGAGACAGGATGCTGGTGGAAAAAGTGCGGGAATCAGAGGGTTAAACTTTGCTGCAGAATTGCATTTCATGTCTATAATAAACATAACTTGTATTTGAGATGCAGCAGATTTTAATATGCAAGGAAGATGATTATTTTCATCTCAAGGTATGGGCAGTCATATCGGTTTTGTACTCAAGGTGAGGGAAGTCAAGACTTTCTTTTATCCTGCAGTCACACTATGAAAGATTGTTGAGATGATTTGCAGGTTTTGTGTAATAGTTATACATGGGTGTCTGCTTGCTTGAAATGTAAAGTGGCTGTTGTACCTGGCATCCATCCTGTACTTCGGTTGTGTTCAACAAGAAGACTGTGATCTTCCTCGATTCTTAGAGGATTGGGATCACACAAGAGACAGAGAGAGAGCAAAGTATGGATTGGACAATGTTAACATGGATTTTATCAAAGAAAATTTGCAGTTTTGAGGATGCCCTTTGCTTGAATGAAATTCGTTTTTATATACATGGTAGTGCATCAGAAATGTCTTATAGAGCAAGATGAAACACATCGAAAGGTGTTTTGAAAAACGTCATTCTCATATAATTGTGAAGTTGTGTGGTGGGTTGTCATGTTAGTCATTTGACTAGACGAGTATATGAATGATGGCTGGAAATTGTTTTCTGACCTTGTCATTAAAAAGAGTGAGGAAACCTATCATCATCATCAGCATCATCGTCATCATCATTATCATCATTATTACCATCATCTTCATCGTCATGTGCTATGCTGCAGGGCGTTGGTGATCATGACCCTCCATACGAACTTATCTTTTGTCTCTGCAGGTATATCTCCACCCTTTTTGCCCTGCACCCACTCTGCAAAACTGTCAAATATTCTCGCCTAGTGTCTACCTGGTGCTCTTTTCCCCTGTAGCTTTCATGTAGTGACTAGGAGCTCAAATTTATCTTGCCTCATGAAATGTCCTTTCAGTGTTGCTGGTCTTTTCCTAACCTTCTTCATTAATGTTCTTTTTGTGTTTGCTTCTTTCAGGACTGTTTCGTTTGTTTTCTGTTGTCTGGTGTCAAAAATTTCGTTTGGGAGGACTGTTACTTTTTCAATACCAAATTCATCTAGAGCTTCTATCATTTCTATGGTAATCTCTCATTATTAATGGTGTTCAAAGTTCTTTCTCGTGATGTGTTCCTCCCTTCTGTCATCATCAAAAAGGTCCTCAGTGTGTCTCCCCATTTATCTAATATTTTATCTTTAACCATAATAATCATACCATCTTTTGAATTTAGGCAACTAGTAAATGGCATGTCTTTTTCCTGTGAGGAATTTCTTCAGTATATTTCTACATAAACTTAGGGTCTGTTTTGTGTCGGTCTTCTCTTTCTTTGTACTTTGTTTCTAGCCAAGCTTCCCTAGCTTCATTGCACTTATTCCTGATTTCCTGACATCTGTCTTTAAGAGTCCAAGATATAGTTTGATGTTATTTTTGGTTTGTTTTCTTGTCTTTGTTTCAGCCTAAATTTTCCATTACAGGATTATATCACTGTGCAGTCTGTGCCTAGTAATGTTTTTGCTATCTGAAAGAATTTCTAATCCCTTATTTATCAGGATTGTTTTTCTTATGCTGTCTCCTGGATTCATGCATGTCCATTTTCTTCTGTTAAGTTGCTCAGTCCAGTATTTCCTATTATGAATTCATTTACTTGTGCCCACTCAACAAGTTTTCTCTCCCCTTTCATTTTGCGTGCCCAAGCCATGAGGTCCAACCATGTCGTTTACTTTTCCTGTCCCACTTTAACGTTAAAATCTCCCATTATGATTATAACATCCTGTGATTTACATTGAGTCTTGGCTGTCTCTAATTCTACATAGAAGTTGTTAATTTCATCTTCAGTACTTGCAGATGTGGGTGGATATGCTTGGACGGTGTTGATATTAAATGGCTTACCCTCCAGTCTGAGTAGTAAAAAGTGGTCTGACATAGCCCAATATCCTTTGATAGACTTTGACTTCTCATTGTCCATTATGATACCTTGACTTGTCGTTGTCCATTATGATATCTTGATTTGTCGTTGTCCATTATGATACCTTGACTTGACGTTGTCCGTTATGATACCTTGACTTGTTGTCCGTTATGATACCTACCCCTCTTTTATGTGTCTCATCCAGAATATATAATTTTATGTTTGCCCATTGTTATTATACCTTTATACCTACTCCCCTCCATCTCACCTGTCCTAGTCCTAAAATATTGATGTTCAATCTTTCCATTTCTATCTTGACATTTTCTAGTTTTCTTTTCTGGAGCATTGTTCTGACATTCCATGTTGCAATTCTTATATTTTTCAATCTGTTTCCAGTAGCTTGGTTACAGTCTGGTGTCTCCTGCTTGACATCAGTTCCCCTACCAGATGAAGGTGCTCCAGTGGAGCCTCTATCATGTTGTTCATTTTGATTTTAGTAATGTGTCAAGCCATGATGTTCTTGATTATGTGGTGGTTTTCCATTGCCTTCCATCAAGTTTTGTTCAGACTCCACTGGCCCTTTTTGTTCTCATAACTACCCACAAGGCAGTGGTGGCTGATTGTCTGTTGAGAGTTTACTCCCTTAACTTTGGTCTCTCCTGAGACAACCAACAAGGCAGTGGTGATTTTCTGTTGAGAGTTTACTCCTTTAACTTTGGTCTCTCCTGAGACAACCAACAGGGCAGTGGTGATTTTCTGTTGAGAGTTTACTCCCTTAACTTTGGTCTCTCCTGTGACAACCACAAGACAGTGGTATTTACCCATAGCTGTCATCAGCAGGGTCCAAATGTGACTGCCAGCCACAAGCTCACAAGCTCCTCCTGAAGTCTTCATCAGATGGAGGGAGGGGTCTTCTGCTGCATTTTGAAATAAGCTGAGCGTCCTGTCCTTGCAACTGACAGTTTCTTTTCTTTTTTCTTTTTTTAATATTTTTTTCCAAAGTAGCCAGTGCATCCAGTTGGTTAGAGCGCCATACTGATTACACACAAGCCCTGGGTTCAACTCTGATGAGCCACAGGTTGATTTTTTTAATTTTTTTTTATCAAACTGGCCAACCCTGTTCATCGAGTCAAGATCTGATGGCTCAGAGTTCAATTCCAGCGTGCAACACACAAAACTTGGCAAGTTCCCTGCACGCATAAATGCTCTGATCATTCTGGTGATGTCAGCTAGTGTTTCATGGATCCTTTCCTCCCCAGGTTCAAGGAGTCTGCACATGTGGGTGAAGCACATATGGAATTGCGTGAGTGGGATGAATCCCTCTTGATGAATGAATTTTGTGCATTGTTTGCAGGCCAGTAAGTCAGAAGACACGATACGACAGCTGAGGGCTGAGCTAGCCTCCATCCGAGACCAGCACTCCCAGTCTGTGCATGATGTGAGTATGATCATTGTTGTTTGTGCGTTAACTTTTTTCACAGTGCATTGCTCATTATCATGTGCATATTGCAAGCAGTTCGTGTATCCTTGAACCCCCTGTGGGGATGCCGGGGGCTCTTTCAATATGGATGGTATCCCCACTGTGTAATTGTGTGCTGGGAGTTTCCTCTTTTCTGTCACTGTCTTTGTTTCTGCCTTGTTTTTCTTTTCTTTCTCTCATTTCTTTCTATCGGTTTTTGCCTTGCTTGTTGAGTCACCTGTATGTGTTCAATAAAGTCTTTACATACTTTTTCTTAGAATTGATAATTGGGCACATGTATTAAGTGCATTTTTGGCTCTAGGTAGGTAAGGTATGCGGAAGCAATTTTAGGTAATTTATGCCTGTTTTTGTATATGTTTTGGTGTCGTTATGTATGCTTAACTTTTTTATTCGGGTGTGTTTTTTAAATCCCCTTTGCAATAAATTAGACGGAATGGTCAGTGCCGGGGGGCATGTCCTTAGATTATGTGCGCGGATGCATTGATATGCGTACTAAATTTTCTTTTCCTTTTTTTGCCTGTTGAAGTTTTGTATGTTTTGAAGTGGTTATAGCTTTGGTATGGCTCTTTGCATTCAGCTAGGCTTTAAACAATAACAGTAACAAGGTAGAAAGAAACTCTAGGGAGAGCTAGACAACAGAAGGTCTTCAGAGAAGTAACCCCCTTTAGACAAGTGTTTCGGCCCTGAATTCCTTACACTCTCGGGGGGTCGGGCCACATCCAGGTCATGACTCCCGGATGCCCTTCTGCTGTTGTCTATTTTTTTTTTTTTTTTTTTTTTTTTTTTCCCACGCCGGGGATCGAACCTGGGCGATTCTGCGCTTCAGAACTGCGGTACGCGGTTTTACCAATGTGCTAACGGGGCACACATCATCTGTAGGGAATTTAATCCTTATGAAGTTCACTTTTTTCGTTCCTCCTTGCCCAGATCCAGCTTGAGCTCCTTTCTGCTGCCTCTGCCATCGCTTTAAGGGCTCTAGTCCTCTTCTTCCCAGAAATGGCGAGTTGTTTCATGAGATCATAAGCGGAGGTGCCCACAAACCCTCTTGCCCCAACCTCTATGGCGAAGATTTTGACCCGCAGACCTGCTTTCTTCAGGGTGCTGGCAAGACCGGCGTATTTTTCGGTCTTGTAGATATGTGCTTCTTCCATTCTGCTTTCGTATGGCACAGTGAGTTCTATCAGAATCACTTGTTTCGAGGAGTCAGAGTGGAGAGCGATGTCTGGTCTCATGCCTGTCTTGCTGATGACATCTGGGTAATTTCTCCACTCTGGGAGGTCTGCTGTACACTCCCAGTCGACTGCTCCATCCAGAAGACCCTTTGGCAATGTGCTGGTTGTCATTATTATTATTACATGAATAAACGCCTTTCCATAAAATGCTCAACGCGTTTTACATAAAATCTTAATTAAAACATGCATTACAAATAGAAGCTGAATAAGACATTTAACTAATTAAAACAAATCAGAGAGCATACAAAGATATTCCAACATATCATGTTCACGTTCACAACACACACACACACACACACACACACACACGCACACACACACACACACACACACACACACACACACACACACACACACACACACACACACACACACACACACCCATACACACACACAAAAATTAAAATTAAAATATATAATCAGAAGAATAAACTTAAAAAAACACCAATAATAGACACAGTCATGCCAAGGACTAGAAAAGGTTAAAAACAGTCATTTTGTACTTCAGCACCAATGCCGTGGAAGTTACTCTGCAACCAGATACTTTTGAAAAAGATGGGTTTTAAGTTCCTTTCTGAAGGTTAAGTAACTATGTTGTTTTCTCAGGTTGAGTGGCAGATTGTTCCATACTGAAGGACCAAAAACAGAGAAAGCGCGTTTGCCAACTGTGGAGAGAGAAAAACGTGGTTCGACTAGTTGAAAAGAATCTCCAGAACGAAGGGTTCGAGTCGGTACATAATGTTGGATCAGTTCAGAAAGATATGGTGGTGCAGTGACTGTATCACTTAGACAGCGGAAACAGAGGCAAGCAATCTTGAAGTCTATTCTGGCTTTGATGGGGAGCCAGTGAAGGGATTTCAGCAGTGGATTTGGACTGTCAGATTGTTTCTTGTGCAGGATAAGGCGGGCTGCATTATTCTGAATGACCTGAAGCTTTCTAAGTTTGTCATCAGGTAAGCCAGCTAAGAGAGAATTACAGTAATCTAATCTTGACAAAATAAAACAAACTGCAAGCTTCCTCACGGCATCGGTGGTGAGGTAAGGACGAATCTTTGCAATCCTACGGAGCTGAAAGTTTAGGCTACGGCAAAGATTGTTGATATACGCGTCCATTGTTAATGATTCGTCAAGAAACACTCCAAGATTTCTAACAGATGGTGCAAAAGAAAGACTGCAGCCACAGATTGTCATTGTGCATGTTGGTGTTTGTTGTAGTTTATGTTTAGTACCGATTTTTATCAGTTCAGTTTTATCTTCATTCATTTTAAGCTTGTTTGTCATCATCCAGTCACCGACAGCCTCAATACCAGATTGTAAATTGCCAAGCAATGCTGGAAACTCGGCTGGGATGTTGGAATCATACAATTGTGAATCGTCGGCGAAGAAGTGATAGCGAAGACCTGATCGACTTATCACCTGACTCAGAGGCTTGGTGTACATTACGAACAAGACAGGCCCTAACACTGAGCCTTGTGGGACTCCAAACCTGAGCACTGATGGAGAGGAATGATACTTTCCTAAAACAACAGATTGAGTACGGTCCTTAAGGTAGGACCGAAACCAGTCCAAAACGATTGCAGAGCAACCATATGTGGTATGCAGTCTGTTGATAAGTATGTTATGGTCTATTGTATCAAAGGCAGCAGACAAATCCTTTCGGGCCAGACCTGTTTCCCTCCTGCTTTGTAGAACGTTGTCATAGCAATTGGTGCGTTTGGGGTCGTGGTTTTTTCGCTAACCACATCTGTGATCACTTTCAGAACTTGGTTGTGCCTCCATGGCTTCCTTGGGCTAGCGCTACTTTGCAAGAGCTTAGGACATGTTCCACTGTTTGTTTCTTCTGACAGAGCGGACATGCTGGGTCGTCTGCTTTCCCCCATTTCACTAAGTTTGCATTCGAGGGGAGCAGGTCATATACAGATCTGAGGAGGAAGCTTATCCTTAGAGGAGCCATGTGCCACATATCGTTCCAGCTGAGACTTCTTTGGAGTGCACTGTCCCATGTTGTCCATTGCCCCTGTTGACCTTGCTGGACTGCCTTCTGCACTCTTTTGACATCTTCTTCTTCCTTCAACTCCTGTATGATCATGTCTCTTTTTTCCTTCCCTTTGGCTTTGGACCACCACTGCATTTTTGTTGCTCCCAGTCCCTGTCTGTTGGTTTGCGTGTGTCCAATTATTTCTTTGATGCTGAGGTTTCTCTTGGCATTGTTTACAGCCTCTTGGACTTTCCACTTTCTGCCAGTTCTCAGTTTTGGATGAACTGCTCTCACGATATTGTCCTCCGATTCCTCCAGCATGCTCAACAGTCTTGCTTTTCCAACTTTGTATTCCTCCACTATGGATTTCAGAGGTAGCTTCAGCATTGCTTGACGACAGTAGAATGCAACATCAGTGTATCCTTGCAGAACTCAGAAGTGTGTGTATCAAGGATTGACAGCTGTGATGAATATTCATGTAAATGAGACAGTGATGTGCATAAAAATTAAACATGTAGTGCTGTATATTTAATGAAGTGATGTGCATCCAAATTAAACATGTAGTGCTGTATATTTAATGAAGTGATGTGCATCCATATTAAACATGTAGTGCTGTATATTTAATAAAGCGATGTGCATCCAAATTAAACATGTAGTGCTGTATATTTAATGAAGTGATGTGCATCCAAATTAAACATGTAGTGCTGTATATTTAATGAAGTGATGTGCATCCAAATTAAACATGTAGTGCTGTATATTTAATGAAGTGATGTGCATCCATATTAAACATGTAGTGCTGTATATTTAATAAAGCGATGTGCATCCAAATTAAACATGTAGTGCTGTATATTTAATGAAGTGATGTGCATCCAAATTAAACATGTAGTGCTGTATATTTAATGAAGCGATGCGCATCCAAATTAGACATGTAGTGCTGTATGTTTAATGAAGTGATGTGCATCCAAATTAAACATGTAGTGCTGTATATTTAATGAAGCGATGTGCATCCAAATTAAACATGTAGTGCTGTATATTTAATGAAGCGATGTGCATCCAAATTAAACATGTAGTGCTGTATATTTAATGAAGCGATGTGCATCCAAATTAAACATGTAGTGCTGTATATTTAATGAAGCGATGTGCATCCAAATTAAACATGTAGTGCTGTATATTTAATGAAGTGATGTGCATCCAAATTAAACATGTAGTGCTGTATATTTAATGAAGTGATGTGCATCCAAATTAAACATGTAGTGCTGTATGTTTAATGAAGCGATGTGCATCCAAATTAGACATGTAGTGCTGTATATTTAATGAAGCGATGTGCATCCAAATTAAACATGTAGTGCTGTATATTTAATGAAGCGATGTGCATCCAAATTAAACATGTAGTGCTGTATATTTAATTGAGTGGGTAAGATGCCAGACTTCCAGTCAGAAGGTCTGGGGTTGATTCTGCTTGGTAACACCCACCTGGTGGATAAAAGGGGGGGGGAGGGGCCAGATTATTCCAGTCTCCCAGGTCTACATCAGTGTGGACCTTTTTGTGCATAAACCCTGAGGCCTCATGCATAACAACAGATATGCTTGTTAACCCTTTGACTCCCACACCCATTCCACCAGCATCCTGCATTGCCAACTGTGCTAGCAAAGCAAAAACGTAACCCTTTGACAGGAAGCTGGTGGATGGGATGAGGGAATCAAAGGGTTACGTTTTTGAAGTTGATGGATAGGGTGCGGGAGTCAAATGGTTAAAGATCCTGTAAGTAATGTGAGTGTCTGGTGGCTTGTGGAAACATGAAAACACCCAGCATGCACACCCACTAAAGACTGAGTATGCAGTCTGTGCAGCAACATACCTTCTGCAGAGTGTGGGCAAAACAACATGCATACCCGCATTTGAGGAAAATTGGAATGCTAAAAAAAAGTCATTTGAAATGATTGGACATATTAGATATGTGCTTATTCATATATTTTAGCTCCAAGACAAGAAAGTTTCCGTTGAATATCCCTGGAATCTGTAAGAAAACCGATCACTATTTTGCATGGTATACTGTTGAACTTTGACCATGGAAAACTCTGTATGTGTGTGTTTGTGTTTGTGTATGTGTGTGTGTGTGTGTGTTTGTGTGTGTGTGTGTGTGTGTGTGTGGTGTGTGTGTGTGTGTGTGTTTGTGATGTTGTGTTACAGATGTCACATTATGAAAGGCGAATCAGTACTCTGGAAGCGGAGCTCAGAGATTCCAAAGAACACCGCAGGAAAGCTTTGGATGAGGTGGGTAAATTGGCAGTTTAAATTATCCACAATCTTTCACAGTTCTTCGATCCCAGAAAAACTTATTTTCTTGACATTGGCCATCGGCTTGAAATTTATGAAATGATAATGTGGGTGAAATTTATGAAAGAATAATGTGGGTGAAATTTATGAAATGATTATGTGGGTGAAATTTATGAAACGATAATGTGGGTGAAATTTATAAAATGATAAATGTGGGTGAAATTTATAAAATGATAATGTGGGAAGTCACCCCTGGTTTTGCAGATTAATGCATTGACTTCCACACCCTTTCCACCAACTGCAAAAAGTTAATCCTTTGACTTCCTTATCCTATCCCCCAGCTTCCTGCAGGAAGCTGGGGATAGGGTGAGGAGTCAAAGGGTTAGGTGTTTGCTTTGCTTGCATGATTGACAATGCAGGATGTTGATGGACAGGTTTTTTTTTTCCCTGTCGAAGTCTTGTATATGTTTTGAAGCGGTTATAGACCTGAAATGGCTCTATACAGTCGGCTGGGCTTTAAACAAACAAACAAAAACTAAATTTGTTTTGAAAGAATGTCGTTTATTTTGTTTACATTTACAGATTGGAGCTCTGCAGGAGAGAGTTCGTGAAAGTCAGTTATCCACGCATGACCATCATGAGATTCTGAAGTCGGAGTTGCGGCGGCGCGATGACACAATACAGACCTTGAGACGAGATGTTCTGAATCTGCAGGAGAAAAGGGATGCTGCTGTTGCTGAGGCATGTTGCTTTTACTTGTCTGATTTATTAGGATTATGATTCACTGACATTCAGCCATATGTTTTAATTATATTAAGGGAATAGAGTCTTATTACTCATTATGCCTATTATATTGCCATTGTCAATATGCCAGCATTTCATCTTGTTGTTTGACATTGTTATAGTAACACACTATATTCTTCAAAATCTTTTTGGTACTGTGACTTTTGTTTATTAACCAACCCTAGGCTAGTTTATTTTTGCCATGTACAGATGTTGATACTAAAGTGAGTGCATGTCAGCTTTGAACATTGGCTGATTCTTGAATTTATTTGAGAACAAGAAGTCATTTTGCACTTGAAAATAAGAAGTGCTTTAAACTGAATGTTAGGAACAATTCAGTAGACTTTATCTGCTTGTCTTCAAACCTCTGTGGATGAACATATGTGACATAGCATGGGAAAACTCGGCTAAAGACATGACCAGCCAAGCATAGCTGTTGCTAAGAACAGCTGGATAGGGTCAAAATGGGGTCAACAAAGATCTTTCCATATTTCTAATCTTCAAAGTTTTATTATGTCCTATAATTGAAAACACCCTTAAAAAAAAAATTTTTAATTAAAACTTTCTTTTTCCACAATTTTATGAATGTATTTTTTCCTTTGTCTAAAACACATTCACAAAGTTCAGTGCGTCCGACAAAAAAACAAAAAACAAAAAAAAACAAACAAAAACAAAAAAAACTGTACTATAGATTAATTCTACTTTTAGCATGTCGGTTTGTAAACTTTGAAATTTTAAATTGGGTTAAGAACTGAAAATGAAAATTTTGCAATTCAGCTTGGTTTTTGTGCTGCTGGATCACAGATGTTGACTTTGCATTTAAGGGGGTTAACAAAGGATTTTCTGTAAACTTTAGAGACTAATGAAAGTTTTTTCTCTAACCTCTGGGGATTGGTATCTGTTCTGTCTGTAGTTCACTTTCTGTACCAAATAGAACATTATGCAGTCTCTCATGCTGCAAGCGGTAAGTTGCACCTGTATATGCCCCATGATTAGACTGCCATTAGCTCACACTCCTTGTCCTTCTTCTAACTAGTCGGATCACCAGTTGAGAAAAGCGGACATTGCAGAAGAACAACTGAGACGATCAGAGGAGGAGGTAACATTTGTTTGGGTGATGTTTACTGACTTCCACCAGCTAACAGATGCATGCCTGTCCCACTGCACTGGTCTTTGTGTGTTGTTGATGGTTCCTTCTTTTGTTTTGCACCCCTACTGTCTTCTGCTTACTTTGGTTTTGCCGCCATCAAGTGTAAACCTTTCACAGCCTTAACAAGTTGAACGTGTATGGCTTAGCTTGTTGCCAAAGCCGTATGTGCGATATGTGTTGAAAAATGATATATTAACTTTCAGATTGAAAAATGATATATTAACTTTCAGATTGAAAAATGATATATTAACTTTCAGATTGAAAAATGATATATTAACTTTCAGATCATTCTTTCTTTCTCTGAACGTTAAACACAAGTATTAAAAGGACATCAGTAAATGTGACTTAGTATTGAACTAGAGAAAAGAATATTGATACTGGAAAGAAAAAGACAAGGGAGGAAGAGGGAGAGAGAGAACACCAATGTGAATGTGATTTATTCACTGTAGGCCTAAGTCTTTTGTTGAAGGGGGTTATACATGTGAAACATTAACCTTCCCCATACATCATGTGTCTAAAATGACCCACAGTCATGATTTTCACGTGATAACTAAGTCAGTTTTTAAGCTACCTTCACAAACTTTTACAACTTTGTCAGTAAAGCATTGCCCCAAGTCTGTACCAAAAACTGTTTGTTAGTGTTGAGGAAAAGAGTGGAAGATAGCAGTAACTAAATTCAAGGTTCGGGGGTTCTTTCCCTGTTGAGGCCTTGACTTTTCTCCTCAGTTTGACTGGAAAATCAAACTTAATGTCTAGTCCTTCAGAAAGGCATGAAAAACAGGTCGGATCTGTGTGCCTTCTGGCTGCACATGCTGAAAATCCCATGTCAGTTGAAAACAGTGAAGAGCAGAGCATTCGCCCAGTTGTCATGGTATGAAACATTGGAGAGATAAGTTCATTTCTCAAGTCCCTCCCCTTGAAGTCCAATCAGTCTTCTTACTGTTTTAAAGTCTTGGTTTTAAAAAAAAATGGGTGGCACTGGACTGCGGTGACATGCTCACAATTGGAAGAGCAGCCTGAGTTTCACATGATAAATCCATTATGATAGAAAACAAAAATGAAATATGAATACAAAATAAACAAACAAGTAGATAAACAACAAGACTTCCAGTGCTGAGCAGACCCATGCTCTCAAAGATGAAACCTTGTGCGCCGTACCTCATGAGTCAGAAACGACACCACATGTTCTGAAGAGCAGAATCGAAATGTCATGTTGCTAGTGTCTGGCACCACAGACCTGAAAATGGATTTTGTGTTAGATCCGTGGTCTGGTGCGACCCAAGTCTTATTAGCAAAATCTTGCCCCTGCATGCTAAACATTCCAGACACATCTTAGGAGTGAAACTGTCCATATTTGTCTTTGTTTGTTTCTGGTGTATCGTCTGTAATAGATCCTGCTTCTCTCTCTCTCTCTCTCCTCTCTCTCTCTCTCTCTCTCTCTCTCTCTCTCTCTCTCTCTCTCTCTCTCTCTCTCTCTCTCTCTCTCTCTCTCTCTCTCTAGGAGACTAGAGAGTGATGAAGAGAGACTGATAACAATAAAACATGGAACAGAAGAACAAATGAAATAGCTTGTAACTCTCCTGTTAGATATGACTGACAAAGTTTTTTAAAAAAATCAAATGAAATAAGAGCATAAAAGTTTATCAAAACTTGTTTGTAGACATACAATGGGAGCATTGGAATTCTTTCAGGAAATACACTCAGATAACGTCTGATATATATTTTTTCATTGAAACTGCAGTCAGAAAACAACATTCATGTTGTAAATCTGTTAATTTGTTTGGTGTTCTGAAGACTATCACTTCATTTTTAGAAAATGATGACAACAGTGACCTTTTGTCATGTACTCTAAAGCCGGTCTCTTCGTTTTTAGACAAATACTGATAACAATGACCTGTTTGTGTACTGGTGGACTTTCCCATCTGTGCATCAGTTGTCTGCTGATGGGTCAGTGATATTAAATTTTGTACTCTTTGTTGTCTTGATAGAGTCTGAACTTCCATTTCACGGACTGGCTTGGTTGATTGGGCGTCACTGTTGTTCATTCTTACAGGTGGTAAAACAGTTTTGAAAATTTTGAGTCCTGCATATGCTAGTGACTAGAAGGATAGAAGAGATATCAACTAAATTGTGCACATATGTGTGTGTGTGTGTGTGTGTGTGCTTTGTCATTTGCTGATGTTTGCCTATTTAAAGTGTGTGTATATAGCGATGCATTTCCACATCATTTGTTTCCAGTTTCAGCTGAGCTTAACATTTCTAATCTAGTCAGTGATCTGCAGTGAACACAAACATCTAAATAACAGTGGTATGAAAATCAAAGATGGGTTTCGTCCTTGTCGTGTTTTATAGGCCTATTGCCATTTCACGTATATAAGCCGAGATATACATCAGGTAGCCAACAACAAACATAAAAAGAATAACACTCAATTTCACGCTTCATAATCTTGTCACAAATTTCTTTAGAAAATGGATGGTGCATGCACAGCCACAGCATGTGCCTGCGGCAAGATTTTCTTCATCCAAAGAGAGAGAGAATGGCTACATGGGATGCACACAGCAAGGCTTTGTTCCTTTACAAAAATTGTGGGTTGTTTGAGACCCCGTGACTATGGCAAGGCTTTATTCCTTCACAGAAAGCATGGGTCGCTGGAGACCCCGTGACTATGGCAAGGCTTTATTCCTTTACAGAAAGCATGGGTCGCTGGAGACCCCATGACTATGGCAAGGCTTTATTCCTTCACAGAAAGCATGGGTCGCTGGAGACCCCGTGACTATGGCAAGGCTTTATTCCTTCACAGAAAGCATTGGGTCGCTGGAGACCCCGTGACTATGGCAAGGTTTTATTCTTTCACAAAAAACATGGGTCGCTTGAGACCCCATGATGTACAGCAAGAGGTTATTCCTTTACAAAAAAACATGCATCACTGGAGATCCCGCAACTGTGGTAAGGTTTTATTCCTTCAAGAAAAGCATGGGTCGCTTGAGACCCCATGATGTACGGCAAAAGATTATTCCTTCACAATAGCATGGGTTGCTGGACATCCCGCAACTGCTGCGAGGCTGTATTCCTTCACAAAAAGCACTGGTCGCTTGAGACCCCACGATATATGGCAAGGGATTATTCCTTCACCAAAAGTATGGGTCATGGGGACCCCGGGAATACAGCAAGGCTTTATTCCTTTACAAAAGAACATGGGTCGCTTGAGACCCCACGATATATGGCAAGAGGTTATTCCTTCACAGAAAACATGGGTCACTGAAGATTCCACGACGTACAGCAAGAGGTCATTCCTTCACAAAAAGTATGGGTCACTGGAGACCCCGCGATGTACAGCAAGAGGTCTTTCCTTCACAAGAAGCATGGGGTCAGTAAATACCCACTTTATGTATGGTGCGCAAAATTTTAGGTGATGTATGGTGAAGGTTAAACTAGAATACTGTAGACAGAAAAGCAAAGAAAAATATCATTTAAGTATGAGACAAGGACATTGTGGTACTCAATATTTTCAGGGCTTTATAAACGTACATACCAAGATCAAATAGAAGTTGTGAGAGTGAGAGAGAGAGGCGGAGGGAGGAGGAGACGAAATAAGCCTTCCAGACAAACACTTTCACATACTCCACTGAAAATCATCAAATGAATTTTACACGGATAAGAAGAATTAAAATTTCATGAAAAAAGGGAGAAAACTGTCACAGCCGCTTGCCTCCCTTTATGAAGTGCTTCGGTGGGAGTGGGAACAGGCTTTGTGCAGTTTCAGCATGTTGCTTTTAGTGTTTTATACTGCATGTGTACATGCTGCTTCATGAGGCAATGGTGGTTTGATAATTCACAGGAAGTGAGGAACAGAACACCAACACACATTCACATGAATAGTCATGCATACTTCTGCACACTGTTCGTACACATATGCATGCATGAAAAAAACAACACACACACACACACACACGAATACACATGCACATACACGCACGTGCGCACACATATACAAGCATGCACACACACACACACACACGAATCATGCATGCACGCGTGCACACACGCATGCACGCTCTCACACACACGTGCATGCATGCACACACACACACCAACACACACACACACACACACACACACACACACACACACACACACACACACACACAGAAAATAAAAATAATTGTAAGACCCATTCATTGAATCCTTGTTAACCCTTTGACTCCTGCACCTATCCTCCAACTGCAAAAGCTTAACTAGTTGACTCCCTTACCCTATCCTCCAGCTTCCTGCAAGAAGCTGGTGGACAGGGTGAGGGAATCAGTGGATGAAGTTTTTGCTTTGCTGACATGGTTGACAGGCAGGATGCTGGTGGACAGAGTACGGGAGTCAAAGGGTTAAAATGTGTTAGATAAATCTGCAGGTCTTTTTCTTTTGTATGCATGAGCTTGTTTTTTTTAAAAGAAATTTCCTCTGTTTCATTAATTTCCACAGATCACGTCGAGTTTGCTGGACACACGTTGTTGTTGTTGTTGTTTGTTGGTGTTTTTACTTACCATTGTGGATATTAACCTAGGGACACAAGTTGTTATTTTTTTCCCTGTGTGTACAATTGTTTTATGTGTGCAGCAGTATTCATTTATATTGTTTGGACAGAAACAGCGCATACACACAAGTACTGTTCGTACACATATGCATGCGTAAAAAACATGACACACATACACACACACACGCACGCACACATATACAAGTATGCACACACACACATGAATCATGCATGCACGCATGCATGCAATGCACACACACACACACTCATGCACGCTCTCACACACACATGATCGCATGCGCACACACACACCAGACGCACTCACATGCACAGACATACAGATACACAGACACAGACGCAAATACATGCACACACACTCACTTATGCACTTGCACACACGCACACACACACACATATACACTCACTCCCTTATGCACATACACACACACACACATGCACTCACATACACACTCACTTATGCACATACACACAGGCACACAAACACAGACACACACACACACACACACACTTACACACAACACACACACACACACACACACACACACACACACACACACACACACACAGACTCACTCACTTATGCACATGCACACGCACACATGCGCGCACACACACACACGCATGCGCGCACACACACACACGCATGCACGCAGGCATGCGCGCGTGCACACACACACACACACACACACACACACACACACACACACACACACACACACACACACACACACACACACACACACACACACACACACACACACACACACACACACACACACACACACACACACACACACACACACACACACACACTGTCCCTCACACACACTCACTCAACACACACACACTTACACAACACACACCACACACACCACACACACTTACACATACACACACACACACACACACACACACACTGTCTCTCACACTCACTCACACACACACACACTTACTCACACACACACACACACACACACACACTACACTACATCAGCGCACTAATATAGATCAATTGCAACATGACCCAACTAAGAAAAATCATAAGCACAAATCTCTGCTGTTCTATAAATGTTTTTGAAAGCAGTGTTTTTATCAGGGAGAAAATCAGGTCACAAACCTGACTACCCATCAATTTGGCAACCATATCTGATTGTGCTTACTCTTGACTTAGAGGAATGAGCAAAGGTTTTAACAACACTGTCCTCGCCACACTCCACTTATGTACCAGGCTTTTCTCAGTTGCATTTTCTGCAAGTGTGACAGTTGACTCAGTTTCGTACTCTTTGTATGTGTTGCTTATATGGATGTGTGTGCCAGAAGTTACATAAAACTATATGAATCGGTCCTACATTAGAATCAAATAGATGCGTAATTCGTTTTTCCATTGTGAATTGAAAACGTCACAGTGGGTCAGTCTCTGGCCTTGATTTTGAGCTGTTAGCATTTCCAGTGTCTAGAAGGTAAAAAAACAGAATCAGTTTGTTTAAGGAGATAAGCAAGCTCAAGGCCATAGTTACTCAATTTTTTCCTTCTTTTTTTTTTTCTCTTTTCATTTGTTAATCTAACTTATGTATACTTATATGTGAATGGACACTTGAACATTTCGATTAGTCTTTTACAACTTGGTATCTTGCCTAGGTCTTTCTTTGGCCTAAAGTACATGCTTAGATGCATGTATTTGCATGTTCTGTGGTAACATTGACACACGGAAACCTATTTTAAAAAGCATCATTCATCATCACTGTTGTCAATAGCTTGAAGATTTCAGCACAAAAGATGTCTGCAAATACCCTGCTTCCTCTACGTATATGTATGTGTCCATGTGTCTGCATGTGCGTGCATACTGTATGAGCTTGTGCATTTTTATGTGAACTGTGAGTGCCTGTTCATGAGCATCCCATGTATGTGTGTGCATGTGCGTATTTGTCAGTCACTGTCTTTTATTTCTTATTGAATCATTATGTGTAAGGGGAAAAAATAGAGAAGAAATAACACAAAACTCAATAAAGTAAAATGACACAAAATTCACTTGTTTAAAATGAAATAGCAAGAAAGGTCAGTTCAGAATCTGTTCCCTTTGTTTTTTGTGTGGGTGAGGGGGTGGAATGAGGCTTTTAGAAATGCCTCCACCAACTGTGATATTGAAAGCATATGGTATTTATTTGTGACTACTTTTTGTTGATCCAATTCTGTAAGTTAACTTATATGTGATCCATGAAACATAGACAAGCACGTGCTTCAAGCACACACATACAAACACAAACACAAACACACACACACACACACACACACACACACACACACACACACACACACACACAACACACACACACACACACACACACACACACACACACACACACACACACACACACACCACACTTCAACTTTTTTCAATTGGGAATGGCCTTTAGATGGATCACATCAACCGGACATTTCATGATGTTTCATCCTTTGACTCTCTCAACCTGTCCACACCAGCTTCTGCCAATTCCCTGCAGGTTGGTGCATAGGCAGAAAGCTGGTGGATAGGATGAAGGACAACCAAAGGTTTCATTAAGATTTTTGAGTAGACTGAAAGTTAAGATTTGGCTAAGGAGTTGATGAGACCTGTAGTGGGTTAGTCTCTAGTGGTGGGATAAGTACTGATAGTGATGTTTATTGATGAAACAGACACAGAGGCAGGAGACAAGACTGAAGACTCAGGATGATGAAATATCTCATCTTCGGGAACAGCTGGAGGACGCTGAAACTGAGGTGACTAAATTGATAGTGTTGTAAACTGTTTTTCTTCAGACCACCATAATAATGTCCTTAAGCTGTTTTTCTTCAGGTTATGATGATGCTTAAAGAAATGAGCCTTTGAAATGTGCATATGTATACATCTGTGTGTATGTGCATGCGCTGTGGCATTGTTTTCATGTCATGAGCAAGTTTGCTTATATGTGTGTATCTGCTTGTGCATGTGAATATGTGTGTGTGCATACAGTTTGTGCATTCATGTGTTTTTGTGCATGTGTGTGTAGATGGGCTTGATTGTGTGTGTGTGTGTGTGTGTGTGTGGTGGGGTGAGTGAAGGTACACATAGTGAATGTTGGTTGTTGTTATTAGTGTTTGAGCCTTGAAGTTATGAGGTAACTCCATATTAAGTAATGTTGATATCATACTGATGACATATTTATTGATTTGTCTCTTCCCATTTTGCCTTCCATTTGAGAGAGTTCTATTTGCAGTAATAGTTTTGTTTGATCAGTGCATTCAAATTGTGTGAATAATTTTTCATTTATATAGCACAAAATGTCCATATCAAAAGCATGCTCTCTGTCAAGATTAAGTTGGAGTACAGATTAAAACAGAATTATCATTTGTTTAAGGGGAGGTGCAAAGAGACATAATGAGGGAAAAAGCTGAAATAGAAAAAAATATAATTCAGAATGTTCCCAAATAATGAAACAGGTGGACATGCTTAGAGATGAGCATTGTGCATTGCAGGCAAAAAATAGTCGCAGCAAGGTGATCCGTTTGGAGGGAGAACTACAAACTGTGCGGAATCAGTATTCAGAAGTTCAGGCACAGGTAGGCCTTTTTTTTTTTCGCTGTAAAACATAGTTGTTGGCTGTTCCTATTTTGTGTGTGTGTGTTTGCAGTAGACTACTTTGTCCTTATGAAACAAGGTAATTTCCATTCGTGTGTGTATGTAGGGCTGTTTTGTGCTTGTAAATCATTGTAGATTTTTTTGTTTGTGTAGTGTTTTTAGGGCTATTTTGTGCTGACAAAACACTGCAGTTTCTCCATTTCTGTTGTGTGCATTTTAGGCTACTTCGTCTTTATGAAGCATTATAGTTTTTTATTTGTGTGTGTTGTTTTTGTCTGAAGAATGATGATCTTGTTTCAAGGATGTGGGTGTTAGATATAAAAGATTGTGGTTTTTGCTCAACATTCTCACTCTACAGCAGCAAGCTGCTGTCTGCAAACTTTAGATCTCATCTTGAGGTCTTCAGTCTGAAAGTAGAAAGGTGCTGCAGCTGAGAATATGTAGTATATTTCATGACAGTCAGGAACTTATCATTTTAGTTTTCTTTTGTGTTGTTTGTCTATGTTGTTTTATGGATGTGGTTGATGTATTTGCTAGATAGACTATAGAAGTACAATTGAAGTAGTTGTTTAGAAAACTGAGTGACAGGAGCTCTGTTGTGTGTGTGTGTGTGTGGTGTGTGTGTGTGTGTGTGTGTGTGTGTGTGTGTGTGTGGTGTGTGTGTGTGTGTGTGTGGCGAGCGCGTATGTGCCTGCTTGCATGCATACATGCGTGTGCATGTTGATGATGTACATAAATGTAACAAGACTTCTTTCACCTTGTGCAACATGTACACACACACACACACACACACACACACACACACACACACACACACACACACACACACACACACACACACACACACACACACACACACACACACACACACAATACCTATCATTACCATCACATCTAATTAACACTAGTATTCAGTTTTCTGCTTATACTTAACTTGCATTTAGTTTATATATGTGCTTGCATTATTCATTATTTGGTTGTGGGTCAGTTTGTTTCGTATGTTGCTTTACGCTTCTGTTTTCATTTCATGTATTTGGTTCACTTTTTTTCCTTTGGGGGTTAACAGAAATCTCAGATGGTAAGAGGGAACTGTGCCACTAAATCTGGATTAATCAAAATCAGCCTGGTTTTGTTTTATTTCAGTAACCTCTCTGGGTGACTAAAAATGTGATTTTGTTTCAGTGTTTTTCTGGAGATTTGTTAATAAATATTGATTAACACTTGTTTTGTTCTGAATTTTTAATTTTGATAATGCTGATCACACAAACACACTCCCTCTCACACACATACATGCACACAGGCACACACACATGCATGCGCGCAGCATATACACGCACATACACACAAATGCACACACACAAACGCATACGCATGCATGTATGCCCAAGCACGCACCAGCACACACCACACACACACACACACACACACACACACACACAACACACACACACACACACACACACACACACACACACACACACACACACACACACACACACACACTCACTCCACACACACACACACACACTTCTAACAAGAGTAATCCAGTCGCTGGTCTGTTTTCATTGTCATCAACTTTTTGACTCCCTGACCTGTCCACCAGCTTACCGCATTGTTAGCCATGAAAGCTGCTGTGGACTGTAGTACTGCCACACGCGATCCACAACAAAAGCAAAGCAGAAACTTAGCCCTTTCACTCCCTTACCCTATCCACCAGTTTCATATAAGAAACTGTTGAAAGGATGAGGGAATGAAAGGGCTGCGTTTCTGTAACTGGTGACAGGTCAGGGAGTCAAAGGGTTAACATTTATGCTTATTTGGTGTTGATGTTTGTGTGTGTATGAGTGTGCATGTGTTTGTGTGTTCTTTAGTAAGTGCTGGCTAATTTTGTAGTGTTTGCTAATGGTTTTTATCTTTGTGTTTTTTTTGCTGTGGCATTTTTTGTTTTAGTTTTTTTTTTTTTTCAAATACTAAAACCAATTGTGAACCTCAAACTTTCCGCTGAAATAAAAGCACCAAGGGCAGATTTTTTTTACAGCTGTACTTGCTTTTTCTTAATATGAGCATGAGTGTCTTGGTAATTTTATCTTTTCTTTTCTTTTTGGTCATACTGCTAGATTAGACTTAATGCTTTGAATTATCAGATGTTCTAAAAGTCATTCCAGGATTTGAAAGCAGGATGATTTGAAGAAACTTCCGTACTGATATTCGTCAAGCCTACTGTCTATTCTACCCATATCTACTTGTTCCAGTCCGCTCATTATCCAGCCATACATTGTTAATATGACATCAACTTAACCATCTGGTGTTATTTTGATGATAACACCTTGTTGTTTACTCTGCCCCCCCCCCCCCCCCCTTTAGTATCAAACGTGTAGGAAAGAAATCATAATGTTTTGTTGAAGAAAAATACACCAAAAACATATTCACATATTTTCAGTGGAAAGTTTTTGAGGTTCACTTCCTAGCTCAGTGAGAGCAAGAACTAACCACTTGCAACAAACTGCAACACCTGGTTGTATTTAACTTGTGCGCCCAATCAGCCATTGCACACACAGGTCTGAAAGCCTGTGTAGCAAGCAGTAAGCAGTAGTGCTGCGATATGGAGGTACTGATGTGTGCCACACTGTGTCCACTTCTCAGGTGTCCAAACTCACCAACAGTCTGCAGCGTCTTCAGCTAGCTTCCAAAGACACACGTGACTTGCTCACCTCAGAGGTACGTCTCTTCAACAGGTAAACTTGGAGGAGGACATGGACAAGAAGCTGCTTGATCCTCCAATAACTGGGAAAATATTGTGACAGGAAAAAGATTAAAAATGACTCATGATGTTTATAAATCAATTGTTTACAAGCACAGACAGCGGGCAGATATTGTGACTATGCAAACAAATGAGACATGAGCAAAAAGTGATGAGTACAAACTATCATGGAAAAATTAAACCAGTTGGTGGCCATATTAGATTTTTTAACTGAGAAGTTTGTGTCGTACATGGTATAATGAGAACATGTGTTGATACATATGCATATTTTGTTTGCTTTTGCTGTAGGTTTTATTATAGATCTAGCTTTTGTTAAGATGAAAGTCTTGCATTTCATTATTTGTATAGACTATAAAAGAACACTTGTGAAATACCATCTGTTACTTGCCTGGTACTGCTTCACATATTTTTGACTGACATAAGTCATTTTACAGCCACCCTAAAATGATACAGTCAAGTATAATTTTTAATCAGATGGAAAATTATCACATGATGGTAGGTTCTTACACTTATCAAGATTCATGTGTTTTATAAGGATCTTGTATCAAACATGCTATACAATTCAAGAAACATTTACTTTTTGGTGCACATTAATGATCTTTCATATTGAATTTAATCATTGAGAGAATAATGCAGTGATATGATTCAGGTTACTTTATGATAAATCCTTATTTTCTGTGATACAATACAGTAGTTCTGCTTGATTTTTTTTTTTTTTTGGTTTGTTTTGCTTTTGTGATTTTGGCTTGAAGTCAGTGTCATGTAATATTGTTACATCTCTTTAATGTAGTGTGATCAGTGCGACAGGATGAAATTGGTGCAATTTAAAAGAGTATGTGTCTATGCCACACATTTGTGGGATTACTTTTGAAGCAGCAAATTGAGGGGAGAGGAAAAGCAATGTCTGTACTTGTTCTTGCAGACATCCTATGTTTTGTATCAGTGCTATTTATCTACTTGCTGCTCATCAAGGGTGCTGATAATTACACATCTGCTAATGAATAACTGTGCAACATATCAGTTGAAAAGATCAGTCAGGTTTTAAGATGTTGGAACTTTTGAGACATGTTCATTGTAAAGTAATAAAAAAAAAATTAAAAATTGTATTGTAAAGTTAATTTTGTTTTAGGTATACAGTTGGAAACCAGTGTGTTTGTGTGTGTGTGCATGTATGTGTGTGTGTTTTGTGTGTGTGATGTATGTGTGTGTGTGTGTGCTGTGTGTCTGTGTGTGTGTGTCTGTGTGTGTGTGTGTGTGTGTGTGTGCATGTGTTGTGTGTGTTGTGTGTGTGTGTGTGTGTGTGTGTGTTGTATGCACATTTTAACTTTATGGTTTTTACTTATAATTGTTTTTTTCCATTGACAGTTGTTGCCTGGATCCTTTGGTAGGATATGGTGATCATTTGTGTCAGTATTATTGTTAACAGATAAGTGCCCATATCATCAATGTGATTTAAGCTGTGAGTGGCAGAAAAAGCATGCAATTTCTATGATCTGAACCTCAATGTCTCATCTTACAGAAGAATGATTGCAATCCATCAGTTACCACTCACCTTGTTTATGCATCACCTGGTTTGTAGTCGTAACAAACTAAAGTTAAAACAAAAGATCGTGTCTGATCAAGTAAGATGGTGAAGTGGTTGTTGGCACAATGGATATTTTTAAGTTTCCATTTTTTCTTTGATGTATGTATGCCTGTTGTTTTGGTGGGCATTCATGCTAAGTGTTGTCATGTTCCAAAAGCTGCTGGTCACTAACATGACTTACAGGATTTTTAACATGCCTACTTGATGTTCTGTGTGCATATAATTAATACAAAGCGGGGTTAGGTGCTAACATGTTGCACATACATTTGACCTGTGAGATCAGGAAAACCTCCATCCTATACCCACCAGGCATAAGGTATTCAGGGAGGATTGAACCCAGACCTTTTGATTAGACATCTTACCCATTGTTGTGCTGTCATGTAATGGATTATGGGTTTGAAATCCCTCAGTCTCACCTGTCTCGCCTGTCATCACCATCTCCTTCCAGGCTGCTCTGTCTTGACTTTTGTAGACAGTTTCTTCAATATTTAGGCCACTGATGTTGGTTATGTTCTCAATGTATGAGATTGGGGGTCTGCCTTTCTTCCTTTCTGCCACTGTTTTTCCTTGAAAGATGGTTGCCATGAGGTCCGTGTTCTTGTTGCGTGACACATGGCCAATGTATTTTAGTCTTCTCTTGTTGATGTCGGCCAGTAGTTTTCTGGTGGTATCAAATTCTTCCAGGAAACTTTCATCAGTTCTTCTATTTAGCCATTTGACACATAGTAGTCTCTGATAAAACCACATCTCT
>JAPXFY010000014.1:12414539-12437039 GCA_030674185.1 Monoplex corrugatus | reverse complement strand
ATCAGTATATAACATGAGTAATCAAAGAGAAGAGAACCTTCTTTGCAAGTTAAAAAAAGACTTGTCCAAAACAGAAAATAGAGGAGTGCTTTGCTTGCCTCATGTATCTCAACATTCAGAAGCTGCTGAATCAAGGTCTAGATCGTGTGTACATATTGTTTTCAGGGTTGGTGTGTGAATGTGTGTGCTCAAGTGTGTGTATAGGCATACATACATGTGCAAGTTTGCTAAATGTATCATGTTCAAAGTAAGACACCTGCACTGGGTGATCTCTGTGGGGATGCCAGGGACTCTTACAGTATATATAGTGTCCCCACCTTCTGTAAATTCTGTGCTAGAAATTTCCTCTTTTCTGTCACTCTCTTGGTTTTCTATCTTCTTCTTTTGCTTTCTGTCATTTCTTCCTGTCATTTTCCACCTTGTTGGTCCATTCACATGTATGTGTTCAATAAAGTCTTACGTACTTTTTCTTAGGATTGATAATTGGGTACATGTATGAGGTGCATTTTTGGCTTTAGGGAAGTGAGATATGCAGTTGCAATTTTAGGCAATTTATGCCCGTTTTTATATATGTTTTGGTGTCCTTAGGTGTGCTTAAATTTGTATTCAGGTATGTTTTTTAAATCTCCTGTGCAATAAATTAGAATGATCAACGCCAGGGGTGTCTCCTTAGGTTAAATGCATAAATGCATTGATATGTGTACTTGATTTTCTTTTCCTTTTTTTTTTTCCCTGTTTAACCCTGTGACTCCTTCACCCTATCCCACCAGCTGCAAAAACTTAACCCTTTGACTCCTTCACCCTATCCCACCAGCTGCAAAAACTTAACCCTTTGACTCCTTCACCCTATCCCACAGCTGCAAAAACTTAACCCTTTGACGCCTTCACCCTATCCAACCAGCTGCAAAAACTTAACCCTTTGACTCCTTCACCCTATCCCACCAGCTGCAAAAACTTAACTCTTTGACTCCTTCACCATATTCCACCAGCTGCAAAACTTAACCCTTAGATTCCCTCACCAGGAAGCTGGTGGATAGGATGATGGAGTCAGAGGGTTAAGTTTTTGCTGAGTTAGCATGCTTGACAACGCAGGATGCTGGTGGACAGGATGTGGGAGTCAAAGGGTTAAATATTGAAACAATTTCTGAAATGATTGTAGCCCTGATATGGCTGTAGGCAGTCAGCTGGGCTTTAAATAAAAATAACAATAACAGTGCACTGGGTATGCATGTCTCATGCAGTTGTCAAGACGAGAGATCAGCCTGCAGCAGCTGGAGCATGACCTGAAGATGATCCGTGAACAGTACAAGGACGCGGTGGAGGAGAATGGACGTCTGGAGGCCAGGATCCAGGCCTTCACCATCAACGCTCAGTCGGAACAGGAGTGTCTTAACTCTGAGGTCAGCCATCTTCATGATAATAATGGATATGGATGGATGGTGGTGATGGTAATGATGGTGGTGGTGGTGGTGGTGGTGGTAATAACACTGCTGCTGCTGATTGTGATGGTGGCACTGATGATGAGAAAGTTAATGGTGATGATGAAGATGTTGATTGTGATGATCTGTATTGAAAGGCACTCATAGTTCACCTTGTATTGTTATATGGTGTATTTATAGTCAGGTCTGTGAAGAAAGCAAGGAATCATGTGCAAGCAGACTGTGGCAAATTAAAACATGTGTGCAAGTGTGTGTTCTTACCAGTGAATGCCTATCAATTGACATCAGGAAGAGAGTTTTTCAGTGATATATAGAACCAATACTGTTGTACGGATGCTAAGCCTGGACAGTCATCAAGCATAGTCAGAACAAGACTGAGACAGCTTAAATGTGATTTATAAGAAGAATAGAATTTTAAGAATTCCATGGACAGAAAAAAAAAAGAAAAGAAAAAACCTGCATCAGTCTCAGAAGAAGTAAGCACAAACAGAACATCAGTGAAGAAGAGTGTGAAAAGACAAGCAACATTTATAGGACATTTTATGAGGCAAGAGAAATGTGAGCTCCTAGTCACAACAGGAAAGCTAGAGGGGAAAAGAGCACCAGGTTGACCTTGGACAAAAAAGTGTACACATGTGATGCTTTCTTATTCAGATTATAGACTGACTGTTGATACTGGTAGCCTGCAGTTACAGTGTAATGATAGTGATGATAATTGTAACTGTGGGTACTATAATAGGATAAAAGTATCATTGTAACATTTAACTAGGTAATTGTGTTGTGAATTTGGGTCATTGTCATATTTAGCCTGGTGGTTTTATTGTGATTGTTCACTGACATATTTAACCAGGTGATTGTGTTGTAATGTAATTATGTTCTAATTGCACGTCATTGTCACATACAACTAGGTGATTGTGTTGCTGTAATTGTAGGGCATTGACACATTTAACCTGATGATTGTGTTGTGTTTGTTAGGTGAAACGTCGTGAGGAAGCCATCAAGAGACTGAAGCTGGAGCAAGTCAGCATGCAGGAAGCCAACAGCAGATATGAGGAGAAGGTCAGATTTCAGTGGACTGAAACTTTTGTAGACTGAAGAGATAGTGCAAAATGTGTAGGGAATAGGAACCACAAGACTAGACCTGCTGGTGTTACTTGGTAGCCACAGGTTTTGTCTACATACAGTCCTCCTACCCTCTGTTCTCCACAACTTGCCATTTTCATACTCTTATCATTTTGGAAGAGTTATTTTGTTTATACATATTGATGGGCACAGTACTTAAGTGGGTAAACGTCACACCTCCAGTCAGAAGGTTCTGGGTTTTATCTGCCTAGACACTTCCACCTTGTGGAGTAAGGGTGTGGAGTTTTTTTCAATCTCCGTAGTCAATATGTGTGCAGGCCTGCCAACTCCCTTCATGTGTATATTCATGCAGAACATCATACATGCACTTAAAAGATTTTGTTATTCATGTCAATGGCTGCCTTATGGAAACATTAATTAAAACACTCAGCATGCAAACAACAAGAACCAGAAAAAACACGAAAGAAGAATACGAACGTGTACTAATACAACAAGACAAGACAACAGCAAATTTGAAAAATGGCTTTTAGCTAATTACTTCTACTGTTGGAATATATAGTATACACAGACTGTAGGGTTGCATTGTGTCACCTAAGCAGACAGAAACTTTTTCAGATAATAATATATAGGATGGGTAGAAATAGCTGCATATACGAAATGATTATGTGATTTAATTCTTCTGTTGAAAATATAATCGGTATATCAAAAAGATGTTTTTTGCTTATTTTTCCACTGTTCGTGCTCTTTTTACTGTGGAAATACTCCTATACGTATATCCTTTGTTAGTGTGTATCATTGTCAGTATGTATCAGACATATTTACTTACTGCACATTTAGACAGATTTATGTGAGTGAGAAATTGTGTATACATTTGTGTATACATTAATGCAAGCAAATGAGTATGATTTCTGCAGATGCAGCATACAAGCATGTGCATGTATTTTTTTGGTGTGTATGTTTCTTTTCACTTTTGGGTGTATTTCAGATTACTCAGCTGCAGAGAGAAACAGAACAACTGAAAGGCCAACTCAGATCAGCTCAGAGTGAGGTGGGTTTCCTCTCCTTGAAGAATACACTAATGGATTTGTGTACGTATTGAGAATTGTAGCAAACTCTTTGCACCAGGACATTTTAACTCAAAGGCTTGGGAGTGGAGGGAGGATGAGTCTTTCTAGCACTTTCAGCACAAAACTACATCTGTCTTGAATTGGAGTTTCTAAAGTAAAATTTTTTTTGTAATACTTGGTTTATAAACCCATCCTTAGTGATATATATCATTTTGCAATTGGGACTGTCAATTCTGTGTATGTGAGCTTTGTGTCTTATGCATTGGTTATCTTAATGCACAACAAACGGGCATTATCAGTCCTGTTCACAGTGGGTCACATTTACATTCTCATCCTGACAGTCACTTTATGATGTTTGTGGTTGTGATCAAAGATTGTATAGATTCAAAGGCCCAAGAGATACATCTGCTGTGCTGGTCAGAAGATTTGAGCAACACCCTCAGTGACGCACCCCGTGAAGTGGATGAGACTCAACTGTGTGGTCCCAGTCTTCCCAATGAGCCCATAGCATGTTCAACTCTGGGTAGGAGCCAGTTAGAGCCGAAAAATCCCACAACAATTTTTGAAGGGACTGATGGGGATTCGAACCCACAACCTTCCGGTCGGTAGTCCATTGCGCTAACCACTACACCACAGCGACTGGTGACAGATGTGGACCATGCAGGTTTGAATTCTTTCCATATTATACATGTTCTGTTCTTGACAAAGCAGGTTTGTGACTGCCTGTGCTTGTGGTTACAGATTGAGTCAAAGAAGGCAGCAGCCAAGAACTTGGAGAGTAACTTAGAGGAGGGGAAGGCACGCCTGGCAGCACAGCTGGAGGACCACAGCAGCTGGAGGACAAGATGCGTGGCCTCAACATTGAACTCACCTCACAACAGTCCCAAGTCAACAAACTTCACCATGATGTGAGGCTACAGCTTTGTGTCACTTGTGTTGGTCATGGTTTGTTTTTGTGTTTTGTTGTTGATTTCTGTATTGGCATGTATACTCAGATTGGTAAAAGGACTAGACTGTCGTCAGCAGTCTCTGTGTGTATTCCCTGTCTGTGTACATTACTTGCAGTACTTGTCAAAGATCTGAAGTGTACTGAAAGATATATACATATATTTGACGTTCAGCAAATTAAAACGAAACAATCAAATGTGAAAATTGGATGCTGTTCATGTTCATGACAATTGCTGGGGAAATGATGAGGTGGTCAAGATCATTCGTAACATCAGCTTTCAGAGTCAGGGTTTTGCCTTGTCTGGGTTCTACTGAAAGATGATCAAGAACAGACAGACAGGCATTAACTAACCACACTTGTTTAACTCAGATTCATCCAGAAAACGAATTAATCCTTTGCCCTCCCGTACCCTATCCACCAGCAGCCTGCATTGCCAGCCATGCCAGCAAAGCAAAAACTTAACTCTTTGATTCCCTCAACCTATCCACCAGTGTCCCACCAGTTTCCAGTGGGAAGCTGGTGGATAGGTTGAGGAAATCAAAGGGTTAAGTTTTTGCAGTTGGCGGATAGGGTGTGGGAGTCAAAGGGTTAATGAAGAGAGAAGGGAATAGGAGTGTCAGTGCACATTTTTATTATATACACTTTACCATATCCAACTTATGCAATACGGCTCACATATTCTATAGTTTTAGCCAAGAATTATATTGTCAGTGCACATTTTTAGTGTCATACACTCTACCATTGAACAAGATTGAGGCAGCTGAGATGTGGTTTCTAAGAACAATGTTGAGAGTTCCATAGACAGCAAAGAAAACAAATGAGACAGTCTTGATGGAGGCAGACACAAGAAGATTGCTCATAAGGAAGATTAGAAGAAGACAGGCAACATTTATAGGCCATTTCATGAAGAAAGGGGAATTAGAGCACCTGGTCACAACAGGAAAGCTGGAGGAAAAGAGAGCACTAGGTAGACCCATGGAGAAAATATTGGATGGACTTGCAGGGTGGCTGAAGACAGAGAGGGTGGCAGATGTGCTTGCAGCAACAAGGGATAGATACATATGGAGGGCCATGATCGCCAACGCCATGTGGCAGGACACTTGATGATGATGATGATGACACTCTACCATATCCAACTTATGCAATGAGGCTCACATATGCTATAGTTCTGGCCAAGAATTGTGGCAGCACAAATACCCCACCAAAATGCCCATATTGCACAGAATGCTGCCATGACAGTATGGAACAAGTATACTTGCCAAAAGGGAAGTTACATATAAAATCCCTTTTTCAGTGTTGTGTGGACTGTTTAAGTAGAATGCTGTATACGTGTCCACTTTCTGTTCCTCCATTTGAGGTCAAACGGATTGTTGAAGATGCCAGAATGTGAATGGTTGGATGTGAATGGTTGGAAGGAAGTATCCACTGTCACATAGCAGACTGATAAAAGTGTTATACTGATGTTGGCAGCTGGGTAACAAGGATGAACTGATCCAGCAGCTGAGAGGAGACCTGGACTGTCTTCACCGCCAGCAGAAAGAAACCACTACCAAGGTGAGAAACACTGCATGTCTTTCCAATATATACCTGCTTTAGGCATCTGCATTTCTGTGTAATGTATGTATACCTGTAGTACTGGGCAAGTCATTGGAAGAACTTTGATCAAAAGTGGGACAGCTGATATATTATAAACACTGATTTAAAAGTAGGACAGTTGATGTGTCATAAACATTGACTTTTTCATGTGTGTACTCCCACTTTCTTCATCCCCACCCCCCACCCCCCTTCATTCTGTCCTTTCTGTTTGTTTCAGATTCTTTCTTTCTGACTTGACATGATTTTTGGAATCAAATGAGGGCTGGTTTTATTATGAAAGTATATACATAAGTATATGAATTGATTGTTAAGGATATTAAAATATCAACGGGCCACCTGCCATGGAAGACAGTGTTGTTAGTGGGTCACTTCCATGGAGTTAAGGTATCCTTGCTGGTGTTTCACCTCTTGCTGTTTGATATGTTAGGTACATGATGTAGAGAGTCAAGACCTATCCCTTTATGTAAAAACCTGAAACAAAATGAGCTGGGTCCTTCTTCCATACTGGGCACTACTGAGGATTATCTGTGTATGTTATTTTGGGAAAAAAAACGTTTCTTATGATATATGGTAATTCTTAGACTGTGTTTATTCAAGATTGTTTTTGAAAAAATAATAACCTTTTGACTCCTGTACCCTGTCCGCCAGTATGCTACATTGTCAACCATGCTAGCAAAGCAAAAACTTAATCCTTTGACTCACTCACCCTGTCCACCAGCTTCCTTCAAGATAGGGTGAGGGAGTCAACGGGTTAAGTTGTTGTAGGTGGTGGATAGGTGTGGAAGTGAAAGGGTTAAAAGCAACATGAGTTCAGAACAAAAGATTGTTTTTGAAAAAGTAATAAAAGCAACATGAAGTCACAACAAAATGACTGTTAGTTTTTGTTCAGTAATTTCTGAAACACACTGTGCTGATTCTCAATGCTTTCATGTCACCTCTGTTGTTTACCTTATTTTTGAAAGGTGTTGGTGCGTGATGACAACATCCAGAAGCTGAACGCAGACATGGGAAAACTGAGAGCCATGCACCAGGAAAAGCTGCACGAAGTGAGTGACCGTGTTTGTCTTGTCGTCAGTAGATTGCGTGGTCTGCCTGACATTGCTGTCTGTGATTCTGTTAAATCTGTTGGCTTTGTTTGATGTGCCCTGGCTGATTTTGTCATAACTTTATAACTATGAAATCAGTTTCCTTTGAATTATTCTGTGGAGACTAGAATTGACCTCCCAGTATGGCTTTAATTAGAGTGAAGTCACCCACATAACGTTGATTTCCCTGTATAACTGTAATAGGACTGAAGTCATGTTGCATTGATCCTCCAATATGGTTGTTGTAGGGCTGAAGTCATTGACTTATTACTAATCCCCCAGAATGGCTGTAATATTACTGAAGATACTCACAAGCTGCAAAATTTGTGCTTTTGTAAATTCTGAACTGAAAGTACAAGCTGCAAAATTTGTTTGTGCTTTATAATCCTGGTCAAGTGTTCATCAACAGCCTGGAAGCCGTTTGTATGTAACATCTCTTTAAAAAAAAAAAAGAAATCAGTGATAGATTTCCTTGCATGATTTCTGAAACATCATTGATTTTCCCTGTGCTAGTTTCTGCTGCCAGAATTTTTGTTTTTCCATAATCATTTGTTGTTTAATGTTTGCACATAACTTACACATTTCACTGACCAACACAATTTAACTATCAATTTCTTAAGATAGTGTCACCATCCTTGGAAGAAGTTCCAGATGCATTGATGCCACTGATGCTGTGTGCCAGACAAAATCCAGAATGATCATGGCATAAGCCATAAGCCTGAGCATAAGCCCGGAGTGCTGGCAGGGTCTTGAGGTCCTGCTTGGCGTATGGGTCACATATCTGTCCTTATATCCAAACAAACAGGCAAAATGAACAGATTAATCAAAAGAAGGCTGTGTGAGTGTGATTGTTTTGAAACCTAATTTTAAAACTAATGTGAACTAAAAAAAAAATTATAGACCCTGTATAGTAACTACTTTCTTCACTATATGAATGATAGAATCAAACACTTTTTTCAGAGAGCTACAGTGTTTGAGTGCATTGCTAACTCAGTGTTGGAGCGTTTCTGCTAATACACTTTTGTGTGTTGCTTGCAGCTTTACCGCTGTTCGACTGAGGTATGAAGCCATGTTACTGGGTGTGCAGTGTTGGGTAGTTCATGTACAGCTACAGTAGTGATTTCAGTCAGTTAGTGAAAAAGTATGAAGACTCATGTTGACTGAAATGAGCCGTATGTCAGATCAATGTATTTCTGTGGTGGGTGTGATAGTCAAGTGGGAAAGGCATTAAACTTCCAATTGAAAGGTGTGGGTTTGATCTTGCCAGGATACATCCCACTTGATGGGTAAAGAGTAGTGATTTCAGGAATCTTCCAGGTCAGCATGTGTGTCAACTTTTTAATGCCCATCTCCCTTCATGTGTATATACATGCAGAATGTTAGACTATGCATGTTAAAGATCCTGCAAGTCCAGTCAGTGTTCAATGGCTCCTGGAAACATAAAACATCCGGCATCCACAGCCACCAAAGACAGAGTGTGCAGACTGTGTAGCAACATGTCACCTGCATATTGTGGGCAAAATAGTGTGCATACATCCATCTGAGAAAAATCGAAACTCTAAAAAAAAAAACACACACACACACACAAGAAGCAAACAAAGAAAAGAAAAAGAAAGATTTTGCATGTAGTTGGTAAAGTAAAGTGTCAAAATGTTGGCCTGCTAGTGGATGGGTGTGATGGGTTTGTCTATTCATTAAACTGAAAAAGTAACGTGAAATGATTTGAGTATTCATGAATGTATACTTTTTGGATTGTGCGTGTTTCCATGACACCACAAACTTACACCATCTGAACCTCAAACACAGTATTTTGTTTACCAGATTTATATTGTGATGTAATAATTGAAATGATGTGTGTATGTTAGGTCTTTAGCTTCACACACCCCCCCCCCCCCCCACAAACCATGTTCAAGCTAGTATGAGTCACATATGTACGGTTTTTACAGTTTTGGTTTTGGGGTGTTTGTTTTTCAGGAAAGGTACACTTTTGTGGTGTAATGAAAGTGTATTGGAGTGTGCATAGATGAAGAGTGTATCGTACTATAGGCACTTGTGTGTGTTTTTGTAACTCTTTCTCACCTCACTCATTCCCCAACCCCTACCCCACCCCACCTCATATGTGCACACACACACATGTGCACACACACACACACACACACACACACACACACACACACACACACACACACACACACACACACAACACACACAACACACACACACACATATGAATGCATGCACACATGCTCACACACACGCGCACCGCACACACACACACACACACACACACACACACACACACACACACACACACACACACACACACACACACACACACACACACACACACACACACACACACACACACACACACACACACACACACACACACACACACACACACACACACACACACACACACACACACACACACACACACACACACACACACACACACACACACACACACACACACACACACACACACCATCACACACACATACATAACAATCCATCACACACTAACACACACACACACTAATGCAAACGCATGTACGCACACACACACACACACATCATGCACCACACTTGCATGCACACACATACACAGAACTCACTTTTCTCTCTCTCTCTCTCTCTCTCTCTCTCTCTCTCTCTCTCTCTCTCTCTCTTCTCTCTCTCCCTCCCTCCCTCCCTCTTTCTATAGCTTCCTGGTACAGTTCAATAGAGTGGGTTTGATAGGAGCTATCCTACACTCAATTTATGCTTTTCCATATAGAACATTTTATATAGTATTATATATTGGACCACATTGTATTGAAGTTAGCATAATTGTGTGTTTGTGCATTTGTGTGTGTGTGTGTGTGTGTGTGTGTGTGTGTGTGTGTGTGTGTGTGTGTGTGTGTGTGTGAAAATCAAAGTCAAAATATTTCTTAATTGAAAGGCCTTTAGCTCATCGTAACAAGCGTGAAGAGAAAGAAAACTAATTATTCAATCAATACAAAGAATTTACTTGTCAGTGTAAGGTTTTCTTAAATCTAATCCCTTGTAAATGAATGCGTGAAGTTTTTTGTTTTTTTTACATTGTTTTGTTGGTACATGTCATTAGCATTATCATTATTATTTGACATTGTTGTGTTGGTACATGTCATTAGCATTATCATTATTATTTGACATTGTTGTGTTGGTACATGTCATTAGCATTATATTATTATTGACATTAGTTGTGTTGGTACATGTCATTAGCATTATCTATTATTTGACATTGTTGTGTTGGTACATGTCATTAGCATTATCATTATTATTTGAATTGTTGTGTCGTACAATTATTAGCATTATCATTATTATTGACATTGCTGTTTGGTACATGCCATTACATTACATTATTATTTGACATTGTTTTGTTGGTACATGTCATTAGCATTATCATTATTATTTGACATTGTTGTGTTGGTACATGTCATTAGCATTATCATTATTATTTGACATTGTTTTGTTGGTACATGTCATTAGCATTATCATTATTATTTGACATTGTTGTGTTGGTACATGTCATTAGCATTATCATTATTATTTGACATTGTTGTGTTGGTACATGTCATTAGCATTATCATTATTATTTGACATTGTTGTGTTGGTACATGTCATTAGCATTATCATTATTTTTTGACATTGTTTTGTTGGTACATGTCATTAGCATTATCATTATTATTTGACATTGTTGCGTTGGTACATGCCATTAATATCATTAGTCTAAATATTGATAGTTTTCTGTAGAACTTCATAGGAATTAGATTAATTCAGCTCTCAGAACTTTGTATGTAACACAAAGGGAACTTCAGTTTCAATGCTATCTTCACAAAATGGACAGTTATGATTATTATCTCAAAGGCCTGTTGGCCGAAAATTTGTGCCTTTGTTGTTTCATCTGTTAACTGTACGTTCTCATTTTGTTTTCATGTGTTTCTAGTGCCTGATTGTAAATGGATCAGTCATGAATTTGTCCAGTATGTACATGTACACACATTCAGCATACATATGTTGGTTTCAGATTGGCAAACAGTCTGAGCTGATCAAGAAACTTCAAGACACTCTTACTCAGTGTCATTACGACCTTGACTTGACACGCAGACGGGCAGAGGATGATGTGAGTAACCTGCGGATCTCTCTCACACTTACAGTTATACTGGTTGTTTGCAGGTATTTATCTCTGTCAGTGTGATGATGTGGTTAGCAAAATGGACTACTAACTGAAAGGTCCTGAGTTCGAACCCCTATCAGTCTAAAAAAAAATTGGTGTGGGACTTCTCAGCCCCAGCAGTTGCCTATCCAGAATTGACTGTGCAATAGGGTTGTTGAGAAGATTGGGACCACACAGTCAAGTCCACTTTATGGATTTATCTTTGAGGCTATTCCTCACATTTACTGACCAATGCTGTAGGTATCTGTATCTTAAAAGCTTGATTGACACTAGAATATATTATAAATGTAAGCACAGACTACAGCATAAATGTAAGCACAGAATACAGCATAAAGGTAAGCACAGAATACAGCATAAATGTAAGCACAGAATACAGCATAAATGTAAGCACAGAATACAGCATAAATGTAAGCACAGACTACAGCATAAATGTAAGCACAGAATACAGCATAAATGTAAGCACAGAATACAGCATAAATGTAAGCACAGAATACAGCATAAAGGTAAGCACAGAATACAGCATAAATGTAAGCACAGAATACAGCATAAATGTAAGCACAGAATACAGCATAAATGTAAGCACAGAATACAGCATAAATGTAAGCACAGAGTACAGCATAAATGTAAGCACAGAATACAGCATAAATGTAAGCACAGACTATAGCATAAATGTAAGCACAGAATACAGCATAAATGTAAGCACAGACTACAGCATAAATGTAAGCACAGACTATAGCATAAATGTAAGCACAGAGTACAGCATAAATGTAAGCACAGACTATAGCATAAATGTAAGCACAGAATACAGCATAAATGTAAACACAGACTACAGCATAAATGTAAGCACAGAATACAGCATAAAGGTAAGCACAGAAAACAGCATAAATGTAAGCACAGAATACAGCATAAAGGTAAGCACAGAATAGAGCATAAATGTAAGCACAGACTACAGCATAAATGTAAGCACAGAATACAGCATAAAGGTAAGCACAGAATACAGCATAAATGTAAGCACAGACTACAGCATAAATGTAAGCACAGAATACAGCATAAATGTAAGCACAGACTACAGCATAAAGGTAAGCACAGAATACAGCATAAATGTAAGCACAGAAAACAGCATAAATGTAAGCACAGACTACAGCATAAATGTAAGCACAGACTACAGCATAAATGTAAGCACAGAGTACAGCATAAATGTAAGCACAGAATACAGCATAAAGGTAAGCACAGAATACAGCATAAATGTAAGCACAGACTACAGCATAAATGTAAGCACAGAATACAGCATAAATGTAAGCACAGACTACAGCATAAATGTAAGCACAGACTATAGCATAAAGGTAAGCACAGAAAACAGCATAAATGTAAGCACAGAAAACAGCATAAATGTAAGCACAGAATACAGCATAAATGTAAGCACAGAATACAGCATAAAGGTAAGCACAGAATACAGCATAAATGTAAGCACAGAATACAGCATAAATGTAAGCACAGAATACAGCATAAATGTAAGCACAGACTACAGCATAAATGTAAGCACAGAGTACAGCATAAATTTAAGCACAGAATACAGCATAAAGGTAAGCACAGAATACAGCATAAATGTAAGCACAGAATACAGCATAAATGTAAGCACAGACTACAGCATAAATGTAAGCACGGAATACAGCATAAATGTAAGCACAGACTACAGCATAAATGTAAGCACAGACTACAGCATAAAGGTAAGCACAGAAAACAGCATAAATGTAAGCACAGAAAACAGCATAAATGTAAGCACAGAATACAGCATAAATGTAAGCACAGAATACAGCATAAATGTAAGCACAGAAACAGCATAAATGTAAGCACAGAAAACAGCATAAATGTAAGCACAGAATACAGCATAAATGTAAGCACAGAATACAGCATAAATGTTAGCACAGAATACAGCATAAATGTAAGCACAGAATACAGCCCTGTCACTCTGTCTTAGGTTGAAAATGGAACTCGGTGGCATCATTATTATCATCACCGTTTTCATTTCTAGAACATTGTGAAAAAGTGATCACAGATTCTTTGGCCGTTTATGCCCAGCTGTCATAGTGACTTCAGTTTTGGTGGGTTTGAAGGTGTGTTTGAGAGGCAAAATATGTGGCATGGGATTATATAGGCTGCAAGGTGAATGGCTCTGAATTGCTTAGTTTTTGAATCTGTAGCATCTTGATTTAGTTCAGGAAATGAAAAATGTTTGTTTTGGTTTTTTTTGTTGTTGTTTTTTTTAGAGGGAGTCATGTTGATGCCAAAATCGCTTTGTAATATCGTTGGACTGGGTGGAATAAGACATTGTGAAGATGATGACATGATTTTCCTTCTTTGTTCTCTGTATTTTGATTTTTAAGGGTAGGGCAAGTAAAATTGTCATTGTGTGTAATGTAAACAAAACCTGGAAGTTCTTCTTATATATTTGCAAAGAGATTGAAATTGTCTATCAAGTAGTGTACTATTACAGTTTGGGGAAGAAAATTTTATATATACCTGTATCATCAGCAGTACTTTTGGAGGTATGAGTGAACAAAAATTGTAGGAGTAATTTTTCAGTTGCCTTGGAATTTTTCTCAACATAAACTTTAGTCAAAAGCAATAGCAGCAAAAGGGATAACTGTGTACATGTGTGTACAATACCTTTATTTCTGGTAAGTCTGTCAGTAAAATTGATGTCATGTCTACATTTGTTTGATGAATATAATATGTAGATATTTTTGTCACATCTATATATGTCTGTGACAGGGATTTAAGAGAGACGAGAATATCAAACAACTGCAGGAGGATCTGTTGGAATCACAGACCCAGTACTCAGCCTGCTATAATGAGGTCTGTGGAATTTTTATTTTGTCTGTGTTCGTGTGTGTCTGTGAATGTGTATTCTTCCTGTGTACATAGCAGATAATGTACTGAAGGGTGCTGTGAAGACGTGAGTCCTAGTTTGTCTAAAATAGTGTGATGTGCTTGTGTTTTCTGTAAACATGAGTTATCGTTGTGACAGATTTGGAATTGATAAACGTATGTGAGGGAGGTGTGTGTGTGTGTGTGTGTGTGTGTGCACGTGTGTGTGTGTGCGTGTGTGTGTGTGTGTATGTGTATGTTGTATGTGTGTATGTGTGTGTATGCATGCACTTGTTTAAATGGAAGTGTGGAGTATGAGTTGTAAAGCTCCTACCTAAGATGTAAGAAAAAACACTTCAATTCCTGGGTTGACAAGGATTCTTCTTTCCCCTCCACTAGAATGGAGGTCTGGGTGCTAGTCTTCTGGATAAGACAGTAAACCAAGGCCATGTGTGCACTAATACTTGATCGCTATTGCAACAGGTGATGCGTCTGGAGGAGGAACTGGAGAAAGTGAAAGCAGAAAATTCACACCTGGCTGAAGTCGGCAGCAGAGCATCACAGACCAGCAGTCAGCTTCAGGACCAGCTGCACCAGATAGAGCTGGACCTCACTATCTCTCAAGAAAAACATCGCACCTGTCAGAAAGAGGTATGCACTCTGTCTGTCTGTCTGCCAGCCATAGGCACCGTATGTCAGGTAGGGCAGAACTGAAGGAAGACTGAATGTTAGAAATTATGTACATGGTCTTTGGTATGGAAGACTGTTAGAAACCATGCACAATCTTTGGTGTAGAAGGCTGATTGTTGGAAACTATGTGCAGTCTTTGATATGGAAGACTGTTAGAAACCATGTACAGTCTTTGGTGTGGAAGACTGTTAGAAACCATGTACAGTCTTTGGTGTGGAAGACTGTTAGAAACCATGTACAGTCTTTGGTGTGGAAGACTGTTAGAAACCATGCACAGTCTTTGGTGTGGAAGACTGTTAGAAACCATGCACAGTCTTTGGTGTGGAAGACTGTTAGAAACCATGCACAGTCTTTGGTGTGGAAGACAGAAACCATGCACAGTCTTTGGTGTGGAAGACTGTTAGGAACCATGCACAGTCTTTGGTGTGGAAGACTGTTAGAAACCATGTACAGTATTTGGTGTGGAAGACTGTTAGAAACCATGCACAGTCTTTGGTGTGGAAGACTGTTAGAAACCATGCACAGTCTTTGGTGTGGAAGACTGTTAGAAACCATGTACAGTCTGTGGTGTGGAAGACTGTTAGAAACCATGCACAGTCTTTGGTGTGGAAGACTGTTAGGAACCATGCACAGTCTTTGGTGTGGAAGACTGTTAGGAACCATGTACAGTCTTTGGTGTGGAAGACTGTTAGAAACCATGCACAGTCTTTGGTGTGGAAGACTGTTAGAAACCATGCACAGTGTTTGGTGTGGAAGACTGTTAGAAACCATGCACAGTCTTTGGTGTGGAAGACTGTTAGAAACTATGTGCAGTCTTTGGTGTGGAAGACTGTTAGAAACCATGCACAGTCTTTGGTGTGGAAGACTGTTAGAAACCATGCACAGTCTTTGGTGTGGAAGACTGTTAGAAACCATGCACAGTCTTTGGTGTGGAAGACTGTTAGAAAGTATGTGCAGTCTTTGGTGTGGAAGACTGTTAGAAACCATGCACAGTCTTTGATATGGAAGACTGTTAGAAACCATGCACAGTCTTTGGTGTAGAAGACTGATTGTTAGAAACCATGTACAGTCTTTGGTATGGAAGACTGTTAGAAACCATAAAAAGTCTTTGGTATGGAAAAGTGCTAGAAACCTTGCACAGTTTTTGGTATGGAAGACTGTTAGAAATGTACAGTTTTCTTTGGTATGGAAGACTGATCGTCCAAAACTATGCAAAGTCTTTAGTATGGAAAACTAATTGTTAGAAGCCATGCAGAGTCATTGGTATGGAAGAGTGTTAGAAACACTGTATTCACTCTTTGGTATGGAAGACTAATTGTTAGAAAATGTGTACAGAGTCTTTGGTGTGGAAGACTGATTGTTAGAAACCACGCAGTCTTGATTATCATCCTCATGGCCGTCATCATTATTGCATTGTAAAAACTATGCCAGCTTCTGTGGCCGTTAACATGGTGTAGAAAATGGGATAATAGAAAATGAAAAGGAATGTGGTATAAAAAACATGTTTCTGGTAGACAATCAGACAGAATACCTGTGTGTGTTCAGGTAACAAACCGCGACCAGGTGATCCTGCGTCTGCAGACTGATTTGGACACGGCACATCAGAAGTTCACTGGTTGTGCTGAGGAGGTGGGTAGTCTTGTGTTTGTGACAAAGGACATCAACAGTTTGGTTCATTCAGTTTGTTTGTTTGTTGGTTTTCCCTCCTTGAATTGAAGAATAGGGATTGTTTCATATTGATTTGTAGAGATGTATGTGTCGTGTGTGCATGTGTGCTTGTGTGTGTGTGTGTGTGTGTGTGTGTGTGTGTGTGTGTGTGTGTGTGTGTGTGTGTGTGTGTGTGTGTGCAAGAGAGAGAGAGAGCAGAATACGTTATCAGAGATTTCTTAGCTGTTGTGGTGAATGTTTTGTACCAGATTTTGATCTGAGCTCTCTTTTTTAATCTACTTGTTAGAAAAAAGCAGATTGTTTCATATCAACCATATAGGGAACTGTGTGTTTTTGTGTCACAATGAAAATGTATGAATACAAATTTCTTTACCAGATCTGGATCTTTACCAAATCTGGGTAAAAAAACAAAGTGGACCGTTCAGGAATCATGAATGCATTCATTAGGAAATCATCATGCCAAAGTCAAGGTCACATAGGCCAAAAAAGTGCCCTAAATTTGTGCTTTTTCATGAAAGTGCATTGACAGCTCTTTCTCAGAAACTTCTCAGCATACTTAAGTTCTGTCTTCTGTCTTTTGACAGTCTGTCTCTGTTTTGAGTTACCATGGAGACATGTCTGCAGATGTCTTTTTTGTTTGATGCTAGCTTACAAGTAGACCTGGGGAGGTGTGCAGTGGAAAATAAATGGATGCTCCAAGTTTTATCAGGACTGATCACAAAGTCAAATGTAACAATAGTTAAGTGAATGTGTCATTAGCATTATATTGTTTTCTGTTGTTTTACATTAAGCGCAAGTGTCTGTCAAAAAGGGGAGAAAATCGAAGTGATTAAAATCGTCTTGTTTTGTCAGCCATCATATCAGGTGTTGACTTGGTGTTTTGTTTGTGGTTGTGGGATAGCTGGGTGGGATTATCTCCTGGGAGATTTTTTTTTTTGGACCTTGGCTTGGTTTGACAAAATCATTTTCCTTTTCTGTGCAGTTAAATGTGAGGGAGAAAGAGGTCCAGCGACTGAACGCAAAAAACAGGGAGCTGCAGCAAGAAATCCGAACACAGCTTCAGTTATTGGAACAGCGTGACAGCAAGGTAGAGAATGGTGATGATAATGATGATGATAGTGGTGATGGTAACAATAACTATAATGATGATATGAAAGTCGCAGTAGTCAAATGGTTAATGCATCAGACGTCAAAAAGTCTGGGTTTGATCTTGCTTGGGTACATCTCGTGTAGTGGGTAAAGGGGGGAGATTTTTCTGGTCAACATGTAGGTAGACCTGCTGGTGCCTGAACCCCCTTTCTGTGTTTGTGCATACAGAACATCAAACATGCACATTAAAGACTGTTATTCATGTCAATGTTTGTTGACTTTTTGAAACATAAAAAACACTCAGTATGCATGCTCACCAACCTTTTGGTTGTGTGCACACAGAACATCAGATATACACATTAAAGACTCCGTTGTTCATGTCAGTGTTTATTGACTTGTGGAAACATAAAAACACACAGCATGCATGCTCACCAAAGATGGAGTATGTAGACTGTGCAACAACATACAGCCTGCCACGAAATAGTGTGCATACAGGAATCCAAGAAAAATCAGAACACTAACAAAATGTAATTAAACGAATATAATACATTACTGTCTGTAAACTGAGTGTGCTGGTAAGGATTAGCACCAGATGTACTAAAGATTTTTAAGATGAATTTTATCATATGTTTGTCTTCATTCAGTCTATGTTGATGTGTGTATGGCTTACTGATACTTTTAAGTGACCATCACTGAAGTGCTGTTTCTTTCACACTAACACATGCAATAGAACTCACAGCTGCAAATTGTTTTGTCTCTGGCAAAATTGTGCTGAAACTTTGTTTTGAAAAATAGGTGAATAAACATAAAAAACATGTAATACAGAAATCTTCTACATTCAAGATGCAGTATTTGGTACTGCCATGAATTCTCAGCTTCTGTACAAGGTCTTCTAAAGGTAAAGAAGGTTCTTTTTGAAGCTAGAAGATTTCTTTGCTGTTGTCAGTGGCAAAATCAGCGATGTCCATGTTCTCTAAAAAAGAAAATAAAAAGGGTTGTGCTGGCTTGGGATAACATGTTCGAATTTGAATTGCATCCTGGGTTTCATATAAAGACCTAGTGACAAGATATAAATATATTACACTACAGTATGATTAGTACAGTACAATCTTTAAATGAAATTTGGAACTGAATGCTCTGTAAATCAGAAGACATTGTTCTCTGTGTTCACCAGTAGTTTATCTGTCGTCCAAAAAATGTATACCAAATTAACTGTCTTTCCTGACTACAGTAGAAGTTATAAGCATGACCTAGTGATCATCAGTTGAAACTCAAAGGAAAGAAAATAGGAGTTTTCAGCCTTTCATTTTGCAGTTTTTGTAACTGTTTTGCAGGTTGCTGAAAATGAAAAACAACTACAACGACTACAGCACGAGCATGAAATGACCATACAAGAGGTAAGTGTACCATTTAAGATTTTTTTTTATCTGTTGCCCTCAACCTACTAGTCACGAAGAATATTCCTTGAACAATCTATATTATAAATTTGTTCAGTTTTGTGGTCTTGATTGCTTTGTTTGTGTTTATGCATTAAGGTGTTCATTTTTTTAATACTGTTCTTTCGCGTTTTGTTATTTTCGGCTTCCAGATGTACTGATCAGTTATCTACAGGTGGTGTTTTGTTTTCCCTTTGTACTGTAGAGTTTCCCTTACAGTACAACCTGTTTGTGACCAAACTGTGACTGAATTTGAACACTTCCTTTACAATGTTCATTGTCTAATTAACTCCCTTTCTGTTAGTTCTGAATCATTGAGATATTTCTGTTAGTTCCTTCTCCCTGAATCACCGAGATATTCTGTTAGTTCCTTCTCCCTGAATCACCAAGATATTTCTGTTAGTACCCTTCTCCCTGAATCACCGAGATATTTCTGTTAGTTCCTTCTCCCTGAATCACCGAGATGTTGTCAGAGGATATATTGTTTTGTGAGACATGCTGGTTGCAATTTTAAGTAGTCTGTCATTTAGGAATGAAAAGACACTGACTGAATGACAGATAAGCTAGCAGTTTGATAAACATTAGCGAGTGCCAGTTGAACGCAATTCATCATAAAAGATTGAAAAAGCATTGAATGATCAATAAGTAAATGTTGTCAGTAGGTGGACAACTTCATTGACTATCTTACAACAGCAGTAGGCTTTGTAGATCATCCGCTCTCTGTTGTTTTTACTACTGTGTAAATTCAGTGGACAGCAAGAAGACATTTTAGATAAGTCTCTGGTAAACAACTTGTATACAAATGAAAAGGTTTAAAAAAAGCCCAGAAATAACAACATCTATAGCAAGAGCAAAAGCACATATCTGTGTGCAGTCGACTGAATTGAATTTTGAAGAGTCTTTATGCTTAGTTTTATAATTAGATAACTTGTATTTAGTTTGTATTTTCTCATGAGCATGCACACTGTATTTGCTGTTATGGTCATCTTTTATATTACATATATATATTATATATATATATATATATATATCTGTCTGTGGGTGTGGGTGTATCTGTCTGTTTTGCTTTGTGAGAGAGAGTGAGACAGAGTGTGTTTGCGTCCCTGTGTGTGTTTGTACGCTTGTGCATAATATGTATGTTCTGCTGTTTGAGTGCGCGTGTGTGTGTGTGTGTGTGTGTGTGTGTGTGTGTGTGTGTTGTGTGGTGTGTGTGTGTGTTCCAATTTATCATTATTCACTGTTAGTATTGTGTGCTTTCTAGCCAGCATCTGAGGATCGACACACACACAGCTGATCATCAGTCTCTCATAGTAGTTTCTCACTAGCTAGCCAAATACAGTGAACGCCAAAGAGAATGCTGTTTACATGATTTGTTATGCCCAAACATGTGGCCTTGGGATTGTTCTTGCTTTATGGCCTTGATATGAATAATTTATTATGTCTCTGAGCATATTATAGACCCTATAAGTATAAGTGCCTGCTGATTTTGTCACAATTTGTGACAGTCTTGTTGGTGATAATATAATGACTGTCATTGGTTATCTTGTTCATTGTAAATAGTAACCATCAAAAGTTTGGGAAGATGTAGAAGTTAGTTGATTAGTTTGTGAAACGAAGAATTTGTTCAAGAGGGATAAGTTTGTTTCAATTTGTCTAAGAGGGATATGCTTGTTTGAATTTGTCCAAGAGGGATAAGTTTGAAGTTTGTTTGAATTTGTCCAAGAGGGATCAGTTTATTTGAATTTGTCCAAGAGGGATAAGTTAGAATTTGTCCAAGAGGGATAAGTTTGTTTGAATCTGTTTAAGAGGTATAAGTTTTTTTGAATCTGTTTAAGAGGGATAAGTTTGTTTGAAGTTGTCCAAGAGGGATAAGTTTCGTTTGAATTTGTCCTAGAGGGATACATTTGTTTGAATTTGTCCTAGAGGGATACATTTGTTTGAATTTGTCCAAGAGGGATAAGTTTGTTTGAATAAGTTTGTTTGAATTTGTCCAAGAGGGATAAGTTTTGTTTGAAGTTGTCCAAGAAGGATAAGTTTGAATTTGTTGAAGAGGGATAAGTTTGAAGTTGTCCAAGAGGGATAAGTTTGTTTGAATTTGTCCTATAGGGATTCGTCACACTCAGAAAATTCCATAAGCACTCCACCCAAGTCTACCAGCAATTATCTGGTGGACTTCTTGAGCCTGCGCAGAACCTTAAGTGCTGGCTGAGTCTTGATATGTCTGATATGAAACATAAAGCTGGCATCTCCAGAATGATGGAAACATTAAGACGGGCGGTGAACAGGCCACTTTTCAATGCAACATTAAAAACTGCTTGTTCTCCACCCATCTTAATTTGCAGGCTGGGATTGAACTCAAGATGTTAAATCTTTTGTACATGGCTAAATCAAAGGAGCTTACCAGCCCACGTAAAAACCATGGCCTTCCCGAGTGTTGAACCCAAACTTTGCGTTATGAGCATGACTAACAGCTGAGCTAATGGGCCACTCAGAGTGTGAAAGATGGACTGTTCGCATGTTGTGATGGAGTTTTTACAATGTACTGCATGCATTCCTGCTTAAAATGTTTATAAAGGAATTTGATATGATCTTGGACTTCTTTGCTGAGGAAGAATAAATTGGCAAATCAGGTAGTCAAACTTTGCATTGGTCTTTTTGGGGATGTGCGTTTGTCTTTTAGTTAATTGTTGTTGTTGTTTTGTTTGTTGTTGTTGTTGTTATTGTTGTTCAGTGAGATTTGTTTGAGTTTTCAATTGTTTGAAAAGAATTCCTGATCAGAACTGTTGTAAATACAGTGAAAACAACACACCTTACATGTGCACTTGTACTTTAATAACATGTACACTGAACTGAATATATGTGTGTGCATATGACATTATGTGTGTGCATTTGCACATACGTGTACACGGACATGGAACAGTCATACACATGCACACACAGACTATGCACAAGCACACACACACATGCACATGAACACACACACATAAACATGTACACATACACAACACACACACAAGCATGCATGCATGCACACACACACATACACGCACATGCACGCACACCACACACACACGCACCACCACAGCACGCCACGCACGCACACACACACACACACACACACACACACACACACGACACACACACACACACACAACACACTCATATGTATACACACTCACACAACATAGACTCAATACACCCCACTCACACACACACACACTTACTGTATGCTGTTGCACACACGTGTGTGTGTGTGTGTGTGTGTGTGTGTGTGTGTGTGTTGTGTGTGTGTGTGTGTGTGTGTTTATGTGTGGGTGACATATATACAC
>JAPXFY010000014.1:12354539-12409539 GCA_030674185.1 Monoplex corrugatus | reverse complement strand
TGTGTGTGTGTGTGTGTTTGTTTTGTTTTTAATCATGCTAATTTATACTGGATGTACATTTTCTGTTGTTTAGATATTGGGTATCACTATGAAACTAATTTCATTGTAAGAGTACAGTGAGCCATGTTATCTGTTTTCTGTTGTCGATTATCTACTATCTGATGTTTTTTGACACATAAGCTGCATCTGGAGTAGTTTATTAGATTTTTGTTGTTGTTGTTGTAGGCCTACTCGTTTCAGTTTATTTCTGTGTATTTTTTTTTCTTTTTGTTTGTTTTTGTGTGTGTGTTGTTGTTGGGTTTTGTTTTTGTTTTGTTGTTGTTGTTTTTTTGTTTGTTTTTGTTTTTGTTTTTGCTGTAGGCTTTCCCTGGAGAGAAAAGAGGAGAGAAAATGTTCTGTTGTATGCAAGCATGTATGTGTCTCTGCACACTTATCACTTTTATTTTGTATGCACATGTTGTCTGTGTAGAGTAGCATGGTTTAGCTGTAAGACAGGTCCAGTGGGACCTAAGGCTACTATCCTTGAGTAATAACGTGTTTTAAAGTTTGAAGTTTTGTCATTTGCCTTACAAAATAAGCCCCATCCACCTCCTACCGCGTGGGGATGCTGGGGGCTCTTTCAGTATAAATAGCATCCCCCACCTTCTGGAAATTCTGTGCTAGAAATTTCCTCTTTTCTGTCATGTTCTTTGTTTCTTTCTTCTTCTTTTGCTTTCTGTCATTTCTTCCTATCATTTTCTGCCTTGCTGGTCCATTCACCTGTATGTTTTCAGTTAAATCTAAAATACTTTCTCTTTAGATTGATAATTGGGTATATACACTAAGTACATTTTTGACTCTAGGGAAATGAGATATGCAGAAACAATTTTAGGTACTTTAAGCCTGTTTTTATATGTTTTAGTGTTCTTAGTTATGTTTAAATATTGTATTCAGGTATGTTTTTTAAATCCCCTGTGTGATAAATTGGACGGAGTGGTCAACGTTGGGGCGATCTCCTTAGATTATGTGTGCAAATGTATTGATACGTGTACTTAAATTTTTTTCCTTTCTTTTTCCTTGTTGAAGTACTGTGTGTGTATTGAAACAGTTTTAGACCTGATATGGCTCTGTGCAGTCAGCTGGGCTTTATGCAACAACAAGAATACAAAATTACCCAGATACTTGTAACACTTTTCATATGAACGTATTGACAGGAGCTGGACAAGGACGAGCGCATAGATCAGCTGCGTAAAGAGCTGGACAATCTGGACTCGGCCCATCGTAACTCACAGAACCAGGTGGGGAAATGTGAAGATGTCATTAGACAGCTCACTCAGGAACTGACCAGCACACAGAGCGACCTCAACTCTGCTAACTCGCGCATCAAGGAGTGTGATAAAGACATTTCTAGCCTTAAACAGAGGCTGCAGGACTCACAGCATGAGGTACATCTTGTTCATACTGAAACTTTGATTATTCTTTTTAAGATGTGTGAATAGTGTGTACTGCTGTGAAATGAATGTCCCTGTAAGAGAACTGTAAATCTGTTGTTTGTTGTCTGTTATCTGTTGGGGGTTTTTTTGTCCTTCTTTTTTAAAAATCTAATTTTTCAAGTAATTGATTGTGTTCCCTCTTCATTTCCATGTTTTTTAAACTTGTTAATTGTTGAATAGTCTATGTAATTTAACGTTTCTGTTTGTTTAGGAGGTGAGTTGTTTTGTTTTGGGGTTTTTTGTTGTTGTTGTTTTGTTTTGTTTTGCATGTATTAGAGTAAAAGTCATTCACTATGTTTTTGTATTAAGGGCTGATTTTTATTCTGATTGCATGAAATGTTTACACACATATGTGCATATATTGCACACACACCTGCATGCATACTCTCAGACACAGAAAAAGACATGCTCAGACACACATCAGTTTTTCCTCCACATACACACATGCAAACAGATTCATGCATGCACACACATACACTCTCTCTCTCTCTCTCTGTCTCTTTCTCATGCACACACACACACACACACACACACACACACACACACACACACACACACACACACACATACACACACACACACACACACACACACACACACACACACACACACACACACACACACACACTTTTTAAATGTTGAGGGGTAAATGATGCTGGGAGATTCAGAGTCAGTTAGCGGCTATTCATTATCGCTAAACACAGCAGATGCTACAAACGTACAATAGAAATGTATGTGTGCTGGGTCCTTGAAAAAATTCAGGAATATTGTCAAGGTTTGACTGTATGTAACAGACATTCAGAGACATTGTCAAGGTTTGACTGGATATAACAGACATTCAGGAACATTGTCAAGGTTTGAATGCATTTAACAGACATTCAGGAACATTGTCAAGGTTTTGAATGCATTTAACAGACATTCAGGAACATTGACAAGGTTTGAATGCATTTAACAGACGTTCAGAAACATTGTCAAGATTTTAATGCATTTAACAGACATTCAGGAACATTGACAAGGTTTGAATGCATTTAATAGACTGTCAGAAATATTGTCAAACCAGAAATATTGTCTAGGTTTGAATGCATTTAACAGATATTCAGAAACATTGTCAAGGTTTGAATGCACTTAACAGACATTCAGGAACATTATCCAGGTTTGACGGCATTTAACAGCTTGTCAGAAATATTGTCAAGGTTTGAATGCATTTAACAGACATTCAGAAACATTGTAAAGGTTTGACTGAATATAACAGACATTCAGAAACATTATCAAGGTTTGACTGGATATAACAGACATTCAGAAACATTGTCAAGGTTTGACTGGATATAACAGACATTCAGGAACATTGTCAAGGTTTGACTGGATATAACAGACATTCAGAAACATTGTCAAGGTTTGACTGGATATAACAGACATTCAGAAACATTGTCAAGGTTTGACTGGATATAACAGACATTCAGAAACATTGTCAAGGTTTGACTGGATATAACAGACATTCAGAACATTGTCAAGGTTTGAACTGGATATAACAGACATTCAGAGACATTGTCAAGGTTTGAATGCATTTAAGAGACAGTCAGAAACATTAATCCAAAATGAGTGTGACTGCCCGCATTCAAGCAAACATGAACCAGAAAACACACACATACATACCCACACACCCACTCTCTCTCTCTCTCTCTCTCTCTCTCTCTCCTCTCTCTCTCTTCTCTCTTCTCTCTCTCTCTCTCTCTCTCTCTCTCTCTCTCTCTCTCTCTCTCTTCTCTCTCTCTCTCCACACACACACACACACACACTTCTTAAATTTTGAGGGGGTAAGTAATGCTGGGAATCAGAGCCAGTTAGAGGCTATTTAACAGACAAACATGGGCCTATTCAGGAAAGTTGACTTTCTGAACGACTGTGAATGTTTTTAGGCAACACAGAATGACCAGAGAGCTCGTGATATCGACAACCAGCTGCTTACATACAAGAGTGAGCACAGTCACACCAACCAAGAGGTTTGTTAACATTTTATAATCTAAGCTGCTGTTTAAAAACTATGTCTGTATCTGTGGTTTACATTTAAGTATCATTACTAAACTCGCTCATAAAAGCAACTAGGCTGTAGTGATGATAACACCATTTCTCATAGTGATGCTTGGTAATGAAGGTGATTTAGAATTTCATTTGTCTGTCTGTCTTCCTGTTACATACATACACATATGTCCATTTTAGGATATATCATTTTCATCCATTTAGTATGTAGTATGCGTTATCCTCTTAAATATGTTAGAACTGGAAAGGACTTGACTGTCACTCAGCCTTGGAGTCGGACGTGTTTTTGCAAGTTTGCACTGTAAACCTGTCTCTGTTCTAACTTAGGCTGTGTAAACAGGAGTGAACAGGGTGCCATGTATTAGTGTGTTTTGTATTTGTAGTGATTCTTCTGTGCCAACTGTGATAGTGTATATATGATAGTTATTTTCTGTACAATGTAATGATGGTGCTAAAGTGATGTGCATGTCGTGATCACACTTTTTTGAAATTGCAGTGACAGGTGTATGCATGTGTTCTGTAGAGGGCAGATTATGTAATGTAGCAAAAATAATACAAACATTGATATAGCAATGTTGTTCTCTTTGTTATTGTCAAATAATGTCAACCTCCATCTTTAAATATTTTTCTGGGAAGAGTGGAAGGTGCAGTGAAAAAGGACACAAAAGAAAACCATTTATTTACACAGGTAATATGAATGTGTGTCAGTGTTTTATCCATAAATGTTTCTTCTTGTACTTTACACTTTGGTATTCATGACATTTCATGCACACATGTAGATCCTTTGAATGAGATGTGGATGCCTTACAAATATGTTGAATTTGAAGTCTTTTATGTAATTAATTTTGCTGTACTATTAGTATTTGTTTTCTGTTAAAAATGAATGAAAATGAAACTGAGAAAAGACATGATAGAGCTGGAAGTGTTTTCTTCAGAAGAAAATGTTAGAACTGGAAGTGCATTTTATCTTTCTATCTAATCTACAACAAACAAACAGAAAAATTAATGAAAGCTAGTTGGTTCTTTTTATCAAGCCATGGACTCTAGAACTGGAAGTGCATTTTATCTTTCTATCTGATCTACAACAAACAAACAAACAATTTCATGCAAGCTAGTTGGTTCTTGTTACAGAGCCATGGACTCGTGATCAAATGTCTCTTAACTTCAGGCGTAGCCCGCAGTATGTAAACTGGCCTGTTTCTATATGGAATTATCCAAGTTGGTGAATCCCTCTTAAACTCCAAACTTGATGCAAAGAAGTGAATTATAATGTGAAACATGCAACAACAAAATTCACCATCATGTGCCCTGCCGCATGGATTGCGATCATGGCCCCCATGCAAATCTATCCCTTGTTACTGCAAGTACATCTCTCACCCTCTATGTCCTCAGCCACCCTGCAAGTCCGTCCAATATTTTCTCCCTGGGTTTACCTGGTGTTCTCTTTCCCTCCAAGCAGTTTTGCATTGTGTCCTTTCCTATTCTCTCTGAATGTGTGTTTCAGTATCAAAACAAGGAAGAGCGCATTAACCGACTGGAATTTGAGCTTGATGGAAACAGGACCGAGCTCGACAGCAAACTTCGCCACATTTCACAGCTTGAGGATAACTTGAACACTGTTCGGGCAGAACTCAACCAGACTAAAGACCAGAAGTGGCTGCTGTGGATGAGGTAAACCGCATTACCAATGTCTTTATCATCATCTTCCATCATCATCATCATTTACTCCATCATCATCCCATGAGGGAATGCTGTGGACTTTTTCAGTATATATAGTGTCCCCACTTTCAAAAGTTGTGTACTACAAAATTTCTTCTGTGTGTGAGGCAATTTATGTCTGAGACAAAGAATGACTGATTAAATGATCATTGGAAAAGTGGTCACAAAAAATATGAGTTATGAATTGTGATTTTGAGAGGAATCCTTTTGTCATTTCTCTTTTTGTAGTAAACTTTCATGATTTTGTAGTCCTGCAAATGTAAGTTACGAATTGTCAGTTGGAGAGGAATCATTTTGTCTTTAGCATTTTGTAGTAAACTTTCATGGTTTTGTAGCCAGCAAATATTTTCATGTAATGTGCTGACCTCTTCTGAGAAGAGCATGCATATCAAGTTTTGATATGTGTGTGCCTGTGGTATTGTGTCTAAATTTTGTGTGAGTGTGATATGTGCATCTATAGCTCATCAGGAATGCATCTTTGTGTGTATCTACAGATAAAGCGCCTTGACAGAGCTTGCAGCAGCTTCAGCACAACTTGACATCAGCACACCCAGCGCCACAAGACAGACTCAGCACGCTATGAGGAACAAGTGACATCACTGAAGCAAGAACTGACCGAGGCCAACCACCGCAACCAGCTTCTGGAACAGGAAGTGGACCGTAAAGACGAAATGATCAAGCGCAATGAAGCTGAAATTGCATCTTGCCGAGATGATATCCATTGTAAGGTGGATGAGGTTGGTACACTATTGTATTATGTGTATGGATATGTTTCTGCATTTTTAGTTATGTGTTATTGTGTGTGTATTGTATTGAGTAAATGTGATGCACTCCATTAAAAATGTCAAGAAATTTGATTTGGATGTTTTATCACTGAAAACTAGTTTCTTGGCTTTCATTTATATTGATTTCTAGCAGAAGCTTTTGCATCCATTTGAAAGAAAGAACTGTGGGGCACTCTTTGCACAGAAACACTTCCAAAGTCAGAGATAAGAAATGAACAAATCTCCCAATACTCCATTTTAAGAGCTGAAATTTGACATTCATGCTCTCGCTTTTTTACGTTCTGTTTTGTCATTTTACACACAAAAGTAACGGGCACAGCAGTAAAAGTGGGTAAGGTATCAGACTTCCAGATGGAAGTGTGGGTTCTGTCCTACCTGGTACTTCCCGCCAGTGGATAGAGAATGGAGATTTTTCTGATTTCCCAAGTCTACATGTGTGCCAACCTGGTGTGCCTTCATGTGTGTATGCATGCAGAATATCAAATTTGCATGTTTAAGATCCTGGAAGTCATGTTGGTGTCTGGTGGTTAATGGAAACATGAAAACATCCAGCATTAAAGAGCACTGAAGACTGGAATATGCAGTGTGGACTAAACAGCATGTATACATACATCCAAGAAAAATCAGAGTGCTTTGAAAAATGCAAATAATCAGCTACAATAGTTTACTGAGCCATGAAGGTTTGTATGCCATAACTGGACAAAAATGGCACAAATCTGTTATTTTTGGTAATAATTTCAGTACTATTATGTCAGTATTTATCACCAAAAAAATGTTGATTGTACAAACATATGGCGGACTGAAACAGAAAAAGTGTGTGTGCATTCGTATGCATGTGCATGCATATGCATAAATATGTCTACATTCATGATTGCAGGCTGGTGTTTTTGTGTGTGTATGTATACATGAGCGCATATTATGAATATATATAAACATATGTGTGATTGTTTATGCCATGAAACTACCAACAACGGTGTGTATATTGAATAAAACTACCAAAAGTGATGTATTCGTGTAATGAAATTACCAGCAGTGGTGTGCTTACGCAGATAGAGAGGTTTGACTGAAAAAGTATGTGTGTATGTTAGCATACATAATGTCTGTGTTTGTGTGTATGCATGTTTATTTGTGGATATGTGCATGCATGTATGTGGATGTGTGCAGTGTGTACATATTTTTACAATTAAAGTTTTGACAGTGATGAAGGTTTTTGTCTGTGTACCTTGTCAACAGCTGGAGAGGTTGGACCGAAGTCTACAAGACACCAGGCAAGACTTGAACAAAGTGCAGGCCGCTAAACGACAGGCTGACAACACAGTGAGTTTCTTTTTAATGATTTACTTCTTAAATTTTGTGAAAACAAAACAACGAAACCAGCAGACAACAAACAAACAGAGCAAGTACAAAACAAAACAAATTGAACAGTCGATGACATCTCACGTTATATGCATTGCATGCATGATCACTTCATCACATGTGTGTTTTACAGAAATGTCAGTGTCAGTAACATTTGGTAGAATTTTGGTATTAAATCACTGAATCACACACACACACACACACGACGATGCACGCACGCACGCACGCACGCACGCACGCACGCACACACACACACCACACCACCACACACACTCACACACACACACACACACACACACACACACACACACACACACACACACACACAACGATATAAAATCATTTGAATGCATTTAGACTTTATAGATTTGAATAGTGTAGTATTACTTTGCCACAGCAGATTTTCTGTAAGAAATGGAGCTGCTTTCCTATGAGATTTGTGTCACAAGCTTTTAGTACAGTGCGGTTGGTTTGGCTATGAACCCAAGATCTGATGTCTTAAGTTCAGTCCCAGCCTACAACATAAAAACCGGACTGGTCGCTGCCCATCCTGATTCCCCAGTCATTCTGATGGTGTCAGTTTTGTGTTTCATAAATCTCATTCTTTTTCACCACCACCATCTTACTGCTTCCCCCCTCCACATCTTCTTATTTCAAGACTTTGCCAGTGCACAGGGCTTTGCACAGGCTCAAGGTTTCTGCCAGATAGTTACTGGCAGATGTAGGTGGAGCACATATGGAATTGTCCGAGTGTGATGAATCCTTTTTGAACAAAGAAACTCCAGACACTTCAGAGGAAAGAGAGAAAAACAAAAGTGATTGATGCTGGACTGTACCACTGTTCTTTTCATTTTCCTCTATGAAAAGTCCTCATCTTATTGTATGTTTTTCCTGTCAATTAGATTTTTCTGGAGAATTTTTCTAAGCACAGCTTTGTTTCCTTTTTTTCTGTGTTGGACAAAGGGCCTCAGTTTATTATCTCATATTTTGAGACATCCAGTGCCATGATTTGTTTCTCTTGTTCTTTATTTTTCAATATTCCTTTAAGAAAACAAACTGGAAATATGTGGCAGAAGCTCTTTATCAGAATCTGCAAAACTCTCTGTATCAAAACCCTCAAAACTGTGCCGATTCATTGGAAATCTAAAAGTGCACATCTTTGAATCATTACAGCTCCTTTGTTTTGTCAGGACTTTTGTTTTATCTAATTTAATATCATTTTATTTTATTTTATTTTATTTTATTTGTAACCAGATATCTGAAGTGCACAATGAATGTGACCATGCCAAAGCAGAACTTGCAGAAGCAAGGACTCAGTACAAGGACTGTGCACAGGAGGTAAGCTATCAGTCATGAAACACTAACATATACGGGAGTGGGAGGGGTCAGTTGTCCAGTATTTCTTTATCTTTACATTTCTTTACCTGGGATTCATGCAGCCATGGAGCAGCCATGATCTGTCTCTACAAGGTGTTTGTAGTCTCTTTGGCCCTTTGTTATGGAATGTGCAAGTTTTATTACTTCAAAGTATGTTTATTCAAAGAAATTAAGTATGGAGAAGGGAGTGCTTTTAAGCGTGGCTAAATTCATGAAGATGGGAAGGGTTCTTACGTGACTTGTTTGTTTCTGCAACGCTATAATTGTAAACATGTGTGATGGAGATCCTATTTTGTGTGTTGTTTCAGTTGTTGTTAATGGGTATACTTTTGTAATTGCTGTAATGATGGTGTGTGCATGGGATTGTGTGTGTGTGTGTGTGTGTGTGTGTGTGTGTGTGTGTGTGTGTGTGTGTGTGTTACTGTCTGTGTGTTCCAGCTGGCGCACCATGAAGAAAAGTTGATGTTGATGGAAAAGAACTTGCAGACAACACAGGACCAGCTGAGTCAGAGGGTGACAGAAGTGGTCAGATACGAACAACAAAACAGGAAACTGCAGGTAAGACCGGAGATGTTGGGAATATTCACTTCAGCCTTGGGTTTTGACCCAGACTTTAGATCTGTCCTCTGACTGACAAATTCAAAGACAGCCATTTTCAGAGAAAACACCTTAGTTCTTTTGGAGGAAAAACTTTTATTGAGAATATTTCATTCAGCATTGCTGACATGTTGAGATTGTCATTTTAAGAGAGAAGAAGAAAAAACTTGTGCTTGTTGGAAAGGTATAAGTGCATGTTTGCATAAATTCTTCTCATGTGATCATTGTCTCACCAGTCAGAGCTTAAGATGGCTAAATTATCATTATATCACCACAATGAGTTTGTTCCTGCATAATTACCTTTACCAGTCAGAGCTTAAGATCTCTACATTATCATATTATCACTGTGCATTTGTTCCCATATAATTACCTATACCAGTCAGAGCTTAACCCTTTCAGTGCCAGAGAAAAATGTAAACATGTGCTTCCCCATTGCGGGGAATTTTGAGGATTCGAGGGTAATAATTAACAAAAAATTCTAGTGCAAAAACTATAAGAGATACAACAAAGAAACATAAGTGTTTTTTGAAGGAAAATGAACGAGGATTCTGAATCTGGGCTTATTTTTCTCTTAGCTTGATTGCAAAGACCTGTCCAGGCATTCCAAAGTGGAAATAATTTTTTTGTGTTGTCTAAAAAGTAAGTTTCCATCTCTACAGATTGATACCCAACACACTCACAAACAAAAAAACAGCTGAAAATGACTTGTTTGTTGTCAGTTTACATACATAAATGAAAACAAAACATATGACATCATAAAATGTTCATGAAATGATTCTAAACTCATGCAGACAAATAAGTAAGTAACCGTCCCAACAATGATAGACCTGGTTTCGGTAAACATAAAAGTGATTGTACTAGACACTGAACAGTCAAACTACATGACAATCAGTGTACTCAGACACTGAACAGTCAAACTACATGACACTCATGAATTGATTCTGTCTGTTCTTCAGGTTCTGCAATCAAAACAAGAGAAAATAAGCCCAGAATCAGAATCCTTATTCAAATAAGTCAATCAGCTCATGCTCATCAGTGAGAAACAGCTTGAAAAAGCATAGCACGTATCCCCAGTTCCCACTTTCAATCCTGGATTTCATAAAAATTGAGGAATGTCTGACTGTTGTCCATTTGGAGGCCAACAGATTTTCAGTGAGCGAAACACTTCGCTGATCGCCACGCCCCCTGCCATGCCGTCTAACTGGGGCACAGCTCCTCTGCACCTCTCCTCTCCCTCTCCCCCTTCTCATCTTCCCCCTTCCCACACCACGAACACGTGCGTGACCCCTCTCACCACTCTCACCATCACGTTCACTGCTGTTGGGTCCAAAGTCCGAAGTGTCACGGCCTGCGCGCTCGCCACTCGCACTGACCACGGCAGTCGCGGTCTGACTCGTACTTGTTATCGTCTGCTTGCATCGATTCAGCCAGCAAGCGTTGAATGTCGGCGTAGTCATTGTTATTTTCTCCACCCTCATGTTGAAGCGAATCATCAGATAACAAATTCTCTCAATCGTCATCATGCTGTAAAATCATTTGAACAGCCTCTAGAGTCATGAAAGTCCGCTGACGTGAGCGACCGTTCCGGCTTGTCGAAGGTTGCGTCGCCATTGTGCTCCACTTCACGTGGTCCAGTTACCAAATCATTAGCGACAATAAAGGTGTCTTCCCTATGACGTATCCTAATTTACATCCTATTTTTATATTGTAGACACATATAGCTCAGTGTGCAGCGTTCCTGTGTGCTTACTGGCTCACACAGTTGTGAACGAAAAATCGGAAAACTCCTGCAACGTCAGCGGACGGCTTATAGGCAATATAGCAACACCTTTTGTACAACGTCAGCTGACGGCTTATAGGCACTGAACTGGTTAAGATGGCTTAATTATCATCATATCATCACAATGCGTTTGTTCCTGTATAATTACGTTCACCCAGTCAGAACTTAAGATGGCTGAATTATCATCATATCATCACAATGAGTTTGTTCCTGCATAATTACCTTTACCAGTCAGAGCTTAAGATGGCTTAATTATCATCATATCATCACAGTTCATTTGTTGCTGTATAATTACCTATACCAGTCAGAGCTTAAGATGGTTGAATTAATCATGATGCACTTATTCTTGTAATGATTGCTTTTAGCAATGAGAGCTTTACACAGATGAATTACAATCATTATGCATTTATTCCTGTTTGGTTGCCTTCACCAGTCAGAGCTTAAGACGTCCCAGGAGCGTGCCGTAAACATAGAGGACGATGCGAGGGAGCAGAAGATGATGTTGGAGAAGACTCATCGGGACCTGATGAGCATCAAGGACGAGTTTCACAGTGCCGTGCAGGACGTGCAGACCTACAAACAACAGGCCCAAAAACTCCGTGTTGAACTGGACGGGTCCAGGGAACAGGAGAGAATGTTATCAGATCAGGTAAAAATCTTATTAAACAGCATTATGAAATGATGAACAAAGAGTTCTTACTTGCTCTTATGTATGTACTGCCCATTATACCCATGTGTCGCCTGTCAGCATTGCCAGGTTCGGTGTTGGCCACTGCACATTTAGACACCTCTGTCTCCTTCCAGGTCGCTCTGTCTTGACTTTTGTGGACAGTTTCTTGAATATTTAGGCCACTGATGTTGGTTATGTTCTCAGTTTATGAGATTTGAGGTCTGCCTTTCTTCCTTTTTGCCACTGTTTTTCCTTGAAAGATGGTTGCCATGAGGTCTGTGTTCTTGCTGCATGACACATGGCCAGTGTATTTTAGTCTTCTCTTGTTGATGTCTGCTGATAGTTTTCTGGTGGTATCAAGTTCTTCCAGGGCATTTTCATTAGTTCTTCTATATGTCCTGTTGACACATAGTAATCTTCAATAAAAGCACACCTCCGCTGCCTCAGTTCTTCTGCAATCAGTCTCTCTCAGAGTCTAGGCCTTGCTGCCACAAATCACAACTGGCCAGATCAAACATTTTAAAAGTCTAACTTTTAAACCATTTGGTATGCCTCTATCTCTCTACAGCTGTTTAATTGGACACCCCCTGCTTTGCCATTCTAATTCTTAGTTTGATCTCTTAATTGTTTGTAGATGGCAGAAAGTTTTAATCCAATGATCATGTAACCAAATGAAGTAGGAATGGGTACCAGTCCTGTTGGCAGGTACTATATGAAAATGATACGAAGCAGTGTTTTATTGCTGTGTTAACTCCATTCATATACTGTATATATGATATGAAGGTTTCAGGCAGCAATGCAACATGATTCATTGCAGTTCAGTTTCTTTTATTTCTTTGTTACCGTTGGTCAGAAGATTTGAGCAACACCCTCAGTGATGCATCCATGAAGTTCATGAGACTTGACTGTGTGGTACTAGTCTTCCCAATGAGCCCATAGTACACTCAGCTCTAGGTAGGAGCCAGGTGGAGCCGAAAAAGTCCCACAATGATTTTTGAAGAGACTGATGGGGATTCGAACAAGAGGGCATATTCTGTGTTGCTTGTTATTAGAAACTATCAGTGGTGTCATGCAGTTTGTTGTTAATATTTCAGTCTGTTGAGTGAAATTTTCTCTCTCATCCTGAAATAGAAGAATTTCAAGTTTGAATGAAATTTCAACTTTGTGTGCTGTCTTATCTTCTTTTTTTATCTATTCATTTCTGGAAAATTAGTTGTGTACATGTATTATGGTTAAGAAAGTACATCTGATGCCTCCGGTCTCCTTTCTGAAAAGTCACATAACCTTGCCGATGAATTCTATACTACTCTCCACCATCTTCTGGACACTCATGCTCCAGCCACAACCCGTCTTTTACCTGACCGCCCCCCTACCCCCTGGCTCACTCATGAGATCGCCTGTGCAAAACGTGCCCGCCGCAGAGCAGAGCGCCGCTGGCGCAAATCCAAACTCACTGTACACAGGCAACTTTTCCAAGCCTCTAAAACAAAAGTATCCACCCTCATTGCATCAGCAAAAACAAGCTATTTCCAAACCAAAATCCTGAATGCCTCTTCTTCAAAAGAACTCTTTACAACCATGAATCATCTCCTTGGCACACGAAAAGATTTACCTCTCCCAACAAAACATACAAATGAAGAACTCCCATCTGTATTCTCCAACTATTTCACCACCAAAATACAAACTCTTCGTGACAGGCTTGACAGGACACCCTGTCAACCATGCCCACCTGACCCTTCCTTCTCTGGCACACCTCTTACTACTTTTACCCCAGTCTCACAAGAAGAAATTCTCAACACAATCAGATCCATGTCGTTCAAAACCTGCGAACTGGATCCTCTTCCAGGTTCTCTCTACTCTGACTGTCTCCCTACTCTCCTCCCATTCATCACTGACATCATCAACACTTCTCTTCAAACTGGAACTGTCCCTGATTCTTTCAAGTCTGCTATTGTTCACCCTCTCCTCAAGAAACACAATTTAGATCCAAATGAACTGAAAAATTACCGGCCTATCTCTAATCTCTCTTTCTTGTCAAAACTCCTTGAAAAAGTCGTCCTCAACCAGCTGAACTCTCACCTGTCTGCCAACAATCTCCTCAATCCTTTCCAGTCAGCCTACCGCCAGTGCCATAGCACTGAAACTGCCCTACTACACATTCTCAACAATCTCCTCCTTGCAACTGATACTGGCAAAGTCTCTCTCCTCACACTCCTTGATCTGTCTGCAGCCTTTGATACCATTGATCATGGTATTCTCCTTTCTAGACTTCATCATACTTTTGGCATCTCTGACATTGCTCTGTCTTGGTTCACTTCATACCTATCCAACAGAAAACAAACCGTTCTCATCAATGGCACTTACTCTCAACCTGCATACCTGACCTGTGGTGTTCCACAAGGATCTGTCCTTGGCCCTGTTCTTTTCACTCTTTACACCTCCCCCCTGTCCACCATCATCAACTCCCATTCTATAAAACACCACTTCTATGCTGATGACACCCAACTTCAAGACAGTGACTCACCTGATAATATACAGCGCCTGTTGACTCGCACCACTGAGTGTTACTCGGACATTAAGAACTGGATGACACACAATAGACTTCAGCTTAATGACGACAAAACAGAAGCTATCCTCATTGGCACCCGTCAGAAACTTTCTCAGCTGCCTCCTCTTTCTCTCCCATTATGTAACACATCAGTCCCAATTTCTGATTCAGCTAAAAACCTTGGTGTCTGCATTGACTCTACCCTCTCCATGAACAACTTTGTTTCTCAAACTGCCAGATCCTGCTACTATCATCTCCATCGTATAAGGTTGATCAGGAAGTATCTCTCTGTCGAAACAACTGCAAAACTCGTTCTCTCCTTCATAATGTCTCGCATTGACTATTGCAATTCACTCCTGTCTGGTCTTCCTGCCTCCACCATTCACATCCTACAGCGCATTCAAAACAATGCTGTACGCCTTGTACTCAAAAAGAAAAAAGCTGACCACATATCTCCTCTCCTGGCACAACTTCACTGGCTCCCTGTATCAAAGCGCATACAGTACAAACTAGACACCATGTGCTACAAAAGCCTCAATAACGCAGCCCCCGATTACCTGTCAAGCCTACTTGAGATCTATCTTCCCTCACGTACCCTCCGCTCTGCCTCCGATCCTCTGACTTTTCGCTTTCCACGCACTAAGCTCAATACCTATGGTCCACGAGCCTTCTCTGTTTCTGGTCCACTCTCCTGGAACAAACTTCCTCTCTCAGTCCATCAGCAACCTACTTTTGTCTCCTTCAAGTCCGCTCTCAAAACTCACCTTTTCTCCTCCGCATAAAATCCTAACCCTCCTCTGCAGCCTGTCTCCGCTCGGAGGGAATCACATGGTTATAATATATAATTGTATATGCTATGCTCTCTATAATTTTCCATTGCTTTTATTCTTGCTTTTATTGCTTTTATTCTTTCTCCCCATTTATAGCCATGCGTGTGTGTGTGTGTGTATGTGTGTGTGTGTGTGTGTGCGTGCGTGTGTGTGCGTGCGTGCGTGCGTGCGTGCTTGCGTGTGTGTCTGCTTCAGCGCTTAGATTTGATTTTATCAAGATTTTGCGCTATATAAATATTGTAATTATAGTCGTAGGTTACACGCACACACACATATATATGCGCGCACACACACACACAGACACGCACACACACACACACACACACACCACACACACACACACACACACACACACACACACACACACACACACACACACACACACACACACACACTCACACAAAAGATCACAAACATGCACACAAACACACACAGAGTACATACAGACATGCACACAGACTACACACACAGACTACACACACACATGCAGACTCACTTATGCTGTGTGTTATGAAAATGCCTGATGCATACATTTAGCCAACATGCATTGGTATGTGTCTTTACATGGGAAAACAACTGTGTTAGGTGGAGCAACAAGATCAAGTACTGGGCCAGCTACAGTCTGAGCTGCGTGGGGAGAGGGTTCGGCATCAGGAGACGGCCAAGCAGTTACAGGGCAGCAAGAAAACATGCATCACACTGGAGGAAGACATCAGCTCCTACCGAAGACAGATGAGAGATTATGCTGACAAGGTAAGTATTCTGGCTTGTTTTACAGGTGTTGTCCATAGGGTAAACGTCAGACTTATATTCCGAAGGTCCCCAGTTTAATCCACCCAGCTACCTCTTCCTGGTGGGTTAAGAGTGGAGATTTTTCCAATCGCTCTGGTCAGTGTGTGTGCAAACCTGCCGAGTACTGAAACCGCCTTCATGGTTATATGTGTGTAGAACATCAACTATACTCATTGAAGATCAGTAAGTCATGTTAGTGGTTGGCTATGGAAATATGAAAACACCCACTATGCAAGAACGACAAGCTTTGAAAAAAAAAAGGGCTTTGCGTCCAACATGCAACAGTTAGTAAATTTGAAATACTGGCTTTTATTGAATAACTTTTACTGTTGAAAAGAAAATATCATTATCATTAAAGAAAATGATAAGATAAAGTGAACACTGGACGTATGTGCAGTCAGATCAAGAACGAAGGTGTAGAATGATGGTGGTGGAGGCATGATCTTCTTGTTTTCCTGGCACAAATAACTTAAAAAATCAGCAAAATTCAATGTCTAAAACTAAAGTCAGCTAACTCTGTGCAGTGTTCACTCCTGACTGGTTCTATACACAATGAACCAGAACATTGTTCGATGATTAAGATTTAAAGTCCTTCCGCACTGAGTGCATACATAGACTAGCATGTAAAAACTTTTGTAATCAGCCTTAAGATAATGTGGTCATTTCCTCCACTCTCTCTCTCTCTCTCTCTCTGTCTCTCTCTGTCTCTCTCTTCTCTCTCTCTTCTCTCTCTCTCTCTCTCTCCCCTCTCTCTCTCTCTCTCTCTCTCTCTCTCTCTTTTTTTGATGAGGACATTTCAAGCCAAAGGGTCATTACCAGAATACTCATGACTGAAGATGAAAAATATCAAAAATCCCTTGCTAAATTTATTGCCCTTGCTTGGGAAAGTCGGAAAAAGAAAACAACACAGCAATAAATTAATGTAAGTTTATCTCCAGTGAGGATATCACTTTATACTGTTCTTATGTTTATTTGCCAGATTTGGGTCTTCCTCTTACTTCTATGACTAATTATGTCGGGTGGTCAACTGTTTCTTTAACTTTTTGTTCAACTTTTTGTTCAACTTTTTTCCTTCAAATTTTTTCTTTATTATTAGGGAAAAAAAATTTAAATGGATGTAGTAATGTCAGCCATGACTGTATTTATAAATCTTTATTTTACGAAAACGTCGCCATAAAATTTAATGACTTTGTTTTATGCTCCTTGCCACAAGGACAAAAATGTCAATGGCAATAAACCATTTTCAGTTTCAGTTTTCTGTTTCTTTCTCTCTCTCTCTCTCTCTCTCCTCTCTCTCCTCTCTCTCTCTCTCTCTCTCTCTCTCTCTCTCTCTCTCTCTCTCTCTCTCTCTCTCTCTCTCTCTCTCCCTCTCTCTCTCTTCCCCTCTCTCTCTCTTTCCCTGTCTCTCTCTTTCTCTCCCCCTCCCCTCTCTGTCTCTGATTATTTGGTAAACTGGCGTTTTTCTTACTGTGCACAACAGCCAAACATCTTGTTGTAGAGGGGTTTTGTTTGTTTGTATGTTCTGTAACAAGGTAGTCATGCCATTTAAATGACACACTCTATTTTACAGATAAAGAGCCGTGATGAATCACTGGTGAGGCAGCGTGCTGACTCAGACGAGCTGCACAAGACTGTCAGAAACCTGCGAGAAGAACTCGGCGAGAAAGAGGGACAGTTGAGGTCCACACATGTGGAGCTCCAGAACTGTAAGAAACAGCTACAGCAGCAGGTGCAGGAGGTGGGTGATTTTGCCTGGGAAAATAATTGATTATTTGGTCAGTCGTATGGGTAAGAGGTTGGGTCAGATCTATTTAGATGGGTAAGACGTCGGACTTCCGGTTGGGAGATCTAGGTTGATCCTGCCTGGGTACTTCCAGCTTAGTGGAGTTAAGGTGGAGATTTGTCTGATCTCACCGCTCAATATATGCACAGACTTGTTAGTGCCTGGACCTCTTTTATCTGTGTATGCACACAGAACATCAAGTATGCATATTAAATATTCTGGAAGTTCTATTGGTGTCCAGTAGGTTTGTGAAAACATAAAAACACCCACAACTGTAAGAGACAGCTACAGCAACATATGCAGGAGGTGGGTGTTTTTGCCTGGGAAAATGTTTGATTATTTGGTGGGTCATATGGGTAAGAGGTTGGGTCAGATAGTCAGATGGGTAAGACGTCGGAGTTCCAGTGAGAAAGTCTAAGTTGATCCTGCCTGGGTATCTCAAGCACAGTGGGTTATGGTAGAGATTTTTCTGGTCTCTCAGCTCAATAAATGTACAGACCTGTTAGTGCTTGGACTCCTTTTATGTGTATATGCACACAGAACATCAAGTATGCATATTAAATATTCTGGAAGTTATATCGGTGTCCAGTGGCTTGTGAAAACACAAAAACACCCAGAACTGTAAGAAACAGCTACAGCAGCACGCTCAGGAGGTGGGTGTTTTTGCCTGGGAAAATAATTGATTATTTGGTCAGTCATACAGCTAAGAGGTTGGGTCAGATAGTCAGATGGGTAAGACGTCGACTTCCAGTCTGAAAATTTAGGTTGGATCCTTCCTGGTATCTGCTGCTTAGTGGGTTAATGTAGAGATTTTTCTGATCTCACAGCTTAATATATGTACAGACCTGTTAGTGCCTGGATCCCTTTGAATATTAGCAAGTCTAGTCAGTATTGAGACATTAGAGAATAATCACAAAGAAAAGTATGACTATTTTTCAGCTTGTTTTCTCATTACAGACTAGCATGTCAAAATTTTATGATAAACCTTAAGATAATGTTATGATCTCCTCCACACTCTCTCTCTTTTCACAAAGAAAAGTATGACTATTTTTCAGCTTGTTTTCTCATTACAGACTAGCATGTAAAAATTTTATGATAAACCTTAAGATAATGTTATGATCTCCTCCACACTCTCTCTCTTTTCACAAAGAAAAGTATGACTATTTTTCAGCTTGTTTTCTCATAACATTTCTACACTATATGTACCACTACCACTGATGGTACGTGAAAGAAAAAGATGCATAATGATCATGGCGTATGACATAACCCTACATATAAAACAAGGGTGTGGGTAAGGTCTTGAGGTTCTATCTAACTTACAGACTCTGTATACTACTATGTATGTGTCAGTCTTTTTCATCACTGCATGTTATTTGAAGTATATGCTTCATATTTGGTTGTATTTGTGTGTTTGTGTTTGTGTGTGAGGGTGTTTGTGTTTGTGTGTGTGTGTGTGTGTGTGTGTGTGTGTGTGTGTGTGTGTGTGTGTGTGTGAGGATGTAAGTGTGTGTGTGTGCATCTGTGTGTATATCGTGGTGTGTGTGTGTGTGTGTGAGTGGTATATATATGTATGTGTGTGTATGGTATTTATTGATATGTGTACATGTGTGTGTGTGTGTGTGTGTGTGTGTGTGTGTGTGTGTGTGTGTGTGTGTGTGTGTGTGTGTGTGTGTGTGTGTGTTTACAGATTGCCAAGTATGAGGACATGGTGGACCACATGAAGTCTGACCAAGAAAGATTGCAAGAACAGCTCAGAAAGAGTCAGTCTGAGGTGAGTGTATCACGCTGTGTTGTGTTTTTCACATGGTTTTCTCATTTGAGTGATTGTTGTCATAGTTTTTGTTCTGGTTTCATATTGGTTTATTTCTTTTTGTGCAGTTTATTTTGTTTTATATTATGCAGTTTTGTTCAACCTCATTTCATTTCATTTCCTTGTATTTTATTCTTTGACATTTTCACACGTTTTATTCTGTATTTTATTTTTCGTTATGTCTTCCCGTTTCTGTTTTATACTATTTCATTTTTCATTATGTCTTTCTAGTAAAAATGGAAAAGAGAGATTCAGGGATGTGTGTGTGTGTGTGTGTGTGTGTGTGTGTGTGTGTGTGTGTGTGTGTGTGTGTGTGTGTGTGTGTGTGTGTGTTCTGTGATTGATGTGCCATTGTATTGTTATTTGAAGGTGAAGGTGGCAATTATTGAAGAAAAGAGTGTAGACACTTAGACGGGTGCGATAGTCAAGTGGACAAAGCATTGGCCTTCCAGTCAAAAGATCAAGAGTTCGATCCTGCTTGGATACCTCCCGCCTTCTGGGTAAAGGAAGGTAGTTTTCTGGTCTCCCAGGTTAACATATTTGTAGAACTGTTAGTACCTGACCCCCCTTTAAGCGTATACAAATGCTAGACAGCAAATGTGCCATTAAAGATAGTGCAAGTAATGTCAGTGTAAAGTGGCTTACAGAAGTATGAGAACACTCAGCCTGCATACTCTCCGAAGATGTAGTGTGCAGACTGTGCAGCAACATACTACCTGCATAGTGTGGGCAAAACTATATGTGTACACACATCTCAAGAAAATTCAGAAATGTTAAAAAGCAAATTTTTTAAAGGATCCTGATAGGATTTGAACCCATACCCTCATCAGTTATGATTTTCCTCTTGTCACTATGTTTTCTCTTTCCCCAGTTGATGGACAGTGAGCATGAGAACCACGACCTTCGCGTGCAGCTGACCACAGTTCAAGGTCACCACAAGGAGAGCATGGAGCAGTTGTCAGAGAGGTCACGTCAGTTGGCCTGTCACAAGACTGACCTGGCCCGTTTACAGCAGCAAAATACGACCCTGAGAGATGAGGTGAGGGGTTTTTGTGTGTGTGTGTGTGTGTGTGTGTGTGTGTGTGTGTGTGTGTGTGTGTGTGTGTGTGTGTGTGCGTGCGTGCGTGCGTGCGTGCGTTGTGTGTGTGTGTGTGTGTTTTGTGTGTGTGTGTGTGTGTGTGCGCGTGTGTGTGTATGTGTGCGTGTGTGTTTGTGTGGTTTTAAGCGCCTAAGGACTTAGGATTTTTTAAGCTGGAGAATTTTTGTTTTAGTGGCATTTCCTGCAAGCCACTAACAACTGTATATCTGGGGCAGTAGATCCTCATGAAATTTTATGTCAGTACTGCTCATTGCTTTGTATCAATCTGGAATGTGTCATCCATTTTGCACTTTTTGAAATAGATTCATCAAGTCGGTCAAATTGAAGACTTGACATTCTTTCATCATCGATTGGAGTTAACCAGTGTTGTGCATGTGTGACTGCCTCAGTTTCCATTGTTAGACTAGAAGTTTACCTTTATCTTTGTGTTATTAATGTGTGGGTTTGTTGATGATTGAACAGGTACAGGTGTATGAGGACAAGATGCGCAAACTGCAGATGGAGCTTAAAAACATGCAGGAACTCAATAAGACTACAGAAGAGGAGGTCAGTGTTTGCGTGTTTGGTGTGTGTGTGTGTGTGTGTGTTTGGTGTGGGGGGATGTGTGTGTGTGGTTGTGTGTGTCTGTGTGTGGTTGTGTGGTGTGTGTGTGTGTGTGTGTGTGTGTGTGTGTGTGTGTGTGTGTGTGTGTGTGTGTGTTGCTTCATTTCTGTTCATTGATTAGATGTGATAACTTTTCCCCTGGTTCATCATGTCTGTTCAAACAAGTTAAATAAATGTGAACTAATGCATAACCTGTTTCCAAAGTCATCAAAATGTTAACTAGAACGGAACATTATCAGTGACTTTTCTATGCATATGCGTTTACATATTGCTTTGGCCATTCAAGAATTTCAACATTTTAGTGCAGTATTTGAGTGTCTGTGGTGATGTTATTGGTTTCCAATCAGGGAGCTGGTGGAGAGAGTGAGGAAGTGAAAAAGTTCAAGATTCTTCATAGAAATTGTTTTATTTTCTGTATTTCTGATGTGCTTTTTGAAGTATTTTTAAAAAATTTTTATTGTGCATGCGATGTGTAGCTGCGTCACTTTGAGGAGCGATATGCCAGCCTGCAGAGGGACCTGGTGGCTACCCAGGAGAAGCACAAACAGACCCTGTCTGAACTGGGAGCCAAGGAGGAGGAGGTGGTAGTGGTCAGAGTGGAAATCAACACCTTGCAAGAAAAACTCAAGTCCAGTATGGAAGATGTGAGTCATCTGCTGGTAGTTTTCCTGCTTTATTTGATTGATATGAAAAAGGATTTTTTTCGTCTCAAACTCAAAAGTCAGAAACATACAACCAGAGAATGAGCAAAGGTCTTTGATCAGGGAAACAATTTTTTTTCAAAATGATTGTATTTCTTTAATGTCAATGAGTGCTTATGTTCATGCATGTGGTTTTTGTTGTTGTTGTTGTTTTTTGTTTTTGTTTTTTTGGTGTTTCTTTATATGTGCATGAATGCTTATGTTTGTGCATATGTTCCTGTTATTGTACATGTAGGTATGTGTGTGTGTGTGTGTTTGAGTATATAGGTAGTTATACATTTGTCCATGCATGATTTATTCATGGTATGTAGTTTTGAAGAATTTATGCATACAATCTTTTTTAAGCATCTGCTTCTGTGTGTGTGTGTGTGTGTGTGTGTGTATGTGTGTGTGTTTTTTAGTATGTGTGTTGTGTGTGTGTGTAACATGCATTATTGCATTGGTACTGACAACTGATTCTAAGTCCTAATGACCTGTCCTACTGAAATTGACCATTTTATTCTTCATGACTGCTGCCCCCCGCCCCCCCTCCTCTACTTGCTAGGAGGTCTTGGCTTTGCTGCTGAATAGATGTTTTCATTCTTTCTATCTATTTCAAATCAGGAACCATCTATTTGGATTGGTGAGAGTGATGTTAAGTGTCAGCATTTCTCTTGTTTACTGGCTTTTCTTCCGCATTGACCAAAATCTGCGTAAATTTGATGAAATCAGAAAAAGTAAGGCTCATGCATCCTATTTGAAAAAAAAAAGATGATGATAAAAGAAATGGTTATCTATTTATGTCTTCCATTTCAGTCAGTGAAGTTGCGTGGAGAACTGGAACAACACGCCACAAGCCCGAAGTGCCAATGAGGAGATACAGACTCTGAGAGTGTCTCTAGATGAATCCCGTGCAAACGGAGATCGTTTGCACCGTGAAAGTGATCTGGTTGTCCAGAATGTCAACACTTGGGTACAAGAGCAAAAGTAAGTTTTGAAGTTCCATTCTCTGATCGGAGATCTTCTTTGTCGTAGATGTCATAGCTTGGTTACGGTTTGATCAGTTGCTTGTCTGTTGGATTGGTACCACCATGATTTACGAGACTCTTCTTTCTGTGAAATTTCTCTGTGCTTCACAGATATGAATAAATTCAGTTTGATGTTCGATATGCATCCTGAGCTGCCATGACGTGACTCGTACACCATAGATGTAATAACATAGTAACAAATAAGTGCTGTTTAATTTGTGTCGTATGATAATGAAAATCTCTTTGAAAAGATGGATTGAATTGTTTAAAAAGGTTTAATTTTGATCGAAAACTGTTAACACAAATGGATTGTTAAAGAATTATACTGAGTTTCTATAGGGCTGTGCATAGTGAATTGTATGTATGTATTCATTCATTCATCCATTCATTTTATTTGTTTGTGTATTTGTTTGTTTATTAACATCTGACTGTCTTCTGAAAGTAAAAAAAAGAAGTTAAAAGCAAAGCCTCATCATTCACCCATCCATTACCCTCTTACACACACACACACACTCACATACACAGAAACACATATACATACACACACAACAATGAACACACAACACATGAACACACACACACACACGTACAAAACACACACACACACACACATACACACACACACACACACACACACACACACACACACACACACACACACATACACACACACACACATTGTTCAGACATAAGTTTCCTTTTCATCCCTTCCAAAAAGATCTTAGCACTGGTCTTAACTCTAAAGGGATCTTTTCCATGGTGTTGAGTTAGTGACCCTGATCCAGTGACCTGCTAATCCGCAACAGTTCACCACATAATCCTTTTGACTATGCGAAAAGAGGTCTTAGAGTAAATCCTCGGAGGTGTAAGTTGCTTAGTTGGCATTGACCACCCAGTTCTTGTGAGCTTACACTTGGCGCCAGACAGTTAAGGATACAGCACAGACTGAGGAATTCTTTGTGGTCATTGCTGTGCAAGTGAATTTTGTTTTGTGGCTTAAGCGTGTTGGGTTTGGTCTGTAGTAAGCAGCAGTCATGTTGTTTGATGATAATTACATGGACTGGCATTGCATGAGAATGTAAGTTTCTTGGGTTTTTTTTTAATTTTTTTTTTTATTGTCTTTCTGTTTGTCTTCTGTCTGTCTCTTTGACTTCGTATCTCTTTCTCTCTCTCTCTCTTCTTTCTCTCTCTCTTCTCTCTCTCTCTCTCTCTCTCTCTCTCTCTCTCTCTCTCTCTCTCTCTCTCTCTCTCTCTCTCTCTCTCCTCTCTCTCTCTCTCTCTCTCCTCTCTCTCTCTCTCTCTCTCTCTCTCTCTCTCTCTCTCTCTCTCTCTCTCTCGTTTGTGACTTTGTTTGTTACTAGCAGCATGATTAATTATTTTTAAAACTATTGTCTGTGTTCTATTTCATTTTACCACAGGATTTGTGTAAAGCACCAAGAGGAAATACAAAGTACTGTTCTTTTATCTTCCCTTCTGACTTACACCACTTTTGTTTCACTCTATTTATTCATACCTTTCGCTTTTGAATATAGATGGGAGGATGTGGGGGGGGGGGGGGGGTAGTTCAGATCGATTACAGTGAGGCTGTTTTTATGTGTCTGTCTTTTGTGAACATAAAACGGGAGTGTGTGTAGTATTCATTTGTTCGTTAAGAAAGGATCATTGTGAACAAACAGTGCATTTGTTTAAACCTAAATTAAGAAATTACTTGTCATGATTTCTCAATAATTTGTGTGTGGATCTTTTACCGTATTGGGGCCATAAAAGTATGCCCAGCATCACAGAGATTTTATGTGATTACATTACTTTCTTTTTCATGATAATTGCTGAAATGTTTACTTTGGGTGTGTGTGTGTGTGTGTGTGTGTGTGTGTGTGTGTGTGTGTGTGTGTGTGTGTGTGTGTGTGTGTGTGTGTGTGTGTGTGTGTGTGCTTGTCTGTATGATTTGTATGATTCATGTGTGCATTTGAATAATTTTACTAAACAACATCATTCTATATACTATATATGGCTATGTATGAGTGTCCCTATGGATCCTGCTAAATGAATAAATGACACATCGTAAACTGCTCTGATAATTTGAATGGTCTTAGTTAAATGTACTTTAGTTTGAGTGGTAGTAGTACTATTCATTGTCACAAGAGATGACAAGACTGACATCTGTATAAACAGTTAGAAGCTGTATGTAGTTGTACTCCAGTGTTCTGATACTGGTGTTGTCTTCCTGGTCAATTTAGCTGACCATTGACACAGTAAAGTGAAAGGAAAGAGAATGTTCATGTGGTTTGACCGTATTCATTTTTTTTCTTCCTTTTTACATGGTGGTGTTTGAAAGATTTTTGTCTCATTGACAATGTTTAACCAAAAGCAGTAAAACATAGTTTAGAATTCAGCCTGTATGAACTGAAAGCAGAAGTGCATTTGCATGAATAACTGTGTTAATTAAACACTATGAGATATTCTTTTTTGTTTTTGTCATGGAATAATGAGGAAGTATTACAAGTTGCTTGTTTGGTGATGGTAGTACCCTTTTCGGCCCTCCACACATACACACACTTTTTTCTTGCAGGGGAAATAACTGCTTTTTTAGAGCACACCTCTTTGTCTGGTTATGGTAAAACATTTCATGTCATTGTGTTTTACATGGATATTTCGTTATGGTTATGGTAAATGTTTCATGTCATTGTGTATAACATGGATGCCTGGTTGTAGTAAATGTTTCATTTCATTGTGTTTAATGTGAATATCTGGTTGTAGTAAATGTTTTATGTCATTATGTTTAACGTGTATGCTGGTTGAAGTAAATGTTTCATGTCATTGTGTTTAACATGATCATGGCATGTATTCCTACTTGGGCACCACACTGTAGAAAGTAAAATGAAAGTAGAACAACCCATATATTCTCTTGCCCCATCCGGTAAGTACTATTTCAGGGTATGGAAATAACTCTGATCCACACTAACAAATTTCTGGTAGTCATTTTGCTTATTGACGCCATATCTTCCTCGGGTTATGGATACCGTGACTGTTATGGATGATCCTTCTATAAAATCAGAAATGAAAATGTGATTTCAGATTTGTTGAAGTTTTAAAGCTGCATGCTTTTTCAGTTGATGTGATTAGAGTTTGGCAGTTTTGTTGCTGTTGACTGTTGTGTTGGTTGGCTTAACTGAATGTCTATAATATCTTGGTTTTATATGTATTGACTACTAGACTTTTCAAATAAAAATATATAAAAGTATGTGCTAATGATGTCCGTTACAAAGAAATAAAATACAGCATTTCTCTTTTTTTGTTCAGGTTTAGTTTTAAGTAAACTGAAGAGAGAGAGAGAGTATGGAGCAGAAAACAGCAGAATTTTTTAAAATTACAGGATATCTTCTTCTTCTAAGCCCATGACCAGCAAGGGTGTTGGGGGAACTCCTGGAATGCAGCAGCAGACAGCATTATCCATATCTGTCTCTGAGGTGCAGTAACAAGCAGTTCAGGCATATTGAGTGAAATCGGTCCAGTCTTTTGATGGTTGTTACCCACCGAAAGAGGTGCTGTCAACCTCAGCAACAGCCTACTTCCAGGATGTTTGAAGGATGGCCTTCATGTGTCATAGCAAGTGATTTGACCAAACCATTACAGGCTTGTATCATTTCACAGTTGCCAGAAATGGCTGGTATGGGCCCAACAAGATGTTGATGTTTTTTGGTGCATACTCATTGGTCTTATGTTTAAGACAGGCTATTGAAGGAATTTCTTCTGGCACTTTGTCTCAAAGGCCTGAATTCAGTAAGCATTGTCCAAGTTTTACACCCATAGAGGAGGATGGAGACTACCAGTGATTTGCACAATATGTACTTGATGATGAAGCTGATGGTGCTGCTTCTCCAGATTCTGTTCAGTCTGGCCATTGTTGCTATCCTAATTTGTATTTTTGCTGTGTTTGGTCAGGATAGGCTCCCAGGTACTTCAAACTTTCAACCTCTTCCAGTTTCTGGTCATTCATGTAGAAAGGGTTATATAGTTTCAAAGGAAGTAGAGACTGGACACATGATAAGCTGGGTTTGTGTGTTGTGGTATTAGAAAATTGATGTTCTGCTCAGTCCTCTATATCTTCAAGCTGCAGCTGAAGAAAAGTGTATGCTTTGAAATGGTAGGCCTATATTATCACTCCATTTTATGTAATTTCATGATTTTATACTTTGACAAAGTACACACATATGCATGGCACTTTTGGGGGTTGAGTTCTGTGTGTGGAGTGTAGGGGCATGTGTGAGTAAGAGAGGATAAGAGACTGTGTGTTACTTTTTTTGCGATCCAGTTTGTGGTTTGCATGTAGTTGTTTCCTCCATTTGTTAGTACAAAAGTGATGTTTTAGTTTACATTCTTCCGTCTTTCTCTGTGTCTCTGTTTCTCCTCCCCCACCCCACCTCTGCCCAGCTCCTGTCTCTCTCTTTTTCCCTCTGCATCTCCCACTCTCTGTATAATCATCATTGGTGATAGATATGTGAGATATGTGATTCTACGTACACATGTACATGGAAGAAAATGAACAAATATTGCCATCAAGCATTACAACCAGTCAGCTTTACACAAGTGCATTTTTGTCCATGTTGTTTTATATACATTCATATTATACCTTCTCTCTCTCATTATTGCCTCCACCTACTCCATTTTTAAAACTTTCTGTTTATGTAAATAATGACTTGCTTAATTCTTCTTTTGATTTTAACGTAATTGTCTATTTTGCAGGTTAGCCAATGAAAAACTGGGCAACAAGATCAGGTAACTCAGAGTGGTAATGTAGGTGTTGTTGTATTTATGTGTGTAAAATCTTGGACTGTTTTTCTGTTTCCTTTTTTTTATTTTAATTTAATTTGAAGCCTTTTTTTTGTTTGTTTGTTTTTTGTGTTGTTTTGTTTTTTGTAACTAGTGATTTGAATTAAATATCTGAATTAAGAATTAGCATATTATTTATTTGAAAGCTTATGCACTTTGCATTTGATGTATTTTTTGTATAAATAGAAGTAACAGTGTATTTATTTATAAATATAAGTAACATTAACACTGATACAAGAGGTCTGTAACAATAATGAAATAAAATGTACTATGGTCATAATGTCTTTTGGTGACATTTTGTCTCAGTATTACCATAACAATTGTATATAAAACTTTTTTTTTACTAATGCTTACTCAAGTCTTGTTTCTCGAGAGCCAAAAATCAAATGTGGACAAAGTTGATCTGAGCTGAGAAAGTCTAGGAGATGTTGTCAAAGTTATGCTCTTGTGCAAAAATAAGCACATTTAAATGTACACACACACACAGACGCATACACACACACATTGAGTGTGACTGACTTTTGTCATTCAGTTCTTAAAAGAGGGGGGGGGGGGGGGGGTGAGACAGAGAACATTTTAACCTTTTGACTCCCTCATCCTATTCACCCACTTACACTCAGAAAGCTGATAGAAGCAGTGAATATGGTGAGGAAGTCAAGAGTTAACTGTATATTATCAGTAGATTGAAAAATTGTTTTTTGTTTCCTGCAGGGATCAGAGCAAAGCCATCATGTGTCTTACCAGTGAAAAGGAGTGAGTACTGTGTGTTGTATGTATTGATGGGCATGTATGTATTGATGGGTATGTATTGTGTATGTATTTATGGGCATGTATGTATTGTGTGTATGTATTGATGGGCATGTATGTATTGTGTATGTATGTATTGATGGGCATGTATGTATTGATGGGTATGTATTGTGTATGTATTTATGAGCATGTATGTATTGTGTGTATGTATTGATGGGCATGTATGTATTGTGTATGTATGTATTGATGGGCATGTATGTATTGATGGGTATGTATTGTGTATGTATTTATGGGCATGTATGTATTGTGTGTATGTATTGATGGGCATGTATGTATTGTGTATGTATGTATTGATGGGCATTGTTTGTATTGTGTATGTATTGATGGCATGTATTGTGTATTGATGGGCTTGTATGTATTGTGTATGTATTGATGGGCATGTATGTATTGTGTATGTATGTATTGGTGGGCATTGTTTGTATTGTGTATGTATTGATGGGCATTGTTTGCATTGTGTATGTATGTATTGATGGGCATGTATGTATTGTGTATGTATGTATTGATGGGCATTGTTTGTATTGTGTATGTATTGATGGGCATGTATTGTGTATGTATTGATGGGCTTGTATGTATTGTGTATGTATTGATGGGCATGTATGTATTGTGCATGTATGTATTGATGGGTATGTATGTATTGTGTATGTATGTATTGATGGGCTTGTTAGTCAGGTGGGTATATGTTGGACATCGCATCAAAAGGTCTTGGGTTCTATCTGTGTAGACACCCCTGCCTGGTGGATAAAGGGTGGAGATTCTTCAGATCCCCCAGGTTAACATATGTGCAGACCCCTCTCTTCCTCACCACCTGCCTTCAGGCTCCTTAGAGATCCTTAGCCATTGAAGGTCATGGATTTCAGGAGGTGATGTCCCTCCTGTCCAAGGGAGGTTGAGGAGGTTGTCTCCTGTTCCTTTCAGGACTTCTGTGGCCACCTTTTGATAATGCCTAAAGGCATCTGGAGGGTGGAGACAGGTGCTCAATGTTTTGCTGTTCAACAGATTCCATTAGGACATTCCTTTTTGTATGGAAACAGCTTCCTGTCTCCAGGATGTTATGCGCCTGGGCGACTGTGCAGTCTTCTTAGATCTGGACATGTAGGCCTACTTCCATCTCCTGATTCATTCATGGGGTCACCTGTTTCTTCTACAGGATAAGTGGTTGCAGTTTTTGTGTGAGACAGAATCATTCAGTTTCAGGCCCTCCTATTCAGGCTGTCTCCAGCCCCATGGGTCTTTATGAAGGTAACCAGATAACTGTGCATGCATGTGAAGGCCCAGGCCATTTGTGTTAAGGTCTTCATGGACAATTGTCCCCCTCGTGGCAGCTGTGCCCACACACACACACACACACATTCAGGAACATAAAGGCAAATTACAGTTGAAAAAGATGTTTCCAGAGCATATGTGCTTGCATTTATGGTTGCAAAATACTTGTGTGTGCAGATTGCTAATGGAGCAGGTACAACAACTACAGAAGCAGAACAATAAATTGAGAGTGGAACTGAACGACAGAGAAGCTGATGAAGACAAATTGCGGGTATGATACGGACGTCCATTTTCATTTTGATAAGTCTATTCAAACTGCGGGTATGATATGATTTCAATAGGTTTGTCTACTCATACTGCAGCTCTGTTATGATTTTAGTAGAATTCTTTAAGTTTAGGAATCATGATCAGCACATCAAGAGTTTTCATGCTGTAAGTTTTAAACACAATTAATTTTTGTTAACACCTCTTCAGCACATGGAGAGTTTTTACACTGCAAGTTTTAAAGACAATGCATTTTTTGCAAAGGCCCATTTATGGAAATTGTTCATGACCACATGAAAAGTGAACCATTGTTTGTTATAACCTTTGCCCTGATGTGTGCAGATTCTGCATAAAAACAGAGATTGTTAATCTGGCTTTGACATCATTTTGTATTTATTATTGTTTGGGTAAAATCCCTTTTTTGTTTTGTTTGTTATTGTTTGGGTAATATCCTATCTTTCTGCATCTGGTGAATTCACATGGTGAGAAAATTATGAGAATGCACCAACTAGCAAAGAAGTAAAACCAATGGTTTGTTTTCTTTGATGTTTTAGGTTCTTCAGAGTCACTCAGCACACCAGCAAGTGTTGCTAAACCAGCTCAAAGGACGCTTGTCTGAAAATGAGTAAGTGTCATGTCGTGTGCATTTTTATGAAATATCCATTTTGTTCTTGTAGCAAAAGTGTGTTGTCATTTGTGTTAGATATGGATCATCATCAGTCATTGTGAAGTTGACCATACAAGATAGACACCAGCAACTCCTGGTGATAAGGCACAACTCCCATTTTTGGCATAAATGTCAGAATAGCAGAATGCACTCTTAAGCCTACATGTGAACATAAGTCATAACTGAATAATACTTTCTTCTGTTGGAAACAAAATCTGCAGTGGATACAACAGTCATCTTTGTGACTCTGTTGACCATAGCCTGACTCCTTATACCGCAGAATCATGTTAATCTGTGCATTAGCTTTGTCTGTCTGTACATAATGCAACCACCTCAATGAACATACCAGTACCTATGTCTGTCTATATGTTGGAGTGTTATGCATGAAATACTCTGTGCTATCTTCACCATGGTGTCTTATACACTGCAGAGTGGAACAAGATAATGAAAAGAAGAACAGAGTTGCCACCATTGAAGAGCTTCATATTCGCCTTAAGACCAATGTTGAAAACATCCAGCAGCTCAACAATCAGGTCAGTGACACTGTTATCATTGTATCATAATTTAACGAGACCGCCAGTATTTGAAAGTTTGTTTTTTTGTTATGTTTTCCACATGTTGTAAGGTGGTCTGTGTTGATTGCATGTGTATGTCTGGTGCATGGGTGTGCTTTGATTTAAATTGTCAAGATTTGGTGCCATATAGATACTGTAATTATTATTAATAAAAGAGAAACTGACACTCTTAAGCCTGGATATTGCCAAAGGTCAACATCTTATTAAGGCAAATGAGATGCATGAATTCTTCTCTGGGTACAGTTCAAGTTAGCAGCAGTGTACTCTTTCCAAGTAAAAGAAAATTATATGAATCTACATCATATCTGTGTACTTTTACAGTCAAATGTATATGATTATTGTGCTTTTTTGTTTGTTTGTTTATTTCTTTTTGTTCTAGCTTAACTGTTTCAAAAGGGTCTCAGTATTGTACTCACTTCAGCGACAGTTGTTTTTTGAAAACACCATGCATGCACAACCTATGATTTGCAGTATACATATGCACACCTGGCACACACTCTTACGCACACACATGTACTCTTGTCCATGCCTTTTGAACTAAATGACTCACACATTTTCTTTGGTATAGCTGAGCAGCACTCAGCAGGACAACACACGACTGCGCAGTGAACTGGAGCGCGAGATGTCATTACGACAGAACCTGGAGATGCAGCTGAAGACACGTGACCAGACACTGTCCAGTCTCCGCAGTCAGCTGGACACCAAGAATTTACGTACAGACTCCAGTCCTGCTTATGGTGATCCCGACAGATTGGTCAGTTGGTCTGGTAGAACTCCTGTCTTTTCCTCTCTCTATCTCTTACATACATTCTTATTCTTATGTTTGTAAGAAGTTAATCCACAAAAAGAGAGATTAAGCAGATGGCCACGTGCACCAGAAACCGTTTGCTGAATGGTAGAAATCGCAGAGTGACATCTGACTGTGGGCATCTTTTCACTGTTTCTCAACCAACTTGTCAAATGTTTTACATTTAGTACAGTCTTTTTCGTAATCGTTGAGCTTATGCACTTGTAAGATATGGTAAGTATGCTTATCAAAATGCTCTGATCAAGCAGCTATCAAACAAGTAACAGCAGATCATTCATTGTGTTGCAGACACGTGCCGCTCTGAGCAAAGCCATGGAGGATACAGGTGTGTCTGACCCTCAGAGCCTGGACAAATCCTATTGGATACAGCGAGTGGGAGAGGTACTTCACTGTTTCTAAGCTTTCAGCAGTTAGACCAAGTGCATAGCGAGTTGTATAGTACATTTTAGATTCCTATCACCTTCATTTCAGCCTGGTATCACCTGCATTTCATCCTCCTATCACCTACATTTCAGCCTGGTATCACCTACATTTCAGCCTGGTATCACCTACATTTCAGCCTGGTATCACCTTTCTTTCATTCTCCTATCGCCTACATTTCATTCTCCTATCACCTACATTTCATTTCTCTATCACCTACATTTCATTCTCCTATCACCTACATTTCATTCTCCTATCACCTACATTTCAGCCTGGTATCACCTTTCTTTCATTCTCCTATCGCCTACATTTCATTCTCCTATCGCCTACATTTCATTCTCCTATCACCTACATTTCATTCTCCTATCACCTACATTTCATTCTCCTATCACCTACATTTCATTCTCCTATCACCTACATTTCAATCTCCTATCACCTACATTTCATTCTCCTATCACCTACATTTCATTCTCCTATCACATACATTTCATTCTATCACCTACATTTCATTCTCCTATCACCTACATTTCATTCTCCTATCACCTACATTTCATTCTATCACCTACATTTCATTCTCTATCGCCTACATTTCATTCTCCTATCACTACATTTCATTCTATCACCTACATTTCATTCTCCTATCACTTACATTTCATTCTCCTATCACCTACATTTCATTCTCCTATCACCTACATTTCATTCTCCTATCACCTACATTTCATTCTATCACCTACATTTCAGCATCCTATCACCTACATTTCAGCATCTATCACCTACATTTCAGCATCCTATCACCTACATTTCATTCTCCTATCACCTACATTTCATTCTCTATCACTACATATCAGCATCCTATCACCTACATTTCATTCTCCTATCACCTACATTTCATTTCCTACACCTACATTTCATTCTCCTATCACCTACATTTCATTCTATCACCTACATTTCATTCTCCTATCACCTACATTTCATTCTCCTATCACTACATATCAGCATCCTATCACCTACATTTCATTCTCCTATCACCTACATTTCATTCTCCTATCACCTACATTTCATTCTATCACCTACATTTCATTCTCTATCACCTACATTTCATTCTCCTATCACCTACATTTCATCCTCCTATCACCTACATTTCATTCTATCACCTACATTTCATTCTCCTATCGCCTACATTTCATCCTCCTATCACCTACATTTCATTCTCCAAATACCTACATTTCATTCTCCTATCACCTACATTTCATCCTCCTATCACCTACATTTCATTCTCCTATCACCTACATTTCATCCTCCTATCACCTACATATAGCATTCTATCACCTTTCTTTCATTCTCCTATCACCTACATTTCATTCTCCTATCACCTACATTTCATTCTCCTATCACCTACATTTCATCCTCCTATCACCTACATTTCATTCTCCTATCACCTACATATCAGATCCTTATCACCTACATTTCATTCTCCTATCACCTACATTTCATTCTCCTATCACCTACATTTCATTCTCCTATCACCTACATTTCATTCTCCTATCACCTACATTTCATTCTCCTATCACCTACATATCAGCATCCTATCACCTACATTTCAGCATCCTATCACCTTTCTTTCATTCTCCTATCACCTACATTTCATTCTCCTATCACCTACATTTCATTCTCCTATCACCTACATTTCATCCTCCTATCACCTACATTTCATTCTCCTATCACCTACATTTCATTCTCCTATCACCTACATATCAGCATCCTATCACCTACATTTCAGCATCCTATCACCTACATTTCATTCTCCTATCACCTACATTTCATTTCCTATCACCTACATTTCATTCTCCTATCACCTACATTTCATTCTCCTATCACCTACATATCAGCATCCTATCACCTACATTTCAGTCATCCTATCACCTACATATCAGCATCCTATCACCTACATTTCATTCTCCTATCACCTACATATCAGCATCCTATCACCTACATTTCAGCATCCTATCACCTACATTTCATTCTCCTATCACCTACATATCAGCATCCTATCACCTACATTTCATTCTCCTATCACCTACATATCAGCATCCTATCACCTACATTCAGCATCCTATCACCTACATTTCATTCTCCTATCACCTACATTCATCTCCTATCACTACATATCAGCATCCTATCACCTACATTCATTCTCCTATCACTACATATCACATCCTATCACCTACATTTCATTCTCCTATCACCTACATATCAGCATCCTATCACCTACATTTCATTCTCCTATCACCTACATTTCATTCTCCTATCACCTACATTCAGCATCCTATCACCTACATATCATTCTCCTATCACCTACATATCAGCATCCTATCACCTACATTTCAGCATCCTATCACTACATTCAGCATCCTATCACCTACATTTCAGCATCCTATCACCTACATTTCATTCTCTATCACCTACATTTCATTCTCCTATCACCTACATATCAGCATCCTATCACCTACATTTCATTCTCCTATCACTACATATCAGCATCCTATCACCTACATTTCAGCATCCTATCACCTACATATCATTCTCCTATCACCTACATTTCATTCTCCTATCACCTACATTTCATTCTCCTATCACCTACATTTTCATTCTCCTATCGCCTACATATCATTCTCCTATCACCTACATATCATTCTCCTATCACCTACATTTCATTCTCCTATCACCTACATTTCATTCTCCTATCACCTACATTTCATTCTCCTATCACCTACATTTCATTCTCCTATCACCTACATTTCATCCTCCTATCACCTACATTTCAGCATCCTATCACCTACATTTCATTCTCCTATCACCTACATTTCATTCTCCTATCACCTACATTTCAGCATCCTATCACCTACATTTCATTCTCCTATCACCTACATTTCATTCTCCTATCACCTACATTTCATTCTCCTATCACCTACATTTCATTCTCCTATCACCTACATTTCAACCTGTCACCTATGGTTCAGCCTCTTATCACCTACATTTTGGCATCCTATCACCTGCATTTCAACCTATCACTATGGTTCAGCCTCATATCACTGTATTTTACTGATTTATCCTTCGATGTTTTAAGCTTAGTCAGTTGGGAATTTACAGTCGGTCAAAATAACAGGACAGTCACACTCATGATGGCATGTATCATGCCTCCTTTGCCCAGGTCTGGTATAGCAGTGGTTATAGAAGTATCATGAAGAAACAGCACAAGGCAAGGCAGCAGTTAATGATTATTCATCACATTTTAGACAAATCTCCTGCAACTTTATATCGCTCAGGACTCTGTACAAAGCTTATGTAAATGAAATATTACTTATTGACTTGAACATTGCTCTGCATTCTCTCTTTCTCCCATATATCAGCACCTAATAGGATATGTTTATCATGCCCTACTGTGTATTGTCTGTTTTTCTGAAGGCCTAGCACTTAGTTTTCCAACCCATCAGTTGCTATAAAACAGTGCATCAGCAGGTATTGTTTTTAACCCTTTTGACTCCCATACCCTGCCCACCAGCGTCCTGTATTGTCAACCATGCTATCAAAGCAAAAACTTAACCCTTTGACTCCCTCACCATAAACGCCAGCTTCCTGCAGGAAGCTGGTGGTTAGGGTGAGGGAGTCGAAGGGTCAAGTTTTTTTTAGTTGGTGGATAGCGTGCAGGAGTCAAAGGGTTAATGTGTATTCAGTCAGGCATAGGCACATCATACAGGTCCATGTTAATGTGTATTCAGTCAGGCATAGGCACATCATACAGTGGATAGGCACATCACACAGGTCCGTGTTAATGTGTATTCAGTCCGGCATAGGCACGTCATACAGTGGATAGGCACATCACATCGGTCATTGTTAATGTGTATTCAGTCCGGCATAGGCACGTCATACAGTGGATAGGCACATCACATCGGTCATTGTTAATGTGTATTCAGTCCAGCATAGGCACATCACACGGTGGATATGAACTCTTATTATGTGGGAAAGAGTAGACACGTAGGGTCATTTTATTGTGTGACCTCCTGAACCAGTTTGTTTTACGTACACAGATGCATTGTGATTGAACAGGTATTCACAAACTAGGTGCGTTACGGTTTTTCATATTTTCCATGATGTTTTTCTCAAGTTTCTGTACATTTTTAATCCTGTAAACTCAGAGACTGGGCTTTGGGCACAGCTAATGCCAGGCGCACAAATGTTTGTATGTGAACTTTTGAAAAAAATGTTCTTTTTAATTTTCTTTCCAGTTTCAGTGTTATTTTGGTACATAACATCGACTGCACCAATTTTTGTAGACTGCACCCAAACTGCACACTGTTTTCTTAGTTTTGATAAATTAAAAGTAGGTTTCTGGGGAACACTGGCAATGTCTCTGGTGTTGTAGATTTTCCACACATGCATTATCATCATGAAAGAAATAATCTGTCATTATAATTTGCCTTGTCCTGTTCTTTGCAGTGGACATTGCAGATTGTAAAATAAACACCCCTTCATCCCAACACAGGAACTGTCTTTTGGGGTTCCATTTTTTTTTCAAATACTTCTGTATGTTTGTGTCTTCCTCTTCGCACCTTACAACACATTGTCTGTTTGATGTATTTCTCCACATTCTGTAAACCTCTTCCTGATGATTTTAGTCAACTGTTTTCGGTCTTCAGCTATTTTTGCTGGTGAACATGCATATTACACTGACGAACTTCCATCTTTTTTTTACTTTCCTTTTTTCAAAAATTTCGAGATTATTTCATATCAGTCAAATAGAGGTGTGTGTGTGTGTGTGTGTGTGTGTGTGTGTGTGTGTGTGTGTGTGTGATTATAGCAAGTTTTTTTTCTGTGATGTACTTATATTATATGCATGGGACAATCACGACAGGGTATGTTAACAACATACAGTACAATAAGATTTGAATAATTAACCAAAAAGTTCTGAATTTCATAACTTAATTGCCGATAACATGTGATACTGGTAGCTATTTCTATCAAAGAGAGAGAAAATGTATTACGCATAATCTGAACAATTTGGAATGCAAGTCATACAAGTGAGATGTGCGTTAATGATTGAAACAACTACATGCATTAGATCTCGATGAAATAGACAAACAACAGTTAACCAGTCAATATCCAGTTTGATCCACTGTAAAGTTTTCATTGCATTCATTTATGCACACTTAATGAATTCTATGGGATACCATTAACCCCTTTGCTGCTAATGTTTTGTGGCTATGGTGTATGCTAAGGAAATGTCCTCACTTTAGTTCACTTACTTCTTCTAACCTGTTGCAGGTAACACCATTTGAAGTATATATCAAATGAGATTGAAATGAACAGATATTCTTTGTGTAGTAAGATAATTTGCTTGTGTTGAACCATATTTTCACACAAGCATGTGACATGGTGATAATCAGAATTATCATCCAGCTGTGCTTCTTCCAGATCAAAATCTGGATCATTAGTATTTGAATTGACAGAGTTCAGCTTTGTCAAGACCAAAATCTTCATCACTACTGTTGTCATCATAAGATTTTCTTCTGGTATGTCCACAACCACCAAACAGTTCACAAAAACTCTCTAAGTTTCTGAAACAATGCCAGCAAGGACAGAAGTATTTAAGAATGCCATGCTTGTGAAAAGAACTGCTTTCAGGGGAGTTGAATCTTCTGACTTTGCAGACAATATTTCTGCAATGTTGAGTGAAACATTAACTCTGCTGCATCTGACGTTTGATGTATGTCAGTAACACGTTGGAGATTTTGAAGTCATCGCATAATGTCACTCATGAACAAAGCAGTGAAGGGGCAATGTGAGCATACAGCTTGGAACACATTTTCAGAAATCTAAAATTCCAAGTTGTAAAGATCATGAATCACTTCTAGAAAAAAATTGTCTTATGTAAAATGCATGCAATGATGGTTTTATCATGATACTTTTCAGGGTCCTCTATGTACATATAAACATTTACCATTTATGCAGTGTTGACAATGTTTTGTTTCTTCCTCAGTTGTCAGTACAGCTGCAGCAGAGCAGCGAGTATTGGTCAGACAAAGTACGCGGTCTTTCCACACAACTGGACAGAGCACGTTCCATCACCTCCCCTTCTCCACGACTGCGGTAGCCATGGATACCCTCTAATCCGGTTTCATCTGCTGTTACATTGTTCATTTAGTTTTCACGCTGTGCTAGCATAGATATGGGCACTCTGACTGGTCTGGGTGGAACTGACCCGTAAATGTGGGGTCAGGTCGTCTTTCACCTGTCATAATTCACTGAAGTATGATATGTTGCTGTGAGTCTGTGTGATGATGAGTGTCTGGCTGATTGACAGACTACCTGTATGGGACATGAACCCTTCACATGTGGTCCTGTACACAGCACTACAAGCATTGGAATGAGTGACATATATATATGCACTTTTTATAGCTGTTCTTTTTTTGTGCGAAGCCTGTTTGCTAAGGGCAATAGTCATCTTTTTTAAGGATGTGTTTTCTTAGCCCAGAGCAATCAGTTAATCACAATCTTAGCATACTTAACTAATCATGTGTTAGTATACTTAACAAATCACACGTTTGCTCAGTCAGCAAATCGTGTCCATACACTGTTTATGGATCTTGACATCCATTAAAGGAAAAAAAACCGATCCTGTATGTGGAGAACTTGTCACAGTTTTTCTTTCAATTTTGAAGTGGTTGTAGCCCTGATAACGCTCTACACAGTCAGCTGGGCTTTAAGCAACAATAAGTTATGTACGGTACTGACACAAATCTTGTCAGTTCTTTGTTGTTTAAATGATCTCTTGAGGCAAGTTCAAATGTAAGCTTGTGGAAAGACAGATTATTGTAAAGACATTTAACATTATGTCTGTACATTTGCATGCACAAGTAGATCTCATTTATGTGTTTACAGGTTATAATCAATGAAGTATAAAGAGGTCCCAGGGAATATTAGATGCGATTATTTTTTCTGTACCAATGAATGTACCTCTGAAATTAGCTGCAGTGTTTTCTGCTTTTCCCCCCGGTCTTTTCACTAAGTGTTTTCTGCTTGCAATTCCCTTTAATGGAGTAGAAAACGTTGGCGTATAATCTTCAAAACTTCAAGAGAAGCTAAATTATTGTCGTGTGAAAGACTTGACTTGGCAGTAAGTAAGAGTTGTTAAGCATCAGACAGACTTAGTGTGTTTGGATGAAAATAGCGCAATAATCATAACATGTGGATATAGAGAAATGAAAGTTTGATGATGGCAGCTTGTGTTCACTATTTCCAAGGTATCATTGACAAGATGACCAGTAGACTGTCCATAGAAGTTTGTTATACTGAAATGTACACAGGTCATGAGACAAATGGTATCATTATTTCGATCTTAACCATCAAGGCCATGGATAATGATGTGAGATCTTGTGCACACTGCCTTACATTACCAACTTTATGAGCTAATGAAATGAACAAAACACATCTAGCTATTGTCCCATTTCCATTTGAAGTAGTGATTTTTACAAATGTGCTGAACATGGTTTGTGATAATAACACCTGTATATACAGAGATTTAATTTTATGTTTGTTGTACGTTGCATGTGACATTACAAGGGAACAAGTCTAGTGGTTACATTTTTTGTTCGCATGTGTCTTGCCATGGAAATGTCACACGTGTCCTCCACCCCCACTTCCCTCACAGTATTAAGTGTTTAATTTGGGATTTTTTGTTTTGTTTTGTTTTGTGTTTTTTTTAACTACAGATCTGACTATTATACCACAGAAATTCCGTCCATTTATTTAACATCTTGTTTGATTGTAATCTACAGCTACTATACCAGATTTTCCGTCCACTTGCTTAAGATCATGTTTGATTTTAGTCTGCATGTTAAATTGAATGTACGATCTGCTGGCATTGGTCAGTTATACTTTCTTACTTATCATTTCTGATGATTTTGATGCTTACATATTCTCAGTAACAGAAAATCCTCCAATTAGAATTATATTTTTAATGACATGAACACAGTTCCCCAGCCACCCTCTACCATTTTTTTTAAATTTGTTAATTCTGATCCTGATGAATATACATGAAATTGTTGCTTCCATTAACCAGAGTGATTCCAGCAACGATATTTTACCTTCCTAGAAGTTTAAATTGTTGCCAAGTTGCTTTCATCTTTTCAGTATAAATTCTACTCGAAGTAAACAAGTCTTCATCAGGAAGTCATGATCAGAAGGCACCCCAGAAGAATTGTGTGCAGCCTGTGAAATACAGTATTGCAGCTTGAGCAGGGTTGTAAGTATTACACATGTTGATGCTGTCTCTGTACTCCATTGCTTTACTGCATTCTATGTATGCATGACCCAAGACCAATTGTATGGACAACTGGAGCTTTTGATGCTGACTACCTGATCCATGTCTTGTCTGTTATTCAGTTGAGTTGTTTAGGTATTCTTAATTTCACGGTTAGATGGATTAGATGTACAGTAATACTCTTTTTGTGATAACATCATAGGAACAATACATTGTTGGATTTTTGGGGTCGTTGATACCACCAGTAATTTTCCTTCAAAATATTGATTTAACATTGGCAAAATTTTACAGTTCCACTGATCAGAAGGCATTTCTGAACCTGTCATATTACTCTAACACGAATAATTTAATTATAAATGATGTTTATTTAACGGAAATTTTTTAGTACACATGTCCAGTTTGCTTTATACAGGAAGTCTCCATAATGCATACTGGAAAAATGATAATATATTTTGCCATGTTTGACTACAAGACCATTTGTTTCAAATGAAAGACTATCCATGAAAACAAACATAAACCAATGTTGTTACAAATGCCAAAAGAAAAATCAACATAGAAAGATTGTGATAGAGAAGTAGTTTGTAGCCGTTTTCGTAGTTTCACTTTAGCTGTAGGTTTGATGTAGAAATCTTGGAATTAAAAGAGTTTGCAGAATGATGCATGCATTTGTTTAGTGTGTGTGTGTGTGTGTGTGTGTGTGTGCGTGTGTGTGTGTGTGTGTGCGTGTGTGTGTGCATTCTAGTACATGTGCCTAAGTGCAGAAGTGTTTATTTTGTTTCACTAACTACGTTATGTAAATTAGTCAGCTACCCTTAACAGCCACATTCTGACACTTATTACTACAAAGAATACATATTCTTCTGTATAACTGTCTTTTCCCACACAAATACACACACACACACACAAACATACACACACACACACACACACGCCTTAAATAAAATGAAACATTTACAACAGCAAAGCCAGTTTGCACCTTTTTATGTTAGACTGTTCAAAAACTGTGATAACGATTCACTGGCACTCAATCTTTCTTTCTTCTTTTGACTGAACACATTCTGAAGTCGTTTCTTATTGACTCTCCCATTCTGTACCCCTGACAAAAGACCTGAGGGTGGTGTTCTCTCCGGCTTCACCAACATCTTGTTCCCTGTCTTTGTGCGAGAAAGACTAGGTGTCACAACACATGATGAGTTCCCTGTTTCTGATCGTGGCGGCCTTGAAGACAACCGGGAACAGGAAGAAGACATCGACCGGACAGATGATAAAGGCGATGGCATGGGTGTTAAATCACGTTTTCTTGTTGCATCTTGGGCGATGGGAGTTGATGTCAACCTGACAGTCAATAAGAAAAGAGTCAAAACAATTTCAGAATAGTAAATTTCATTTACACCTGATTGTATTTTATGTCTTTGAAAAGCTGTCACAGACTTGGAAGTCGTCAACAAGGTGTTTGAAATTGTTTCAAAATATTACAAATTACTGAACACCACAGTATTTAACTTGCAGTCTTCTTTTTAAAAAAAAAAAAAAAGTAAAAGCAAACCACAAAGTACAAAAAAGTCTAAAACAATTTCAGAACATTAAAACTGACCTATAACTGGTCTAGCTATTTATCTGTGAAAATACGTACAAATTTCAAAATCAGAGAAAGTTTTTGACATGAATGAAATATTATATAAAATATGACTGCAAAATATATATAAGTAATCATGCTTTTATTTTGCTTTCACTTTTTTAAGCAAGGGGGTTGGGAGTGGGAGCTCTAGAGAATTGGTTCATATTAGCTTATGGAATCGACACAAAGCCAAACACCAAGCCAGATACCCAGAATGGCATTCGCAATAATCGAAGTGGTTAAAACATCGTACTTCCAGTATGAAGGTCTGGGTTCAATCCTACCTTGGTTATCATCTAGTGGGTAACGATTCTTCTATCTCCCAAGTCAAAATTTATGCAGACCAGCTTGTGCCTGAACCCTCTTCACATGTGTATGCACACAGAACGTCAAATACGCCTGTTAACTCTTTGACTCCTGCACTTTGTCCACAAGCATCCTGCACTGTCAACAATTCTAGCAAAGCAAAAACAACCCTCTGATTCCCTCATCCTATCCACCAGCTTCCTGCAGGAAGCTGGTGGACAGGGTGAGGGAGTCAGAGGGTTCAGTTTTTGCAGTTAGTGGGTAAGATGCAGGAGTCAAAGGGTTACAGATCCTGTAAGCCATGTCAGTGTTCCAATGGCTTTTGGAAACAAGGAAATACCCACTATGTACATCCATTAAAGATGAAACGTGCAGTCTATGCAGCAACATAACATCTGCACAGTGTGGGCCAATTGACATGCATACACACGTTCAAGAAAACATTACTCGGAATCAAAACAACAGAACAAGTTTGCCAGAAGAGAAGAATACACAAGGAAGCAAGAAAAAAATCAATGCACAACAAAGAGAATAATGCATGTATCATTTCTGTCTGAAATAACTGCAGAACAGAGAGAAAGATAATAACGCATGCATCATTTTTGTCTGAAATCAACGCAGAACAAAGATAATAATGCATACATCATTTTTGTCTGAAATCAACGTAGAACAAAGATAATAATGCATGCATCATTTTTGTCTGAAATCAACGTAGAACAAAGAGAATAATGCATGCACCATTTTTGAAATCAATACAGAAGAGAGACAAATAGAATAATGCATGCACCATTTTTGTCTGAAGTCAATATAAAGAAAGAAAAACAGAAAAATGCATGTACAACTTTTGTCTAATATAAGCTTAAAAAAACACAAGAGATTCCATCTCATTCCTGGTTGAAGCTAGGGATATTATGAAAGTAAACACACACTATGGCCTTGTCTCATTGTCTCGGTTCAAAATGGAACTCCACAGCATCATCACTATAATCCCCATTCTCATCATCACTGTATTATAAAAAAAAACAGCAGGCCTACTGTCCCACTCTGTGTTCCTTCATGGATTGCTGTCATGGGTGCAGATGAAGAGCTGAAATGAGTGGCATGAAGGTAGTGGCACAGGGGGGACATAGCAGGAAAAAAAAGATGCCCTCCCACTTCACAGGGGTACATAAAAAGATGTGCATCTGCCAACACTACAGCCTATGGTGGGAAATGTCTGATCAAAACTTTTTCACTGATCTAAAAAATGTTTTCTCTATGTATCTTATTGAATATCCATTCACAATACTAAGCAAAAAAAACACAAGAAAACCGGACAACAAACATACACAAATGACAACTAAATATTCTAAAAAACCAAAGAAATACAAACACCATTGTTATATCAATCCACTTGCCATTTCACATCTACTGTTGACCAAGAAGAAAATTACCTACCCTTTAAACTGCTGCAGCTCCATGGCCTTTGCTTCTAAACTCTTCTTTCTTCTTTCTTTCTTCTTCAGTTTTTTCAGCACCTTTTTGTCTGATGCTGCAGTGCTCTCTTCTAAACCTTTCTGAAGTGCTTCCTGCCTTTCTCTTTCAACTTCTGGGAAAGACAAAAAGTTGGCAAAACTAAGCAGGGGAGAAAATAAATCTGATAAGAACATTTTGAATGTTCAGTTTAATGTAATGACATCCATGAGGCATACACCAAATACTGTAGCCCATACTGGTGTTAGCTATGTTGTCAACATAACAGTCAGAAAAAGAATAAGAACCAAGAACCAGCTACTACCCAGAGTTGAGTATGCCATGAGCTCACTGGGAAGACAGGGACCACACAGGCAAGTTTAATCCTTTTTACAGGTGGGTCAATAATCATGTTGCTCAAATTTCCTGACCAACACTACCGTCTGTGTGTATCTAGGACCTGGCGGTAAGTACAGCCCTGTCATGCAGTTTCCATCCAGAATAGAACTCATAGCATCATGATTATCATCACCATTAAAATATATCATGTCCCAGACTCTGTGCCAACTGAAGTGGTGTGAATGATGGGACAGCAACAAATACAAAAAGAGAAGTACAGAATGAAACAGACTGCTTAGTTAAAGCTTTTTGCGGGTATACTGCTATGCATGATCATTACTTTCAAATTGCTATAAATGATCAATACTTTGAAAAAATGCTATATCATTCACTGATCCAGTACAGAATGAAACGGAATGCTGTTTTAAAGCTTATACTGTTATGCATGACCAATACTTTCAAACTGCTATGTACAATCAATACTCTGAAAAAATGCTATATCATTCACAGATCCAGTGAGGCACTAGCACCAGCACCGGTTTGTATGACATAATGTCTTGTGTCTGTCGCACTGACAGTGTATGTGCTTGTGGGGGCCCACATGAAAAATTCTATTAATAATGGAACTGTTCATGCATTCTTAAGAAAACAATAATACTCTCACTGTTGTTCCCAGCATTATGATTATGTCACTTGTTCCCAGCGTTATGATTATGTCAAAGTTGATACTAGTAATGTTCTAAATAATGACCTCCCCCTATGATGTACGATACAATGCTAACTATTTAAATGAGAAGAACCACTAAACAGGGAGAAAAAATGTTTATTCTGAATTATGCAAATATTCAGATACATGTTTCCAGCAAAACAACCTTTGTCAAGAGTACAAATACAAATGAGAACAAAACACCATCTAACATAGGCCTATGATGCAACAAATGACAACAAATTATGGGATGTCTTATGTTATAAGAATATAAAACAACAAAACATGCCTGCTTATTTTGTCAAGTAAATAAGTGTTCTTGTATTGTTCTATTTTTGAATGTTTCTGGTTTATCATCAATATAAATTATTTTTGTGTAGCACTACTCTCCAAATTCATCTGGACTGACAAAGACCTTCCAGGAAGTCAATAGAACCAGCAGATAATCCTCCAAAGGAATGCCACCCAACGCAGAATACCAGGGAATGAGCTGGTAAAGAGCGGAACATAGGAAAACCAACCAGACAACAGCCTCAGCTAGAGAAAAGAAGTAGAGGGCCTATCATCAAATTACTTTTTAAGCCACAGACAGAAAGGGATGACTACCACTATCTGTCTTGAGAGCAGCAGTTGGTGCTGAAGAGGTTCTGTACAACTACAAGCATTAACTGCTCAATACCCATTTGAATTGCAAGTATAAACTGATGCATACACTGACCTACCCCTGCAGTCAAGAGGACCAAACAGCTAAGATCTATTGTATCGATGTACCTCTAACAAGTGGTGCCCCAGGTTGTATGACCAAAACTAATCCTGCCACTACCTATACCATGGAAGCCGGCAGGAACTGAAAAAAAATTGTCACATTCACCACCAAATGAGACCTGATCATGTAGATAGCTGAGAAAAAAAGTAGTAGTAGTTAATGAAAAATATGAAAATGATGGCTGTGTGAGCATTTGTTATAGTTTACATGACTGTTTACTTTCAAGCATACTTGGTGATGACAATACCCTTATTTCAAAATATGTATTATCCCAACTTGCACAAAGACTGCATAGCTGTAAGACATGTGACAATAACTAGTTGTTTCATATCTGATTCACTGTCATTATTACTAGAGTTTACTTATGATCCCCATCATTCTAATGGACTCACTCTTTCTGAGATTGGCTTTGAGTCGATGAAGGGACTCCTTGCTCAGCAGTTTGATCTCTCCTCGCCATTCACATGGGCTGCATTTCAACACCTGTTGACATAATCATGAAATGACAGCATACTCTTGAATGACCTGGCCAGTATTCAAAGCAGACAAGCTTTTTTCAGTTAATTTTCAACTCTGGGCAGTGTATATATGTATATAAAACCTCATTGTGCTAAGTTAACTGTTGCCTGCAGTGCATGTATGCCAGTCACAAAAACATATAACTGTGAGAAGATCTGATTCCTAACTCTGCCATAATATGAATCTAAAATGACAGCTTCACTCAAAAACAGTAAAGAGATCACTGTAGAGAACTCAGACACTGAGTCAACAGCACACAAAAATGATATACACATAAATCATGATAAATGTGTGGTGCGTGTATATAGATAGATAGATAGATAGATAGATAGACAGATAGATAATAACAGACAGATAGATAGATAGGTAGACAGATATATAAACTGCATCATAACTGGACACTGAAGATACTTCTGAAAGAGATGTGTTCTGAGGTACAGTACTTTTGCTGGTTTTGTTTAACTTTAGACAATGGGAGAGAGTTCCATGTTAATCAGGCAAAACCAGAGAACGTTTTTTTCCCAAAAAATAATAATTCATATCACAGTGAAGCTGACATTTCCAACCATCCCTGCCCTGAACAACCTTTCAAAAAAGTTCTTTTTATAAATTTTTATCCATTTTATGCACAGGGAACAAAAACAAACCACAAGTTTCCTGATCAACCCTGTAAAGGTATAACATCAATATACTGTACAAAACAAAACGTAATCATAAAATGTAAAATACAAACTTTACTTGACAAGAATCACTTCACTGTAAAACCAAATAAGATTTATCCTTTCATTCTCTCACCCTCTCCACTAGAATGAAGGGTTTAAGAACATACCAGAATGTTGCAACGCTGCATTGCTCTGTTAAGTAGTATATGCTGACGTTCTGTTAGGCTCTTCTCATTTTCATTTCTCTTCTGTAGCAGCTTCTGCATGTGACGGGTCAGTTTGGGACTGGACTTCAGTCGGACTGCCTTTGGTCCAACAACATACTGCTTGCATTTCGGACAAGTTAAGGGGTCCCTGGGACTAGAGAAAAGAAAAGGAAAAGAATACTATTAAGATACATGTATGTAAACACATAGTGTGTGTGTGTGTGTGTGTGTGTGTGTGTGTGTGTGTGTGTGTGTGTGTGTGTGTGTGTGTGTGTGTGTGCGTGTTTGTGTGCATGTGTGTATGCATGTGCGTGCATGCATGCATGTGTGTGTGTGTGTGTGCGTGTGTGCGTGCGTGCGTGCGTGCGTGGTGGTGTGTGTGTGTGAGAGAAAACTTGAAAACATTTTTACTCATGGAGTTTAGAATTTGGAGATTGTTTAAAAGGGATTCATTGCACTCAAACAATTCCACTATGCACTTCACCCAACTGTGCCAGCAATTATCCAGTAGATTTCTGAAGACTGCAGAAAAGTCTATGCACTGCCAACGTCTTGAAATGAAGGGCAGGGGTGAAGAAAACCTATGAAATCACCAAGCTGACACCACCACAATGAATGAAGCATTTGAATGGGCAGCAAACATGACCACTATGTCGTGGGCTGGGACTGAACTCAAGACATCAGATTTTGAATCCATGGCTTTGTCTAGGGAACTGATCAGTCCATGAAGAAAACCTTTGGCTCACCAAAAGTTAAATCCATGACCCTTAGGCTATCAGCAAGGCACTCTAAATAACTCAGCTAACCGGCCATTGCCACTCAAGGATAGCAGCATTAGGTCCTAGTCCTACTGACCAGTCTTACAGTTAGTCCTAGCTATTCAACACATGAGCGCGCAAACTATGTTACACGTAATTAAACAAGAACAGAGAGAAGCTGTATGCATGAATGATTAATCAAAAACTAGAAAAATACAATGAAAAATTTGTGAAAAAACAACACAAGCATACAAAGGAAAAGAAGGGTGAAAAACCATGTATAAAAAGTACAATAACAATTTGTCTTCCTCCCTTCCCCCTGAACAACAGCCTCCATGAACCACTGACTCCAAAAATCCCAACTTGAACTTAGTTGAATGAATAAAATTTATCTGACCCTGCCAGGCATGGAAACAGTAGAGGAAACCAAATCGAGATCACCACATGATCAGTTCACTTCTTAACCCTTTGACTCCCTCAGTCTATGCGGTAACATCATGCTTTGTCAACCACAACGGCAAAGCAAAATTTTAACCCTTTGATTCCCTCACCCTATCCACCAGCTTCCTGCATGAAGCTGGTGGATAGGGTGAAGGAGTCAAAGGGTTGAATTTTTGCTGGTGGTGGATAGGGTGCAGGAGTCAGAGTTAAAGGGTCACAGACTCTGGGACAATTTTCATGATGCTACATAATGATTCCATGATAATGATGGTCATCATGCTATTGGGAGTTCAATTTAGGACTGAGACTACATGACAAGGCTATGTATATTTATTTCATGAATAATATATCCAGGCATTATTAATATTGTAGTTTAAAGCCAAGCTGACTACACAAAGCCATGCCAGGGCTATAACCACCTCAAAACACACATAAAACTTCAATGAGCCTGGAAAAAAAGACATGGAAAAGAAAATAATGTACACATACAATGCATAAAAACAACAATCTTCAAATATGCCCCTGGTTTCCCAGAAGATAGACACCTGAAATGTTTGTCAAAAAATCTTAGCAACATCCTTACTGAAGCCTCCATGAAATGGACAAGACTTGACAGTTTGGTGTCAGTTTGCCCAATCAGCCGATGAGCCCATACCATGCTAAATTCTGGGCAAGAGCCGATAGTGGCCAAAATATCCTGCATACATTGTGAGCCTGTGTACTGCACATCTGGGGGGTGAGATCTCCTCTGAGTCCCTCAAGGATTTAACCCGAGTCTGTGAGGTGCACAGTTACCATGTGTCATATCAGCCATTAACAATTAAAACTCTTTTCTGTTATGAGATTTGTTATGATTTTTCACGAAACTGACAGTACATTTACCAGAAAGCATGCCATTTCGTCAAATATTAACTTATATTATAACTTATATTATCAAACTAAACACCATAACACTCAGAAATGTTTGCAGTTTCAACTGATGTATAACATACAGCCTTTTTATTGATAGATTTTATAGATCCAAATGGAATGATGTCGCCATGGGAGAATGTAGGAGAGTTAAGGCACATTAAGTGATCATTATCAGTATCACAATCTCCAAACCTAAGGTAAATACATACACAGGTTGAAAACTTTTAAGGATGGTTATACAATAAGAACCACAATTAACTGATCATTACATTATGAATAAGCCTAATCAGGCTAATGATATTGAAATTTGAATATAATGATAATTATCTTGAGGCTTTGCTTAGCAATTTTCAAGTCGGGGATTTTAGGAATCTCAGTTAATTTTTGTTTTAGCCCATTAAGGCGATAAATTTATTACTGATTTCTGCAATGGTCCAGCAACTTATGGAGACCTAGTCATCTTGGGTAAACAAAGACTTTTCTACTGATATTCAATGTTTTTTTAATCAGTTCAGCCATTCAAAGTTATGGTGCTTTTTGTGAAGAAACAGTAAACACATGCATATTGTAATCCAATGTAGCAAAACTGAAAAATTAAAATTTTCAAAAAATCCTTCCTTTCGTCACACACAACCAAAGAACTTTTTTTAGGCCTACTAATTCAAAGTTGTTGTGTTGTTTTTTTCCCCTTCTTTTCAATTATAGGCCTACAATTTATAGTAATTTACATATTTAATAGAAATGTTTTCATTTTGTAATATCACTTGATACTAGTTCTAAGAATAAAACTTGGGCGCAAAATCCACATGCATTCGAAGGGTGGGTGGGAAGGTTGTGTCACTGATTGTGTGCTCGTGGTTATTAAATAAACTTAAAGACAGGTCAACTAACTTTCTAAGAGACAGTACGACTGATAAACATGTCAACTAAGAGACAGTAAGGCTACGTTCATACTGGCACTCACGACTGTAGTGCGAATGGAAAAAAACGTGTACGTGTGAGAAAAGGTGTTCATGCTTATCAGCACGTTTTCCGTCCTTGAGGAAGAAGGGAGGCTAGCATTGTTTATCTTTCTGGTAAACATGGCACTGACGGGGCGACAGAAACTGATTTTGTCGTGGTGGTGGAAGAGAAGAAACCTGAAACATTGAACAACTCGCCGTTTTTCTGTGCACCACAGACCTATAATAAACGCACGCTTTACAAATGCACTCAAACAACCCATTCACAAATACACATAATACTCATGAACAAACACCGGCCCAGTGCACACAGACACAGAAAAACCCAGACAGAAAAGACACAGACACTAGACAGACACAGACACACACACACACACGCAAGCACACATAATCACACACGCATGCATGCACACACACACACACACAACATCACACACACACACACACATTGACACACACACACACACACACACACACACACACACACACACACACACATCTCCTCCAATTTCTTTTGCAATGTTGTTCCATGCCTCCGCGATCATGTCTCTGTTGAAATGATTTCTGTCAGACTTGTTCCAAAGGAAGGGTCGAGTCCTGACTTCGGAAATCAGCTTCTCGTCTTCCATCTTTTGTTAAAAATGACTGAAAATTTAAGCACAGTACAGTCTCTTGACCCGCACACACGTACAGAAGCGTTTCAGTATGAACGCGCAGAGGATGGCCAGTGATAAAAAAGAAGGGTTGGCCTCGAGGTCACGACTTCTGTCCATCCGCGCGCACGACTGAAGTGTAGCATGCACGTACGACTTTTTTGGCGGGTGTGATCGTGCGTGCGTGTCTGTGGCAGTATGAACATCTTCAGCAGCGCAAGTAAAATAAAGAGTTGTTTTTCCCACCAGCACGATTTTTGTCTGTCCGCACGACAGTCGTGAGTGGCAGTATGAAGTAATGAACGTACCCTAAGACTGATAAACTTGCCCGACTGTAAGTGACAGGCGCGCGTGCAACTGTATAAACTATTAGTCTAGTATACTAGTGTGTAGTTTACTGTTTATAATTTAGTAGATTATCATATTACCAAAACTGAAAATGAAAGCCAAATGTCTTAATGAAATTGGAATGGTCAGTATTGACACTGACAGTAACTCACGTGGATCCGCTGTCAACTTCATGTGTTCTTGTTTTCGTACAGTGTTTGTCCTTGTTCGGCTCGTTTTGTGGAGTCACTGTTGATGTTTTGATATTCCTGCCACTATTCAGCTGAGCCATCTTATCTATAATTTGTATGAATAGTTTCTAGTTGACAAATAGACCTCTCACTGTAACAATTTTAATTTTTCTATCGTGGTCGGTCGGCTAAGGGAAATTACTCCGAAAGCACATGTCTTGGCGTATTTCAAGGTGCGGTGTTATTTAGATGTCCCTATGCCAAATATGTCCTGGGCGTTTCTTACGTACAGTCTGTTGAGTCACTTGTGCCCAGAGTTAGCAAAATCAGTCCCAAGAAAAGCAAAACATCAGGTATGCACGCCCACCGAAGATGGAGTATGCAGACTGTTCGGCAAGATGGTGCCGGCACAATGTGGGCAAAACAACATGCATTATGTGATCAGTGATGGGACAAGTAAATCCTGTAGGCTAACTTTCATTGAGACCAATCAAAAGCCAAGGTCAGATGAGTAATTTGTATGGGTAATCCATCACCACAAAATCTGCCGACCTGAGTTTTAATATTCTGGGATATTCAATTTCCATAAACTACGTTCTTTTTCAGTTTGATATATTATTATTTTTCATTGTCATGGGGATGGGCATGGTTGTCAAGCGGATAGCTGTCAGACCTTCGATCAAAAGGCCTGGTCAGGTTTCATCTTGCCAGGGTACCTCCTGTTTGGTGGGTAAAGGGTGGATATTTTTTTCTGTCTTCCAGGTTAACAGTCTGCAAACTTGCCAGTGCCTAAACCCCTTTAAGTGCACTAAATGCACACAGAAGATTGAATATACATGTTAAAGATCCTGTAAGTCATGTCAGTGTCTGGTTGTTTATCCAAACATAAAAACCCTATCATGCATGCCCACCAAAGATGGAGTATGCAGACTGTGCAGTAACATACTGTCTGCACAGTTTGAGTAAAACAACATAAACACACTTCTGGAGAAATTGAAATGCTATGAAAAAAGAAAAAGAAGAAGAAAAAAAACCAATATCATCATGCTAAAATTGTGAATGTGGCTGTTTGAAATGACATACCACCCAGGCAATGATTTTGAAAAGAGCCTTTAGAGATTTCATGTATTTTGATTATCACACTTTTCTTATCAAACCAAATTCCGTTCATTAGGAAGGCTGCTTCTGGGAGAATCACACAGCACAGTAACACTGTAACGATATCAGATGCTGTATCATTCACTGTATCATTCCGACCAATCGGGCTAAGCATGGTACGCGCATGCTCATTGGTCACCAACGACAGTTGGAGTTTAGCTGTTGTGGGTTCAAGCCCAAGTTGTTGCGAGTTCAGTTAATACAAGTTCCTTCTCATTGAAATGCTGTTTGTGGAGTTTTGCAAGACTGTTCCCGAGCTTCAGGCGCATTACAATACCAAGACCAAAACCTTTCCAGTGATGTGCAACATGTGGCACTCTGAAAGGGATACACTGTGTGTTTATTCGACAAAACAAAAAAGCATGCAATATGATTGAAAGAATGACCAAATTTTGCAGTGCACATCGAATAAAATCTTGATTCTGAACAATCTAAAGACATTGTAAAGCTAAATATGTACACTCATATGAAAGTTTGGCATCTAAGGAGGGCATTTCTGTGAAAACAGAATATCACCCAGACTGACCCTCACCAGTATTTTTTGCCTCTTCTGCTCTTCCTCTTCAGTGAGTTAGCACTGGGTTTTGTTCTGATGGATTACATAAGTGAATCATAATTACAAGTGCCATATGTCATTTGGATATTTCTTACATAAGTGAATCATAATTACAAGTGCCATATGTCATTTGGATATTTCACACACAAACACACACACACATGTCCACAGACTGAAACACAAAAAGACATACACAAAACACAGACCACACAAAAACACACACACACACACACACACACACACACACACACACACACACACACATATATATACATATACATATAGGCATACATATACATACATATGCATATATACCACACACCAACATAGAGAAACACACATCACACACACAAACACACACAACACACACACACACACACACACACACACAGCACACTACACACACACACACACACACACACACACACACACACACACACACACACACACACACACATGCAACAAATAAAAACAGCCAAATACATGGATGCTACTGGTCTGATATTTTGTATTTATTTGTTTAGCCATGTTCTTAGGTCAGCAAAAGATACTCCCACTTTCTATCAATTTCTGTATACAACACTGTCAGCAAATGTTTCTCCATTTAATACTTCCAAAATCACAAATATCTGTACAATTCAAAACGTATCTAATAAAGCAACAAAAAAGAACTGCACACACACACACACACACACACACACACACACACACACACACACACATGCACACACACACACAATCACACACACACACACACACACACAAATGCACACACACACACGCACACACACACACACACACACACATATATATATACAAATGCTCATTCACATGTACTTTTATTATCATGATCTTGGATATACCATTAAAATGAGTATACTCTTTCATATTACCATCATAATGTTACATCTTGATATTCCAAAAAACGATTATGCAGATAATCAATAAGCAGATAACCAGTCTCAGTTTAGTTCCTTTTTTAATAGTATTCAACTTAGAATACAGGTCAATTATTTTAAACAATCTAACAAATAGATAAATACAAGAACAGCACAGCAACAAAAAGCTTTATCAAAAAGACACTTCAAAGGCATTAAAAATGCGTTTCATGTAGCGCCATAATTTGTGAAAACTGTACCCCCTACAACCAGCCCATAAACACGCATACAGGAAGCATTGTATTACCATGACCATCATTTAATCTCCCTTCAGTGAACATAATGTGCTGCATTGTAGCAGATGTGTGTGTGCATGTGCATGTGTGTATGTGTATGTGAGTGTGTGCATGCATGTGTGTGTGTTTGTGTATGTTTGTGTGCATGTGTGTGCACCTGCATGTGTGTGTATGTGTGTGCACCTACATGTGTGTGTGTGTGTGTGTGTGTGTGTGTGTGTGTGTGTGTGTGTGTGTGTGTGTGTGTGTCTGTGTGTGTGTGTGTGTCTGTGTGTGTGTGTGGTGTGTGAGAATATGTGAAATAAATAGTTCATGGGAGAAATACCAATCTTTTCTCTTTTGTTCTTCTGTTATGTTTCTATAAAAGTATGTTC
>JAPXFY010000014.1:12267039-12349539 GCA_030674185.1 Monoplex corrugatus | reverse complement strand
AAATAATCCCATGAAAGTACAAATACATAAACAATACACTCCTGTAGTGCACCTACAGTGTCCCACAGGATCATCCAGTATATTAAACTTGAAGTCACTCACACTAGTAGTACTCCTAGTGTTCCCTAGACTTTCAACATAATTATCAAGGCAGTTTTGCCCTAACACTTTAGATGCTTGGAATACTTCATCTATAGGAAACCTCACAGCAAACAGAACATATTTGCACCAAAACCACCTCTCATTAATAAGAAAGTGAGCATGAACAAATCAAACCCAGTGAAATTTCTACAATCAAGACAATCCAAAAACAAATCAATCTTCTCTACTGTGCATGATTTTCACCAAGATTTACCAAAATTAATTAAAATGTTTACACACTCAAAGCAGTAAGTGCAATGAAGAGCATGAACGATTAATACTTGGCCTGTTTAAAGTACTCATAATAAACTTGTTAAACGCTACACCTAAGTAACAAGTACAGTTCGTTCAAAACATACACATTTTAAGCCAGTCCATACAGCCACCAACACATTCCAGATGCAATAATTTTATCTTAAAAACAGCTGTTCAAAATGCCAAACTGGAAAATTATCCTGCAAAATTATCTCCAGACCTTTACATTATGTGTCAATCTGAATTGATTTCCAATTTTATAGTTTATAAGAAAGATCTAGTAACTTGAAAAAAGGCATCTTTAAAAGAGAGTGACAGAAAAGAAGAAGAAAGAAGAAAAAAAGGAAAAGAAAATATGACAGAACTCTCTCCCTGCACGCTAGTTGCTTCTTACCTCTGCATCTTTAAGATCATTGACAAAGCCGAGTATAAGATCAAGACGATCAGGGAAATGCTTTATCACCATAACAGTCAACAGAGTAAAGTAGATGTCAACATCAGGGAACTTGCGTGTGCGATGGTACAACAGCCTCAATACCTGAAAATCGAATGCAGACCAGTTTCAGCACAGCCTGCAGGTTACCTTTTTTGTCCCATCAGAATAGTACTGTTACTGTGTAGAGCCATATCAGGCTATAATCATTTCAAAACACACACTACTTCCACAAGAAAAAAATAAAGGAAAAGAAAATTAAATAGGCCAACACATATCAATGCATTTGTGCACATAATCCAAGGAGATGCCGCTGGTATTGACCACTCTGTCCAATTTATCATACAGGGGATTTAAAAAACATACCTGAACACAAATTTAAACATAACTAAGGACACTAAGACATACATAAAAACAGGCCTAAATTACCTAAAATAGCTTCCACATATCTCATTTCCCTAGAGCCAAAAATGCACTATATGTATGTACCCAATTATCAAATCCTATGAGAAAGTATGAAAGTCTTTATCGAATACGTACAGGTGAATGGACCAACAAGGCAGAAAATGATAGCAAGAAATGACAGAAAGCAAAGGAGGAAGAAAGAAACAAAGAGAGTGACAGAAAGAGGAAATTTCTAGCACAAAATTTCCAAAAGGTGGGGATACTATTCATAGTGAAAGAGCCCCCGGCATACCCACAGGCGGCAGTGAGTAATTGAATGAGGGCGTGAGTGAGTGAAAAGGTGACTGAGGGTCTATCCGGGGTATTTTGACTTTTTCTCAAAATTGATTTTTGTAGACTATAATCTATCCCCCACAAAAAAAATTTCTTGAAAAACTATTATTAATCAATTTAAAATGGTATTTTAATGCATTGATTGCAGCAGAAAGAACACAATTTCCTACCAAAAGTACCTATTTTTGTCTCTTATTATGAATGGTAACCTGTACAGTCCTCCTAAATGAAATTTATGACACTGGAAAAATCCCCAAAGATATGTCAAAATCAATTTTCATTGCACTTCCAAAGAAGACAGGGGCTATAGAATGTGAACTCCATCACACAATCAGTTTGATGAGTCATGTAACAAAAATCCTGTTAAGAATAATCATGATGAGGACAAGAAATAGAATCAAAAGAGAAATAGCAGAAGAACAGTGTGGATTTGTGGAGGGGAAAGGAACTATTAATGCCATATACATCCTAAGAACTATCATAGAGAGGTCAATTGAGATGAATAAGGTTTTGTATTTATGCTTTGTTGACTATACCGAGGCTTTCAATCGGGTACGACATGATGAATTGATCAACCAACTGGAGAGACTCAATGTTGATGGAAAAGATCTACGAATAATCAGGAATATGTACTGGGAACAAACAGCTGCAATGAGAATAGAAAACAATATAAGCTCTTTTCAAAACATCAAAAGAGGAGTCAGACAGGGATGTGTTTTGTCACCAGATCTGTTTTCACTATATAGCGAAAACATCATGAGAAACCTAGAAGAAGACCCTGGATTAAAGGTTGGAGGGAAAATGATAAACAACATTCGGTACGCAGATGACACCGTGCTAATTGCAGAAAATGAAAGGGACCTACAAAACCTTGTGAATATACTAGAAACAGAAAGCAAAGGTAAGGGGTTGGAACTAAACAGTAGGAAGACTGAAGTCATGGTGATCAGTAAAAAACATGAAATCCCCTCATGCAAAATAAAAACAAATGGCACAACCTTGTCAAATACCTGGGAACGGTCATTTCATCAGACGGCAGAAGCACATCGGAAATAGCTGGCAGAATCGGCCAAGCCAAAACAGCATTCAAGAAGATGACAAGCATTCTTACCAACAAATGCCTATCAATTAACATCAGAAAGAGAGTCCTTGAATGTTATATAGAACCAATACTGTTGTACGGATGCAAGGCGTGGACAGTCAGCAAGCAAAGCCAGAGCAGGATCGAGGCAGCTGAGATGTGGTTTCTCAGAAGAATGTTGAGAGTTCCATGGCCAGCAAAGAAAACAAATGAGACAGTCTTGATGGAGGCAGACACAAATAGATTACTCATAAGGAAGATTAGGAAAAGACAAGCAACATGTATAGGCCATTTTATGAGGAAGGGGGATTTGGAGCACCTGGTCACAACAGGAAAGCTGGAGGGAAAGAGAGCACCAGGTAGACCCAGGGAGAGAATGCTGGACGGACTTGCAGAGTGGCTGGGGATGAAGAGGGTGGGGGAGATGCTGGGGGCAACGAGAGATAGAGATGGTTGAAGTCCATGGTCGCCAACGCCATACGGCAGGGCACCTGATGATGATGAACCTGTACAGTACCCGCACATGTAATATACTGACAGAAAGCTCTTTGGTGCACCTTTCAGATAATGACAGCTAAAATTAGAAACAAACTGGATCAAAGCCACCAAATAAAGAAATTTAAGGAAAATGTGTAGGAGAGTACATAAAAACTTTAGAGGCCGTTATCTCAAAATGGCGGTCATACAATTTAATGACTTTAAACATACATAACTTCTACATTTTTTTTTGTTACAAGCTTTATTCAAGCACCAAAACAATCAGCAGAATCATACTTTTTAATGACATGTATATTTCAAAATACCCAAAATGCTAGTTAAAACTGACTTTGTGCTGGCAGGTCACATATATATATATACACACACACACACATACATATACATACATATACGCATACACATATATGTGTGTGTGTATTATATATATATATATATATATATATATATATATATATATATATATATATATATATATTATACATACATACATACATACATTATAGATAGATGGATACATACATACATACATTACATATACATAGGAACTTGTCACACATACACACACACATAGATATATATATATATATATATAAGAGAGAGAGAGAGAGAGAGAGAGAGAGAGAGAGAGAGAGATAGAAACTCTGTCACACACACAACACACACACACACACACACACACACACACACACACACACACATACACACACACATGCATGCACACGCATGCACACATTTATATACACTTACACACACATACACACACACTCACATCACACATACACACACACACACACACACACACACACACACACACACACACACACACACACATACACATACACACTTTCCAAGGGATGCTGTACATAAATAAATGAATTAACAACAATAATCAGCAGCAGCAGCAGCAGCAGCATTAACATAATCATAAAATAATAACCCCATTCATTTAGTGCCAACAATAGAGAGCTCACTGCAATTTACAAACAGCATAAACATTACAATGATAATAAATTAACATAGATACATACACCAATACATTAATGCAGCGTAAATGTTGCCATATCAGCTCATTAATGCATTACAAACATGTAAAAAAAAATACATATATGTACAACTAAATCATATATGAATACAGTCAAATACCGCCACTCCTTCTGAAATGCGACCACTGTTGTAGTAAGCTTCTTGCAGACAGTGGAAGAATTTGGCATCTGTTGACAAGTTATGCTCCTGAAAATAAATCAAACAAAAAAATTTATAAATAATCTGACTTAATATACACTTATCGCAGTATGAAAGACAAAATGAAAACCTTTCTTGTGTCTTTTCTTTTTCTTAGTTACTGTCTTCTGATGAGCATTATTCTGATGAGTATGCGTATGCATACTGTTTAACCCACACTGTGCAGGCAGGCATTATGTTGCTGCACAGTCTACATACTCCACATTCAGCAGGTGCACACATGCTGGGTATTTCATGTTTCCATATGCTATACAACACACGTTGACCTGGGGATAGCATGACTTACAGGATCTTTAACAAGAGCATTTGATATTCAGCATACATAATACATGAAGGGTGTTCAGCTCTAGTATGATATTCAGCATACATAATACATGAAGGTGTTCAGCTCTAGTATGATATTCAGCATACATAATACATGAAGGGTGTTCAGCTCTAGTATGATATTCAGCATACATAATACATGAAGGGTGTTCAGTTCTAGTATGATATTCAGCATACATAATACATGAAGGGTGTTCTGTTCTAGTATGATATTCAGCATACATAATACATGAAGGGTGTTCAGCTCTAGTATGATATTCAGCATACATAATACATGAAGGGTGTTCAGCTCTAGTATGATATTCAGCATACATAATACATGAAGGGTGTACCCGCTCTAGTATGATATTCAGCATACATAATACATGAAGGGTGTTCAGCTCCTGTATGATATTCAGCATACATAATACATGAAGGGTGTTCCCGCTCTAGTATTATATTCAGCATACATAATACATGAAGGGTGCTCCGGCTCTTGTATGATATTCAGCATACATAATACATGAAGGGAGTTCCGGCTCTTGTATGATATTCAGCATACATAATACATGAAGGGTGTTCCCGCTCTAGTATGATATTCAGCATACATAATACAGAAGGGTGTTCCGGCTCTAGTATGATATTCAGCATACATAATACATGAAGGGTGTTCCGCCTCTAGTACGATATTCAGCATACATAATACATGAAGGGTGTTCTGGCTCCAGTATGATATTCAGCATGCATAATACATTCAGCATACATAATACATGAAGGGTGTTCTGGCTCTAGTATGATATTCAGCATGCATAATACATGAAGGGTGTTCTGGCTCTAGTATGATATTCAGCATACATAATACATGAAGGGTGTTCTGGCTCTAGTATGATATTCAGCATACATAATACATGAAGGGTGTTCTGGCTCTAGTATGATATTCAGCATACATAATACATGAAGGGTGTTCTGGCTCTAGTATGATATTCAGCATACATAATACATGAAGGGTGTTCTGGCTCTAGTATGATATTCAGCATACATAATACATGAAGGGTGTTCTGGCTCTTGTATGATATTCAGCATACATAATACATGAAGGGTGTTCAGCTCTAGTATGATATTCAGCATACATAATACATGAAGGGTGTTCCGCTCTAGTATGATATTCAGCATACATAATACATGGGTGTTCCCCCTCTAGTATGATATTCAGCATACATAATACATGAAGGGTCCAGCTCTAGTATGATATTCAGCATACATAATACATGAAGGGTGTTCTGGCTCTAGTATGATATTCAGCATACATAATACATGAAGGGTGTTCTGGCTCTAGTATGATATTCAGCATACATAATACATGAAGGGTCCAGCTCTAGTATGATATTCAGCATACATGATACATGAAGGGTGTTCCCGCTCTAGTATGATATTCAGCATACATAATACATGAAGGGTGTTCCCGCTCTAGTATGATATTCAGCATACATGATACATGAAGGGTGTTCAGTTCTAGTATGATATTCAGCATACATGATACATGAAGGGTGTTCCCGCTCTAGTATGATATTCAGCATACATAATACATGAAGGGTGTTCCCGCTCTAGTATGATATTCAGCATACATGAGACATGAAGGGTGTTCAGTTCTAGTATGATATTCAGCATACATGATACATGAAGGGTGTTCCCACTCTAGTATGATATTCAGCATATATAATACATGAAGGGTGTTCCGCTCTAGTATGATATTCAGCATAAATGATACATGAAGGGTGTTCCCGCTCTAGTATGATATTCAGCATACATAATACATGAAGGGTGTTCCCGTTCTAGTATGATATTCAGCATACATGATACATGAAGGGTGTTCCGCCTAGTATGATATTCAGCATACATAATACATGAAGGGTGTTCCCGCTCTAGTATGATATTCAGCATACATAATAGATGAAGGGTGTTCCCGCTCTAGTATGATATTCAGCATACATAATACATGAAGGGTATTCCAGCCCTAGTATGATATTCAGCATACATAATACATGAAGGGTGTTCTGGCTCTAGTAGGTCTTCACATACTACTGACCAGGGAGATTGGAAATTTCTCCACCCTTTACCCAACAGGTGCAATTCAAGCAGAATCAAACTCAGACCTGACTGGATGTCTGGCATCCTAAACACTTGGCTATCATGCCTGTGTTGGCTACCATGCCTTTGTTCCAAACTGACAATTTAGCATTTTAGAAAACTCTGATATTGCTTCTTCCAATTAAATAGCAAAATTATGCACTGTTGAATCTTAGTGAACAGAAATCTTGACATGTTAAAGATCTATACAGACATAAATCAAAATATTCTTTGTTACCACATTTCAACGGCAGGGTAGTTGGCTAAGTATGTTGACAGAACCATGGACTCAAGATCTGCAGTGTCTTGAGTTTAGTATCAGAATACGACACAAAAATAAGGCCTGTTTGCTCCAACCATTATGATTGTGTCAGCTTAGCGATTCCCCCCCCCCTCCCCCACTCCTTCTTCCATTTCAAGACCTTGCCAGTACATAGGGTTTTACAGCCTGCCAGATTATTGCTGGCAGATCTGTGTGGAGCATATATACAGGTCTGTCCACAGGTACTGAATCCCTCTCCAACAAATTCCAAACCAAATCTGTTAGCAGATGCACACAGACATTGCAATCTTTTGAATAACTGCTAAAATGAGAATGGAAGACAATTAACCAAAAACATTTTTAGGAAAATGAATGTTTATTTACTGATTGAGTCATTACACCTTTGTTCCATCATATGCAACATGACTTGCTTTCTGACTTATTTATGAAGGCTGAGAGCAATGGACTGCCCCGAGCAATGTACTGCACATATCTTATAAATTTTATGGTTTATGTTATTAAACAATCAGTCAATTACCCAACAAACTGACCAATCAAAAAACAACAATAAATAAATAAATATAAATAAAAAAAACAATCAAACAGCCACTAATCGGTCAACACCAACGAATATTCATATTATAATCATGGTATTGCATAGGTGTGTCATTAAGACAAATGGTTGTCCTTCTATTGATATAACAGACATACACTCACTCACCCTGAGGAAGTCATGCAGTTCTAACAAACACTCCACCTCCCCAAGATTTGCAAGCTGCTGCTGCAGATTCAGCACCACATTGGCATGAGGAATCACATTTTCTTCCACTGATTGCCGCAGTAGCGCCACAGCATCCTCCACCTCCCACATATCCATCAGGTGCAGTAACTTCTTCTCCACTGTTTCTCTGCCTTTGCTGTACTGCCGAACTGGATAGCACACGTGCTTGATTGTATACTTTTTCTGCGATGTACCTGAACTGGAAGTTTGTCCTTGCAATTTTGAGAATTTTGTAAATGTCGGACATGCACTGGAAAGGGGTGGCACTAAAACCTTAGAGATGGAAGCGCTGCTTGTTCCGTAATAATGAAAAGACTGAAGATAAGTTCCCACTATCATCCTGTTGCTCCATAATGTGTTTGCACCGTGAAAACATTTATACAGGTTTCCCATTCTTGATTTCATGTGCTGATGAGCTAGTATATGACTGAAGTCAACGAAGGCTCTTGAAACATGAAAACCAACCAATGTGCTCATTGTCCTGACCCTTATGGCTTTTCTTGCAAAAAGGACAAAACTCACAGCATCACTAGAAATATAACTAATTGCCGCTGCTTGGTTTTCACTTTTCCTTTAATGAATAAACTCATATCAATGTAAATTATGATATTACATTTGTGACATACATTTCTATCTCATATGATTTCTGTAGGCAGTATTTGTATTTAACACTCACAACAAAGACGAAAAACTAAACTTGATGCTTGTATCTGTAGACAGAAAAAAGAAGTGCACATGATATAATATATTTGTGATGTCTTTGGCTTTAGTATTATAATAATATTGAATAATACTGAAGGTTCCTGACAGAATGGTGTGTCTGCTTTTTTCTTTTTTTTTTTTTTTTCTTTTCTTTTTCTTCTTTTTGTGATACACCATTCTGGCAGGAAATCCTCACATTTACTGTTACCATAGCCCTGAAAACACAACATAAAACGTTCACAGGTATGGGATTGAGTTAACAAAACTTGAATGACATTTCTTTCAAGATGCTGACAATCAAAGCTTCAGAAACTAGTTGGAATTCAGTAGGTGAAGAACCTGTGAACAGAGGACCAGGGAGGAATGGAAGAAAAGAGGTTTTGTCGAGCTTGGCTCAAAGATCATTAACTTTGGAAGAGGAAAAGCTGAAAAACCCCCTGGGAGATCTGAAGGACTGATGTTAGAGATAGGTGGAGATGAGGTAATGTACCCAAAAGATCAGACATTACACAAAATAAGCATTTTGTTGATGTAGATTCAAGGACCTGTGTAGAAAGTTTCTAGTCATTTTGATTATCAAAGTGTACAATGACATCGCCAACACATATGCCATTTTCTCCCGGTCACAGCCACGTTACAGAAGTTGCCTACTATTTTTCCACCAAGTGCTGTGCATTCATTCTGTCTTTATATCTGCCACTCTCTCCTGTTAAACACCAAGTTAAATGGAAGTCGTCAATTGGTTTTATTTTCCACTCAATGTTGTACATTTATTCTTTGCTGTCTTTTGTACATGCTTGACGAAGGCCAATTGACTAAAAATTTGTGCCTGTCTAGTTTCACTATATAAACACATTCTGATTCCATTTTTGTGTTTTTCTGGATTCTGTTTGTTTGAACACTAGCAGTCACCTGGGCATTTCACATGAAACTCAACACTAGTGTTAATAACAGTGAAGAGAAAAGTCGAGGCCTCTATGAGGAGCGAACCCTGGAACCTCGAGTTCAGTTACTGGCAGGCGAACGTCTGAACCATTCTGACACTCTTCTTTCTAAATGAACTGAACTAAACAAGTGACCAGTCACTTGCATATTATGTGATGGCAGTGACTCCAGTGGCCTGAGTGGGTGAGTGAGTTGCCTGAGTAGGCCACGAAAGAAAACTACTGGGCCTTTCACATGAAACTCAACACTAGTGATAATGACAGTGAGATTGAATAAAATGGGTAATAATGTCCCTTAGTTTTAATCCATGTTAAATAAACAAAACAGCTAACCTTTGAGTTTACAACGTCCAAATGTTAGCGTCCGTCGTAACTTTCGGTTTCACAATGTCGTAGATACCGGAAACGACAAGTTAGAATAGACTATATATATAGCAGCTGATCCCCCTCCAAATAAATATAACTGGTCAAATCAACAGTCCCGTGCATAGGACGAAGCCTGCTATTCACTCGAGCTGACGCCAGCAGTTTTGTGCTGGGACAGGCATGACATACATGCTATACATATATGCAATGCTGCAAACTTTGAGCAGAAGACCAAGTTCACGTCATTACAGACATTAAAAGAAGAAGTATGATCACTGCCGTCATAACTTCCCTGAGCAGAAGCCGAATATGTGCTGTTAGACTGTCGGTAATTCAAAACCACATAGGCGCAACTAGGACATTGCTCAGGCGTGGAATGTGTTCAAATAGTTCAAGGTATTGCCCTTCTAGTCTCAGGAAAAAATATTAAAATAAAGAAGACTCATGAAATCTATGTCAATGATATTAATAATAATTCCATTTTTATATCGCAAGCATGCAAGTCAGAGAATGTTCGTTGCACTTTACAAACAGCATAAGCATTGCCATGGTGATGCATTGATGCAGTACTAACCATCGGATACATGGATGATAACACTAATACATCAGTGATCAATGCAGCATAAATATTACCATGTCAATACACTATAATGCAATACAAACATTATGGGATATATGTATATGTTCCATACACCAATGTAGCATAAACATGTTTCATCAAAAATAACAATGGAGTGTGATCACATTGGAGAATCCAGGTAATTGATATAGGTAACCACATGGGGGGGGGGGGGGGGGATGTGTTTAACTACAGTTTCAATTTCAGTTTCTCAAGATGACGTCTCCGCACTCGGAACAAATTCCATATGCTTTTTTATAAGTCGAGGTATTGCCCATTGGCTTGTTCCAAGCAAAAACTTCAAAGCTTTAAATTTCAACACGTTTTATTACTCCAGGAAGGTAGCATTAGGTCTCATTGGATCTGTCTGACAGCTAGTCCTTGCTACTCTATATAACAAAGAACTAAAAATGAAACATATTATTTAAAATTTATGAAATGAACATGAACTGTGAAAATAGAAATCACAAACATAAACAACAGAGAAAAAGGAAGTAAAGAAGGTATTAACCCGTTGACTCCCACACTCAGTCCTCCTGCATCCTATGTTGTCAGCTTTGTTAGCAAATCCAAAACAAGTGTGACTGCCCATGTTCAAGCAAACAGGAACCAGAAAAACACAAAAATAGAATCAGAACGCATATTTAATACAACAAGACAAGACAGGTGCAAATTTTCGGCCGACTGGCCTTTGTCAAGCGTGAATGTAAGATCACAAGCAAACACCAAATACAAAATTATGAGAAAAAGACAGAGACTTCCCTGTTGCTTCTCCCAGCAGCAGGGAAGTTTCAGTCTTTTTCTCGTAATTTTGTATTTGGTGTTTGTCAGCAGCAGGGAAGTTTCAGTCTTTTTCTCATAATTTTGTATTTGGTGTTTGTTTGTGATCTTATATTCATGCTTGACAAAGGCCAGTTGGCGAAAATGTGTGCCTGTCTTGTGTATTATCAAATACGCGTTCTGATTCTATTTTCGTGTTTTTCTAGCTTATGTTAGCAAAGCAAAATTTAACTCTGATTCCATTACCTTATCCACCAGCTTCCTGCAAGAATCTGGTAGACAGGGTGAGGGAGTCAAAAGATTAAGTTTCAGCAGTTGGTGCAGGAGTCAAAGGGTTAATAACAAACATTCAGGGCAGAGGAAGGGGGGTTGAGACAAAGTGGCTGCGTATATAGATTTCTGACGCAATTGTATACAGAAAGAGACTTCAGAAAAGTGAGTTCTATGTCCTTATTTGTAAACAGTCTCTTCATGATTGTCAAGAATGGAGGTAAATTTTTAAAAAATGGTTAAACACAAAAATCAAAATTATGTGATTAATGTGTGATTATAATGTGAATTGGCATTGTGTGCAGCAGCAGTGCCATAATGTCCCACTATGCAGAAGTGAACGGTACACGAATCCATTATGAAAAGACAGGCACTGGAAATCATGCTCTGCTGTTGCTACCTGGTGCACTAGGTAACTTGATAAAGGGGAGTGTGTGTATACGTATGTGGTGTGTGTGTAAGTGTCTGTCTGTGTGTGTGTGGTGTGTGTGTGTGTATGTATGGTGTGTGGGTATGTGTATGTGTGTGCGTGAATTTTTCATACAGAAAAGAGTGGTGGTAAAAGATTTAGAAGGACTGGATAAAATGGCCACATTCATGGCCAGATGTGGCCTGACCATGTAGATGGTTTATAAATCAGGAAAAAGAATGACTGGTGACAGTGAAGGCAAGGCTGAGTGAGAGCAAGGGTGTGTGTGTGTGTGTGTATGTGTGTGTGTGTGTGTGTGTGTGTGTGTGTGTGTGTGTGTTTGAATAGGTATTGGGGCACAAAGCTACAAAATCCGGTCACAATAATGTTCGTCAATTGTCTAAGTTTAGAGTTGTCCCAGACTTGTTTCTTACATCCATCTCACTGAACTCTCAAAAATATGTGTAAGGGTGTGGTCATCGAACATAGTGGGCTTTCTGTTTGAGTTTGCTTATTGTTTGTTTAGTGCTCATACCACATATTCAGAGGTAAGATGACAGGTACTACTACTGGTGAAAGGTCTTTCTCTTTTCAAGCTCCATCGATGTGGAACAGACTGCCAGACTCTCTCAGACATTCAGATTATTTCTCTTCTTTCAAGTCTAAACTTAAAACCCATCTATTTTCTCACAACTAGTCAATGCTGCGTAGGGGTACCACCTATGTCATAGCCGTCTAAGCCTTGTTTTGACATACTGTTTCAGGGTGTGTTTTCTATTGCATGTGTTTGTTGTATAATTGAACGTTGTGTGATTTGCTTGAGATGAGTGAGTGTTATGCTCGTAGGATTTGTTGGTTTCTGTAGTGGTGGTATTCGTAGTTGTTTGTGAGGTGTGTGGTTGTGTGTGTAGGAGAGGTGAATGCAGTATATTTTTGTAAAGCACTTAGAGAAATTATTTTGATTAAGCGCTATATAAGAAGCCATTATTATTATTATTATTACTGAAGCAGTCAGTATATGAAAGAATACTGGTTGCTGGTTGATCATGGGAATCAGTCTGAGTCAGTCAAACAAAACGAGTTGAGTGATCATGAAAATTTGACTTGATTTGTGAGATGTTTGAGGCCCATTCAGGGCCTGTTTGCCATTCTGCCAAAAAGCTACTGATGTAGTGACATGTGTGGCAGGCATGAGAAATAAAGTCAAGTAATTATTGTTATCTATGCCTATTTTTGTCAAGCTGGTGAGTAGAGGGTGGCAGAGTCCTCAAGGAGTAATCAAGCAGGTTCTTGAAAGCATTGACAGGGGGTGGAGTCATTACACTTTTAGGCAGGCTGTTTCAAAATGAAATGATCCATTGTGCCAAAAAGTTGCCCTTCATATTGACTAATTGAGCCTGTAGCGGTTTTTATGGAAGTTCAGGATGCTTCCTTGCAGATTTCTTTTGCAGGGGACTTCAAATTTTGGCAACAGGACGTTGTAGAACCCGTGGAAGTAGATGTACACCTATCATGTTCCCCTGACAACATCATTACTCTAGGCTTGACATCCTCAAGGCTGCAATGGCTGTAGATAAGATTTGTCTGTCAGAAGCACCAGTAGTTTTGTTGCATGGCACTGCATGTCCTCAGTTTCATTGCATAAGGCTTTTTGCTGCAGCTGCTAGACACATTGACCATACTCCAGCAGTCGAACTTGGCCCACAGTCATCATCTTAACAATTTGGCACAATACTGTCGTCCATGTTGTGCACTGTCTCCGTAACTTCCTGTTTATGTTGGTCATTGATTAATTGATAACAGAGCAATAACTTTTGAATGTATATGTATCTCTAAAAGGTTTGTAATTCTGATGAAAATGAGAAGTATTTGACTTGAAAGTTGAATGAAATATTCTCTGTGTGTGTCTCTTTGTGTGTGTCTCTTTGCGTGTTTTCACATGTGTGTATGTGTGTGTGTGTGTGTGTGTGTGTGTGTGTATGTGTTTGTGTGTGTGTGTTTGTGTGTGTGTGTGTGTGTGTGCTGTTTGAACAGGAAGTTCCCGCACTGACTTTACTCCTCAGTTAGAGAAACTGAATAAACAGAAGTACACCATCTATGCTTTTGATCCACGTGGTTATGGTCGCAGTATTCCTCCAGAACGTGATTGGCCCTTGGAATTCTTAAAACGTGATGCAGAGGATGCTGTAGCCTTGATGAAGGTGACTATTGAAAATTAGTTATATAATTGTGATGCTTTATTTTTGGGTCAGTATATTAGTTTCCTTCAGGATTGTGGCTTCTTTGCAGCTAAAAGATAAAAAAATATATAGCAGGCCTGGAGCTTCTGGCAGGAAGATTTGGATATCATCACCAAATTCATAATATGATTATTATATGTAGTTATTTATTTCTATAAATTGCCTTTGTATAGCCATATTCTCCAAACTTATTTAGATTCGCTGCACTTATAAACACAATAATCAGACTCTTTAGTGGAGAAAGAAGAACTCAAGCTTTGAGGCGAGCTGACCACATTTCCCTACGTTTGTCAGTCAACAGTATCGGTACTCATGTACCAGAATACCACCCCATGCATGCTACTGTAATTGATGCCAGTGTTAAGCTTACAGCTTACACTATTATTGTAGTGACTGGTTTGCGTGCGCTAGCATTATGTTTTTAAACCCTTGAATGAATTGTATATGTTTTTAGTATGTTAAAACGAGATTGTTGCATTACAAACGTCTGCTGTGGAATGTGTGTTTGATCACTACACAACACACAACCACATTCCTACAGTTTCAGTTTCTCAAGACGTCTCCACACTCAGAACGAATTCCATATGCGCTAACGTCAGAGGTGCCATGTGTATGGTGATCATTCTTACAGCGTTGTTGCACAATCTGCACTGTGGAGCTGTGTTGTCATGTTTCTATAAACCAGCTGGATGTGGTTTACAGGATATATAACATGCACAATTGATATTCTGGGTCCCATCTGCACCCTCATGGTGTATTATATTTGTAGAGAGTGATGTTGTGGCAGATGGGAAATTTCTGATGAACCTTAAATGTGGAACATAAACACTTTAGTGTTTCAAGTTTTTTTTTATTGGAGTATGAAATCATTTGGAGTTTGTTCAAGAGCATTTCATCACACTTGAACAATTCCATATGTGCTCTTCTGAAATCTGCCAGCAGTATCTTGCAAACTTGTTGGGCCTGCACAGAACCCTATGTGCTGGCGTAGGTGTTGAAATGAGGAGAGCACTGCAATATGTGAAACTCTAACACCACCAGAATGATTGGAGCATTAAGATGGGCAGCCAACAAGCCAGCTTTTATGTTGTGGAATGGGATTGAACTGAAGACATGAGATTGTTTATGAACTATTAGCATTATTATTGTTATTGTTGTTTAAAGCCCAGCCGACTACTTAGAGCCATATCAGGGCTATAATCTCTTCAAAACATACAAAACTTCAACAGGGAAAAAAAGAAAAGAAAATCATTCACACATACAATCTAAGGACATGCCCCTGGCGTTGACCACTCTGTCCCGTTTATTGCACAGGGGATAAAAAACACACCTGGATACAAATTTAAGCATAACTAAGGACACCAAAACACATACAAACGGACATAAAATACCTAAAATTGCTTCTGCATATCTCCCCTCCCTAGAGACGAAAATACACTTAATACATGTACCCAATTATCAATCCTAAGAAAAAGTACTTAAGACTTTATTGAACAAATACAGGTGAATGGACCAGCAAGGCAAAAAATGATAGGAAGAAATGACAGAAAGCAAAGGAACAAAATGACAGAAAGCAAAGGAATGAGGTAGAAACAAAGAGAGTGACAGAAAGAGGAAATTTCTCGCACAGAATTTCCAGATTGTGGGGATACTGCATATATTGAAAGAGCCCCCAGCTTCCCCACAGGGGGAACTATTAGCATGTAACTGTCGATATGAAAGTATAAATTGTTGTAATTAACACATTGCATTGATCATGTTAAACAGACTTATGAATTCTCAGACAGTACACTGATATGTATGCTGTACTGGTCTCACTGCTATCCACTGGTCATAATGATTTGTTTTCCTACCAGTCTGTGAAGGAGAATCATTTCTCTGTACTTGGATGGAGCGATGGGGGTATCACAGGACTGATAATAGCTGGCAGATACCCTGACATGATGAGACGCTTGGTGATTTGGGGTGCCAATGCCTACATCAAGAATGAGGACATGCCGCTTTTTAGACGTATGTGTGTGTTTGTAGGTGTATGTGTGTGTGTGTGTATATGTGTGTGGTGGTGTGTGTGTGTGTGTGTGTGTGTGTGTGTGTGTGTGTGTGTGTTTAGGTGTGCATGTGTAGGTGTGTGTTTAGGTGTGTGTATGTTGTCTTTCAGCTTGCATATGTTTAGATATGTCATACCTATTTTCTGAAAAATAAAATCCCTTCATCTTACAACGTCTGTGAACTTCTTCATAATGTAACATCTATGGATAAGCAGCTCAGTTATCTAATCAACATGTACTCGACACACTTAACTTTTTTTCATAAAGTACTATGAACCTGCTAAGGAAAGAACTGCTAGATTAAAAAAAAAAGGTAGATCTTACGTGTCATGGCAAATCTTACATGTAGTGGCAAAACTTAAGTGTCAAAATATATCAGTGAAAGAGTTAAACATATTTGAAACACATACCCTGTACAAATTTGATATAGATTTGTCTGAAAAACAGCTAAGAAAAGCTTGGTTACTATTTTCATTTATTTAATCACCCATTTTTCAGATTTTATTATACACATTTAAAATGATATATTCAGTATGACAGATATGCACAAAGTTTGGGGCAGATTGGTATATAAAAGAGAGAAGAATAATTCCTGAGAACATTTGGTACATTTGCAGTCATTACAACCTGAATGATAGATCATGCCCAGTTAAACTTGCTTCTGAGAGAGTTCCTTACAGGTTACACAAATGTTATACAGTTCATCATGACCTGATTATGAAGAGCACTGAATTGGTACCATCATGATTTCACATTTTGGGTCCATGTAACCCCAAAACCGGATCAGGCCCATTCAAATTTATGCATTAATGACTACCCTTTAAAGTAAAAATTGGTAATATGCATCCACAAACAGCTAAGAAATCCTTGCCGACATATTTTGTCATTGATATACACACAGGCAAGCAGACACATAATCACTTTGTCAAGATTAAATAATCTCCCTTAAAAAAATGGAGAATGAAAACAATTTTGTGCTTTTATTTGCAGAAATTGAGGATGTCATGAAATGGAGCGCACGAATGCGGGAACCCTTTGTACAAACGTATGGGTTGGAGTACTTCCAGAAACATTGGAATAATTGGGTCAACGCTTATGGACAGTACTTTGAGAAAAGAAATGGTATGAATATATTTGCTATGTTTGTGAGTTTTTGTCTGCAACATAATCATTCAAGGACTTATCTTTCAAGTGGTTTCTTAGAGTTGTTTTAGATATTAGATGTTAAGATATTAGATTTATTTGAGAATGTACACAGATTCATGACTTTTGCCTTAGTATAGATTTAAAATGAGTTATCTGTGTTACACAAATCACTTTTTAGTTATATGTTTACTAGACTGATATATGAATCTTTTTTCAGGACTGATATTATTCATGTTTAGTGTCATAGGATATTGATTTTATAATCATATACAGGATGATTTGATAAGGGTGTTGGTTTACACCTCATGTTTACACGTAGTTTTAGCATGTACAAAATATCTTGTCTGACAAGTGGTTACATACTGCCCATTATGCCACTTACATATAAAGCAGCAAATCTATATTTTCATCATCATCATGTGCCGTGCCATGTGGCATTAGCAATCATGGCCCTCCATAGGCATCTATCCCTTGTCAATGCAAGTACATCTTCCACCCTCTCTTGTCTTCAGCCACCCTGCAAGTCTATCCAGTATTTTCTCCATGGGTCTACCTGGTGTTCTTTCCCTTCAGCTTTCCTGTTGTGACCAGGTGCTCTAATTCCCCTTTCCTCATAAAATGGATCTATATTTTAGAAAACTAGTACATTGATCTCTTCCTGATAACTTTCATTGTACATTTTATTACCTCTGTGTGTGTGTGTGCGCATGTGTGTGTGTGTGGATTGTTGTGTGTGTGTGTGTGTGTGTGTGTGTGTGTGTTGTGTGTGTGCAGGTGATGTATGTATTGAGGAAACCAAGAAAATAAGATGTCCAACTCTGATCGTCCATGGCCAGAAGGATCCACTTGTGATACAGGAACACCCAGACTATCTCCATGCAAATATTCCTGGATCAGTGTGAGTTTTCTGTGAAAGTGCTCATAGACTTGTGTGCCTGTGCTTATCGTGCATACACACATACCCACCTGCACCCACACACATTCATACACATATATAGCCATCACCAACATACTCACCAAATACCACCACACAACATTCATAGGAATGCACACTACATACATAACCACTGATGCCACCACTTGGTTCCACATGTATACACACTGATCATGATATGCCATGTGCAGACTAAGATTGTTAGTAATGTATCTGTAAGCTGTAAAGGTAAATTGACTGAAACATATGTGACCTGCCATCACAAAATCAGTCTTAATTAACTAGCATTTTGGGTATTTTGAGATATGCATATCTCTGGAAATTGTACATTCTGCTGATTATTTTGGTACTTGAATAAAGCTTGTACTCAAAAGAAAAGTAGAAGTTATGTATGTTTAAAGTCATTAAGTCATTATGATGGCCCTTTTGAGATAACGGCCTCAAAAGTTTTTATATACTGTCCTGTACATTTTCCTTAAATTTCTCTATGTGGTGGCTTTGACCCGTTTCTTTCTAATTTTAGCTGTCATTATCTGAAAGGTGCACCAAACAGCTTTTTGTCAGTATATTACATGTGGGGATACTGTACAGGTTACCGTTCATAATAAGAGACAAAAATAGTTACTTTTGGTAAGAAATTGCGTTCTTTCTGCTGTGATCAGTGCATTGAAATACCATTTTAAATTGATTAATAATACTTTTTCAAGAAAACATTTTTTGTGGGGGATAGATTATAGTCCACAGAAATCAGTTTTGAGAAAAAGTCAAAACACCCCAGATAGACCCTCAGTCACCTTTTCAGCTCCTAGTGCTGTTCGACTGACTGCGAGATAAGATGAATTGGTGGTGGGAGATCACATATGTTATGTACAAACCTTCATATTTCTGGTCCATCAGACCAAAAGGAACTAGAAGGCTATGTCCATTTAGACTGACATGTTTGTGGTTTCCCATTGCAATGGATTCCGTTTAAGATTTTCTTTATTCACACATGCACGCACACGCATGCACATATACATGTACACAGGGACGTACACATGCACATAAATACATACACACCTTAAGTCAAAGTCAGATGGATATTAAATAAATCTATCAGTGGATTTGTTAACCCCTTAAAAGCCTCATCAGTTTGTCCTGTTGGCTTTACTATGTGTTAGTGCCAAATTTAGAAACTATTAATGAGTATTATGTATAAAATAATTACGATCTTCCCTATTTTTTTGGTAACTTCTTCATGACACTTCTCAAAGTGAATGGTGTCCAGATAAAAAGAAGTGAATAGAGCTTATTATGTCAAGTATTTTCAATTATTCAGTAGATATGAAATAAACATAAAATAAAGGAAAAAAATATCATGTTTGTAATCATTCATTGATATAAAATAGACAAAGTAACGATCAACACACATGATATATACACTAATACAGAAACAGACTGAAAGCACAAAACCAAAATAAACACCACATGAAATATGTGCAGAAACATGTTCCTCTAATCTTTTCTATAAGCAGGTCACCCACATGCATGACGCATATCTTGGTGAATTCCAGTCCAGCAGTGCACTTATGGTTGAATGAAAGTGACAGCATAAAGTTCAACCCATTCTTAGCTGTGGGAAGAGCATAAGATTGTTTCCCTTTTACTTTGAGTGGAGTTTGTTGATGACAAAGCCACTGTGCACATGATGCTTGCACAAGCCCTTGGCATTGTAAAGACTGCCATGTTTGTTATACATAGGACAACAGTATGGAGGGGTAATGTGAAGGGTTGTTGTGATCTTTCAGAAAGTTTGGTAAGGTATCTGAGTAGAAGTCATTTGAGATTGTGATAAGCTCTCATTTCTTTCCTGGGAAGGACAGAATTCAGTAGCAGCTGAGGAGGAAGAATCCATGATTGCAGACAACAACCATAATGACAGTACAAATGTATTTGATGGAAACTAAGAAGCAGGCATGTCAAATCTCCACATCAAAATGTAAGAGAAAGAGAGGTTCATTACTGTTAGTACTTAGAACACCAGAACCTTGAGAGTACTGGGCAAACTTTAGGATCTTAAGGAGTATGAAATATAAATAACCGGATTATGTGAAGTAAGCTGGAGCAATGAAGGTCTCTTTACATCAGTGACCACACATTTGTTTACTGCAGAAATGACAATGGCTTAAATGGAATCATCATTGTTTTGGACAAGCATCATGCAGCCATCCTTAAAAGTTACAACACTGTCAGTGATCGCATTGTAACAGTAAAGCTTAACACCAAGCCTGTCACCACAAGTATCATCCAAGTATATGCAGAAGCGATAGAACAATCTTACAGTGACCAACAAACAGTGAAAGACAAAATAGCAAACAGAGACAGGCATATGATCATGGATGATGTAAATGCAAAGATCAGAAAAGATGAAGACAGCGAGTGTGGAATAGGGCTTTGCAAGTTAGGCGAACGCAATGGACATGGAGATATGTTTGCATCCTTTTATCAGGTAAATGATCTTGCCATAGCAAAACACTCTTCAAGCAGCCACATCATAGATGTTACTCATGGAAATCTCCTGGAGAGAGGTACAGAAATCAAATAGACTACATAATAATTGACAAGGCATGGTAAACAACAGTGCTTAATTCAAAAACAGGTGATGAACATAAGTGATGAAGGAACAGAACTGGTCAAACAAAAACAAAAACAAAAAAGAAAGTCAAGAACATAAGAACAACAACCGATAAGAGTACAACAAACTGAACACAGAAATACAAACCAAAGTCAGAAGAGGCAAGAATGGGCTAAAATCTCTGATTGCAATGCTGAAAGAAATTAAGGCAGATGATCGAACAAATAAAGAAAGTGAAAATTTCACCACAAAATCAGTGTATCAACAGCAAAAATGAGATGGTGCCCCTTTAGCCAAGACAAAAGACAATCTTGCAAGATGGCATGAATACCATAAAAACTTATTCGTTGAAACCACTGCAACAGATCCACAAGGTACTCCCAGTCTTGATTTTCAGCATCCAAAACTAGAGCCTCTCTTAAGTGAAGTGACAGTATCCACCAGTCTATTGAAAATTGGAAAGTCATCAGGACTAGACAACATTCCTGGAGAACAGCTGAAAAACACTGGTAAATCGGGAATTAAAGAGTTGTCGCAGTGCCTGCAGTGGTGGCTACCATCGAACCTGATGATGCTGATGGATGACGGGAGATTAATTTCTTATGTTATCTAAGGTATTGTTCTTATAGCAGGGATTGCTAATCAAAACTTGTATGTATTGTTTATTCCAGACTCATAAACTGGCCAGAAGCAAAACACAATCTACACCTCAGGTATGCTGATGAGTTCAACAAGCTGGTGGAAGACTTTCTGGACAAAGAAGTATAAAAAAGAAATATTACTTACAGCTTGAGTGCAAGATATTAGGCACTGTGAAATTTGCAATTTTTGACTGGTGGGTGTATTATTTCTCTGTACTTAGCATTTGTTAACCAGTTCAGTTGTAATACACAGTGGTTTTTGTTGTTCATGCTGCATTGGTGTGTGTGTCTGACTGTGTTTATGCTGCGTTAACCCTGTCCAACAGCACCCTGCCTTGCCTATCATGCTAGCAAAGCAAAAACTGAACCCTTTGACCCCCTCACCCTATCCACCAGCTTCCTTTTGCAATTGGTGGACAGGGTGCAGAGTCAAAGGGTTAATGTAATGACATGGCAAGCCCCTTCCTCCAGTGCTGGGGGTCTTTCAGAATAAATAGCATCCCCACCTGCTGGAAATTCTGTGCTAAAAAAATTTTTCTATGTAATTCCATTTCATTTGTATAACGCTAACAGTCCATATCAAGGAATACTCATTGTGCTTTACATAGATATAAAACACATAAGGGAGGAGGAAGGGAGATTTTTCCTTGTCACTACATTAATGCAGTATAAACATAGTCGGTCATATATACACACCAATATATCAATGTAGCATAAGCATAGTTCATCAAAATACAACAACAGAAATCAGAAAAAATATGTGATAATGATATTACATGTGCATAGATTCAGTATTTCATTTCGCAATCCTTGTAGGAGTAGTATACATTTATAAATGCAAACTCAATAAAATATTCCTGATTATTGTTTCTTTTACAGTATACTTTACCATAAAATACCTGTTAGAAAAATGCAGTGCAAAAGTAACATGGAAGTTGCATACTTTTAGGGAAAATTGGCTGCTATATCTATCAAGTATTACAAGTGAAGCCATATCTACCACTTATTGCATTTGAACTCTAATGTACTTATTACTACATGTGATACAAATGTTCTGTCAGTGACTTACCAATATGGATAGGCATTATACTGTATGCGTTTGGTATTGATGACATATTGTGCACATATGTAGTGCAGTTTCCTCATTTCTGTCACTCCCTTCTTTCTGTCTTGATCTTTTGCTTTCTGTATTTTCCTCATTTCTCATTTTCTAACTTGCTACTCCATTCACCTATATGATTTCGAAAAACCCTTACTTTCTATTAGGATTGATAATTGGGTGTATATATATATATATATATATATATATATATATATATATATATATATATATATATATATATATATATTTTACTTAAATATTAATTGCATTTAGCTCTAAAATTGGACTGCTTAGTAGCAATTTCAGGTACTGTTGCCAGTTTTTATGTATGTTTTTATGTACTTAGTGATGTATCGTTTGCATTCAGGTTAGGTTTTTTTCATCCCCCTCAGCCCTGAAAGTCGGTATTTTTTCCTACTAGCCTTTGGCTGGTGCCTCAAAATTTTTTATCAGTCAGACTGAAAAATTTGCTTGCCAGAAAAATACAAGCCCAGCCACATGATTGTAGCAAAAGCTGCTAAGAGATTTTGCTTGGATTTATAGAATTGGCACAGGGAGGGGGTGGAAACAAGGACAGCTCTGTATTTTTTCAAATGACTTAGGTCACTGATGTTGGTTGTGTTCTTGATGTATGAGATTGGAAGTCTGGCTTTTGTCCTTTTTGCCATTGTTTTTCCTTGTAAAATGGTTGCCATGAGGTCTGTGTTCTTGCTGCATGACACATGGCCGGTGTATTTTAGTCTTGTGCACTTTTTGGCAGAAATACTTAAGGTAGGTTGCCAGTACCTTCCTCAAGCACAGTGCACATACTGTGCAGGTGTTTCTGGCCAGTGTTTCCTTGGAAATTCTCTGCCCACGACCATGAAGTAGAAGCTGATATTGTAAGCAGTCATCATCATCATCAAGTGCTTTGCCACATGGCGTTGGCAATCATGGCCCTCCATAAGCATCTGTCCCTTGTTGCCGCAAGCACATCTTCCACCTTCTCTGTCCTCAGCACTCTGCAAGTCCAATATTTTTTCCCAGGATCTACGAGGTGCTCTCTTTCCCTCCGGCTTTCCTGTTGTGACCAGGTGCTCCCATTCCCCTTTCCTCATAAAATGGCCTATAAATGTTTCCTGTCTTTTCCTAATCTTCCTTATCAATGATCTTGTGTCTGCCTCCATCAAGACTGTCTCATTTGTTTTCTTTGCTGTTCATGGAACTCTCAACATTCTTAAAAACCACATCTCGCTGCCTCAGTCTTGTTCTGGCTTTGATTGTTGACTGTCCACACCTCACAACCATATAACATTATTGGTTCTATATAACATTCAAGAACTCTCTTCCTGATGTTAATTGATAGACATTTGTTGGTAAGCAGTACTAAGATAAAATGTAAAGTCGTATCCTCAAAACATATCAAGAGTGTATTCTCACGAAAAGAAGAGGTGGAATGGGGTATGGGAAAATAAAAAGGACAAACAAAAAGAGAAACAGACTTACTGGTGATAAAGAGACTTGACCAAACCAAAGTTTTGCAGCAAAGACAGAACATTTTGACTGTAACTATAACAAGTTTTAAATGTGGGGTATTTTTTCAAATTTACTGTATTTGAATTTAACATAAATACAACGAGATGAATGTACTTGTTTTGTTTTGTTATTTTGCTTTCCTCAAGATTTTGAAATTTTTTAATTTATCTGTAACGTAAATAATTAGATGCATGTGCACATTTCTTGTTTTGGTATTTCATTTTCCTTGTATTGTAACAGGTCATAATACTAATATAATGTTAACCAACATGATGTTAACCAGACAGTGTAAACAGTTTTAGAATTACATTGCCACTTAATTAATGCAACAAGATGAACGTACTTGTTTGTTTTGTTATTTTACTTTCCTCAAGATTTTGAAAATATTTGAATTCATCTGTAACGTAAATAATTAGATGCCAGTGCTTATTTCTTGTTTTGGTATTTCATTTTCCTTATATTGTAACAGATCATAATACTGATGTAATGTTAACCAACATGAAGTTAACCAGACAGTGTAAACGGTTATAGAATTACATTGCCACTTATTTTGCTTTTAATCAACACGATGTTAACCAGACAGTGTAAGCAGTTATAGAATTACATTGCCACTTATTTTGCCTAAGTGCCATATACATTTTATGTTTATCTGATTGTTACGTTTGTGTGATATTTTGCTGTTTTGGTTTTCTGCATAATTGTTTGTTTTTAGTTGTGTCAGCAGAGAATTTCTGCTCACTATATAGCTTCTTGAAAAACATTTGTTTCAAAGCAAGTAGAGCAACATTGTATGTGCCTCTTTAAAATATTGTTTTAAAACAAATAGAGTACAGCTGTATGTAGCCTCTTAACCCTTTGGTTCCCGCACCCTATCCATAGCATAGTTGACAATGTAGGATGCTGGTAGACGGTTTGGGAGTCAAAGGGTTAAAAGAGGCGCTATTCCAAAGCAAGTAGAGTGAGGCCCATGAAAAACATGTTTCAAAGCCAGTTGTATAAAGTTGTGTGTGTGTGAGTGTGTGTGCACGCACGCCTGCAAGTGCATCTGTTTGAGTGAGTGCATGATGTGTATCGGCAAAATGTGCCAACAGAGATTTCTTGGCTATCTGTGGGTGGATATTGACCCAAGTATGGCCGGAAGACATCCAGCCCATCACCAAGTCATAACATAACATTTCAATATGTGTTGGACTTCCCTTAGTACATTGGGGAGTCAAAGGGGAGTTTGGCACCATCTGCTTGGAAGTGGCTGTAAAGAAACTCAAACATGAACATGTTAACAGTGACCAGTCGCTGTGGTGTAGTGGTTAGCGCAGCGGACTACCGACTGGAAGGTTGTGGATTCAAATCCTCATCAGTCCTTTCAAAAATATATCATTGTAGAACTTTTCGGCTCTAACTGGCTCCTACCCAGAGTTGGGCGTGCTATGGGCTCATTGGGAAGACTGGGACCACACAGTCGAGTCTCATCCACTTCACAGATGCGTCATTGAGGGTGTTGCTCAAATCTTCTGACCAGCACGCAGGTGTCTGTATTTTTGGGCCTGGTTGACGCCAGAATATTATGATAGTAAGCGTAGAGTACAAACCCTGTCACGCAGTCTCAGTCCTATATGGAACTTCATAGCATCATGATTGACATCCTCATCGACATCAGCATTATCACATTGTTAAAAAAAAATCTGTGCCATCTTCTGTGGCTGTTAAAGTGGCATAGAAAAATGGGACGAAAATTTTTTAAAAAGGTGAGCACAAAGGTAACCTCCCTGAGTGCAATGATCCTAAAAATAAAAAAAGGTTAACAGTGAAAGAGATGTTGCATAGTCACAAATACCCTCTTCGTATTGGTCTGGCCAGCTGTCAAAGACAGAAGACTTTCCTGCCTGTGGTCAGTTGAACATGAATCATCTTGTTGGGCCATGCAGTAGTAATACCTTGTCTAAAGTTAATGATTAGGATGTCAGGTATGTTTATGCAGATTGGGCTGATAAAAAGAAAAGTTTCTTTGACATCCATCTTGTAAAGATGTTTGAGAAACAAAAGAAAGTAGACTGCCATTCTCTTAAAAAATAATATCTTCAAACCTTGCATAATTGCTGTTATTGGTTGTGGCATGATTAATTTTTTTAAAAAGTATGTTTGTGTATGTGCATAGCTGCACTTCATAAACATTCTGGTTTACTTGTTATGAGGTCATCTTCAGTTTTGTGGATTCGTGTTTCAAGTCAAGAAATCAAGACAAAAGTTGATTAATTCAAGTAAAGTTGTCATTAAATTACTTTACTGAAAATTGAAAACTATGTCATGTAATTGGTAGAGTGATGTGATTATAGCATGTTGCACTTATGGATCATGAAGATTCTGTCCCATTGACCTTAACGACTACTCACTGAATGCAAACAACCTTATTTCATCTTCTTAAGACTAGCACTTCAGTTGCCACTGACTCACTCAAAAGTATACTTAGATGAAATGTTTCATGTTTATATATATATATATATAGATGATTGTGTATTTTACAATTTTTTTAAACATTTTTAGTAATTTGTCTTTTCTTTATTTCTACACAGTCTAAAATTTCTTCAGGGAAAGAAAAATGTACTTATAAAACTTTCTGAAGCATATATGTGTGGGTGCAGGATTCGCTAATCTGACCTCAGAAAGAAGGCCAGGATGCTTATTGTTGTCTTCTTTTCTTACATGTAGATACAGAGTTTGCATGAGTAGTAAGTTTCAGTTTTGCCAGAATGTGTTAGAAAATTATAGTCCAGCAAGGCAGTGCCATGGGATGAACTTTTGGAGCTGATATGGTTTTAAATGAAGCAAAGTGAATCACCTAATTATACTACTATTAATCTTACTCTCTCAGCAAGCTCTGCATTCAAATTTTTTGATCAGTTAAGCATTGATAGTTCTGTGTTGCTTTTCATCTTAGGACATGCCCCATAACAGGTAGGAAAATTGATCATTTTAAGAATGCTTTATTTCCTTCTTTGGTCTGGTGTATGTGTGTGTGAGTGTAGTGTGTGTGTTGTGTGTGTGTGTGTGTGTGTGTGTGTGTGTGTGTGTGTGTGTGTGTGTGTGTGTGTGTGTGTGTGTGCGTGCATGCTTAGAACACGTTTCATAACACATAGCAGAACTGATCATTTTTAGAATATTTTATTTTTTTCTTTGGTCTGAAAATCATGTCTGCCATTTTCTACATGTATGTACATATGATTTGTGACTACTATTTTTTGAAATAATGGTTCTCTTTATGCAAATGTTAACAGATATGCCCCCCTCACCTTCCTCCCCCAGCTTGTATAATAAAGTTACAAAGAACTGTTCAACATTTTGTGTCATCTGTTTTGAAATTGAATCACATAAGCATGGTGTGTTTGTTTTTCAAGTTTTCTGGTAATGTGCAAGATGTGATGCTAGAAAGATTTTGTTGTTTTCAAGGCCAGTTCATACATCAAGACCACAGAACCCTTCCCATGCAGCGCCTGTAGAACTGTGCCTCCAGGATCAGTCTTGTATCCCATATATGAATCTCTTGGGATAAAAGGACAGGACAATCAATGGCAGGATAGTCTAAGGGAGTAAACCCTGACAGAAAAAACACCACTGCCTTGTGGTTATCTCAGGAGAGAATAAAGCTAAGGGAGTAGTCCCTGACAGAAAATCACCCGCACTACCTAGTGGGATTGTTGTGAGAACGACAAAAGGCTGGCAGAGAGTCCGCACAAAAAGCAGTGTAAGGCAATGGGAAACCACCATCATATATTCCCAAGTTTATCATGGCCAGCCAAAACACGAAAGAACAAAATTGAGGCAACTGAAATGTGTTTCTAAGAAGAATGTTGAGAGTTCCATAGACAGCAAAGAAAACAAACGAGACAGTCTTGAAGGAGGCACACACAAGAAGATCATTAATAAAGAAGATTAGGAAAAGACAAGCAACACTTATAGGACATTTCATGAGAAGGGGAATTATAGTACCTGGTCACAACAGGAAAGATGGAGGGAAAGAGAACACCAGGTAGACCCAGGGAGAAAATTTTGGATGGACTTGCAGGGTGGCTGAGGACAGAGAGGGTGGGAGATGAACTTGCAGCGACAAGGGATAGATTAGTGTGGAAAGCCATGACCGCCAACACCATGCAGCATGGCACATGATGATGATGATGAGTCAATGGCAGGGGCATATCCTTAGATTATGTGAGCGAATGCAGTGATATGTGTAGGCCTACTTCATTGTATTTTCATTTTTTGATTATTCCAAGTTCAGTGAGGTGTTGGTGTATGTTCTGAGCTGGTCATAGCCCCATTGTGGATCTGCACAGTCAGCTGGGCTTCAAACAGTAATAATGTTAATAATGATAATAATAATATCCCACATTAAGATCCTTACCAGGGAATAAAGGACCAGTATAATCATCTGTCGTATTGACAGGAGAGTCCATATTCATTATTATATTTGGATAGTGAAACAGTACTGAATTGCTCTAGGCCTCCTTGTGGGGATGCTGGGGGCTCTTCCAGTATAAACAGTATGCCACCGCTGGGGAAATTCTGTGCTAGGAATTTCCTCTTTTCTGTCACTCCCTTTGTTTCTTTCTTCCTCCTTTGCTTTCTGTCATTTCTTCCTGTCATTTTCTGCCTTGCTAGCCCATTCACTGGTATGTGTTCCATAAAGTCTTACATACTTTCTCTTAGGATTGATAATTGGGTACATGTATTGGGTGCATTTTTGGCTCAAGGGAAATGAGATATGTGAAAGTAATTTTAGGTAATTTATGCTCTTTCCTATATGTTTTAGAGTTCTTTTTATGTTTAGATTTGTATTCATGTTTTTTAAATCCCCTGTATGATAAATTGAAAGGAACAAGGCAGAAACAAAGAGAGTGACAAAAAATAGGAAATTTCTAGCATAGAATTTCCAGAAGATGGGGACACTATTTATACCAAAAGCGCCCCCAGCATCCCCATGAGGGAAAAGTTAGGTAATGCTGCCCCAAACAATTTTTGTTCTTACACATGTATCAGAAAACTACTTTCTTGAATTTCTAAAGATTTTATTCCATGCTCAAAATAAACTTCAATTTCAAGCAAATTCCTGACAAAGAACATCAGATGACATGTTCATTAAGCAGTGTGTGGTGTAAAGAATAAACGACAGTCATCAAATCAAAAAAGTGACATCATATAACTAATAGTGTAATACTGATGATATTTAATAGCTGGGTTGTTTTAGTTTCCTTAGCTGCATGAAAATTTGCTATGAGAAATGTGTACATTAAAAATGAAAATTTGTTTTTTCATTAATTTTTTTCTTTTTTCTTTATTATGAAAATGGATTATGAAATGGCTTCAAGTATCTATATGTCCATATAATGGCTTTGACTATCTTGTTTTCTCTTGAACAGGGGGGAAAGAGATGGGGGGGGGGGGGGGCTGCAAGCCAGAAAGATGGACAGAGACAGACAGAAAAAGACAATATTTCACCTGTGACTGTATCAGCCACTTTTATTTGTTATTACGTCAAAATAAAAACCGCCCTTTATTATCATGATCTAACTGATCACCAGAGACACAGACATATATTTAAACATAACACTTATGCATAACATACTATATACACATAAACATGTCAGTCTATCCATGACGCAGTTCATCAGCAAGGTCACCGCGACCAATCTCCAGCAATGCTTTGGCCAGCATTTTGACAGTGACAGGAGCGTACTGTTGCTTCCATCTGGCCAACACACGGTAGTTGATCTCATGCTGACCTTCTGCTCTGTAATCCATACGAATCTGAGACAGCTGCGGCTCTGCCAGACCCAAATGTCTTCCCAGGAGAAGATAGTCATCAGCCAGCCCTGCACTTACAATGTCCAGGTGTTTTATCACTGGTTCAGCTGTGCTTTCTGTAGACACAACCACAACGTTTTCGGATATAGTAGGTATACTGTCGGCCCTGAGAGAAGGAAAGCAGGTTAGTCTCCTTTGCGATGGCAAGAACAAACAGAACACAAAAAACAAACGAAACAGATCATTTTACATGACAGACTAAAACTGACTGGTCTGAAAAACACACACACACACACACACACACTAACACACACACACAGAAGCCCTTGAGGAAGACAACGAGAAAAACGATGGTGGCTGGGAAGTAACCTACATGGCCTATAGCACTATCAGTATCTAGTGCTTCAAGAAAAAAAGGCCCTTAGTAGTAGTAGGCCTCCCTCGGTCATGGCTGACCATGGACAAAGTACATTCGTTCTAATGTCTAGATGGGCTGTCTGATTGGTCCAAGCAACGTCGCCTGTGGCTGTAAAGACCAATGCGAGAGAGGCAGTCTCTGTCGCAGCGGTCGCATGTGTATGCTGATGCTGGTCTGTTGGCTGTCATCCCCTTTCTGCGGACTTGCTTTTCTGCTGCAGCAGCTGACAGTTTGTCCTCACCAATCCACAGCTGTTTCTTGAAAGTGGTTCTCCAGCTGTTGCGGTCGTCTGCGAGGTACTCCCAGGACTCGGTGTAGATCTCAAGCGCCTTCATGTCACGTTTGCAAACGTCTTTGTATCTCAGTTGTGGGCGGCCAGTGTTTCTCTGCACTCAAAACATGTGACACTTGTTTCAATCTGTGTAGAGCTTGTCAGACCTCATTCTGTGTACAGCTTGTCAGACCTCATTCTGTGGAACAGCTTTTCAAATCTCATCCTATGTACAGCTTGTCAGACCTCATTCAGTGGAACAGCTCGTCAGACCTCATTCTGTATAGAGCTTATCAGACCTCATTTTGTGTAGAGCTTGTCATCTCATTCTGTGCACAGCTTGTCAGACCTCATTCTGTGTAGAGCTTGTCAGACCTCATTCTGTGCACAGCTTGTCAGACCTCATTCTGTGTACAGCTTGTCAGACTCATTATGTGTACAGCTTGTCAGACCTCATTCTGTGTACAGCTTGTCAGACCTCATTCTGTATAGAGCTTGTCAGACCTCATTCTGTGTACAGCTTGTCAGACCTCATTCTGTGTACAGCTTGTCAGACCTCATTCTGTGTACAGCTTGTCAGACCTCATGTGTACAGCTTGTCATCTCATTCTGTGCACAACTTGTCAGATCTCATTCTGTGTACAGGTTATCAGACCTCATTCTGTGTACAGCTTGTCAGACCTCATTCTGTGTACAGCTTGTCAGACCTCATTCTGTGCACAGCTTGTCAGACCTCATTATGTGTACAGCTTGTCAGACCTCATTCTGTGTACAGCTTGTCAGACCTCATTCTGTGTACAGCTTGTCATCTCATTCTGTGCACAGCTTGTCAGATCTCATTCTGTGTACAGCTTGTCAGACCTCATTGTGTGTACAGCTTGTCAGACCTCATTCTGTGAACAGCTTGTCAGACCTCATTCTGTGTACAGCTTGTCATCTCATTCTGTGCACAGCTTGTCAGACCTCATTCTGTGTACAGCTTGTCAGACCTCATTCTGTGTACAGCTTGTCAGACTTCATTCTGTGCACAGCTTGTCAGACCTCATTCTGTGTACAGCTTGTCAGACCTCATTCTGTGTACAGCTTGTCAGACCTCATTCTGTGTACAGGTTGTCATCTCATTCTGTGCACAGCTTGTCAGACCTCATTCTGTGTACAGCTTGTCAGACCTCATTCTGTGTACAGCTTGTCAGACCTCATTCTGTGTACAGCTTGTCAGACCTCATGTGTACAGCTTGTCAGACCTCATTCTGTGTACAGCTTGTCAGACCTCATTCTGTGTACAGCTTGTCAGACCTCATGTGTACAGCTTGTCAGACCTCATTCTGTGTACAGCTTGTCAGACCTCATTCCGTGTACAGCTTGTTAGACCTCATTCTGTGCACAGCTTGTCAGACCATTCTGTGTACAGCTTGTCAGACCTCATTCTGTGTACAGCTTGTCAGACCTCATTCTGTGTACAGCTTGTCAGACCTCATTCTGTGTACAGATTGTCATCTCATTCTGTGCACAGCTTGTCATCTCATTCTGTGCACAGCTTGTCAGACCTCATTCTGTGTAGAGCTTGTCAGACCTCAGTCTGTGTACAGCTTGTCAGACCTCATTCTGTGTACAGCTTGTCAGACCTCATTCTGTGTACAGCTTGTCAGACCTCATTCTGTGTACAGCTTGTCATCTCATTCTGTGCACAGCTTGTCAGATCTCATTCTGTGTACAGCTTGTCAGACCTCATTCTGTGTACAGCTTGTCAGACCTCATTCTGTGTACAGCTTGTCAGACCTCATTCTGTGTACAGCTTGTCAGACGTCATGTGTACAGCTTGTCAGACCTCATTGTGTGTACAGGTTGTCAGACCTCATTCTGTGTACAGCTTGTCAAGACCTCATTCTGTGCACAGCTTGTCAGACCTCATTCTGTGTACAGCTTGTCAGACATTGTGTGTACAGCTTGTCAGACCTCATTATGTGTACAGCTTGTCAGACCTCATTCTGTGTACAGGTTGTCATCTCATTCTGTGCACAGCTTGTCAGACCTCATTCTGTGTACAGCTTGTCAGACCTCATTCTGTGTGCAGCTTGTCAGACCTCATTCTGCGTACAGCTTGTCAGACCTCATTCTATTCTGTATAGAGCTTGTCAGACCTCATTCTATATAGAGCTTGTCAGACCTCATTCTGCATACAGCTTGTCAGACCTCATTGTGTGTACAGCTTGTCTGACCTCATTCTGTGTACAGGTTGTCATCTTCATTCTGTGCACAGCTTGTCAGACCTCATTCTGTGTACAGCTTGTCAGACCTCATTCTGTGTACAGGTTGTCATCTCATTCTGTGCACAGCTTGTCAGACCTCATTCTGTGTACAGCTTGTCAGACCTCATTCTGTGGAACAGCTTGTCAGATCTCATTCTGTGTACAGCTTGTCAGACCTCATTATGTGTACAGCTTGTCAGACCTCATTCTGTGCACAGCTTGTCAGACCTCATTCTGTGTACAGCTTGTCAGACCTCATTCTGTGTACAGCTTGTCAGACCTCATTCTGTGTACAGCTTGTCAGACCTCATTCTGTGGAACAGCTCGTCAGATCTCATTCTGTGTACAGCTTGTCAGACCTCGTTCTGTGGAAGAGCTTGTCTATACCTCATTCTGTATAGAGCTTGTCAGACCTCATTTTGTGTAGAGCTTGTCAGACCTCATTCTGTGGAACAGCTTGTCAGACCTCAATCTGTGTACAGCTTGTCAGACCTCAATCTGTGTACAGCTTGTCAGACCTCAGGAAGGTCACTGAGGCTGTTCCCCAGCCCCAAACACTTTTTTAACAATTGTATTGTTGTCTTCCTCGAAGATTTCTGTGTCACGTCAAATTTCAAACCAAACAGTTTATTTCATCAAGTGAAAGATCTACTTTATTTGCTTGTTTTTGCCTTTCTGTTTTGGGCTTACCAGTACAAGGGAGGCAACTCTGTTTTCCCTCTCTTGTGGCTATGATAATGTACTTTCACTTACTTTATTTGGCATTGTTCTACCTAGCAATCATATTCTTTTGTTAGCTTCTGGTGACAGTCCCAAAATTTTCTGTGGACACAACCAGAACACTTACTGTACACGCAACCACAGCACTTACTACAGACAATCACAACACTTACTGTCGATACAATCACAACACTTACTGTAGAGAGATAGATTATACTCACCTCTTCATAAAAAATATAATAACAATGACATGTGTTAATGAACTCTTTGGTTTATTCAATAAAATTTCTGATTTCACACACACACACACACACACACACACACACACACACACACACACACACACACACACACACACCACACACACACACACACACACACACACCACACACCCACCTGTTTGAAAGCACACATCATATGCTTACCTGTAAGTTTATATTTATTCTTGATTTTGGACGGCTTTCTTTGATCATCATGATAAATATTAATTTCATTCTCCAGTCCCAAAGTAAAGGTACCTCCGGGCTGCAACACTGATGCTAAGCCTTCTGCTTCAATTCTTGTCTTGCCACCTGCAAATTTAAAACTAGACAAGTAAACAGGTAAATACACACTTAAATCTTTTTTGAAAAAAAAGGATGACAGAAGACCTAAATTCTTACTCACAGTGACCTCAAGGTGGCAGATACTAATATTTTGCCAGTTTATGCACAAACCTGCTCACGCTTCTAGCAACGGTGAAAATGATTATGGAGCCCACACCTTCCAAACCAAAGTCAGTGTTGTTTTCATAGATAAGTGCTTTACTGTGTTCTTGTGTCTTGTAAAAATGTTATTCTACTTAGCTTATTTTCAGATTTCAGATAATTGAACCTTAAGACCTTCATGCTATTCTGGAACGGCAGATACTTCATGCCTGTCACTGGCATGATCTCTGTTCAGCAACATCAGTCATAAATCTTGATCTTGTGAAAGTTCACACTTTATTTGGGAATCATAAACTTAGTACTTTCCAGGATTGCCCAGACCACAGCTGCAATGACCAAGCTAAAAGTCATCTGGAACGACAAGAATATCGCTATCGGCTCCAAGATCAGACATGCGTTCCCTGGTCATGTCAATATTTTTGTATGCATGCGAAACATGGACCATAACAGCAGACACTGAAAGAAGGATACAGGCAATGGAGATGAGATGCTTCCGCAAACTCCTTGGTATCTCGTACAAAGATCATATAACCAATAAGGAAGTGAAAACCCGAATCGAAAACGCCATCGGGAAGACCTCCTGACTTCAGTGATAAGACGCAAACTGAGGTGGTACGGGCACGTCACACGATCATCAGGACTGGCCAAGACCGTCTTGCAGGGAACAGTACAGGGAGGGAGATGAAGAGACAGACAGAGAAAATGATGGGAAGACAATATCAGAGAGTGGACTGGCCTTGAATGGAACATCATTCTGTGGAAAGCTGAGGACCGTGAGGAGTGGAGGAAGTTGGTTGCAAAATCTTCAGTGGTGCCCCAACGGTCAACCAGATTACAGGACTGATGATGATGATGATGAAATTTAGTACTCTTACACCTGTCAAGGTTCCTTTGTATCTAATAACTGGGAAACCCACTACATCACCCAGAAGTGTATAAACAAACAATTTTTACTGGCAGTACAGGAATGTGAACATACATGTACAACAAGCAAAATGGTGACACCTCACCTGAGAGCTAGTGTGAGCAGCACAAAACGCCCTGACCTTGTACTAATATTGCACCATGTGACAGATATATCATGTGACTCCAGTTTTAAGTTTTTGTGCTAAGTCTTTGCATTAACCCTTTGACTCTCACACCTGTCCACTAGCATCCTGCACTGTCAACCATACTGGCAGAGCAAAAACTTAACCCTTTGAAAGGGTTAAATTTTTGCAGTTGGTGGACAGGATGCTAGAGCCAAAGAGTTAAGGCACGTGCTGATGTTTAATCATGTGACTTGGCTCTCCCTTATGTCCGAGTTTCTTTGTCCTTGCATGAGTAAAAAAGCCAGGTATACGGTGTGCAAGACACATTTGACACAAACAGGTTTGTAGTATGTGTGGGTCTATGCAAGCTAGATGACTTAAGTAGTTTGGATATAAAAAAATAAGACAAGCATTATTAGAATTTGACCGTTTTGATGCAAACATGTGATTCCTATTATTTGAAAAAGCCAGCTGTTTTGTTGTTCAGCTATGGTCAATGCAGACTGCAATGGTACCAATGTAACATCAAGAAAAAGCTAATTTTTAAAAAAATCAATGAAGCTTCAGTGGTCCTGAAACTGTTTCACTGATGCAGAAGAAAACTTGTTTATCAACACAATTCTCTACTGTACTGCATTACCTTCATGAAGAAAACCTGAGCTGATAGAAGATGAGAAACCATGCTAACGATACAACTACATCACCCTTCTTTCACCTTCTTGATCACACAGATATATATATATATATATATATGTGTGTGTGTGTGTGGTGTGGTGTCATTAACGGTAATGTCTGCTCTTCATCATCCTGTATATGGTATTCTACATGGTTTTGTTTCAGGTCTTGTTTTGTTTACATTGTATTCACAGCCCCTGTATGATATAATTGCTCTACGTGTTTCCAGTATCACAAATATGCAGACAATACAGAACTGTCAAAAAAATTGTTCGTTTAGTGATTTTTCCTTTGTCCAGAGTAGCAATCATGACGTGTACTGACCACCTGTTGTCCTGCATGAACAATTACAAATTAAAGTCGAATACAGACAAAACAGTAGTGATACCTCTCATCTTTACTTTCACCAAGAACTGGATGGAAGTGGGTACATAAATACTGATGATACCGATATTTCACTTCAAACCTCTGTGAAATACATAAGGAGCAAACTGACTGAAATGTGTGTATGCAAGAACACATAAGCAACACCCTTTGTGGTTCATACCTTGAGTTTAGGAGGACTGCTTCAATCAGGTCATATTTTTTCTAAAGCTGCATTACTACAACTTGTCCCTACTACAGCAAGACTACTGTAATTCTGAACCAGCTGGTTTGCCAACACATCAAATATCTTGCATGAAGAAAATGAAGCATGTTACATAACACCACTGATCAAAGAATGTCATTAGTTACCAATGAAACCTCGCTGCCAGTAAAAAATGGCAAGTTTTGCATACTGCCATTCTGATGGCTCTTTACCACCTGACCTTTCATGTTTTTTCTGTACATGTACCCTGCAATCCTCAAAACAAAGTGGCCATAAACCATAGCCTTAGGTTAGCTGGCAAACATACATTCAGTTTCATTGCACCATTTGTTTGGTACTAACTACCACCTCATCCAAAACAAGTGCGACTGCCTGCGTTCAAGCAAACAGGAACCAGAAAAACACGAAAATAGAATCAGAATGCGTATTTAATATAACCAGACAAGACAGGCACTAATTTTTGGCCAACTGGCCTTTGTCAAGCGTGAATGTAAGATCACAAATGAACAACCACCAAACACCAAAATTATGAGAAAAAGACTGACCTTCCCTGCTGCTTTGTCCAGTGGGAGAAGAGAATACAAAAATTAGGAGAAAAAGACTGAAACTTCCCTGTTGCTTCATCCAGTGGGAGAAACATTGTGGACAAAGCAGCAGGGAAGTTTCAGTCTTTTTCTCCTGATTTTTTTATTTGGTGTTTGTTCATTTGTGATCTTCATTCACGCTTGACAAATGCCAGTTGGCTGAAAATTTGTGTCCGTCTTGTCTGGTTATTTTTCTGGTTCCTAACTACCACCAAATCGGATGGATCTGCACCACCTTTCTCACTTAAAGTTGTTAGAGTGTTACAGAAAAGATTAATTGTTCACCCAGACCTTCCATTTATTCAAATTACTCCTCCACCAGTACGCACTGTCTACTGATCATGTGGCATTGTATAAAGATGTATGCATACATGTCAATGACCACACATGTACACATTATTAGATGCAGTACATATTCATTTGTGTATGTGAGTGGCATGAATTCTGATTTACATCGTATGTAATCACACATATTAACTGGTGCCTCTGTGTCTGTGTCTATTTGTCTCTGTGTATATGTATGTGATACCAGTGCTTCTATTATTATGTATTACACTAAGCTTCCTGCAAGTGTGTAAAGCACACTGGTTATTATTATTCTGGAGAATAGCTCTATTTGTCTAATCATAATTAAACAATATCAAATAAAGCAATGTTACCAGTAATTATAATTCGATCTCTTGGAGTTGTACGATGAACATTTCCTGTGAGAGAAGCGCCTGGCAGATTTCCTTGCCCGTCTGGTCTGTGTGCTGGTCTTTGCTGTTCTGCTCTTTCAGCATCTGCTTGTATGTCAGGTAACGATACTGCTTGGCCAGTCTGAAACGATGGTGGCTGCCCTGGCACATCATCAGAACACTGTATGGGTGTGGAATAATTCTGCACAGAAGAAACATGTGTTAGCATTATTTCAAGTTAAAGTCTAATTACTGATTACAGACTGTGAACTGAGGGACTACAAACTGAGACAGTTCATTCATGATATAGGCCAAGGATCCTGACATGAACAAAACATAGTACAATACATTCTGAATAAGTTTAACCCTTTGACTCCCGCACCCTGTCCACCAGCATCATTGTCAACCCTGCAAGCAAAGCAAAAACTGAACCCTTTGATTCTCTCACCCTATCCACCAGCTTCCTGTAGGAAGCTGGTGGATAGGGTGAGAAGAATCAAAGGGTTCAGTTTTTGCAGTTGGTAGATAGGGTGCGGGAGTCAAAGGGTTAAGAATTTACATAAAAATGATTTAATGAAACAACTATTTCTCTTACTTCCAGAACTTTATACCAAAACAACAAGGATTTGTAACTTGAGCAAAACACTTTTTGTAGTAAAAGTAAAGTTTTCAGCCAAAATACTGATTGGTGTAGAGGCCCGAGAGCTGAAGAAAATAGATGGCTTTGAAAGCTAAGTCTAGTACAACTGTCTTTCATCATTAACACCTATTCACATTTGACTGGTTCGTTCGTTCAGGATACCATATAAGGTGATCCATGTTTCATCACTTATAATCGTGTAAGAGAGCCATCTGAGGCATTCTGGCTAAAACATTTCAAGCTACACTTCAGAACTCTGAGTTCTTTAACCTTTCTGCTCCTTGGTCAGGATATGAGGTATTTCAGCTTTCAAAGACAGTAAAGCCTGGACTGATATTTCCTGTTGACATAATCAGCAAGATGTATAGCATCCAACTTGTTATCTAATAATGTACTTAAAAACTTGCACTGCTCCACAAATTCAACTTTTCATTCAACTCTTTGATAAAGAGATTGGGCACATGTGGAAACCAATAAGCATTTTTTCAGTTTCTCCAATATTCAGATCAAAGTGGTTTTCATCACACTACTTAACAAATTTAAAACTACAGGAAAATAAGTTACATCAGAATCAGAAAGATCTTCTATGAGGGGCACTTAATTTTTGCAACCTGTTACAGTGTCCCTGACATGAGGAGGCCTCCCTCTGTCAAATTTTCTAAGTATTAGCTTCTGTTGTATGAATCACAAATGACCTATCATAATCTGCAAGAGCTGGTGTGATGTTTACACATACCAATGCCATATTCCAATGATCTTGATCAGTGCTGAAATCTCTTCACTCTTAAATCTTTATACCTGAAACATAAATTGACAGTTCTATTATAACAACAAGTATTTCTGCTTTATTCAGCATTCTTTTGTTTCATATTCAGGGATGTGAAAGGGACTGAAAGTGAAAAGTGTAATGTGGGAGAAGGAACTGGAGGGGAGGGGTCAAGGATTCCAGGGGATGGCCTCAGATGGAGTGCAGGGGCAATGCCCTGCTGAGAAAGGCCGAGGTTAATTGTTTGCAATGCTAGGAACTGGAAAAAAATTGCTATATATGCATTCATAATAGCTAACAAAACTGAAATGGTCAGTTTATAAACAATATCATAAATATGAAACTGAATTAAGGGAAGCACGTGTACATACTTTCACCTGACTGAAGTGGAATCAAATGATTATGCAGCTGTAACTGTTGAACTGACCATATCCTTTTCTTGTGTGTGATTTTTTTCATTTGTATAGCAACTCTCTCTCTGTGGGGGAGGGGAATATGTACATGTGTGTGTGTGTGTGTGTGCTTGCATGGGTATTTTTATGCATTTGCACACAAATCTCTCTGTACTCTATTTTGAAAAAGATGTGTAGTAAATGTGTGAAGTAGTGGAAACAAGAACTCTTGTTGATTAACTGATTGATTTGGTTCAGTTTTTACGTCAGCATCCATCTCAGGTAATATGGCCAAAGGGATAACCATTCCAGGGAAGTAGGGGAAAGGGGACTTATTTAATCCTATACTGACACCACCAGAACAATGATGTTCAGATAGGACAGTAAGAAGGCCAGTTTTAATGTAGTGCACCCCAGGATTCAAACCCACAACTATTAGCATGTGAATCTGACACTCAACCAACTGAGCTACTGTGGCCCTCCAGCACACATCCACTGCTATACAGTTGATTGCCCCCTCCTCCTAGTCACCCTCACTCCCCCTCCCCCACTGTCTTTGTATTCTTCTTTTGACGCTGAAGCAAGTATGCCTAACCCTCTTCCACCACCTTTTCCCCCTCCACTCATCACACTTTCCTCCTACCATCCCCCTCTTTTTTCCCCCTACGTACACCTTTTTCTTCCCCTTCACAGGCTTCATCCTTATCTGTTACCCCCACACCACAGACATTCTTTTAAGGATGTCTGAGGTTACCCCTCATCTTGACTAACCAACCCTATCCCACTTCTTCCATCCTGAATATCAACCACTTGTCTCCCTCAAAACATTGAATTTTTGTTCCCAGGCAACGCACAGGTACTGTACTATGGCTAACAGTTGCAAGTGGCCTGCCCCCTTAGTCTGAAATAAGGTCAGGCCATGGGTTGGTCATGTGGTCAGTCTTTAACAGTTTAAGAGACTGCCATCAAAGACTTTTTAAAGGTCTGTGAGATAAATAAAGAGCCAAGCTGAAACAGCCATGAACTGGCCAATCCCAGCGAAAGTTAGGAAAGGGAATCTGCTATGCATGAAAAATTTTCTGATTCATCCATATATGCAACATCAGTCGACACACTTACTTTTCTTCTTCTTTTTTTTTTTCTTTTCTTTTTTTTGAGATGACATGGAAAAGTGTATTTAAGTGTTTTCCATGTATTCTCATATCCTTGCATATTGTTTTGTGGTTGTCTTCCATGATGACACATATATATCTAAAAATACTCTATGTTTGTGATAATTAAAAGTCTAACCTGCACATCACCATATAAAGAATCTGTCTCAGATCAAGATATGAACAAGGATCATTATTTTCATTAATATCATACAAGTGTACAATAGATTTGATTTTTTTGTAATTTCTATGACGTGGCATATGTTAATCTGTTAAGTATTATCATCATTGCATTTGCTGACATGTCTCCCATCTCCACCCCCTACTTTGTTCTTAATGTTTCATTTACTTCTTCATTTCCCTTTGATTCTATGTCTTAATTTTTTTTTTAATAGAATATTAATACAACTACCAGTAGCAGTGTTATTTCATTGTTGTAGTTCTTACTGTTATTGTTAAGGGTTGACATATACTTGTTTTTGTGTGTGTGCTCTTTTCTCTTGTTCTTTTATAAAGCACATTACCCACTGGTATATAAATGTAATGCCAGTATTTTATCACAACTCATAACTTGTTTCACAATTTTTTTACATTCTTTTTATGCTTATATAGTTTGTGTGTACAGTAACAAGGACTAGATGCAAGACAGGTCCACTGGGTCCTAAAGCAACTATCTGTGAGTAATAGTGTTCTGAAATCTTAAATCTGTCAACAAACTCAATAGCCAGTAGTACTATTACTCGTTTACTGTATTAATAGGAGACTATTAGTATTACTGTATTAGTATTACTACCCAGCTGCAATCATTAAACAGGCCATACACTTTTTTTTTTTAATAAACTTTACCTTTAGTGACAGGACTTCGTTCTCCGTGGTGAAATTTGATGCTAGTTATCACTGGTACCACTAACTTAGGTCAACTTGATTAAAGTTATTGTGCAAGCTACTCAGTCACAAGATGATGAATTGCAGAAGATTCTCAGAAACGACGAAACAATTTGCTGGGCTTTCCTCTGTGATAACACTGTTTTTCCAGCAAAGATCAGCGTCCTTCTTGCGCAGCTGTGTCCACTCTAATTAGTTTTATCATTTTAAACGTACGAGCGAAGCCATACACGTAACAAACACAGCAACCACAATCACTGCAGCAGTAAATTTGTGGTAAGTTTCGGTTTTTCCTTTCCGCCTGGAAGCAGTAGGTACCAGCCTTATCTCCCTTCCTTAATATTAAGAGGTCAGCTCGGTGTCGAGGGCAAAATGTCCTCTCCGACAGACTAAAAATTCGTAACTGTGAAATGATGATGATGATGATGATGATGATAGCCATGGTTCGATTCTTGGAAAGCTATCTTGAATGTAATATATACACATAAAAAGAAAACAACTGCCATGGTGAATTACCAAGTAGAGTAAATGCAGGTACGTTTTCCAAATCCCAAGAAATGGAAAGTAGGTTTGTCTCCCTTGCAATAGTAAGAACAGAGAAACGGACATCTTTTACTCTGAAGAATACATTCTCTGGTCTGAAATACATGAAACACAAACGCCCCAAAAATGTTTGAGGTTGGGGAGCAATCTACGTGACCATTCTAAAGTGATCGATCTGCCTGCATTTCAAAGGATCTCCTTTTACTCATCATTATCATAATGTCTCATGCCAAAAAGCGTTGGTGAAAATGGCCCTCCATATGAATCTCTTGGTGATCATGGCCCTTCATATGAATCTATCTTTTGTTGTTGCAGTATATTTTCTATCCTTCCTGTCCTTTGCATACCCTGCAAAACTGCCCAATATTTTCTCCTCGGGTCTACCCGGTGCTCTTTTTCCCTCTAGCTTTCCTGTTGTGGCTAAGTGTTCAAATTTCCCTTGCCTCATAAAATGCCCTTTAAACGTTGCCTATCTTTCCCCAATCTTCTTCATTATTTTTTGGACACCTGCATTCTATCCACCAGCATCCTGTATAGTCAACCATGCTAACAAAACAAAAACTTAACCCTTTGACTCCCTCGCCCTTTCCAGTGGCTTCCTACAGAAAGCTGGCAGAAAGGGCGAGGGAGTCAAAGTGTTAAGTTTTTGCAGTTGTAGATAGGTTGCCAGGGTCAAAGGGTTAATTAATGGGGGTTTTTATGTTTACTTCTCTCAAGATTGTAGGGTTTGTTTTCTTTGTTGTTCATGGAACTCTTAACATTCTTCCAAGAACCCACATTTCAGGAAGCTGGTGGAAAGGGTGTGGGAGTTAAAGGGCAGGAAGCTGGTGGAAAGGGTTAGGGAGTCAAAGTATTAAGTTTTTGCAGTTGGTGGATGAGTTGCGGGGATCAAAGAGTTCATTAATGTTCTTTTTGTGTGTGTTTTTTTGTTTTTTTTTTACTTCTCTCAGGATTGTCTGGTTTGTTTTCTTTGTTGTTCATGGAACTCTTAACATTCTTCCAAGAACCCACATTTCAGCTGCATTGATCTTGCTTTGACTTTGCTTGCTGATTGCCCAGGCCTCACATCCGTACAACAGTATTGGGTTATATAACACTGAAAAGTGTTCTTCCTGATGTCCACTGATAGGTATTTGTTGGTAAGAATGCTTATCATTTCTTGAATGCTGTTTTAGCTTGGCCAATTTTGTTGAATATTTCCAGTCAGCATCTTGCCGTCTGGTGAGATGACTGTTCCCAGATATTTTATACTTACGCCATTTGTTATTGTTTTACATGAAGAGATTTTATTTCACTGTCGATCACTATTTCACTTTACATTCATTCACAGCAGAAATGGATTCAGAAAAGATGAGAAAATCTTTATGCTTGGAAATGGGGCACATTTTTTTTGTGCCAGAACCAGAACAGCTAGTTCAACTGTATAAATGGAACCGTCAGATGGAATATGTTTTAAAAATGAACGATTGGGAGCAGCGGGACAGAAGGAAGCAGCAGTAACATCCTTATCAGTCTTTGATCCATTAGTGAATATTCTGTGGGATGACGGGTATTTCTGACAGTTTTGCATAAAATGACTGCGGCGTTCTTTTTTATGTATCAAAACAGACAAGAAAGGGTTGAGATGTTTAATATTATGTAGTTGCTTAATAGTGTCTACTTTTTTTCAGTCCTTTTCGTTGTTGTTTATTTCTTATTGGCTTCTTTTTTGTCATCTTTATACTTTGTGAGCGCTTTAATCGATCACCCGTCATCTGTGAGCATCACTGAGTTCGATGGTAACCGCCGCAACAGAAGTCACTGCAACTCTCCTCCATTTATTCTAGTCTTTTCTGTGCTACTTCACAGACATTCAACCCGCTGATGTTTGTGATGTTGTTCTTATTGGATGTGTGTGGTCTGCTCGGATTTCTTTTGGCCTCAACTTTTCCTAGCAAAACTGTTCCCAGTACACCTCGGACGCAGGAACCCCAAGGCAGTGTTATAGCATGAGACTACACAACAGCGAAGAGAGAGTGCTGCTGGAGTCATCAAGGGGAGAGAAAGATCTGGGAGTATTGGTAGATCAGGAGCTCAAATTCAGCTGGCATGTCGAGACACAGGTCAACAAAGCTAATAGAATTCTAGGGCTGATCAGGCGCACTTACCAGTACCTCGACACTGAGACCATGCGACAGCTGTTCATCGCACTGATACGCCCTCACCTGGAGTTTGCCAACAGTGTGTGGTCACCAAGGTATCAGAAAGATAAGGACATCATTGAGGGCGTTCTCAGGCGAGCAACAAAGTTGGTTCCTGGTTTGGTTGACTATCCCTATGAAGAGCGACTTGCCAGAATGAAGATACCCAGCATGCAGTACCGAAGGGACAGGGGTGATATGATTGAAACCTATAAGTTCACACACGAGTTGTACAACGTGAAGAGTCCTCTTGTCCTGGAAAACAGTGCTAAGCAGACCCGTGGGCATAGTCTAAAGCTCAAGAAAGGGAGTTGCAATAGTTCGCTGCGCCAGCATTTTTTCTTCTATCAAGTGGTGAATCCCTGGAACGCGCTCCCAGAAAAAGTGGTCAACGCACCATCTCTTGACAGCTTCAAGGCCAGTCTGGATCGCTATTGGGCAGACCGCATGTATCTGATTAGGTAGACTTTCAAACGGTTGCGCCATCAATACCCACGCAAGAAGTTTTTCAACTGTATGAATAACCAAGTTTGTTTTTTTTCCGTGAAAAAGACCAAACTAAAGGCTGAATAGCTAAACCAGTCTGGGGATGGAGGTATGTATGGTATGATGGTATGGTTATGGTATAGAGCTGTGTTAGTGTTGCGGGTTGCACGGCCGATGTATTTAATTTTTTTGTTTTTTTGTTCATTTCTGCCGGCAGCGGATTGACTTTGGACTGAAAGTTCGTTCAGGATGCTACCATTAGTTCTTTTATCGGTCCGTTTAACTCAAAGAAGCCATCTGTAGAACCACATCTCAACTCAATAACATCTATTTATTTACGTAAAATGGAAATGAAGAGAAAACGGCCCATGCTCCTTTTGGTAAAAATGGCCAGTCGACAATGTACATAGGGAGTATCTTGCATACGGGACACCGGTTATTGAACTGGTAATTTTAGAAATAATTTAAAAATAAAACTTGAACTGGTTGGCTTAATTTTTGTGCCTAGGGAGAGATCACGTTTGAGGTTTTGAAACATACAGATATACATCGATTGAAAAAAAAAAAAAAAAAAAGAGAGAAAGGGTAAATGGATACGAAAATCACACAATTGCAAGCGAGGTTCATAGTATTCTTCATTTTGATTGGCGGAGTGCTTTTGGGGGGGTGTTGTGTTTATTTCACGTGTGTACACATGAGCAGAAGCATGCAGTGATGCACAGCATGTTTGTGGCAAAATCTATTGCAGTTGACCACAAAGACTTGATCCACGATGTTGCCTATGACTTTCACGGTCGTCGCATGGCGACATGTTCTAGTGATCAAACTGTGAAGGTGATATTGATGGAAACAGTTTCGTGCTGTAGACCTGTCTCATTCTCTTCTGTCTGTTAGTTAGTTGAGTGAGTTTTATAGTCCTCTCTTCTGTCTGTCGATTTTGTGGTAATTTTATAGCATAGGCCATAGGGCCTAATTACTTGACATAATGTGTCGATAGAAGTGTAATTTAGCCAGTCTCAGCAAGGTCGGATTCTCAGTCAGTGGTGTAAACGGTTAGTAAACCCCAGATTCTCGCAGAAGACTAGCTCACATAGAAACAACGTTACAAATGTATAATTAGGCCTAATTAAATAATCAAATAAGTATTAAATAACTATACCCGAGTAAACATTCCATTAACCCTTTGACTCCTGCAGCCCATCCAACTCTGCAAAAATGTAACCCAGCAGGAAGCTGGTGGATAGGGTGAGGGAGTCAAAGGGTTAAGTTTTTGCTTTGTTCACATGATTAACAACGAAGGATGCTGATGGACAGGGTGCGGGAGTCAAAGGGTTAATTGATTAATGATTACCCTAGTGTGCAACAATCTTTATTATTTTATGAAAGTGAAATGCAGTGATATATAACGGTTATGATGAATATGCATATGGATATGCCTTTACATATTTCAGAGTGTTTTGTGTACCATCTTTAACTCTTCCTGTACGATGAGCCGCCATAATTGGCTCGGCTGACTTTCCGTTCTTCCCCATTTAACTACATACAACTGCATGACAGCAGATAACGACAGTCAGATACTTTCTTTTCCTTTTCAGCCGTTTTTCCATGTTTTTTTGTGTGTGTGTGCGTGTGTGTGTGTGTGTGTGTGCCTCGTTTGTTGATATGTTTTCAGTTTCGTAAGTTGAGTTGCCATGGCGTCAGGCAGTTGGCGTCCTGTTAGGCTCACTGCTGCTCAAACTGTCGCACTTTTTCAGAAATTTTTGACAAAAGTGATGATGAAATAGCTGCCAGTGACAATGATGATAGCTTTGTTGAGAGTGCATCAAGTGCCGAGTCAGAAGAAGCGAGTGTTGATGATCGTGAAGAGCCTTCTTGTTCTGCAAAGAGACCACGCCTCTCCCGTTCTGTTTCTTTTACATCATAATGAAAATTATCATGATGTTATTATGTGTATGTTGTTTAGAATTCAATTCTTCACAACCCAGTACCAACCTTTTTGTTCTATTTGGAACACAAACTTATCTACAGATGTTTTACTGACCTTACCCCCTGTTCCAAAATAGGTCACAGATGAACCCTGCGTCCAGTCTGATCTGAAAACCCTTAACGTACAGAAAGAGTTAAAGAAAAAATGTTTTGGTCAGAGTAGATTTGCTTCTTTTTCTCCTTTTTCTCCCAAGACTGTGAAGGGTCACTGGTGCGCCACACTTACAAGCCATTCACCAGATTCCTCCAGCCATGTCAGTTATGTGCCAAAGCCTGGGTCTCTGCAGGTGGTTTCTCTGACCATTCAGCAATGCTGTCAGCCCGTCAATTTTTCTGTCTTCCCCTACATCTCGCTCCCTCAACAGTTCCCCTGGGGATTGATTTAGCAAAGCCATTGGGCCTTGTTGCATGGTCACACCAACATAGTTTTCTTTTTTAAAACTGATTTGCTTATCAAGTCAAGCACTATGGAATGAACTCCCTGTTGAGATTAGACATTCAGATAATCACTTCATATCTGATCTTAAAACTCGTCTTTTTTAATTGCAGTCTTGAGATGTGTGTGTGTGTGTGTGTGTGTGTGTGTGTGTGTGTGTGTGTGTGTGTGTGTGTGTAAATAATTGAGTGTGTGTTTAGATGAGTGAGTGTTTACATGTGTATGCATACATATAATATATACATGTTTGTGTTTCTGCATATATTTCTCTGCGTGCAAACATTGTGTTATGTGTATGTGTGTGTGTGTGTTTGTGTGTGTTGAGAGAGAGAGAGAGAGAGAGATGATTGCTTTTTTAATTTTGAAGGCATTTTGTCTGTGTTTTTTTTCTTTTTCTTTTGAATTGTGTGAATGTGAGTATTTTGATGTGTGTGCATATGTAAATCATTGCTTCTGTATTGTATGTCAGTTTGCTTTGTGTAAATTTGTGTTTAAATACTTTAATGCACAGTAAATCAGAATGAGTTTGAAAGTTAGCACTATACAAGAATAAAGTGTGATTGTTATTATCGTCATCATCATGGGCCCTGCACATGGCTATGGTGTTGTTATAGTTGTTATTATATGGAGCATTTCACTGAGAATATCGTGTGCTTTTTTATGCAGTAAATAGTACATGGAAATTTCATGCTACAAATGTTCTTTTTTCCCATTCCTATGCACATTTCTGGCCATTTCATTGTTTCTTGTTTTGTCTCTTGCTGTTTAAAACTACTGCCTATTTTTCTGCCATGCCCACCTATTCTCCTTTCTGTTTCCAGGAACTTATTGTCTTTTTGGCTTCTGACAGAAATTTCACAACCTAAGATGACTATGCAGACTGCACTGTAACGTATGTTTCAGGTACATTGTGGGTCAAACTACAGAATAACACATTTACATGCATCTGAGACAACATTGTTCAAACTCTGAAGTGATACATTTTTACATTTATGTGCAGGTATGGGAGCAAGGTGATGATGGAACATGGCATTGCACAGCTAGCTGGAAGGTAGGTGTATTATTTAGGAAGAACGTTGATAAAACAATGATTATGATATAGACTCTCCCTTTTGGATCAGTGGATGAGTAAGGATACTGGTCTTTGGTGCCTGGTGTGAGTCTTCTTCTTGTGGGATAGAAGACCAGTCCTGGAGGTTGATACTTTCTCAGGCATTGTATTTGTATAGGAAGGAGTCTTATACTAGTTCTACCTTTGCCGGGCTCTTTTGTAGAATGATAGTATGCATTATCAACCGATCGCTAATTAGATTATGATTGCGCCAGAATACAACTTCTGATATTGGTTGACTTGGAAATGAAACTGCTGAATAACTAACAGTCGGCCTGATCGTCTCTCATGGTGTATTTATTTATTTAGTGTTAATCTGCGAGTGCTAGATAACACAATACCTTTTCTGCTAAAAAGCAGCTGATCTATGCTGTTCAAGTGTGGTTGTGCACTGCTGTCAGCAGCGTACTCTGTTGCATGCAGTGTCTTTCCGGTTGGTAGTGTTGATACTGTGGCTGATAAGGTTGGCTTTCAGAGTATCCTTGTTGATCTAGAGGTCTTGGTCATATTGTCCGTGCATCAGGTCTTGTGCAGGAGTATCTTTTGAGATGTGGCTGTCTTTCATATGGACATTGTATATGAACACTCAAATGTTTTGCAAGCCACTCTTCTTCAGAACTTGAATTGTGGACACTCAGTCTTGTCACATGATGTTTCATTGCTTGGTTTGTCCAAATAAGGTTTGAGAATTGCACTGTACAAGAATGATTTGATGTTGTTAGTATTATTATTATCATCATCATTATCATTATCTGTATCATCATCATCATCATCATCATCGTTGTTGTTGTTGTTGTGTCTTACATTGGAACTGTTCCAGCTATTGAATGTGTTGTCGATAGGGAGCCCAGGTATAGCAGGGTACTCGGGGATCACTGTTCTGTTCACAGCAGTCTTTGTGATGAGCACGGTGCCATCGCCTTGTCACGACCCTTTGATCAGCCTTCCAGAGACACCAAAACATCTATTGCTGCTCACTTTACTGCCCAAGTAGCAAAACTTTCATATGGTCCTGATCTCCCTTTTCTTCTCAACGTTTTGGCTTGCGTATATATGCCTGACCTGCGCAGGGGATTTTTATAGTGTGGAGGGGATGTGTAATCCTCTCCCTGCTCTCTCACCTACTGACACTCATTGTTCCACAGTTGCAGTGATTGCCACATGTAGAACTGCCTCAGTAACTTAGTCACTACAAAGCAGTCAGCTAAGTGAAGTGGCTTGCGCGATGAATTACTGACACAGTAACAGGTTAATCAGGGCCGTGGGTTCAAATCATCGATCAAAAAAATTCTTATGGAATTTTTTTGCCCCAACAGGCTAATACTCACAGCTGATTATTGCTATGAGCTCGTTGGGAAGATTGGGGCAACACAGTTAAGTCGAGTGTTCTTTATGGATTCATCATTCACTATTGTTCAAATTTCCTAATAGCAGGTGTCTGTATCTCTTGGGCCTGGTTAATTCTAGGATATATTAGGAAAGTAAGGGTAGAGTGTAACCCTGTCACAAAGTCTCAGTCTGAAAGGGAAGTTCATCACATCATCATTTGATGTATCATTCCTATTCTCTGTCTGTGTGCATGTATATATCTTTCTATCTGTTTACCAGTCTATCTATCAATCTACAATATTTATTATTCATATCTTTATTTGCTGTGTTTCAGACTCATAGTGGTTCAGTATGGAGGGTGTCTTGGGCCCATCCAGAGTTTGGCCAGGTGTTAGCCACCTGTTCATTTGATCGCACGGCAGCTGTGTGGGAGAAGGAGGCTGGTCAGAACCATTGGCTCAAACGGACAAGTCTTGTGGACAGTCGTACGTCAGTCACTGATGTCAAGTTTGCACCCAAGCACTTGGGTCTGCAGCTGGTAAATTAACCGCTTTTGCTGCTAATGTTTTCAGCATATGCCAAGAAACTTTAAGGAAATATCAGGAAATTACACATTTTCTCACACTTTGTTTACTTCTACAAAACTGTTGAAGATTAAATCATAAAAGTATATTTGATGAAAAAGAAAAATGTACACAGATTTGATGTGGGAAGCAGTCTCCTTTCCAAAAGAAAAATAGAAAACTAAATCTAGCTGTCGCCTTCATGTCCTGTCTTATCATTTTCTTTCTTTTCTTTTCTCCCAGCCTGAAGTCCCATCTGCCTACACCCTTTTTTTCACATGACTGTGGATGTATTCAACATGTGTGTAGAAATTTATAAACTACATTGTTTTCTCCTGCACACATGTATAGAACCTCCTAAAAGTTATTGTTTTCTTCTGCTCACATGTGTAGAACTTCATAAACGTTATTGTTTTCTTCTGTATACAGATGTAGAATTTCATAAAGTTTACTGTTTTCCCTTGTACACATGTGTAGAACTGCATAAATTTTATTGTTTTCTCCTGTACATATGTGAACAACATAAACTTTAATAATTTTCTCCTGTACACATGTGTAGAACCGCATAAACTTCATTGTTTTCTCCTGTATACATGCATAGAAATTCATAAATTTTATTTTCTCCTGTACACTTGCATAGAATCGCATAAACTTTAGTGTTTTCTCCAGCACACATGCAGCGCATAGAACTGCGTAAACTTTATTGTTTTCTCCAGTACACATGCCTAGAACTATTGTTTTCTCCTGTGCACAAATGTAGAACTATATAAACTTTATTCTTTTCTCCTGTACACAAGCTTAGAACTACATAAACTATTGTTTTCACCTGCACTCAAGCGTAGAACTACATAAACTTTATTGTTTTACCCTGCACACAAGTGTAGAACTACATAAACTTTATTGTGTTCTCCTGTACACAGATGTAGAACTATATAAACTGTATTGTTTTCCCCTGTGCACATGCATACAACTTCATAAACTGAATTGCTTTCTCCTGCACACATGAAGTCTAAAATACAGATGCTAAACTCTTAAAAAGGTGTAGACGCTATAGTCTTAGCATTGATGCCGTTTTATCAGAGCAATGTTTATTTGTCCATGCAGGCGACTTCCTCAGCTGACGGCATCATCAGAATATATGAGGCAGTGGACGTGATGAACCTCAGCAACTGGTCGCTGCAGCATGAGTTCAACTGTCGCATCAGCTGTAGCTGTATGACCTGGAACCCCTCCAGGTTTGTGCTGACAGAAACATAGACTGGCGTGATGGACATTTGTTGTGGTAGAGATTTGATGTGATAGATGACAGTGGAATCTCTCACCTGGAGGTCTGCTGGCTGAGAAGGGTTATCGTAAGCTTGGTAATGGGGCTATTATCCCCTACTTAGCAGGTCGTAGGTGACGGACCGCCTTCAGATATGGAGATTAGCTGCTTAAAATGCCAGGACAATAAACAATCCCGCAGTAACTGGCAACGGTTTCACTCATCTTAAATTCTGTATTTGATATCTTTATGCCTTTTATATTGTTATCTTCCCTAATTTTACATGCAAGAATTTCTGCGCTTCTGTGGCGATTAAGGTGACATATAAAATGGGGCAAAAAAACCGAGAGAAAACAAAAACAAACACAGGTGAGGAAAAAGGAAGTCTCCCTAAGGTCGATGGTCCAAAACTTTTTGTATTAAATCATCGTTATGTCACTATGTAAGTAAAGACAAGTAGTATGCTGGCTCATAAAATGAAAAATGAAACTCTTGAGTGGTAAAAGCTGGGAAAGCTGGAGGGAAAGAGAGCACCGGGTAGACCCTGGGGGAAGATACTAGACGGACTTGCAGAGTGGCTGGGGACAAGGAGGGTGGAAGAGATGCTTGAGGCAACAAGTGATAGAGACAGATGGAAGTCCATAATCACCAACGCCATGCGGCAAGGTACCTGTTGATGATGAGTGGTAAAACAAACTTTTAAGAACGAAGCAGCAAAACTGGGTCTTGTTCTTGTTTGAATTTTTCTTGTCAGTCAGAACAGGTGCAGGAAGTATGTATGTACTGTGCTGTGTGTTTACAGAGTACATTCGCCAATGATAGCCATGGGCAGTGATGATTCCAATCCCTCCAGTGGTGCCAAGGTTGGCATTTATGAGTACAATGAGAGTAACAGGTATGTATTACAAACTGAGCCATTTTGTACATATTTGTTTTTATAGTACTGTTCTCCAAACTCATTTGGACTTGCTGCACATTACACAAAACCAGATTTTAAGTGGACCATGGAGAACTCGAGCTGTAAGGCAATATGACCACGTTCTCCATGTAATTTTTGCACAGTGTGCATCTATGGTTGGCATGCATGTTGGGAAGTGGCTCTGCGTCATCTTTTTTAGAACAGATCCACCATGCTTTTCCCTTGTTGTTTGACCTTCCCAATCTCGAACAGGGTCAGGTACCACCCATTCACACCTGGTTTGGACTGCCCACTTCAGAAGTTTTGTATTATTTTGTTATTTCTACAGTCTGTGACATAGCACAGACAGTTTAAGATAGTAGCTGGTTTGGGGCCCAAAAATCCCATAATGATTTGATTTTGGGGGCGTAAACTTTCAACCTTCCAGTCTTTAGTCTGTTTTGCTGAACACTATATCATGATGAATGGTTAAATTAAGATCTGCCTTGATTAAAATAGAAGAAAACAAACAAACAAAACCAACTGACAAAATATAAACAAAGGGACAAACAGAAAAAGACAGAGTGATTTTGGCAGACATGAATTCAGAATTTGTTTAAGAGGTATTTCTAGCACTCAAACAATTCCTTATATGCTCCACCTAATTCTGATAATGTTTACCTGGTAGATAACTCTGACAATGATATACCTGGCAGAGTCATTAAGCTTTAAGAAAATCCTATTCATTAGCAAGATCTTGAAATAGAGAGATGGAAAGTGGGGAAGAATGGGTACTAAGAAACACGAAGCTGGCACCATCAAAATGATTGGAACATAAGATGGGCAGCACACAGGCCAGTTTTTATGTTGCAGGCTGGGATTGAATGTGAGACATGAAATTTCGTGTCTCAACAGAGACAGACATGAGGCAGTGCTGATGATATATTTTGCATGTGTGTTTGTGTGTACCAGCTATGAAATGCCAGGGGTGCAAGTTTTCTGGCTTAGGTCAAAATTCCAATTTGGAAAATGTTTGTTCTTTACTTTTCTGGCTCAGCAAAATTTCTTTTGGATAGTTTCCAGCGAGACATGTGACTTGCAGTCCCGTTTTTGTTTTTTGTTGTTGTTGTTTGTTTTTTTAAATTTTTTTTAATCAATTTTATAAAGAAGGAGAGAGACAGACAGAGTGCGAGAAAGTAAGAAGGAGAGAGAGATGTGTAACAATGAAAAAGAAAAAAATTGAAACGCTGACTGAGATAATCGGAAAGAGAGCTGTGCATTCGTAAAATGTGTCTGCTGATGGCGCTCTTCAGTTGCAAAGTTACAAAAGGTGCCATTTTTCCCTGCTAGTGTGAGAGAATGAAAATGAAGTTCTTAACAAGATACAGTTCAAGCTACTTGCTGAGATTAGGGAGGATCAGTTGAAAATTGCTGGAAATAGTTGGAAGAGAGGAACAGAAATGGTGATGTATTTCAAAATTGGTCCAAGAAAATTGATGTCACCAGCACTTGTTTATGTGCACTGTATGGCAAGACACTGCACTACAGTTTGAGCGGGGGTGGATTGGATAGGGGAACCCTCACACGCATGCAGACGACCCAGCATGTTCAAAGATTTGTGACTTGCTGAAGAAAAATTCAACACCTCTAGGCGCAGGAGCAACAACATGCGTAAGTAGAGAGAGTGTCAGATTAGATAGATGGAAAGAAGGCCATAAGTAATAATAACTGCTTTTCATTTTTTGTTTTATTTACAGGCTTTAGAACTGTAGTCATGTGTTGTATATGATATTAAACTGCAGTAATATTGTGTGTTTTATAAATAATATATATATATGTATATACTAAACATAATACTATGTTAAACTTGTGTTGTATGATGTGACCCCCACACCCTTCCCACCCATCCCTTCTCAGCAAACTTTTTCAGGCTTGCAATCCTACTCTGTAGTGCTTTTCAGGTTTAGGGCAATTTCCAAAACATTGGTATCAGGCTTTAGTACCCCTGCCTTCTCACACGCCTGAAATACAAATAATGTTGGCAGGAAATGGAACAAGGTGGAGTCCATAGCTACAATCACAGACCCTGTCCATGACATCTATTTCGCACCTAACGTTGGACGATCCCATCACATTCTGGCCATTGCTTCCAAAGAACTGAGTGTTGTCTCGCTCAAACCACTTAGGTATGTATATGTCCTTGTGCATATTGTATTTTTGTCCTTTTATATATTGGTTCTGGTCTCACCTGTCTCCCCTGTTGGCGTCACCAGGTTCGGTGTTGGCTGCACATCTGGATGCCACCATCTCCCTCCAGGCCGTTCTGTCTTGACTGTTGTGGACAATTTCTTCAATATTTAGGCCACTAATGTTGGTTATGTTCTCAATGTATGAGATTTGAAGTCTGCCTTTTTTCCTTTTTGCCACTGTTTTTATTTGTTCTAGTATCGTCAGGTAAAACTGACATATGCAATGTACCCATTTCAAAACGTCAAGACTGATTGCTGAATGTCTGAATTTCATAGTAGAATTTGTTAGTATGAGTGGGGAAAAGTAGTTCACAAAATAACTTCAGGTTTCAGTACAAGTCCCTCAGAGCATCATCTTTAAATAATAGTTTTTATTGGTGTGATTTCTCATGTGTATGTTAATTTGCCCACACCGTGCACATGGTATGTTGCTGCATGTGCTGTCTTCGGTGGGTGTGCATGCTTGGTGTTTCCAGAGGCCACAGGATACTGACAGACTCATAGGATCTTTGACATGCAAATTTGATGTGCTGTGTGCATGTACACAAGAAAATAGTTCAGGTTGAGGATATGAAAAGGTTAACCCTCTAAGACTGTATTCCCAGGTTATTGGGAGTGTCCAACTTGACTCAGCCAAACTCGTGCTTTATTAGGAATAGATGCTAGCAGAAAATCCAATTTTCGCTGTGGAGCTCAAGCAAGGTGACAATATAGAAGTCATGAGACAGTTTATTCCTTTAGGTCTAGGTTGACGAGGTTGATATTGTTTTGTAAGGTAATTGTACAATTCTAACTGTTGAGAATACTTCAAAAGTAGACAGTTCTAGTCTGGCATTTGTGTATGCACAGGTATTTTGATGATTTAGGGGAGTCCTCAAATTTGAATATGGCAGTTGTGTAAAACCTTAACAGTTTGTTAAACTTTTAGACTGTCTTGCTACACTTTGGATTCCATTCATTTGTCTTGCCTTGTTGATTTATGGACTGAAAATTTTGAAAAGGAGTCAAGTTGAGTGGATAAATTGTATTGCGGGTGAAAATACTGATCTCAAACCTTTTCAGAAAAGATCCATCTGCTGGCAACACTTTACCAAGTAAGTTTGAGATTCGGCAGTTGGGGACACATGACAGCCATGACTCACAGGTGTGGCGCCTTAGCTGGAATGTTACAGGAACCATTCTGGTGTCCTCTGGAGCTGATGGATGTGTGCGCATTTGGAAAGGTGGGTATGACTTCTTTTCTTCACATGTGGATTGTTGTCATTGAGATTCAGTATGAGTAAGCAAAGTTAACAGGTCAGTGAATAGGCAAAGAATCTGATGGCAGTAGATAAAGACTGTCAAAATGCTGTAATCATTTTATGTATCTAGGTTTGAAAAGAGATGGGAGGACTGGGTACTGTTGAAAGTAGGGTTTGATGCTGGAGGAAGTATCAACTACATTTACCAGTGAAAACAAATGTGAAAACATTTTCTTCTGTTTTGACTTGAATTCCAAATAGCTAGATGCTCTGCACTGTTTAGAAATTAGAAAGTGAGTTTGCATAATTATTTTCCATAATCAGTGTTTTTCATTCAGGATTGAGGATTACCAGTTTTCATTGTATTAAAACATTGATCGTTCTGCTCTGTTTTTGGCCAAAGGAGTCCCCACAAGTTTTTAGTATGGGTGCAAAGCATTAATTTTATAGAGATCTGTTTATGTGACCTAGAAATGTTCCAAACATGTATGGCCAGTTTGGGCCATTTTAAATATCTGTGGTAACTTTTGCCTATTTTGAGTGCGTGGTAGAGTGTAAATAGATCAACACTGACAACTTGGGATTCTTTATACGACAGTTCCACATTTGGAAATAAATGCTGTCTGTCTTTGCAGCTAATTACCTGGGCATTTGGACCTGCATCTCGGTGCTGAAAGGTGACGGCACGCCTGGTGAAGTTCATGACGCAGTGGCTCAGAATGCTGTCTCCATGCCTCCTGCATCCAGTGAGACAGTCGACAGTGGCAGCGCTGGTGTAGTCAAGTTCTACAAGGGCAAACTGATCACTGGAACTTCACAAGTTGTGTGGCATTGACACGTGAGGAATGGAACTACATAGTCAATGGACAGTATCAATAGGTTTTCCACTTTGTGTACTTTTCACGTGGAAAGTAAAACGTGCAGACTAGTCTTTTTTGTTTGTTGGTAGGTTAGTTTGTGACTGAGAAGTTTCCATTGTGATGGGAAAATTGTGATGTGAAATGTGTGTTTGGCATTGCTGTAGCATTCTACTGAAGTTTCAAGTAGAACCATGTGTAGTGTTCAGTAGAAGTTTCAGGCAAAAGACTGATCTCTTGACGTTTTTTTTCCCTTGTTGTTTATAGCTGCACAATGTATATTGTCCCATACACCATGACATATCAAAAACGCCAGGTGATATTGAAAATGAAAATATGCTCAAAAAGACTACAGGAACAAATCAACTGACTGGAAAAATGGTGCTTTTGGAGTAGTATTCATAGACCTGTCCAGATGTTGACAAGTCGCATGGCAAACTGTGAACACTTTTTACGAAGCCAAAGAGGGGCAGAAACATAAGCTCACACCAATACTACCATTGACTGATTATAGAAAACCCTTGTCAAACCCCTGTCATGCATAGCTGCAGACATTTTAGGACAGCAGTCCTCTGCACTATTCATGAGACACTTTTTTTCCCCTCACTGTTCCATCATTATGCCACTTCAGTAGAATAGTTTTTCATAATACTCTTGATGATGCATGATGATGGTGATGATAATGGAATTCCATTCTGGATCGAGACTGCTTGACAAGGCTGTACTATACACTTACTTGCATAATATATCCTGGTGTCAACTAGGCCCAAGAAATATCAGGCATGGGAATTGACTGGAAGAAAGAACTCTGAAAACAAAGAGTTCAAAACTTGTTTTTTTCCCTTTCGATTAAAATCTAAGCAATCTGTGGCTAGCCTGAAGTATTTTTCAGGGTTTAAAATTACCTGTAACAAAGTTTACATTTAAAAAAGTTGGAAATGAAATGACTCTTAGCAGCATTGTGTGCTTAATGGCGTGGGTCTGTGTCACCAACCTTCATTTCTACAAAAGCAGGCACCCACCCCCATTTCCACTTGTTCATATATCCAGCATCGTCAAACGTTACTTCATGATTGATTACACGTGCAAAGGACATGTTGACAGTGGGATGAGCTTTAAGTGTCAGCAGTGGAATGAGCTTGTAAAAAGAATGCAGGAGAGAAGACCAGCAACTGTGTTCATTGCTGTAGCCTGCAAGCTGTGTTCATTGCTGTAGCCTGCAAGCTGTGTTCATTGCTGTAGCCTGCAAGCTGTGTTCATTGCTGTAGCCTGCAAGCTGTGTTCATTGCTGTAGCCTGCAAGCTGTGTTCATTGCTGTAGCCTGCTTGCGAGGAGTTAGCCAGCTGGCCAGTGAAGCTATGCTTACCGTTCAAGTGACTGAATTAGGTGACAGCAGCAGTATGCAAACAAAGGGATTAAGTGTTAGAATTTTCACGGGCATTTTGTGAAGAGCTGAACTGGTGATTTTCTTCTTTTGTGTGTATGTATGTGTGTGTGTGTGTACTACAAATTTTTTTTTCTGTGGACATTTTCTTTTTCATGATAAGTCAATTTTAGTGCCTCAGAAATTTGTGTTTTGAGGGGCAGTTTGCCTATCAGACACCTGTGGTATTAGCCAGAGTATTTAAAAAGCATCCTCAATGACACATCCATAAAGTGTATTGAGACTTGAGTGTGTGGTCCCAGTCTTTCCAACGAGTCCATAGCACATTCAACCCTGGGGCTGAAAAATCCCTCATTGATTTTGATAGGAATAGGTCCCAGTCTTCCCAGTGAGCCCATGGTACGTGAACTCTTGGTAAGCTGGTTGGGGCTGAAAAACCTTGCAGTGGTTTTGACAGGACTGATGGGATTCACAGCCCACGATCTTTCAGTCTTTATCTGTTGCACTGCACCATAGTGACTGGTTTATTTATGAGACACTACTTCATTCTTTTTACTAGACAAGTAAGTAGAACTGGTAGAAGGGTAAATTGTCAGATAACTCTGGTGCATTATTGAATGTTATCTGAACATTATCATTTTTTTTATATAGTTTCGGGGTTAGTTGACATCTCTCTCCTTTTCAGTTTCGTCAGTTTGTGAAATCCCATTGTCTGCTTGATCTCAAACATGCGAACATGTCAGTGCTGTGTTGTATGGTTGATATTGATGTTCTGTTTGATGCAAATCTTTTGCTGTTGGTGAGGTTCTGCTTTGTTCACTGATGCAATAAATGTTACTCTGAAATGTCCAGGTTTCAGGTTTATCATTCTGTCTGTTCCTTTGCAACTCTCTCCCCTGAGACATATTTGTCAAACCCTTAATTGCTGTGCTGTTTGAACAAGATAATGACACAATGCTGTGTGGAGCATAGCTGATTACACAATACCCATCACCTGTCAACATTATCAAGTTTGATGGTGACAGCAGATGTCACAGCAACTGCCCTCCATTTCCTCTGGTCCTGACTTTTCTGTGCTACTTTGTAGGCTCTCAAAACCGTTGGTGATTTTGTTCATATAGACGATGGTTGCTCTGTCCAGATTTCATTAGGCCTCAACTTTTCCTTGCAAAACTGTTGTGTTGGTGTTGGAGGTTGTATGGCCAATGTTACTCAGTTTTCTTTTGTTGATTACTGCCAGCAGGTGGACTGTGAGTTTATTTAGAATGCTTTTATGTGTTCTTTCACCAGTCCGTTTTACTCTGAGAAACCACCTGTAGAAGAAAATCTCAGCTGCTTCAATCTTATTTTCGTCTGCTTTTCTGCATTTCCAGGCTTCACAACCATGTAGCATTACATGCCAGACCCGACATTTTATCCTAAGTGTTGTTGATGTGCTTGTCTTTCCAATTGATATTGAGTTGGAGGATCATTTTTGTTTTGTTTTGCCATTCTTCCCCTTATTTTGATGTCTGTAGTACAGGTGCCATAATGAGCTTTAACTGATCCTGATATTTGAAGTCATTCACATTTCTAATGCAGTATTGTTGATTTGAACATCTCAATTACATAATTATACAGGCACAAAACCGTCATCATTTCCTTGATTTTGTTTTGTGTGTCTTGAAAAGGATTGTGAAGTATTTGTGTGCTGTGTATGCAAAAGTTCTTAATGTGCATTATGTTAAATCTATATACTGAGAGTTTTTTTCTTTATTCTTGTATGTATGTATCTGTGGCTGTCTCAGAAGAAAGTATTGGCGAAGATTACTTGACAGTTTCATTTACCAAATTTGTTTTATACATACCTTTATGTGAGCAGATGTGAATGTGTATGGACCAGTAAGTTCCAATATTTTGGACCATAGTGGTCCCAAAATGTGAAAAATGGAAAATGTGTTATGTGGTCAGGAAATTCTCTGCAAGTTTCATTTAGAATGGTCAAAGGCCAAGGTCAGAACCAAATGAAAGCCAGAAAGGTGTGTACAAATGTCAACAAGATTTCTGTCACATCACTTTTAGATCATACCCATATATCTTAGTTCCATAAGTCTGTATAAACATGATCCAGCATTCAGCCTGCTGCAGTTGTCAATATAGATACTTCAATCTCAGCTATTCTTGAACTGGTTTGAGTCAACTTAAAGCGACACATTTGATGCAATTTTGCAATTGTTGAAAAACGGAGACGAGTTGCCTTTCATGGTGAATATCTTGCAAAGAGTCTCAAAAGAGTGAGAGAAAAAAGGGAAATTAATGATGTGGCTTGACCATTTGGGAGAGGTGGGGGCATGCAATTACGTACATTTGAAGTATGCTTTGGTTTTTATGAAAATGTTAGTATGCTCCTGTCTCTCACCCAATGATCCTGTATGCAAACTTTTTTTTTTAGTCCTGAGTTATTCCCCTTCCCATGAGAAAATCTTCCCTTGCTGTTTATCTCACTCTTGTTGTAGCATCTGTTACTTGAAATTCTGTATTCTTCTAAAGGCAAATCCATCCTCTTCTTAATTTTGTTTGAATGTAGTTTCTGTATAACACAAAATGGTACACAGTTATCTCTATGCTATACTTCTATGCTATACTGTTTGAATGATGTACAGCCGTTTGCTGCTTCTACAGTTTCTGAAAATATTTCAAGTCAAACAAGCAAATAGTAGTACCCTGTTTTCTTTTATGGCAGGTAAATGTAAATAAGAAAAGGGATCTTTGCCTTTTTTTCAGAGATAACATTCAGGAAACGCATGATGATAATCATTCTTTTTTTTTTTTTTTGGATGAAAAATAAAGGATATAAACACCTATGTGTTTGAGCACACACACACACACACACACACACACACAAAATCGCGTAAATGTCAACTGTCACAGTCAATGAATGAAATTATTTTCACTTTTACTCCAGCTTTGTGCTCTCACTTTCACAGATAAAGTTGTCATCAAGATTTAACAAACTAAATTTCATTTCAACAATTCTGATCAATCCTCTTATCACACGATCATCCACTCAAACTTAGCAATCCAATGGGGGGAAGGCATGGGGTGTGGAGAGCCCCCCCAAAAAAACCCAAATGTATCACAAGAACTAAATGTACAAGTTTTTACAACCATATACAACAATTATTATTCAAGGTTCATTTTGGTTATTAGTTGGTAGTACACTGCATACCTGCAAACAAAACAATAAACTATTTTGACACACATAAATATAGATATATGTATATATTATACATACAGTTAACACACAGCATGTTATCACTGTGGGTGCTATATCCTTTATTATTTGCATGTGCATATCCAATGATTCATATAATTATCTTCTACAGAAGGGACAGAGGCAAGAAGACTAAAACACAAACTTAAGCATCACTACTTCAATTATCCAAAGTGCAAACTTGATATTTATGCTGTATGGAAAAGATACTGGTTTTGTCTACAAAATTTTTTACAGTCGATGCATCCAACGGTTTCAATGTTGCAAATTTTCATACAGGAATACATGGACATAAGTGCCATTACATGCACACTTAAATGGTAAAGAGAAAACTTAACTTGAATTAAATGATTCACAAGTCAATGTACACCATCACTTTTGTTGAATGAAAACAAATGACTCTGCAAGTGTACATTCAACAGTTAAGTAGTGAAACTTGTCCCAAACACCATCCTTCTTGAGATATGTAATCCTGCTTGATTTGGACTCTTTAAGCTTTTATACACATTTCAGTCAATACATTTGTCCCTGTTTATTGAAAAGGGGTATTAAGACATGAAATGGCAATGGTAATTCATATAGGTGAATAAAAAGGACTTTGTAGACATAATGAATGGTTGAAAACAGATGGACGTATACGTTTGACAACCATCAGCAACACTGGATCTTTCAATAAGGTGTAGACCTGTACCTATTCTGAAGCCATCACTTTCAGCTGTACAATTATCCAATCATTCAAATAATCTTGTACAGTGATGATTTCTTTTGTAAATGTTATGTTCATAAACTTGATGTTGTTTACCCTTTTTACTCCCTCACCCATCAATCACTTTCCAGCAGAGGCTGATAGACTAGGTGAGGGAGTGGAAGGGTTAAAGTTGTGGAAGGGTTAAAGTTATATACATCATTTTTTGTTTTCTATTTTTTCTTCTTCTCTGTCTTAGACAAAATCAGATGGAGGGCAAGCTCACCAGACAGGCACAAGTTAAAAAAACTGAGCCTTGTTTTAATCAATCAAAAATTTATGAAGAAAATGCATCTGACCATGCATCTGACCATCTTATCATCACAGCACACAGTGACCTCAACACTAAATGATTTGATTTTTTGACAGTTCACATACATGCCAACTATCACCATAATTCTATGCAAATCAGATTACATTATATCAAATTCAATCTTGGTTAGTAAATTACAGTACTGTAGATACATTTAATTACAGGTTAGTTTCTTTTTTTCAAGTATATGATGCTATCAAACCTCCGTCAATACTTACGGGTGGTGGTATTACAGTGCATATAAATGTCAATGGCGATTATAATCAAGCCTCATGACCTAACAAACATCATACTCGCTGAAATTCAGAAGGAAAACATCAGGACAAAAACCAATGATTTCATTAAAAAAAAAAAGAACAGCTTTGAACAACATATACACTTTCTAAACATGCAGTGTTCATTTCATGTGTATCATCCAAAACTAAAACATGGCCCATCTTGGCTTTGTGTGGAAAGAGATATCCAATTCAGCTGTGAAGCATATGTGAAGAGCAACATCAAAATGAACACTTATACCAAAACAAAACAAAAAAACCCCAAACAAACAAAAAACAAAAAAAAGAAACAAGAAAGAAAGAAAGAAAAATAACTAACTAAATAAATAAAATAAAATTTTAAAAATCTTCAATAATATACGAGTGAGAAATTGTAGAAACAACCAAAATCTGTACCATAAGAAAATTACCTAAATCAGTCAATTCAACATTCTGAAGTAAACTGACGTGCCTGAATCAGATCACAGAAATTCACGTATAATCATAGCATAGAATGCAGTGCTGCTTATGACCTACTTCTGAACACGTCTGTTTTCATGCTGCTGGAAAATGTGCAGTGTTACAGCTGTGTTAACTCCATATTTACAATTATGGCTATGTGAACATTATGTAGACTCAAAGAAAAGCTTAAAAAGCAAACTTAAGATAATAATAATAATAAAAAAAAAGACTAAACAAGCTGCTCAACAATTTCTTTGTTATTTGGGGTTCCTCTTCCCCACTCCTTCCCTAAAAGTCCTACTTCATAATGTCCATTAACGAAAGGTCTGCTTTTTGATATGCATGCTGTCATGCCTGAATAAGACCAACTGTAAATATGTCCAAAAAAATCTGTTGCAGTGCTAAGTGCTCACTATCACCATTTCTCTCTCTCCTTTCTTTAGAGGTCTTGCAACACTACTTACAGGAAACAAGAAAATGTGTACGCAAACTGAAGACTAAACAAATATCACTGAGCACTGTAGTTTCTGTGTGAAAACACTTGAGAGCAGAAAACAGAAGTTAGAAATATCATAAAATTCTTTTCACTATCCAGCCCAATGGGTCCTACCAAAGTTTAAAACAAAACCAAAGCTAAGGCCTAAAGAATCATACACCACAAGATGGGCAAGATAGCCAATTACAGAAGACATCAAACTTCAATGAAAAGGTCTGAGTTCGATCCTGCATGGGCACCTGCCTGGTGGGTAAAGAGTGGAGATTTTTCCAATCTCCTTGGTCTACACGTGTGTGCCCAATCCTGCTTTGTCTGTGTTTACACACAGAAAATCAATATGCACGTTATAAAGATCCTGCAATTCACATCACTATCTAACATATGGAAATATAAAAACATCCAGCCTGTATGCCCCACTGAAGACAGGGTACGCAGACTGTGCTACAACACAGTCTACACAAAGTGGGTAAAAAAACAACAAAAAAACATGCATATAGCATTCAATAAAAATTTTTAAAATGTTTTACATCACACACCACCACATACAAGTGGTGTAACCCACAAAACAATAAATGCAGTACTTATTTTCTGTCTTTTTCTTTTCCCCATCCCAGATATGATTCCAAGCAGGTAAAAACACCTCTCAGATGTAATAAATGACTGATGTAACCAACAGATGTATATGTTGTGAGACGCTTCTGCAAGTCGTATATAAATTAAGTTATTGTCTTCTATGTATATGTAACCCAGCCAACTTGCAATGCAAACTGGAGACAATTACGAATCCGGACATACAAAGTTTTCTCATTAGATAATAAACTCATAACTGCTTTCAATGCTAGTTATGTTGTAATCAAAGTAAGTGAAGGCATCGCTCCTACGCCTTTCTTTCCTTCACACTGAGAAGGCATTATGCGTGCAACTAAAAATCAGCTCTCGGATTCAAACGAACTTGGTAAACTTACGTGGTTCTGAATAACAGCCAACTTAAATGACACACACTATATACACACTCTGACATACTGTCACTACACATGGCTTATATTATGTTGCAGATTACATACTTTCCAAAACGTGAAACAGAAATCGAAGTCACACAAACAAAAATACATTATCACTTTTAGAAGCATCTTTTCTTTCCTTCCTTTTACATGCGTTTCTCTTTCTCACGTACATGCACACACACAAGAACTAACGTTCGTGAAATGCCTGTTCAAGGAATAGCCACAGATCAGTTTTACCCTCCCATGCAAACATGCATCATTTCTTTGAACAAATGACCACAGGTTTGTATCTTTTGGAACAAGAGAACAAGGGCAGCACATATTATCTTCTTCATATTTATGAACTCAAACAGTGTGAATAAGGAGTGTGGAGTTTGGCATTGGTTTGAAGAGAATCAGAATGTTGTGAGTGAAAAGAGGTTTACAACATTTACCTGACTTGACAATGTTGCTCTTTACAACATCTACCTGACTTGTGAAGTTGTGCTTACAGATTTTTTTCCTTTCTTTGCTTGCTACTGAAGGTTGGTAACCTTGTATCACTCTTATGCACCATCAAATGTAATTCACACGCACTTTCTGTAACAAATTCAACTTACAATTGCTTTGACATAACACATGCTTTAACATAACTGTATACTTGCAACAATGTCCTGTTAAGCAGTTTCAGTCGCACAACTCGGGGAATCAATGATCAGTTGTGATCAGCTTTCACCACCTCATCCTCTATAGACATCCTATGATATCTGATTAAAAATAATCACCACTTCAGTCAGTTCTACTTGCAGAAATCCTTCCAATTTTGAAAGAAAACGGAAAGAAATTTATCAGCGATCTCTCCGATCAGTCTGAAACCCTCATCCCCCCACACATACACAAACATATTCTGTCTCTCTCTCTCTCTCTAAAACACACACACTCTCTCACACACATGTGCACACAACACACACACAGAGGCGACCCACATAGCTGTCTACAAGTGACGAAGCAATCTGAGCGATTGCACACGTGGGTATGGTATGCTTGTGCGTGGATGGGTGGAGAGACCAGGTCACCTGTTAGTCCGACTTGCAGGGACACAGACACAGGTGTACGGACTCGAGAAGCAGAGGTGCATCACATCATGAGATAGTCCTGGTCATGACAACGACCGGGTAGGCATCACAGTAGCTCGTATTGGCGAAGGTGCATTCGCTGAATAATATCACGACAGTCATTGAACACTCGCCGGATGTTCTCAGTGTCTACAGCACAGGTAAAGTGAGGGTAGCAATAGTGGCGCCCATCTCCACTGGCAGTACTGATTCTCTGCAACCCAAGAACACATTTGCTCAAACACTGAAAGTCTGTGTTGCAAATCTGTTGTGTGTGACTTCATTTTACTTTCATTTGAAAAACAGACGTAAACAATATTTTTAACTCAAATCCAAACAAGATCAAAGCAGCTGAAATGTTTTTAAGAAGAATGTCAAAAGTTCCACGGACAGCAAAGAAAACAAATGAAACAATCTTGAGAGAAGCAAACACACAAAGAATATTAAAGAAGATAATTAGGAAAAGATAAGCAACATTTAAAGGACATTTTATGAGAACACCTAGTCACAACAGTAAAGCTAGAGGGGAAAAAAGCACCAGGTGGACCCAGGGAGAAAATATTTAACAGTTTGGCAGAGTGGGTGGGGATAAAATGGGTAGGAGATATATACTTGCAGCAAGAAAGATTTGTATGGAGGGACATGATCACCAACACCAAGTGGCAAGGCACATGATCATGATGGGCCTCTTTTCATACACAGATAAACCAAACAACTGATTTGAAACGCTAAAATGTAAACCAAACAGCCGAAGTGTGGAACAATATTTTAAAAAGGCTAGATACTAATGATAAGCTTTGGTAGTGAATGCATAAAAAGAAAATGAGGTTTCTTATCAGTGATCAGGTACGTCTCCTAATCACATGTTAGTTCACTTTCACGGTAGTGGTGAGCCAAACACTTGTTGTTACTAACAGAGCTAAGTTTCTCTTTGAAAGGTCACCAGAAATGTTTTTCATAATGAAGAAATATTAAACATGCACCAGTCTCTTCTTGACCAGCACTTATGCACACTTCCATCTGGATTTAGTTATCTTACAACTACTAACCCTGCTTCAAGCAGTTGCCAACCCCATGTCACGAATCTCACAGACCCACATTTTGCAAACAGTAAAAATATTAATCATCTTCCTTCAGATTTACAAATCCTCAGTTACATTTACATTACAAATAGGTTTACAATCAATACATACTCAGTGTAATGTCTGAGATTTAAGGATAATCACATAAAAAAAGAGACATATATTCAATACATTCTGTATAATTTTATTTGGTTTAAGGAAACATGTTTACACACAAAAGGCTTTGACATTCTACATATTTTATTCAATCTGACATTGATTTATTTCAAACATGAATACCAGAAATGAAAACGGGAGTAAAAAGGTTAAAATCAAAGTTCGTAAAAACTGAAGAACTGTGCAATACAAGTTACTATTATCAGGAGTTCATTTCCCAATACTGTTACTGCAATCGACAGGCTACTATTTCCCACGCAAATCTTCATAAACAGCCATTATTTTATTTTTGTCTGCTGCAAGAAAACGAAATGAAAAAAGACCATTTCTGAGCATAGTCTGCAGCTGCACTGTTTCACTAATTACATTTCTAAATGGAAGTTCTACAAGAATAACATGCACATGTTACAATGATCATTTTGGTTTCAGTTTTGGTTCCACATCAATTATGCACAAATACAGAACCAGAACATATATTTAATGTAACAAAATGCAACATAAGAGAAGTTGTCTACTGTTTTCTCCATTTAAGTTTTTGTGCATTTAATCTCTGTAATCTCTTGCATATGCTCGACAAAGGTCAGTTGGCAGAAAATTCGCCCCAGTCTTGTTTCATTACAGTAAATATGCATTCTGACTCTATTTTTGTGAATTTCTAAATCCTATTTGCTAGAACACTGTGGCAATCACTTTGATTTAACTTTCATATCAATTATTTACTGAAAGTGAAACACACTGACTGGGATGACTAAAAGGAAATTTTCCTTCTAAAATTACGTTTAATCTAACATACTTACCGTGGCTCATTGATGCATCACGCACGATCAGAGCCTATCTGATAGTTTACAACACACATTTTGCTATACATCACCTTTATACATCTACTGAAATGGTTTTCACTTGTTACTGTGCTGTACCACAATTTCTCCTTTTCGTTTTGACATGATACGGCAACAAATCAAGCATGTCACCAGACAAATGAACAGACTGAAAAATGCTACTAAAACAAACAAACAAAAAATAATAATAAAAATGTTACAGACAGTCCAAGCCCTTTGCAGAGAAGAGGACGGCTGGCTAAGATGAAAGTCAGCTAACCCTAAACAAGAAAAGTTATTTCCATTGACTTGTAAGCACATTTATAGCAGTCACTCATAAGTAACCACACCAAGATGATGCACGGTTAAGAAAAAAGTGTGTGTATGTATGTATGTATGTATGTATGTATGTACGTACGTACATACATATACACATAATACACACACACACGTTTTTGCCAAGGTTTAACCCTACCAGACCGAGTTCCCGCTATTGCGGGAATGACGAAAATGACTATATACCGAGTTCCCGTTATAGCGGGAATAGCACACTCACATGATCGTCATTTTATCAAGAGCTAAAAATAACCACCCAACTGTTGCTAAGTCTCGCGTGAGCGTGAGTTCAGCCTATTGCAAATGTCTGCCTTTGTGTTGATGGTATTTTGAGGTGATTTGGGTGCAAAATTGACCATGAAGCGAGCTAGTGATGAACCAAGCTCAGGAGCCAGGCAGGGGGCACAATTACGCTCAGGGCTCAGGTCTGGTAGGGTTAATGGTTTGACAGCATTCAATTGGGTATAAAAAATTATGCTTAAAGTGTACAGCCTGGCAGCAGTGCTCATTTCTATCTTGTGGTTTAACAGACTCACTTTTTGAATTATTACATGGAATGCATGAGCTGGTTAAACCATCCTGTTTTATTTTTGCAAAAACCAAAATGGGTCTTTAAGACCTATGAGACAGAATCAAACTAAAATACATGACAAAGTACAGGAAAGGTTAAATTTGCCAATTAAAACAAGAGTTTTGATCCAGAAAAAATGACCCATTGTACAAAAAGGAGACTAAACACAGGTATATGAATTGCTTCGAGTTTTTGACAACATACCAAAAATTCATCCCTGATGAAGTATTTTGCTCGAACAACTTCAGGATCATCACCTGATTCGGCAGTGGCTGCAACAGAGAGTAACCAGTTTAACACATATATATATATTCAGCAGTGACTGCAATAGAAAGTATCCAGTTTAACATATATATATATATATATATTAATATATATGTTGTGTGTGTGTGTGTATCATATACACACACACACACATACACACACACACACACATATATATATATGTATGGTTATATATATATACATTTGGCAGTTCTTGTACAAACAGCCATTAAATGATCACTAGGAACAGTTATCAAGATTCCCACTGTTGTGGCTAATGTATCCATTAGTAACATTAACTTCACATAAGTAGTCAGGATATGAAACTTGGACATGTTTGATACACTATTACATGCTTTTAACAAATACCTGAAGCACCACTGCACTTATATTGCAGTCCATCTGCCAAAAAGATTTAAAAGGACTTTGCCCTGGTCTACCATTTCTATGGATGTCTTATGAAAAAAAAATCTAGACTTAGCTGAATGTTACTCTCTTAACATAAACTGGCTTGACAACTCAAACAACCAAGATGCGAACCTCAACTAACTTAAAAAGTTCTCCAATATTTTTTCTTTTAACCAGAACAGCACGAAAAACACAGTAATGTTCAAAGTATCAATTTTTGCATTTCACAAGGATACATCTTTGTGAACTATTGTTGAGTTGAATCTTTAATTAAGCATCTTGCTCAAATTTCTGACCAATGCTACAAGTGTACTGAACCTGGTTGATGCCTACTACACATATTATGACAAGATGCATCAAGTTCAGCCCTCTCATGCATTGTCAACCCAAAAAGGAACATCACAGTGACAACATCCTCACTCTCATGATTTATCAGAACCATCTGAAAACTGCACCAGTTCTAAGGGCTTTTCATGCCTAGCTCTAAAGACAAACTTCTTTTTATTTTCTCCTGCTGCATTCATGCCTGGGGACTGAAATGTTTTCACACTGCTACCTTGGATTGATAGTTCATGAGACATCTATTTTTGCCAGGGCCACACAAATTATTGTGCTGTAACTAGCAGGCATGACAGTCAATTAACCCTTTGCCTCCCGCACCCAAGCCACCAACTGCAAAAACTTAATCTTTTGCAGGAAGCTGGTGGATAGGATGAGGGAGTCAACAGGTTATGTTTTTGCTTGCTAGAATGGCTGACAATGCAGAATGCTGGTGGACAGGGTGCAGGAGTCGAAAGGTTAATTCGTACACTGGACTTCATATTGGAAGATCTGGATTTGGTCCTGCCAGAGTATTGCCTGCTGGCTAAAGGACAGGCGTCTTTCTCATCTCCCAGGTCAACATTTATGTGCAGACTTGCTAATGTATGAACCTCTTTAAAGGGTATACACATGTAGAATCATCAAATACACATGCTTAAGATCTTGTAACTGATGTCGGTGCTGGGTGATTTATAAAAACAAGAAAATACTCCAGAATGAACAGCCACCAAAGATGGGAGTATGTACAATGTGGAGCAACACAGCATCTATACAATGTGGGCCAGACACACAGATACATCTATAAAAACACCGCCCAAAAGGACAACAACAAAATAAGTAAAATCAAAACAAAGAAACACAAAAATAAATCAGTAAAATGAAAATAATTCACATTCTACAAATGCACAGATGCCTCTGGGATAAGACCCTCTTATCTTTTAAACTCATGCACAACTTCTTGTTCTTATACCAAATGTATGAGCAGAAGAAAATTTTTTTGAGATGGCAAAGGGAGGCACATATGGACAGGGGGGAGAAGAAAAATTAGCTGGAAAAAAAAAAAAGAAAGAGTGTCCAAAAGGCCGATGATTTCAATCCCCGACTTTCACTAACTTCAACATCAAACGACTTACCATCTACGGGAACCTGGTAGCGCGCAAATTCTGGAAAGTAGTCTTCTATCCTAGACTTGCCAGCCTTCACCTTCTCTGCCAACAGGTCTTGCTTGTTCAGAAATAAAATTACTGATATTGTCCGCAACCACCTGCAACAACAGATGCAGGAATTTCACACAATCTGTTCATTGTACTAATTTACATGAAAAGAAGATTGTTCTGTAAAATGCAAAATCATTCATTCACCTACTTTGGTTGTTTGTATCTGTATTCAGTTTGTACCTGCACTCAGTTCTGCCAAACACCTTTCCAGACCAAATCAGACCTACACATGTTCTCTGAAAGGTGTTTTCAACCAGCAATATACACAACATGCCCACTGCCAACAATACAATAAAGATAAACTAAACAACCTCGACAGCATTACAACCAACTAAGACCAGCCAAAGTTTCTTTTCTTGTGATTTTTGTGGCCACTCCTGAAGACAAGAGGCACGTTCTTTTTAAAACTACACAAATAACTTGCTGACTTAGTTCTTTAGTTTAGTGTTCATTATGCTGTGATTTTTTTCTTTGGTTAAACTCTGGACAGCAAGCTGAAAATGGATGGTAAACATTCATAAAGTGGGTCTGAAAATCATCAAACAAGATGGCTGCCATAGTATTCATCTACCCGTTTCTTCTTACTAAAAATGAAAACAAAAAGCAATCATCTAAATCTTGACATTCACACTCAGGTTGTTGTTCTTATGAATACACCATAGTTCAACACAGACTGGTCATTATGATTTGCATAATCTTACTTCAATAAAACATATATTTTAATTACAAGAAAACCAGCCATAAACACACTTATTTGGAAGCTGACAAAATTATCCCCATAAGGAAGGTGTTTACATGAGAATCAGCATAGTTTGGAAACACACACTTATGGATTTCTCGCATGCTTAACAATCCAACGACCACAATCAACAATCTTTGCAACATCTTGGCATGACGGTCACTAACCACTGCAGTGCCAACATGCTTTGTCACTCCTGCACAATCATGCACTCTCACTTACTTCTCCTTGGTGTAACAAATGTCTGTTCGTTTGTGAAAATGATATGTGTGATGTCAATGATAAGCAGTTACAACAGAAATCATACTTCAGTAACTGACACTTTTGTTTCCAGTTTCTTGATCAGTCTGCTGTGTGACTGGCCACCAACAACCCATCAGTAATGGATAAGAAGCAACAAGATCTGACCGATTACATCCCCATTTGACAATCTACAGACATTGATACTGACAATCTAACAAGGTCCCATTGGTTGAAAAATGTCTCATGCCAAGTGGATGACTCCAGACAAAGTGAAAAGCCATTCTTGCTCATAAGAATCTTCAGGAAGAAGGTTTCACTGTATAACGGTTCCCTCAATTGTTTCATTCAAATCACTTCTCTCTTTTGCTCTTCAGTTATAGCATAGGAAAACGAAAATTTTAAACACAAAGAAAAGCACATTATACAGAAAAACAGCCAACCCACGTTTCAGTATGCAATTGTTAATCAAATGATCCAAGAAATATTTAACAAACCAACCTGTTGGTCCAAATGCTCTTAAACAGCTCGAGTGATTCCCGAAGTCTGTTCTGACTTGCATCTTCTCGTAACACCAAATTGTAGCCACTGCAGGCCGTGACAAAGATGATGGCCGTCACATCATTGAAACACTGAATCCATTTTCTTCTCTCATCACGCTGGCCACCAACATCAAACATGCTGGAAAAAAATTTAACAAAGTTTTCTTTACTCCAGATTTTTTCTTCTTTTAATCAGCCTGGTGCAGAGATTATCTTGTGTGTCTTGTTGCCTGTGTGTCAGTTTGGTGCAATGATTATCTTATGTGACTGTCTTGCTGCCTGTGTGTTTGTATACGTGGGAAAGAGGCGACATTCTTCGAGTTAAAGATCAATCTGCCAAGAAGCCACTGAAAAGCATGAAGACTACATCTTGTTCTTTGCACGTAATTCTCTGAAATGCATATGTGCATGCTCATATGCTATCAACCTAGTATGCATACACATGTATGCATTATTGATGCATACACATATATGCATTATTCTATATGCGTGTGCATTTAAAATACAATCTGTAACACCTTTGTACAATCAAGATGTGATGCACAAGGAATAGATTCTAAAACTGACAACACAAAGGGGATAACATACCAACCAATGTTACAAAATATTCATTACAGTCTCTGAACTTATAAAACATGAGTTCAAAAAATCACTATTAGTACTATGGTTACATAATTTATCTGTAGCTGGTGGGTTTGGGCTAACTAGGTGTATCTCTGGGGCAACAAATGGCTCAATCACGAAAGCAAATTCTATATCCAGATCACTAAACTGATCATTTGAGGCATAAACACATTCAAATGAACAAAAGAAAAAAGGAAAAGTGTATGTGAATGCACAGTCAAACATGTATGCACACATGTATATGTATGTGTGCACTTGAAATAATCTGGAATGTTGAGCTGCCTTAAACTGATCATTTGAGGCATAACACATTCAAATGAACAAAAGAAAAAAGAAAAGTGTATGTGAATGCAGTCAAACATGTATGCACACATGTATATGTATGTGTGCACTTGAAATAATCTGGAATGTTGAGAGCTGCCTTTGTTCTGCACAACAGCAGCTTTGCAACTTCAGTTAAAATTCCTGCAATGGCTGCAGCATCATACTGATCAATATCCTGAAAGAAAATGGCAACAACAAGCTCTGTGTAACGAGACATCTCTGAATGTCAATTAAGGTCTACACAAATACCTACTCTTTGTACTACTATTTTTGTCTCAGTATTGTATTTTTTAAATTCCTTCCCTTTGCCCTTTCCTACCAAATTGACTTCTATGGTTCAACTTCAAGCATGATTCTGCCTAACTTTCGGGGTGGAAGGGGGGTGGTGGGGAAGTAGTGAAGACAATAACCTGCTCTAAATATGTTCTGCACAATAGGCTCAATAGTTACAGAGTGACAGCAAGCCTCAAAAGTAAAAATCCCATGACAAACAGTTCACTGTGTCTAACAGTTAAATGTCAGTGATGAACAGCTTACTGATGAAATCACTGTGCCAAAGGGTTTCTGTGACTGACACAATGTTACATTTTAACTTAAGCTATATGTCCTGTTCATTTATGAAATAAATCCCCTTCAAACACAGCCATCTTCATATTTAAACCATAATAACACGATTTTGTTTTACTTAATAGTAATATGATCATTGATATGTTCATAACGCTTTTAAAACATTCATCAGACACAGTATGACTGTGTGTGCATAAATAAAAGTGCTGCTGCTGCTGAACAGAGACCACCCACAGGTTTATTAACAAATCATAGTGAGCAGCAGGTAAATGCCAGTAGAAGCAAGTGGACTTGGTCAAAGCAGTCCAAGGTTAAGTGTCATACTACAATACTCCTAGTAGTAGATGAACCACATCAAGGTCGCAAGATAAGATTAAGGACAACATTCCACAAAAAACAGCAGCTATATGAATTTTCACATTTTGCATTTTTACAATAACTACATAAAGCTATGTTATATAACTGCCCTACTTGGTAAAAAAAAGAAGCATATTCACTCAAGTGAAAAGCAGCACATGATTTAAGAAATGAATTCCCATTAACAACAAAAATGCAAATAGTAACTTTAATATTGTGTTACAAAGATATCAAGATTTGAAAACAAACGGAGGACTTGCTGAATTAGTAAATATTTCAATAAGTATTCTGAATTCAGACACAAACACACAAACTGTTTCAGTACTTACTGAAAATTAACTTTATCAACTGTGAATTTCGTTTCAAATATGCCTGAAGTTAAAACACGACACCTCAGTATATCCTGCTCTGTTGGCGTGTAGTCAGGCTGCTTCACTAGGTGCACTCGATCTAAAAAGCTGAAACACACAGTGACAACAAAAACATTTACTAAAACATATCATCCCATGTATCACATTGCTAACTGAGACATTGGAATCAAACTCATTTCCAACTATAGATGAGTGTTCATACCATATGAACAGCACTCCAGTATGCTGAAAGCAGCGCCAGCCAACACATCATGTAGTCTGATTGAAGAAGACCCTGTAAGAGGTTGAAAGCCCAAAATTGACTCAAGTTCTTTGCAAATACCCACTATTCATCATACCATCTCATTATTATGCATTATTACATAATACAAATAAAAAAAATCCTGACATTCAGAAATTTACTCATTCCATGCCATGAGATTTCAAAAACAATCAGAAGCTTCAACTCACTCCATGCCAACAATACTTCACAAGAGGAAAAAAGTGTCAAAGTGTCAGCGCAATCACAGAACTCACTGTGTGCCAAGATCATTTACCCTGAATTCCTGTAAATACTAATTAATAGGAAAAAAAGTAAAATACATATATAAAAAGCTAATTATTTAAAATCTGCGAGGTTCTTTCAAGACACAACACTGATTCTAGCTGCTAAGAATCAAGTCATTTACTTGCTTATTAGTGTTTAGCATGGTATCCAAACTGAGATCTATTTTTTCACAAGACAACAACACCGACAACAGCACAATAAGTATATCCAAACTGCAATTCATCTTCCAGAAAGTGATCATTCCACATCACAATCTGACATAACCTGAAGACTGAACATCCAGTAGAACAGTGTGATACACAAAATATATAAGCTGATTCTTGTACGGCATAAACACAGAACACTGGCACTGAAAATAAAACCTCTTGTGATCTGCCACATGCCTGTCACTGTCAGTAATAATACTACTACCCAAGGTGGCCACACAGACTGCAGGTAATATTATTAACTTTGGATGTCAGTGTCAGTACCTGAAGCAGATAATGGCTGGCTGGTGACAATATCTGACATCAGTGCAATATCATCAGTATATCATGGATTTGTGATGTTTAGACCACCTATTTTTACTACCATGTCTTCAATATCTGCTTTTCTCACAACCTGCTCAACTGAAAGCATACAAGATATACAAGAAATAACCCTAGAAATCACCTAAACTGCAAGTTTACAGTGTCATCTATCTTCACAACACCATCAATTCTTCACAATAGTTATCTGCAAAAGTGGTTATCAGTAGCTAGGCATACTTATGCAAGGAAGCTAGATGTATTATCTTAGAGCAAAAAAGGTTCTTCTGTTTCTTTTCAACTTTCAATTGTAAGAGTTGTACTATGGGAATATGAATTGATACATTATTCATGAATACAATATTCTCAGCAGTATGTATCATGACCATAAAATAAGAATTTCAAGAACGGTATGCTTCGATAAACAATCAAAAGAAACACAATAAGTGATTCACCCAAACTATATCAACCAACCACAAGCAATAAGGCAAGAGCTAAACACAGCATTTTTAAACATTCTCTCTCTCACACAAATATACACACTGCATAATCATACATAGATTAATCTTGACTCTAGTAGTAGTATAGCCATAAATAAGCAAACAAACTAAAACCTTTATGCCTAACTATTATTTTGAGATAAAAGTTCAGAACACAAAAATCAAAATAAACCAAAATGTTTGAAACAAAAAATTAAAACAAATTACACATTATTTACAAGACAATTAATCAGAAACAAGGCATGGTGTTGAAGGGAATGTGAATTGAAGTGGAGGAAGAGAGAGAGGCAGAGGAACATCAGAAAAGAGAAAGGAAAAAACTGTGAGGAGACATGGAAAGAGAGACAAACAAGTTACAATGACATCAATGTAGCTTTTCCCCTACCAGTTATAATCAGTAGCTCAAAGCCATTCTAAAAATAGGGAGAGAAAAAAAGCAACAGAGATGGAGAGAAAGAAGGAGAGGGACGGAGACACAGACAGAGAAAACTTACTACTGTGCACAGTCTATGAGCTGGAATTCATTGGCCCTCTCAAAGCACTGCTGTACACCTTTGTCTTTCCACAAAATTTCTGTATGCTCGTAGAATTCCTGAAAACAGACAAACTATTATTTTGATGTTGTCAAGGACAATACTTTCTACTGTTAAACCAGCGAATCTCTTTGTTACAAGATTTTGAGGTCATCAAGAGCAAATCACTCTTATTATCAAACTAACAGATCTCTTTTTGTTGCATGATTTTGAGGTCATCAAGGACAAAGCACTCTTATCATTAAACTAGCATCTCCTTTCTGTTACACGATTTTGCAGTCACCAAGGGCAAAACAACCTTATCATTAAACTAGCATCTCTTTTTGTTCCATGGCTTTGATGTCACCATGGGCAAAGGCAAGGCAGTGATTATTAAACCAACAGATCTCCTTTTGTCATTGAACCAAATTATGTACAACTAATTAATGAATATATGCTTTCAGTTTCAAAACTAATCACCACCAAATAAGAACATGCAAGTTTAGTATCAAGTGCTTTGTGATCTGAACACAGAAAACATGTTACATCATGATTACATAAACACATGACAAGCTCTGTACTATTTTCGTTCGACACGACAAAATACATACGCTTTTTAAAACCTTTAACCCCCCCCTCAAACTAAAATCCAGCATTACATAAGCAGCTGCAATCAATAATGCAAATGTCAGAAAAGTACAAATACTGAGCAAAGGCTTATCTTCAATTTACTGCTTATCTATTTCTAGCAAGCTAAATACTAAATGAAATACCATCCTCTCTCTCTCTCTCTCACACCACACACACACACACACACACACACACATATACTTACATGCAAACACCAAAAAAGGAAAACAAAATTATACAGAAAATGAGAAAACACACACACACACCCAAGAGGAGGAAAATGTTTACACAACAATATCTATGCACACACGCATGCACACTAACATTTTACAAACAAATACAATGCATATTTGTCTAAAAGCGATTATGCAAACAAAAGCGATTATGCAAACAGATCTTAAATGACATAACAAAATTTTATATATATATACACAACACATTACAAGCTTTGATATCATTATCATACATAATTATAAATATATATATAAATGCATATATGCAATAACCAATCATTATCACTGTCTACGGCGGAACAAAGTAAACACACACACACACACACACACACACACACACACACACACACACACACACACATGCGCGCGCACACACACACACACACAGAGTGAAACACACACACACACACTGACACAGTGACACACGCACAGTGAAACACACACACAGAGTGAAACACACACAGTGACACACACACACACACACACACACACACACACACACACACACACACACACACACACACACACACACACACAATCTTTTTGCTTGAAGTTCAAGACACCTTAAGCTGATTAATGATGTGACATGTGCAGATTCTCCAAATGATAAAACAGACTCTTCTTCTTGCAAGGTGGGCAGAAAGCTTTCCACATATTACATGTATTTTTCAAAAGCCATTTGGAGAGCTTTGGCTTTAAAAACTATATATCACTAACTTTGCCTGTAAAAACTATGTTTCACAGAATTTTGGCTTTAAAAGCTAGGTTTCACTGAACTTTGGTTCTAAAATCTGTCTCACTGAACATTGGCTTTAACATCTATGTTTCACTGAACCTTGGCTTTAAAGGCTGTATTTTACAGAACTTTAGCTTTAAAAAATATGCTTCATTTAATTGTGAACAATCAACCCCCAGGCTTTCCATCACAACTGCCCTTGGAATCTCCCTTGCATATCCCACACAGAAAAATGAAAAGAAACTCTGATGATTGTTACAAAAATTTGATTAAAGAACAATGTCCCTTTCAAATCTCATCTGCTACATGGATTATGAACAGTAAAGATAATACTGAAATAATCTAAATTATTTTAATTTTTTAATTTTTTTTTAAAACTTAAGAATCTGTGAAATAATCTGCATTTTTATATCGGTATGAGAATTTATCAAAGTACATTTTCTGACAATAAATACAGGAAAATTCTTCAAATGTTTACAAATCTAGGTAACTTTTAATGACTTTTACAGACTTAAAGTTTTACAAATTTTCAATACATACATGTGTGCAAATTCTGCATGATCATCAACACACTGCAACGTTAAAATTACTGTCAAGGGCTAGAGCAAAATGAACACACAGCTCAATTGCAGCTGAAGTTTTTGAGACACAAGCATCATCAATACTGTATAATAATGGGAATGCAATGCACCAAGGTAATTAAAATTTACAAGACAAAGGATCTGAAACTGTCATTACATGTTCCACTCCCCAGTCCCACCCAAAATCCTTTTGGAAAATGTGGAGAAAATAACAGAAATAAAAATTTTCACCTCGCTTCAACTCCCCAAATTTTCACCACAGATAATCACCAATACATAAATACGTGATCTTCCAGCATGCAAGGAGTTCATCAATGCTGTTTTGTAAGACCAGTCAAAATAAGAAGGCAGGTGAGATTTTGTCATTTGAAGGTTTTGACTGACTATCATAAATCACTCTCCTACTTGTTCCATTACACAAATTGCATTATCTTATCAGTAAAACAGCCAAATTTGCTTTTAAATTAATGAAACCCACTGGGTTATGTCTGATAAACATTAACATCTGAAATTACCCATTTTCAATACCTTTTACCCCTGGGACAGGCCTGTCAACTAGCTTATTTTGGGGGCACTCATTCCCCCCCAAATCAAACTGTGCTGACAGTTAATTGGCTATCAATGGACAACTATTTTTACAGTTAAAAATGAAGAATTTCAGCTTTTTGAAATGTAACTCTTCAAACTGACTTCTATAAAAACAGACATGTACATTAATAATTATGACAATCAACTCCAACAAAACAGAAACTATTTATTATTTTGTAACAAGAATTTGGAATATCACAGTTATGTGCACTGTGACTGCAACTGAAATTTCAAAAAGACTGATGCATGTTTGCAAAGGAAACTTCAGCACTTAAAGCTCAAAAAAGATTTTCTCAAAACAGCAGTTAAGTGGGGCATGGTGTTGTACATCCCTTCCTGCACCTTGGCAGTGAATTGTCAGATCAAAAATCGTTAGCACCATGCCAAAGAGCAGGGAAAAAATGCTTTGCTCTCAGTTTCAGATACAGCATTTAAGAAAACCTTGAAATTCATTTCATTCAATAACAGAGAACTTCAGATTCATTTCATACTGGACAGTCATATACAAGAGAGACAAACCAGTGTGAGGCTCAGCCTTTTTAGGCACTACCAGTGCATTTTTATTTTATTTGGACTCACTCTAGACAGTCTAGTATTTTAATCAGTTTATAAAATAGTCCTATCATGCTGCAGTCATCACATGATGTCATTAGTAAAACCACTGTCTGATCCTTATGTACGAAACTGATTTTCTGAAGCTTGTAGTTTGGAAACTGCCCCTCACAGAACAGTAAATTCTCTATTGGTTACAGTGTGTCTCCATAAAATATGTCCATTTTAACAGACTGACTATCAGTTTTAAAAATTTGAGGTGCCATTTTCAATGCCTATCATAGACATTTTAGCAAGCAAAATGAATCTGGGAAAACAATTATAAGAGCACTTTGTCTTTCAACTCCCACTGGTCTACAGTTTGCTGATCTGACCACAATATTCAGAAAACCACCTAACACAGTAACAGACACTTTATTGAATTTTGAATTAAAATGCGAACAAACCATTTTTATTACCTATCTTTGTTCCTAGGAAGCAGAACAAACTCAGTTGGTCACTCTGATGTATAATTCAGCATTATGCTTGGAAAATACCTTATCGCTAGCAACAACAAATGATTAAAAATGTACATTTCAGCCCACAAGCAAAATTTCACAGAACAAACATGGCATACTTCTATCAACATTCCATACCCTCAACAAAACAGTCCGGGGGCAAAGTGAGAAGTTTTTAGTTACTGAGTTACAAATGCTCAAAGTATAGTAAATTTGCTTTTCTGTTCAGCTTCTCAATGAACAAATCTTCATTCTGTCATTCTTCGAACAATTATTTACTTTTTCCTTAGAAGTAAGACTATACATTCAATTTATTCTGTGTACTTAATATTGGTGTATAACGACTGAAAACCTGAATTTTCAGTGGGGTTTTTGTCATTGTTGTATAGATAAAAACATTCTAAACCCAACAACAACAATTTCAATAACAATATCAATAATACTATGATTTATAACAATAACAATAATAATAGTGTATGTTTTATATATCACTATTACAATGCATATTTTAAATACCACTGTCAAGAAAGATCTTTTTCTTTAAAATTTCTTTTTTAAAAAGACTGACTTTGAATCCAATTTGTTCTCCGAGCATAATATTGATGTATATAAAGACTGAAAGCCTAAAACTTCAGGTGTCTTGTAATGGAACGCAAAATGTGATGTTGAGGAGTTGCCAAAATGTCTAAGCCCAATAATGAGGAAAAAAAACCAACCACCATGCATTTTTTAAATATCACTGTAATCAGTATGCAAAGATCAAATCATATGTGACAAAATAAGGTCAAGTTCCTTTTAAACAATGTATGTTTGGATTACCTACCATTACAATCAATGAAACATGACCAATAACAAAATTATGATAAAGATTTAGACAGCCAGAAAATTTTCAAGATATCTTAATTCTAGTATTTCTATATAACCATCACCGGGGTTTCCAAATCCCATACAATGATTAGAAATCACATTGGTTTTTTTTTTAACATCCGGCCGCCCCCCACCTCCTAACCACGCTGTTTAATACAATTGTAAAAACTTGCCTAAAAAAAGCTTATGTTGTTCTGTTTTGGTTAAATTAATGTACTTAAAACTTTCCCAATTTTTTTGGTTTAACACTAGTCTACAAATCACTGAGAAAATCTAATCAAACTATTTCACACAAATTTTACCGTTTTGGTTTAATGTTATCTTCTCAGGTCACTGTGACAAAATAATAGACCATGCTACAATAGTAACTGCACCCTGTCATCAATAAAAATTCATCAACTCTCACTGGGTTGGGCCTGTGATCACAATCTTCTCAAGCAATATCCACCAACAAACAGTAAAACCTCTTTGTTGTCAAAGGTAAACAGTGATATAAACAAGACACCCACTCAGACACACAGAGTTCACCTTATGTTTATTATAGTCTCCTTTCATCTAAAATGGCTATGATAATAATAATAATAAAAAAAGGACATTAAGGAAAAACAATACGTAAAACCAAAGCAAAACAAACTTACTGGTGGGTAGTCAAAATCTGGCTGACTGGCAACATCCTGGATATAGTCTACACGGAACTGGTCATCAGAATTTTCCAGTGACACTGGGGGATTCACTGTACTCATGGCTCCGGTTATTGTCTAACAGCAAATCAAAAATATCACATTAAAGTACAGGAAAAGCATGCATGCATATCTTACTACTTATTAGTTATTTCAAAAAAGTTCTTCCATAAGACACATAACAATCATATCATGACAAACCATCTCAGTGCCCATCATGAGTTAGAGTTAGTCATCAAAGTTT
>JAPXFY010000014.1:12232039-12262039 GCA_030674185.1 Monoplex corrugatus | reverse complement strand
AACACAGAAAACTAATGCGTTTATCTAAGCCCTGGTAGGAAACAATTTTATACTGACAACAATAAATTAAAACCTTTCGGTCACGCTTGGTAACTGGATTCAATAACTTTCAGTGCCGCCATCTTGAAAAACATGGTAAATCGAAAGGGGTGACAGGTTATTGAAAGGTACGTCTACTCACCAAAATGGCGTCACGGATGTTTCTCTTAATGTCTTCTATCTTTTGTTTCCTTTCCCTGAAAACGAATGTGCACGTTAAAAAGATATTCCCATTAAACAGAGCAATTAATATTAAAAACACAATTCGGAAAGACCGCATAACAAACCCACCCACCCCCAGAGCACAATTTGAACGCAGTCACGCATGCATAATACGATCTGTGTTCCAAATCCAACCGTTGGTCATAGTGACTGGCAAAATTCAACAAAAACACTTAAAAAATCTAAAATATACTTACTCTGCACCAAATCCGTTAACGTGCAATATCTTCATTTGTTTCACGATTGTCGACTTGCCAGATTCTCCAGCACCTTTTAAAGGAAAACAGAATGGAAGCTCATTAAGCAAGTGATATTAGAATAATCTCTAGCCTAATGGCTGAGCAGAAAAAGGTCTCATGACGTCTTCACGGAACAAGTTTACGTAGTTGTAGAAACAATACTAACCTAGTAGCAGAAGGCGATGTGTTGCTTTGTACAACTGTTTATCCTTCTGCAACTGCTTTTCAATCCTCTTGTTTGCTTCTTTCCGCATTCTATCATCCTCGTCTTCTTTCTTTCGAAAGCACCCCATGCTGTCGAGAATAGTAGCTATTTTAGCCAGTTTGGCAGGAGGATTCGACACACCAACTCAGCAAATAGTAATCCTCACGGAACAAAACACAACACCTGCCCACTCAAATGAAGCCAGGGCTAAAGGGCACTAACTGGCCGCCCTAGCAGTGAACCGCCTCGGCTACACATGAAAGGGTTCACACTTAGTGCCGACATTCATACAGAACACATCAATGTATTTGACAGTGCTGGGTGGGGTTTAGTTATCGGCTGAGGCATGTTGGGACATCATTGTCGTGAAAGAATGACGTTTTTCACACTTTTGCATACGTCTACAGTTTTGGGGTTTAGATTGCCCGCTGAAAACGAAAGGAAAAGTACTAGAATATCGTGTATAATTGTCGCTGTTGTGCCATAAATGTTCGAGTTTCAGTTATACTTGTACTGTCTGAACGTACAAACATACATTACACTTACTCTCACCAGCAATGTTTCGAGGAGGCATCCTTACGTCCTTCACTCCGCACCAAAGAACTTCACCAGATTCCTCAAGCTATGTCGGTTGTTTGCCAAATTCATTAATAAACAATTTATAAACATACAATTAGTGGCTAATAAGTACAAGATCGAACTCAAGTAGTTCAGCATTACAGCAGATATTGCAGAGTTCATTACAACGGTTCCCTCTACTCACCCCAATCTATCTACCTCCTCAAAAACAATTATGGATTTTTTTCTGTCCTGGCCTGCTGCTGCTCAGAGTTGAGCGTGCCGTGGGCTCCTTGGGTAAGACTGAGGCCATATAGTCGAAAGACCTCCACTTTACGGAGGTGTCATCATAGATATTGTTTAAATTTCTCGACCAAAGCTGCAGGTGTTTATAACACTCGGGCCTGCCTGACACCAGGATACATTATGAATGTAAGCCACACAGTCTCAAAAGTTGTCAAGTGGGCAAACGGCGGACTTCCTCTTGAATGGTTCTGTGTTCAAACCACTCAGGCATCCCTGCCTGGTGATTAAAGAGTGGAGATTTTTTCCCCAGTCTCCCAGGTCAGCATGTATACAGGCAGACATGCCAATATCTAAAACCCCTCCACGTGTACGCTAGCAGAATACCGAATATACATGTTAAATGTCTGTAAGTCACGTCAGTGGCAGGCTTATGGAAACATCGGAAAAAGACAAATAGCAGCATGAAAGCAACGGAAAATTTGAAAAATGGCATTGGAAAATACAGTATCGTTATCATTATCAGTCCGAAGTGGCCCCTCATGCCCTGCTCTCATGTTCAATGAATTCGGAAAATGTTGAAGAAAAGCTTACTGCTGCAGAATATTTTATCAATGTTTACATCGATAAAGCTGTTGATGAGGTTAGTCAGATTGTTTAAAATTAGGCCAATTCCAAGAATATGAGGAAAAGAATAAGTGAAATAAGAGATTTGAACAGAGAAAGTGCTTTGACCATGGATGCAAAATAACAAGACAAAATGTGCACAAATGATTGACAAAATTTAGAAAATCTTTGATAAAAACAGACAGAACCAGGTTATAGTTTGCAAGGAGAGATTATTAAACCTATTTAAAAAGACACAGAAAAACTACAATGAAATGTTATTGAAGAAGCTTTTGCACTCGATTAAACGTCCACATGATTCCGGGATACAATAAATAAAAGTTGCAAGAAAGAAATCACAACTTTCAAATGATATTTCTGGTTTGAACAGTCCAAAAATATATCAGAAAAAGACATTGATGGGGTTATAGAAGATGAAAGAAAAGAAGAGAGGGTAATGAATATCTTAAACAGAACACTGTCAACATTCACAGTTCTGTCTTCTATTGGAAAACTACAAATGGTAAATCTGCTTGTCGACAGATGGTCTAATCGGAGGATTTTTCAAGAATTCTGGAAACGGTCTTTTAATTTTTTTAGTGAAGCTTACTGCTGTGTGTTCTTCAAATGAATGATATGAACGCCTATAGAAGTGTTTCATTGTGTGATATCAGTAGCAAATTATACAGTTTTATTATTAATAATAGATAACAGGAATGAATAAACCAGAATAAAATTACTGTTGAACATCAGACTGGATTTAAGAAAGGTTATTCTACAACCGATCATATATTCACCAGGTAACTGTGGTCCAGAACCAGTTAACAATTAGTCAGAAGTTATATGCTGTTATCGTCACCTTTAGATAAAGCTTTGATTCTCCTGCCAGGAAGCTTTTGTGTTCTATTTTATCTAAAAATTGGAAGTTTGTTTTCCTGTGTCGTTTCTTTTGTTCATAAACAAACTATTTTATATAAACAATGGGATTACAGGTGAGTTGTATCGTTATATAAAAAATATTTCAAAGCTGGAATAAGATCAGGGGCTAAATTCTCAGATTATGTAAACTGCACTAGAGGGAACCAGAAAAAAACACGAAAAAAGAACACGAACGCGTATTTAATACAATAAGACAAGACAGGCACAAATTTTCGGCCAACTGGCCTTTGTCAAGCGTAAGATTACAAACAAACAAACACCAGATACAAAAATTTTGAGAAAAAGACCGAAACTTCCCTGCTGCTGTGTCCAATTTTTCTCAAAATTTTTGTATCTGGTGTTTGTTTGTAATCTTACGCTTGACAAAGGCCAGTTGGCCGAAAATTTGCGCCTGTCTTGTCTTGTTGTTTTAAATACGCGTTCGTAGTCTCCTTTCCTGTTTTGTTCTGGTTCCTGTTTGCTTGAACGCTGGCAGTCATACTTGTTTTGGATTGCACTAGAAGGGGTTAAGCAAAGAGAAGTGTGTTGCCCTGTGTTGTTTTTATTGTTCATAAACGAATTTGCTTTAGAAATTAGTGAAAGGGGGCGTCAATGAGCAACTTTTGAATTAATCAAATTGTGTATTTTGTTGGTTAAATAAATGTAACCAGTAGGCCTACATTTATTCTCGCAGAATTCAACATGAAAATTATTCAAACCAACAAAGCCCGGTTAAGTAAATTTACTCACTTCATTCTTCTTCACCTAGCACACTGATTACACACCAGAGTAAATATAATAGCAGTGGCATAGTAAGAGACCTCTTGTTGTCTTAATGGGAATTTTATATGAGGGTTTCATTGAAGAGTCTCTCGGCTTCGTGTGTGTCGGTTAAGGAGTCAGTCAAGACTCAGTCGTTGTGATGGTCATTCATGCGTTAGTAGTCGCAGGGTCACTGAAGGGTCAGTCTTCGTAATAAGGACATTCAGGGTCATATACTCAATCGGGTGCCATTTGGGGTCAAGTAAGTTGATGTATAGCAATCGATTGTTGAATGCTTATATTTTTTCCTGAATCTGTGTGTGTGTGTGTGTGTATGCACGCGCGCGCGCGTGCGGGTGCGCGTGTGTGCACATGTATATATATATATATATATATGTGTGTGTGTGTGTGTGTGTGTGTATGTGTGTGTGTGTGTGTGTGTGGGGTGTGTGTGTGTGTGTGTGTGTTGTGTGTGTGTGTGTGTGTGTGTGTGTGTGTGAGTTTCAATCTTGTTTCTTGTTGTTTAGTATTTAATACAATTATGTAACCAAAACGTGTTAGCAAGATTTTTTTTCAGCTGTTTTATCGACGGATCTTTACTAAATCTGGGCCATGGGTCAAAGTTGTGGACCACTGAGGAATTGCGAATGCATAAGTTTGGGGATCATGGCGCCAAGGTGAAGGTCATGAAGCCCTCTCCCTCTCCCTCCCCCCAACACACCAAAAATATATCTTTTAAAAAAAGCCTGAAATTGGCACGTTTTTCAACAAGGTATATGAACAACATTTCTTAGTAACATTTAAGAATATTCAAATTCTGTTTGCACTATCGCTGCTTTTTCTTTCTTTCTTTCTTTCCTTTTTTTTCTTTTTTCTTTTATATATATATATATATATATATATATATATATATATATATATATATATATCATCTGGAGACAGGTGTGTGGCTGTCTGTCAGTCAGTCAGTGAGAAAAATGCGTGGACGAGATTTTCTCATCCGTTTCTTGGTAGAACTTCACCAAATTTTGATCAAAGATGTGGATTGTTTCTGACTCACGAAAGCGTCAGTTTGAAAGAAGACACCAAAGTCAAAGTCACAGGAATTTAAAAAAAAAAAAAGGCCTAAAATCAATATTTTTGAAGGATGGTGGGTGAACAGCGCCAGTTTCTCAGGTACTTCTGATAATATTTGAAATCCTGGTTGTCTTCATGCATGTGTAAGTCTACCAAACTTCTCGATGCCCGTCAAACTGTATTTCAAATAAAACTGCTTTAGTGTCACAGTGACTTTGAGAAATACAAAATCTGGACTTTCTACAATCATTTTCATACAATATGGAGATTATTCTAATATTTGACCATCTTGTTTTTCTCGAGCCGGCCCGTACCCGCACAGTCATATTGGAAGGCTGGAAGGCATGCAGGGATTCTATACCAACCGTGTTTCTAAAGGGACGCTACCCTGGCTTGGATTAACACATTCCTCCGCGTTGGTATCTGACTCTCGGGACAAAGAGGATAAAGCAGTGGTTATGACGGTTATATTATAATTGTAAACAGTAAAAATCATTAAGTGAAAGCCTTTTCCCAAATTTGTTGCTAATCTGCATGTACGAGACACAAACCACATCTTCAGGTCTGATGGAATCTCTGGCTGCTGATGGAGATGTGGCTATAACTGACTACCCTGAAAGAGAAACTACACAGGCCTGTTGATGCTTTGCAAACGACAGCTAATTTTCTCTGTAGCTGGTCTCCAGGTGTAACGACAACAAGATTAAGATCTACTTATTAATGTCTGCATCATCATCATCATCATCATCAGGTGCCCTGCCGCATGGCGTTGGCGACCATGGACTTCCAACCATCTCTATCTCTCGTGGCCCCCAGCATCTCCCCCACCCTCTTCATCCCCAGCCACTCTGCAAGTCCGTCCAGCATTCTCTCCCTGGGTCTACCTGGTACTCTCTTTCCCTCCAGCTTTCCCGTCGTGACCAGGTGCTCCAAATCCCCCTTCCTCATAAAATGGCCTATAAATGTTGCTTGTCTTTTCCTAATCTTCCTTATGAGTGATCTATTTGTGTCTGCCTCCGTCAAGACTGTCTCGTTTGTTTTCTTTGCTGTCCATGGAACTCTCAACATTCTTCTGAGAAACCACATCTCGGCTGCCTCGATCCTGCTCTGGCTTTGCTTGCTTACTGTCCACGCCTCGCATCCGTACAACAGTATTGGTTCTATATAACATTCAAGGACTCTCTTTCTGATGTTAATTGATAGACATTTGTTGGTAAGAATGCTTGTCATCTTCTTGAATGCTGTTTTGGCTTGGCCGATTCTGCCAGCTATTTCCGATGTGCTTCTGCCGTCTGATGAAATGACCGTTCCCAGGTATTTGAACTTATTAACCTGTGTCAAGGTTGTGCCGTTTGTTTTTATTTTGCATGAGGGGATTTCATGTTTTTTACTGATATCCATGAGTTCAGTCTTCCTGCTGTTTAGTTCCAACCCCTTACCTTTGCTTTCTGTTTCTAGTATATTCACAAGGTTCTGTAGGTCCCCCTCATTTTCTGCAATTAGCACGGTGTCATCTGCGTACCGAATGTTGTTTATCATTTTCCCTCCAACCTTTAATCCAGGGTCTTCCTCCAGGTTTCTCATGATGTTTTCGCTATATAGTGAAAACAGATCTGGTGACAAAACACAACCCTGTCTGACTCCTCTTTTGATGTTTTGAAAAGAGCTTATATTGTTTTCTATTCTCATTGCAGCTGTTTGTTCCCAGTACATATTTCTGATTATTCGTAGATCTTTTCCATCAACATTGAGTCTTTCTAGTTGGTTGATCAATTCATCATGTCGTACCCGATCGAAAGCCTTGGTATAGTCAACAAAGCATAAATACAAATCCTTAAATGTCTGCATAGAACTGCAAATACAAAAGAAATAGAAATTCATCAATACGCTATGGCATACGATACAAACAAACCAAACAGCAACAGTAGGCTGGTGGGAGAAAAAGGAGAGAAGAAAACTAGGAGGAGGAGGTAAAAGAAAACGAAGAAGACAAAGATACGTGAAGAAAATTAAAGACCACAAACACTGAGTAATGATAAAAACGGTACATAAACAGATTGAAAACCACACTTTTTGAACCTCATATATTATGTTTTTTATGTGCGTGTTTTTGTTTTGTTTTGTTTTAATTGTGTGTGTGTGTGTGTGTGTGTGTGTGTGTGTGTGTGTATGTGTGTGTGTGTGTGTGTGTGTGTGTGTGTGTGTGTGTGTGTGTGTGTGTGTGTGTGTGTATGTGTGTGTGTGTGTGTGTGTGTGTGTGTGTTTCTTCTGCTTTCTAGTTTCATGCTTGTCTTGTTCCTATTCGTTTACGCGCAAGCGGTCACTTTGATTTGGATTTCATTAAACTGCTATTTTAGTCGAAGTAGTGTTGATTTTGACCAGCCAGTCAGTAGCAACGAGTCTTTAAATCAACCAATCCTTTTATTTCAAAAGTCAAAACACACGGAAGACTGAAACAGAAAATCAGTAACAGGTACCAGGTATGCGAGGTGGTGCCTATTACAGAGAGTACCAAGGTCCTGGAGGGTCTACTGCAGGGTTTGCCTGTCACTCTAGTTCCAGATAATGAATGAACCGGTGGATTTTAACAGGACGGGGTAGCTATCTCTTACCTGCTGGCCAAGGATGTCCCGACAATGTTCTGCTGGGGAAAGATCGGAGCTGTGAGCAAGCTAGTCCATCCCGAAGATCCCCTGCTATTAACTGTAATCACTAACAATGTGAGCGCAATGTGAAGTTGTGTTGTCCTCACAGACGTTATAAATAGAGCTTTTTTTTTTCTTTTTTTTTTTCTTTTGTTAATAATGTCTTTGGTTGTCCTGCAGAGCTACCTCAGCTCGATTTGGCCAGAAGTGCTGTGTGGACCAGGGATGTGAGATCTCATATCCTTACATAAGACTGATTAATGAATTTTGACACAGAAGCATTTGATGATAAGGACGATCTGGTGTGGGATCGCTGTTCTCGGAGTATACGCCGTAGATTGACCCTGTATATGCTGCCAGAAGTTTTCTCACATTTCACACAGTTGATGCTAGATGTCTCTACCACTGTTTCCGTATCGTGTCTTTTTTTCCCTCCCCTCAGTACTGGGTTGTTGGCCATGTGTCCAGTCCCCAACCTGAAGGAACAGTGGATCACCTCTGACCTCAGGCCCTCGACCTGTCTGGATGGGATGTCCCTACTGGTTGTTGAAGCCACCGCCGGCGTAGCTCTAGTGGTCACTGAGACATGCAAGCTCTCTGACCACAAGGTAGCCATCGTTCGGGCACTTGTTTTGCAGCTGGTCTATGACGAGGGACTAATACTTACAAAGAACGCTAAACGATGCTGTGCGCTTTCAGCATGTACATAATGAAAAATTGAAACCAGAAAACATTTTAGTACGCGAGGATAGTAGCACCAGGCCCCAGAGTAATTGTCTATAGCTAGTCATTTCTTTGTGTTCTTGTTCGTTTTTTTTTATGTGTCTGTTTTCTTTGTTTTTTTTTGTGTGTTGTTGTTGTTGTTTGCTTGCTTGTTTGCTTGTTTGTTTTTTTTTTCTTTTTTTTTTTTTTTCTTTTTTCTTTTCTTTCGTTCATTTCTTTCTCTTTTTTCTTTTTGCTACTGAAAACAACAACATAAACATACACACATAAAAGTTCATCCATGATTTTAAAGTTAATGAATAATAAAAATTTGTTACAAAAGCATTGCAATTTAATACTGATGTCTTTTTTGTCACAATGGAATTTCCATGTGGAATTGAAGCTACTTTTCCAGGGGACAGGGCATAGCTGCAGTGTAGTTCTATACAATCCCTCCCCTCCCCCCCCCCATTTTTGTGTTGCGTGTGTGTGTATCAGTGTTCATATGTTTGTTTACCCTTTGAAAATGTAAATTTTTGCTACAGAATTTTGTCAGAATAACTCTTTGTTGGTATGGTCATTTATATGAGCTGATACAATTACCCTTTGAAAATGGAAATATTTGCTGCATAATTTTGTCAGAACAACTCTGTTGGTATGGTCGTTTATATGAGCTGAGACAAACATATAAATAAAGAACAAATTAAAAAAAAAAGTAAGTAAGAGAGACAGTTAAAATGAAGAGCAAGCTTATAACAAACAGAAACAAACTGACTTAGGCAGACACACGTAAAGCGAATACTAGTCTGTCCCTATCGCTATGATGAAAACTGACGAACTTTAAGATACAGAATATTAAAGAATCAATAAAAACATTTTGTGATAGTGTATTCTTTCATACGAGCGTACACACAGACAGACAGACAGACAGACAGACAGACAGACAGACAGACAGACAGACAGACAGACAGACAAACAAACAAACAAATTCATAAGATTTAGAACAAAACATCAAAAACAGCACAAGTAACTTCTACGATGTTTCGTTGAGGTGGAGAAAATGAAAATCATCTAAAGATAACTGAGGCTATACTTTTGATATTTGAGGGAACAGAGAAGGAGAGGAACTGCACCCACATTTATAATACTGACCCCGAACGATAGCTATGTTTTAACAACTCGCTTTCTCTACTCGGGATATGGCCAGCGTCAGTACGACAATCACAAAATAGATTGCCGCTACAGTCCCCAAACATCATCATTATGTGTGTCCTGCAGCATGGCGCTGGCGATCATGGAACCTCATACGAATCTATCCCTTGTTGCTGCAAATACACCTCCCACTCAATCTGTCCTCAGCCAACCTGCAAGTCCGTCCAGTATTTTCTCCCTGGGTCTACCTGGTGTTCTCTTTCCTATCCCTTGTCGTTGCAAATACACCCCCCACTCACTCTGTCATCAGCCAACCTGCAAGTCCGTCCAATATTTTCTCCCTGGGTGTTCTGTTTCCCTCCAGCTTTCCACTCCCGAAACAAAGAGTGGTACTTCTACGACTTGGAGACGTGGTCGCACCCCACGAACTCTTCGTGGCATTTTCTCAAAGATCGCCACGTGTTTGACACATAGGGGAGACCACAACTGTCTCATTTTTCTAAAGACTTTTGTGTTCAGCGTGCCACGTAAAGTGCCTATACGTCCTGAAAGCTGAACTGCAGCCAAAGGCACTGAACAACGCTAGTCTTCCAGCCATACAAAGTTGGCATACTGAGTGTAATCGACTATGGACTTGATCACACAACACTGTCACAGACCACCATTTTGAAACTAAATAGATATGGACTTGATCACACAACACTGTCACAGACCACCATTTTGAAACTAAATAGAATACAGAATGAGGCATAGGAAGTTGTACTATGAACCACGAAAGAACCCCACATGGAGGCTGTATGGTTCCTACCTGACTTTCCCTCAGTGCAAAGATATACAGTGGAAAAAAATAATGACATATATCAGGACGTTGGAACACCGAGTAATCCATTTTACAAGATGGTCAAAAACAACAGAACTTAAAGGAACAGAAGAATGGGAAAAGTATCAAAACCTTTTCAAAGACACTCAGAAACATACACACACACACAGAAACATACACACACAGAGAAACAGACACAAACGCACACACATATACACACACGCGCACGCACGCGTACACACACACACACACACACACACAAACATACACACACACGCACACACATATACACACATGAACAAATATAAAGATTTTGAGATACACTCTAGAGAATGGCCAGCAGGTATGCCTAAAGTTTAGAATACAGAAATCAAACTGTTCACCGAGTAAATAAGCTTCAACCCCAGAGATGTTATCATATACACGGATAGCTCAGTCACCAATAACAAACCAGGATGGGGCTTCACATTCAAACAGAACGGGAACACCATGCATGAAGAAAATGTTACACCTAATATAACAACCTCCAGCCTAACAATAAAAATTGAGGCAATTACTTATGCTCTAAAACAGACGACGAGGTAAAAAGAACGTCATGTCTTTAATCTGACTGAATTAATGTAGGCTACCTATCTGAAAAAAAGGAGACTCTGAAAATGGAATAGAAACCCCAGTCCAGCACGAAGCATACATAGAATGATAGATACAACTACTGCTTGGATGGGTTGGTATTAAGGAAAATGAACATGCCGACAAACTTGCAGAACAAGAGTTCTGCATCTGGGAAAGTCCGAAATCCTCAGGCAATTAAAATCATACCTTCACGAACAGAATCCAAGTCATTATACAATCAATCATCTTATTCGAATAGGAATACTTACAGGAACTGGCCGAAAATCTACCAATAAAGGAAAGGTCAAAGACGTTCTATTTATAACGTCTTTGGGAAAAATAAAAACCATCACAAATCAGACAAACACTGGTGCTACCTCAAAAGTAACACAGCGCAGACTCATGCAGTGTGGAATGGAAGGCATTTGGGCCTTTTCTTGATTTGAATTGAATCAAAAATCAAGGACATTTAAAGAAATGAAAAAGACAATTGGAGGGATGGTGAAGAGGAATGTGTGAACAGAATATGATTTGTTGTTGTTGTGACACTGGATTTTCTTTCTTTCTTTCTTTCTTTTTTAAAAAAGTATTTTTTTTATTGGGGTCTGAGGGTAGTCCGGGGGAGTTCAGATGACGGAGACAACAGATTGTGTTGGTGGGCGGAAGTAGCTGTATGTGTCGTGTTGTTCAAGGGTAGATTTCTGTGATGTGGTTGGTTGGAGCACTGATACGGCCATTTCGTGATGGGGATGGGGGTGGGGGTGGATACGTTTCCATCTATTTTTTGCATTTTTAATTAGGGTAACATCCATGCTGCAAGAACTGGGTTGGGAATCCCTTGAATCACGGCGGAACATGCAAAGGCTAACTTTCATGTATAAGATTGTTAATGGCACCGTGGACATCCCTCCAGACAATTCATCAAGAAAGGATCCACCAAAACAAGATCAAACCACCGACACAAATTTGTTCATCTCAGCTCCTCTTCTGACCCATACAAGTTCAGCTTCTTCCCATCAACCATTCACACCTGGACCTCCCTGCCTGCAACAGCAGCAGAAGCTCCCTCCTTGGTATCATTCAAGAGAGGTCAACAAAATCTCAGCTTAGACCCCCCCCCCCCCCCCCCAACTAGCCTCGCGGTAAATGAAGGATAGGGTTGTGCCGGTCCAGGTCTAGACCTGGGGGTCGCTACGATTATCGGATAAGCCTGTCCATATACCAGGTTAGGCTGGTTGGGTCCCCCCTCCCCTCTCCCCCCCCCCCTTTTTTTTTTTTTTGGCCTGCCGCATCACGCTGCCCCGGAATTCAGGGGTAAGCGGTTAAGGTTTTGAGGCCACCTTAGATCCCCCTCTATCCTTTTGTTGTCCCAAACAGACCTATTTTTGTGTTTTATCTTACGCCTCTGCGCTCACAGGTCAACAATAGTCAATGATGACGGCTGACCTTCCAAATTGAAACTGAAATTGAATCTGATAGGCTTGAAAAGTCCGGAATGTGTATTTATCCGTTTCCATGTGTGCGTTTTCATTTCATTTATTTCATTTCAGCATTTCACAGATGGGAGATACATGTTAACAAGAAACACCACAAGGATGCGGATGGGATCTGGAGCACCAATACCTCGCCACTCTGCGGACAATCACCTCCCAAGCTCCCAACCCCACTCGATAGTCATTTCATCAAGCAAAGGGGGGGGGGGGGGGAGGGGGCTGTCTATGCCTTGCATGACCCATTCGGACCCAGCCATCAGTTCATCATCATCATCAGGTGCCTTGCCGCATGGCGTTGGCGATCATGGACTTCCATCTGTCTCTCTCTCTCTTGTTGCATCAAGCATCTCTTCCACCCTCTTTGTCTTCAGCCACTCTGCAAGTCCGTCTAGTATCTTCTCCCTGGGTCTACCTGGTGCTCTCTTTCCCTCCAGCTTTCCCGCTGTGACCAGATGCTCCAATTCCCCTTTCATCATAAAATGCCTTATAAATGTTGCCTGTCTTGTCCTAATCTTCCTTATGAATGATCTACTTGTGTCTGCCTCCATCAAGACTGTCTCGTTTGTTTTCTTTGCTGTCCATGGAACCCTCAACATTCTTCTTAGAAACCACATCTCGGCTGCCTAAATCTTGTTCTGGCTTTGCTTGTTGACTGTCTACGCTTCACAACCGTACAACAGTATCGGCTCTGATTTTGTGTGTTGACTGTCCACGCTTCACAACGGCGAAATGATCGTTCCCAGGTATTTAAACTTATCAACCTGTCTCAAGGTTGTGCCGTTTGCTGTTATTTTGCATGAGGGGATTTCATGTTTTTTACTGATCACCATGACTTCAGTCTTCCTGCTTGTTTAGTTCCAAGCCCTTACCTTTGCTTTCTATTTCTAGTATATTCACAAGGTTGTGTAAGTCCCTTTCATTTTCTGCAACTAGCACGGTGTCATCTGCGTATCGAATGTGGTTTATCATTTTTCCTCCAACCTTTAGTCCAGGGTTTTCCTCTTGGTTTCTCATGATGTTTTCGCTGTAAAGTGAAAACAGATCTGGCGACAAAACACAACCCTGTCTGACTCCCCTTTTGATGTTTTGGAAAGAGTTTATATCGTTTTCTATTCTCATTGAGCTGTTTGTTCCAAATACATATTTCTGATTATTCGTAGATCTTTTCCATCAATATAGAATTTTTCTAGTTGGTTGATCAATTCATCATGTCTTACCCGATCGAAAGCCTTGGTATAATCAACAAAGCACAAATCCAAATCCTTATTCATCTCAGTTGACCTCTCTATGATAGTTCTTAGGATGTATATGCCATTAATGGTTCCTTTCCCCTTCCCCAAATCCACACTGTTCTTCTGCTATTTCTCTTTTGATTCTATTCCTTGTCTTCATCATGATTATTCTTAACAGGATTTTTAGCCATCAGTTACCTTGTTTAAAAATGGAATGGCAAGGTGGGGAGATGACAAAGCCCTGAACATAGCCACACAACGTGTACCAACCAGGTCCAGCCCAGCCTCCTCCAAAATGAATGGAAAACCCCTATCTCGTCCTTCTCTGGTATTCATCTTTCCTTTGGGCTGATCGCCCCGCCACCAGCTCGAATAGCTGCCAACATTTTCGCTTTTTTTTTGTGTGTTAGGGATAGAGGATAGGCTTGAAAAGTCTGGACTGTTTTCATCTGTTTTTATGTGTGCATTTTTATTTAAATCATTTATTTTTCACATTTCATTGATAGGAGATATTCTTTTCACTACAATATATCCTTTTTATTAATTATAAAGACTGATAAAAAAAAAAGACCTTGCCAGCGCATAGTTATGTGCAGATCAAAGACGTTATGATGTCTTTGGTGCAGACATAATTATAGTTTATGGCATTATTGATCATTTTGGATCGTTTCCATCACGTGGCATTAGTGGTATCCGTGCATATGGAATTTATTCCGAGTGTGGAGACGTTGTCTTGTGAAACTAAACTTTGTCTAATTCTATGTGACCGGTTGGATCATCGAAAAAGTTCATCTGGAATCCCTTAAAAGCGAAAATAGACGAACGTGTTCCGGATGAACTTTATGTTTTTGGTAAAAAGACACACGGAAGTTTACTCGCAACTGTACCAATCGATTGCATGATTGTACAAGTGCTACGCTCTGATACATGATCATTCGAAGATGTGCAGTATTAACGAAGAAGCGATTCCGGAAGAAATTAACAGGTGGGTAATGGTACTTGTGAGAATTATTGTTTTTACAGCAGCCATAGCAGTGACTTTAAAAGTTTAATCATATATTTTTCCCCAAAACACCAACCTTAACAAAGAGTCATGATATTCCGAATCCGATTCTTCATAAGTTCGTTTCTGATTAGGCCTACTTGATATTCTGATTAGTTTCATCATATCTTGATGTAACTGTATAAACCTACTTTTTAAACAAACAGGTGTTAATATCCTATTTTATGTAGCAAATATGCACACATGTGTGTGTAATATGTATATATATATAAATGGAATCTTGTAAAATGATAGTATGTGCCTCCCGGTGGCAACGACTGTGAACGAGCAGCCTCAGCAGAAATTCAGTTTCATTAGGCCTGATATTATATAGGCCTTCTATCAGTTACAGCTTGCTGCCACCAGGAGGCATCAACATGCTATCAGTCTTCAAGTTTCCATGAATTCATATATAATAATACACATTTTATATAGCCATATCGCTTTTGGGAGACATCTTGACACGTACCAGGTTTGATATGTCCCAGGTTCGTTGCATCCCAGGTTCGATATGTCCCACCAGGTTCAATGCGTCACACACACACACACACACACACACACACACATACACACACACACACTCAGTGACACACACACACACACACACACACACACATGCACACACATACACACACACACACACACACACACACACACACACACACACATCTGCTCTTGTGTGTGTGTGCGCATACCAAACACATACACACACATCAAAGGAGTTTCAGCGATGTAAATGGTAGGGCTGAGTTTCAGACTGCGAAATGTGAAGTGAGTTCCGTGTGTTGGTATGTCACAGGGTGCGAAGCCAGGGGAACACAGATTCGGGAAACATTGTGTGGGAACATGGGTAGTAGGTGTTACACAGGCAGATGGACGGTGCTGAAAGATGAAGAATATAAGCACTGTTTCTGTGATTATCCTTCTCTCTCTCTTTCACACGTGCATGCACACGCACCGCAACAAACGCATGCAAAAAAGAGATGTTTTGTACCTGGGACGTATCGAACTTGGGACGAATCGAACCTGGGACGTATTGAACCTGGGACATATTGAGACGTATCTGTTTATATGTTGAGCTCAGTAAGAGGGAAGGGACTCATATTTGATTTTATGTATGTGTACATGTGTGTGTGTATGTATATATATGTGTATGCAGACTGGTTAGTTGTTTTGGTAGAGCTGTAGACTCGAGATCTGACCTCTCTTATTCAGTCCCGGCCTTCAACATAAAAAAAGTGGCCTATTTGTTGCCCATCTGAATTCTTCCATCATTCTGGTGGTTTTAGTATTTGTCAAGTTTTATGGTCATCTTCCTCCCCCCCTTCCCCCATTACAAGACTCTTCCTGTACATAGGGTTTTGCACATGCTCAGATCAGAGGTTCTGCCAGATAACTGCTGACAGATTTGGGTGGAGCACATATGGAATTGTCCAAGTGGGATGGATGCCTCTTGAACGGATTCTAAATGGATTTTTCGTTGGGACACAATGTAATTGGTTCTACTTCTAGTCCTATACACTATCAACCCCATATCTTCACCTACAGAATCATTTTTATTTATGCATAACAACAGACAAACAAACAAAAAACAAACAACAAACAAACAAAAACAAAAGAAACAGAAACAAAAACAGATTATCAACCCAAAGGGTGAGAATGAGGGTTATAGTGAGGGTATGTTAAACTAAAGTGATAAGGTACAGAATATATGTGGGCTCATAACTTGCATCATAATCAGTTTGCATCGCAGTCGCAACACAGTGACATGGTCACATTGCTCACTGTGGCTGTTAGGGATCTGAAATGCTCTGCTGTTATGAACTGGCATGTTAGTAACGAAGTTTAATGATTCTTTGTGCGCATTATGACTATTGGCACATCTCTTACTGACAATGACTTCATGGCATGAAAGGAAAACAGTTCATACCCTTGTTTGTGAACTGTGATACTGTTCATTCGCGTTTTTGTACATAGTGTAAATGAAGGTAAGTGGACACTTAAGTTCAGGTGCACTTGTTATGTGTGTCCCTGAAATTGGTCTCTGTCCTCGATTTCTTGTTATTTTTGTCCCTGGGGTAGGCAGCAGGTTTCTTTTTATTTTTGTCCCTGGGGTAGGCAGCCCTGCTGCGTGTGATCACACCCAGTCACAGGCCTGATTCATTTCGACAGCACTGAGCTGGACAGTGTTAATTACCCTGTTGGCAAGACTTCAATTAGGGAAAGACAGCAGACAACTATGCTGTGGACACGTGCCTCATGAAGTTGTGTGCCAATGCTGTTTCAGGATTTGTGTAAACAGCCTAATAATACTTGATGTACTTTGTTGTGAGAAGTGGATAGACCAGGTCCATTCAAGGATTATATGATAAAAAGAATGACAGGAAGTGGAGTTAAATGATGGACAGAGAACCTTCAGTTATTCAGTTTTTTTGAAAGAAAAGGTTATGTTTCCCTTCTAGGTATGATAACATAAATGTTCATCCCATTATTCTGAGATGCACATAATTTTTTTTTTCTTTGCATGTAACTACTAATGTGTGTGCATGGAGAGAGAGAGAGAGAGAGAGAGAGAGAGAGAGAGAGAGAGAGAGAGAGAGAGAGAGAGAGAGAGTGTGTGTAGTGTGTGTGTGTGTGTGTGTGGTGTGTGTGTGTGTGTGTGCGTGTGTGTGCATGTGTATGCACACACATCTGCATGCATGCATTATGTTCTCACTTCTGTTTCTTTATTTGTTTTGATCATGAATGATCACAGAGAGGTGACACTGTGGTCATGTATTCTTTCATCAGTTCTTGGAGCTTTTCAGCTGTGTTACTTATTCCTTGTACTGCACAAGAAATGTAATCTCTTCAAATATAAATGCATTGTGCATTCTGTTTCCATATTGTTGTGATGAAACACAAACAACTCATATGACAAATTAATAGCATACCATGACACCACTTAGAGCATTTCAAGAAAAAATGTTTATATATCATGAAAACATTTATTTTTTTCCTGTCACACCTTTTGTGTACATATTGATACACACAGACAGTCCATAAGACCTTCCATGAAAAGTACACAAAACAGGTGTCACAAAAAATGAATCAGCAAATTGAATCACATAGAACAAAAAACTAATCTGTCTTCTTTTCGTATACAAACTTTGATTGACATCGAAACTTTGAGGAGACATAGCATGGCCTCTCATTAAGGAAATGAAATCTGTGACGTTAACGGAGAAACAAAGAAGACTAACTTGGCAAGCAGGCAGCAGTGCCAGAGATAAGAATGGCACAGCTGGTGTTGAGGCCAGGCCACCTAATTCGGTCACAGCTAGTTGGCAAGAAATCATGTGTCTCAACAGTTGTGTGTTGTACTGAGTATGTCATGATTTTTTTTAGTCTTCAGTCTGTGAGAAATAGATAAAAAGTTTGAAGTTTAATTAAAAACACTATGGGATTGATGAAGTGGGTTTGTAAATGTGTGGAATTTTTCCTGTGGCACAGTCCTAGGACAGTTTTTCACACTGCTTTGATGATGATGACAGTAGGGATGATATTCATAATGCTGTGGAGAATTTAGTATTCTGGATTGAGGCTGTGTGACAGGCTTACTGTTATTTATGCTATGTTGTCCTGGCATCAGCCATACCCTTGAGATACAGACTGTGGTGTCGGTCAAACATTTTAATCAATGAAACATCCATAAAATAGCTGAGACACAACCGAGGGATCCCAGTCTTCCCAGTGAGTCCATAGCACACTCATCTGTACATAGGAGCTGATGGGGGCTGAAAAATCCCACAATAATTTGTACAGGACTGATGGTATTCGAACTGGCAACCTTCCACTAAGTTCCAGTCATTAGTCTGGTGACATTACCATTGTCCCATGGAAATTGGTCTTTGTGTGCAATGCAGAGTTGAATGAACTGAGTTCAGATGTACTGTAACTGTATCTGTACGTGAGAATACTGAGATGTAAAAAATATTAATCTTTTCAGGCTGCAAGTACAAGGGGAGCTTAAATGTGTCAAATGTCGAAGAGATGTTCCTGTTGTGGTGACTAGAGTCAACGATGCCTTTTGTCAGTAAGTGCTGTTTATATTTTACCTTCACAAGTACAACTATTTTGTTAGTTAGTATTATTACTAGTATTAGTACTTCTTGTATAGATCTGTTACATAAATATACCTGTTATATGTAATAATAATGTGTTTTAAACTGAATTTTCAAGCATATTTGGATTTTCTTTTTACTTTCTTTCTCATGGACACGTGCATTGTAATTATGTGCAGTCCAATCTCATTTTTAGATGCTGCAATCCCATATTAGAAGTGAATAAAATATGAATTCTGGAAGAAAATCTGTTTTTCTTCAGTTCATGTTGGCAGCAACTGTCTGTCTCACACCCACACCCACACTCACACAGACATACTCACACAGACACAGACACAGACACACACACACACACACACACACACACACACACACACACACACACACACACACACACACACAGACAACACACACAACACACAACAACAACACACACACATCACACACAGAACAACACACACACCACACACACACACACACACAACAACACAACACAACAACACACACACACACAACCAAGACAACACACACACACAACACACACACACACAACACACACATACACACATACACACACACACACATACACTACCCCACAAAAACACACACACACACCACACATCATACATCACCACACTAACACACACACACACACACACACACACACACACACACACACAACACAACACACACACACACCACACAACACCAACCACAGCACACAGGCACACGCGCGCGCACATACACGCGCGCACACACACACACATTGCAAGTAATGTTGCTATTTTGAGAAACTTAAAGAAATATCTGCACTTACAGTATCATGATTAATACATTTGTTTTGAACAAAATTGACCGTTTGCTTTCACTGTTTCAGGGATTGTTTTCTGGTGTATGCTGTGCACAAGTTCCGATCAGCCATAGGCAAAACCAAAGTGATTGTTCCCAAGGACCATGTTCTGGTGGCCTACTCTGGGGGAATAGCCTCTTCTGCTCTTCTTCATTTCATTCAGCAGGTGTGCATGTCTCTTCTTGGAATTTGAATTGTTTGGGGTCTTACGAAATCCAAAACAAGTGTGACTGCCCGCGTTCAAGCAAACAGGAACCAGGAAAAACATGAAAAAAGAATAAGAACACGTATTTAATTCAGCAAGACAAGACATGTGCAAATTTTCAACCAACTGGCCTTTGTCAAGCGTAAGATCACAAACAAACAAACACCAGATACAAAAATTAGGAGGAAAAAACTGAGACTTCCCTGCTGCAATCCTTTTCTCATACTGGACGGAGCAGCAGGGACGTTTCAGTCTTTTTCTCCTAATTTTTGTGTCCGGTGTTTGTTTGTTTGTGATCTTACGCTTAACAAAGGCCAGTTGGCTGAAAATTTGCGCCTCTCTTGTCTTCTTGTATTAAATACGTGTTCTTATTTTTTTTTCTGTGTTTTTTTCTAGTTTCTTCCCTGGGGTCTGTGACTGACTTGATTGTTTGGCCTTGTGTCACATTAGCACAGGCAATGTATTCTTTCAGTTTCTATGATATATAAGCCTGTGCATGAAGTTTGTCTCTATAAGTGGGCTCAGAGGCCAAAAAACAAGTCGCTTATCACCCTAGTACTTTTCATTTTTTAAAGGTGTTTGATGTTGACAGTTGAAATTTGTGTGCAGAAATATAACTGCTCTTCTTGTTTTTTTTCTGAAACGCATATTGATAGCTACCATGGTGTGACGGATATTATAGTGGATAAAACATTTCATTCCGTGTGTCCAGATAGGAAGCACACATAGGCTTTTCTATCCTTGTTATCATGAGCTTAAGCACATAATGCATTTATTCAAACATAAAAAAAAACCCACCCCCCCAAAAAAAACAACAACGTTATCTGCAATAGAAGGCGACAACACGTTTAGACACAGTCTGCATTATTTGACATGAACAAATCCCACAGTCTTATTTGAATATGTATGTCACCTAGTCATATTTAAATTTGTAAAGCCAAGATTTTAGATGTAGTCAAAACCTTTTAGAAATTATGGACAAAAATCCATGAGACAATTCCTCACATGCTGAATTCACTCATTTAATTTTCCTGAAGCTGAGAATTGGACTCGGGCAATGGATTGATCTAAAATAGTCTTAGTAATCAAACCCTCTCAGTGCCAACAGGTAAATAAAGAGGTTACTTCCCCTGCGCCAAGATATCTTGAATGTTTTGACTTAAAAAAGTCTGTTTCTTCGTCCAGCCAAGAAAACCCCATAAAATTATATATTTTGGTTAAGTATCTTTTTCTCTTTCAAACTGAATCAAAATGAATTATGAAATATTCTAGTTTAAAAATACTGTGTGGCAGTAAAGTGAAGTGTGTGTGTTTCGTTTTTTATTTGTTGTAGTTGTTATTTTTGCATTTCAAATAGGTGCTCTGGATGAAGATTATGGTTTTCAGAAGAAATAAAAAAAAAAAAAGATAAAAGAAAAAGAAATGAAAATATACAGTCAGTTGATTTACTGGTTCCAGTAGTCTGTCTTTATATATTAGAGCTGAAGCATGGCACAACAGACAGTCGAGATTTGCTTGGGCAATCACCACATCAATATGCTGACACAGAGTCTGCCAGATAATTGCTGGCAGATTTGGGTGGGATGATTATGGAACTGTCCAGGTGTGGTGAATCCTCTTGGACAAACTCCAAGCTCTCTAAATACACACCTAGAGGAAGTCCCATTGAAATATAAAAAGGCTGTAGGCCAATGTACACTTTGACCCTTTTGTTTTACCACATCCTGTTGATGTTTTTCCACCTTCCTCTCTTACATGAGCCACTGATTGTTCTTGCAAGCATTCTTTTCAAAGCCATACTCGTATTTTGAGATTCAGATTCTTCTTCACATGTTTTGCTTAAAAGCAACAGCTACACTTAACAGCAGTGCTTGTGGTATGTCAGTCCCAATGCAAGTAGTGAAAGGCCCTCACTCTCATATGAGTTAAGATAGGCTTACGACATCAATATTGAAATGTCTCCTACATGCATCAGATTGTCATCATTTTCCCAGCCATTGAGTAATGAGATCTGGTACTTCTTCAGCAATAAAAGTTGATTTTTGTTTGCAAATGTTTGGAACTGTGATGTCAGCCGTGTTTGAAGTTGTTGAGTGGTTATTAGATATAGGCGGTCACATTTTGTGTTGCATGGAAAGAAAAGACAGTAAAACACCATGCATACCTAATTATTATCTATGTACAGAGGGAATCCTTAAGTTTTGACTCATATCTTGTATATGAATCCTTAAGTTTTGACTCATATCTTGTATATCACTGAAATGGTAGAGACTTTCATGCTGATTATTGAGAAAGAAAGTTATCTGACCAATTTTTTTACCATTGACATTTGAAAGGTATGTTTTCTTAGATTGAAGGTTCAGTTGGTGGTGCTGGAAAGGTTAAAGTGACAAGTGTCAAAGCTATGTGTCACTATACCTGTGCATATGAATGACTGTGTGTGTGTGTGTGTGTGTGTGTGTGTGTGTGTGTGTGTGTGTTGTGTGTGTGTGTGTGTGTGTGTGTGTGTGTGTGTGTGTGTGTGTGTGTGTGTGTGTGTGTGTGTGTGTGTGTGCATGTGTATGGATATGTGTGTGTGTGTGGTCATTGTAAATGCTGTTTTTCTACTCCCACTTCAGGCATTGTCTTCTTTGATGTGTGATGTCCATTGTTCTGGTTCACACCAAGCAGGCATTATGTTGCTTCACGGTATGTATGTTCCATGTTCAGTGGATTACTACACCATGTAGACAGTCGCATGCCTTTTTCAGGGATGTCAGGGCTGGTGTTTCTGTAAGCCACTGAACACAGACATGGCTGACATTAACTAACAGAACCTTTATCATGCATATTTGATATTCTGTGTGTGCATATACCTGAAGGGGCTTCAAGCGATAGCAGATCTGCACAAATGTTGGTCTGGGAAATCATGATAATCTTCATCATTTACTCACCAGGCTCTACCCAAGCAGGGTCGAACTCAGACATTCTGATTGGAAGTCTGACAAAAATGCAGTGTGCACATACATGAATAACTGTAGAGTGAAGGAGAGAGAATGTAGAAGAAAGGGGAGTGAGAAAGAGAGAGAGAACAAAAGAGATGTTGGACCTGAGTAAGGTGATTATGTTAGAATTGTAAATATTAATTGCAATGATTATGTTAGAATTGTAAATTTTAAGTGCAACAAAGAAATCAGCACGGATTCTTTGCTTGTGACAAGAGCACCACATAATTGAGTTAATGATTGTTGTTGATTTATATCATTTTTATGTGTGACAGACCAACTGTTGCTGAAGTACTCTGTTTTATTGATCTGTTTGTGGTATTTTACAGGGCATAGAGGAAGGAAAATTACGGTTTAAAGTTTCTGTTGTTCACATTCATGGTAAGTTAAATTCCAAAGAAAAACTTGAAAATACAGTTTATTGCGTCATGTTCAAAAACATGGTAAAAGAGATTGATTTTGGTATAAATTTTGCATTTCTAAATTAACTGACTCAGAATTATTGAGGAGGTATTTTTGTCTTAGTAGTGAGATCAGTGCATCAGTTTGATCGAAAGTGAATGCTATGAAATTTGTTACATTAATTTACACAAGCTTAGACTTCAGCCCGGATTGGAAATATTTGGGAATCCAAGTTCACCTTCAAAACTGAAACACTAAGTCAGGTATCCGTTTCAGAACTGAAACGCTAAATCATGATTTTATTGTTTGCATTTGCATTTTGTTCAGGTAGTTGATATAACTCTATAAAATAACTCTATAAACAGTTTATGTTTTCACATAGGCATGCACATACACAGACACACAGACACAGACTTAGATGTGCACACATTACAGACAGAAGAAAGACAGACAAGAATACACAAGGACACATACCAGACACAGACAGCACACAGACACACACACGGCAACACAGACACACACACACACGCACCACACAGCACACACACACACACACCACACACCCACACCACACCAACCACACCACACCCACACCACACACACACACACACACACCACACACACACCACACCACACCACACCACACCACACACACACACCACACCACACCACACACACCACACCACACACACACACACACACACACACACACACAACACACACACACCACACCACACACACACACATCACACTCACACACACACAACTCACACCACTCTCTCTCTCTTTTTCTGTCTCTGTCTCTTGTCTCTCTCCATCTCTCATTTTCATGCTCAACCAGTGTGATCACTTTCAGCAGATCAGGTTTCGACTAAGTTGATCATTTTACCTGTAGTCTGATGCATGTAAGAATGCAGAACCCATGAGATTAATGCATGCAAATTGACATTGTTCTTGTTTCACCAATTTTGCAGAACCGTTGAGATTAAGCATGTAAATTGAAATTGTTCTTTGTTGCCCCAGAACTTGGTCTTGTGTCAATGTCAGAAGAAGAGAAGAAAGAAAAAGTGGAAGAAGTTGCAAGGATTGTAAAACAAAGAGGATTTCCTTTGTTTTTGACCTCCATTGAAGAAGTGAGTGTGCTGTTCATAAGATAGATCTATGTATGCGTTAATAGTTCTTATTTGTATGTGTGATCATTTATCTGTTATTTTGATTACAAAATATTTTCATTTTCAAATGTAGTGGCATAAGCAGAATGCTTTTAGTTTTTGCTTTTTGCCCTTACCTGTGGAAGGTTTGCAGGTCACATTAATAATAGTAGTGGAAATACACTGATAATAATGATAATCATAGCTTATGCATAGTATTAATAATAGTAGTGGAAATACACTGATAATAATGATAATTATAGCTTATACATAGTATTAATAATAGTAGTGGAAATACACTGATAATAATGATAATTATAGCTGATACATAGTATTAATATAGTAGTGGAAAAACGATAATAATGATAATTATAGCTTATACATAGTATTAATATAGTAGTGGAAAATACACTGATAATAATGATAATTATAGCTTATACATAGTATTAATAATAGTAGTGGAAATACACTGATAATAATGATAATTATAGCTTATACATAGTATTAATAATAGTAGTGGAAATACACTGATGATAATGATAATTATAGCTTATACATAGTAAAAAGAATCACTTAATGTCAGTAAGAACAGCAGCAGAAAATAATCACTGGTACATTTACTATCTTTTCTTCTTCAACTTTGTTTTAATGGATACAATTCAGTGCAATAAGATTACGTCGTCATAAGTTTACTTTGTGTAATTGTTTGTAGTTTCTGTCTTTGTTTTTGTATTTTACACCATGTAGGAAAAAAAAAAGAATTTTTTTAAACAAATGTTATTGAAACAAAAGTGTTTTTGAAAAAATGAAAAACAGAAAAAGATCAACTACAAACAAACAAAAGAAAATAGGTAATGGAGACTTGCTTCCTACAAACGGGAAGTTTGTCAAAGTAGTTTGTTAATAGCAAAATATAGGTAACTTTTTATGCTTGAACCATGTAAACTGGAAAACCATCTACCAGATTTTGTTAACATGTATGTGATCGTTTTGTTTTCTTCTTCAAAGTTAAATTGCTTTTTCTTTTTTTTTTCGTGTTGAAGTAGCGGGTAATGTTTTTAAACAGCTATAGCCCTGATATGGCTGTATGCAGTCGGCTGGGCTTTAAACAGCAATAACAATCTTCTCCAAAGAATGTTTGTTATAAAGTTTTTTTCTTCAGAATGATCATTTTGACAGGGAATGAAGATTGACAAGGGTGAGGGGGCCAGTGAAGATGGTACGATTCTCTGTGAAGAAGTGACCTCACAGACTGACCTTAGTGACATCCTGGGGAAGTTCGATGCCAGCAAGCTCAGAAATCTGTTAGATGCTTTGCCGTCCATCTCTGCCAAAGAAGAATTTGTCAGAGTTCTGAGGTTTGTGTGTGTGTGTGTGTGTGTGTGTGTGTGTGTGTGTGTGTGTGTGCGTGCGTGCGTGCGTCGTGCGTGCGTGCGTGCGTGCGTGCGTGCGTGCGTGCGTGCGTGCGTGCGCGTGTGTGTGTGTGTGCGTGTGTGTGTACGTGTGTGTGTGCGTGTTTGTATGTTTGTGTGTATATATAGATAGATAGATAGACAGATATAGATAGATGGATGGAAGTAGATAGTAGATAGATAGATTAGATAGATTAGATAGATAATAGATAGATAGATAGATAGATGATAGACAGATAGATAGTATAGATAGATAGATAGATAGATAGATAGATAGATAGATAGATAGATAGATAGATAGATAGATAGATAGATAGATAGATAGATAGATAGATAGATAGATTATTTGACCCTTTCTCAAGTCACATGAGTGAACTGAGTCGTGGCCTCTAAGAGGTGCTGAGAGTCTGTCTGGATGAAAATTTGTTGATAGTCCATTCATCTATATGTATTCTATAAAGCCTTACATACTTTCTTCTAGGATTGATAATTGAATAGGTGTTGACTGCAGTTTTGGCCTTAGGGAAACGTGATGTGCAGAAATAATTTTAGGTAATTTAGGCCTGTTTTTATAAAGTTTTAGTGTCCTGAGTTATGGTTACATTTGTGTTCAGGTTTTTTTTTTTAAAAGCTGTTGATAAATTGGACGGAATGGTCAGTGCCAGAGGCATATCCTTGGATTATGTGTGTGGTCAGTGCCAGAGGCATATCCTTGGATTATGTGTGTGGTCAGTGCCAGAGATATCTTGGATTATTGTGTGGTCAGTGCCAGGGGCATATCCTTGGATTATGTGTGTGGTCAGTGCCAGGGCATATCCTTGGATTATGTGTGTGGTCAGTGCCAGGGGCATATCCTTGGATTATGTGTGTGGTCAGTGCCAGAGGCATATCTTGGATTATGTGTGTGGTCAGTGCCAGAGGCATATCCTTGGATTATGTATGTGGTCAGTGCCAGGGGCATATCCTTGGATTATGTGTGTGGTCAGTGCCAGAGGCATATCCTTGGATTATGTGTGTGGTCAGTGCCAGAGGCATATCCTTGGATTATGTGTGTGGTCAGTGCCAGAGGCATATCCTTGGATTATGTATGTGGTCAGTGCCAGGGGCATACCCTTGGATTATGTGTGTGGTCAGTGCCAGAGGCATATCCTTGGATTATGTGTGTGGTCAGTGCCAGAGACATATCCTTGGATTACGTGTGGGGTCAGTGCCAGAGGCATATCCTTGGATTATGTGTGTGGTCAGTGCCAGAGGCATATCCTTGGATTATGTGTGTGGTCAGTGCCAGAGGCATATCCTTGGATTATGTGTGTGGTCAGTGCCAGAGGCATATCCTTGGATTATGTGTGTGGTCAGTGCCAGGGGCATATCCTTGGATTTGTGTGTGGTCAGTGCCAGAGGCATATTCTTGGATTTTGTGGTTGCATGGTAACACTGGGTGGTACTGTTTACAATACCTTCATCATAGCTGCCAACCCTCCCGGATTTCCTGGGAATTTCCGGATTTGAAAAAGGATCCCGGAATCCCGGATCTGTCAAAAAAATCCCGGATTTTGAAAGTCTAGTTGAAAAACTTCTTTTTCATGCTTAAATATCCCAGGAGAGGCCATTTTTGTACTTTGAATTAGTGAAAAATCAATAGCTTCAGGGCGTGTTGCCCCCTGACCCCCCCTCCCCCCACAAGGGGCTCTGCCCCTTGACCCCGCCAGGAGGACCTATGCGGCCTCCCTGGACCCCCCGGCTGATGATTCCTGTTTTTTGAACTTCAAAGGTTGGCAGCTATGCTTCATGGTGACTCAGGATGATACTGTTTACAATACCTTCATGGTGACTCAGGGTGGTACTGTTTACAATACCTTCATGGTGACTGAGGGTGGTACTGTTTACAATACCTTCATGGTGACTCAGGGTGGTACTGTTTACAATACCTTCATGGTGACTCAGGGTGGTACTGTTTACAATACCTTCATGATGAGACAGGGTGGTACTGTTTACAATACCCTTCATGGTGACTCAGGGTGGTACTGTTTACAATACCTTCATGGTGACTCAGGGTGGTACTGTTTACAATACCTTCATGTTGACTCAGGGTGGTACTGTTTACAATACCTTCATGTTGACTCAGGGTGGTACTGTTTACAATACCTTCATGGTGACTCATGGTGGTACTGTTTACAATACCTTCATGGTGACTCATGGTGGTACTGTTTACAATACCTTCATGGTGACTCATGGTGGTACTGTTTGCAATACCTTCATGGTGACTCAGGGTGGTACTGTTTACAATACCTTCATGGTGACTCATGGTGGTACTGTTTACAATACCTTCATGGTGACTCAGGGTGGTACTGTTTACAATACCTTCATGGTGACTCAGGGTGGTACTGTTTACAATACCTTCATGATGAGACAGGATGGTACTGTTTACAATACCTTCATGGTGACTCATTTGTGACTCAGGGTGGTACTGTTTACAATACCTTCATGATGAGACAGGATGGTATTGTTTACAATACCTTCATGGTGAATCATGGTGGTACTGTTTACAATACCTTCATGATGAGACAGGATGGTACTGTTTACAATACCTTCATGGTGACTCATGGTGGTACTGTTTACAATACCTTCATGGTGACTCATGGTGGTACTGTTTACAATACCTTCATGGTGATTCAGGATGATACTGTTTACAATACCTTCATGGTGACTCAGGATGATACTGTTTACAATACCTTCATGGTGACTCAGGATGATACTATTTACAATACCTTCATGGTGACTTGGCATGGTACCGGTTTGTGTATATGCAGGAACCAGCTTCTGGTGGAGGTCGCCCGGCAGAGAGGGTTTTGCAAAGTGGTGTTGGCTGACACTGCGAGTCTGCTCTCTGTGCGCATCATGACCGACATGGTTAAGGGAAAAGGCGCCCAGGTCTCCTTTGATACTGTAAGTGTGTTCATATGTGTGTGTGTGTGTGTATGTGTGTGTGCACAAATGTGTGTGTTTGTGTATGTGTGTGTGTGTGTGTGTGTGTTTGTGTGTGTGTGTTTGTGTGTGTGTGTTTGCGTGCGTGTGTGTGTGTGTGTTTGTGTGTGTGTGTGTGTGTGTGCGCGTGTGTGTGCGCGTGTATGTGAATTTGTGTGTCAGTGTGTGTATGTGTGTGTTTGTTCGTTCGTTCTTTAATTTAACGTCTTTTCACTATAAGTGATATTAGACGGGGGAGGGGGGGAGGGGAAATTATTAAAAAAAAATTTTTAAAAAGTGAACAAAATAAAATGTAGAACGATAGTTGGACGGGTTGGATTTGGGCAGAGGGAAGACAGAGGAAAAAGACATTAGCAGGTGGGGGAACAGTAAAATGGAACGAGAACTTAACACTAACAATTAACTTCAATAACGTGAAGGGAAATTGTAACACTAAAATACAAACCGAATAAAGTTAAAGTAATGCATTAACAGGACTGTGAACTAATGATTCTGAAATTCTAACTAACAACGTTTGATCTGATGTAATTTTCTGGAAATGATTTTCAGAATACTTTTCTTGAGTAAACATTTTCGGTAAAAAAGAACGTAGCATTTTGCAGTAGAATAAACAGTGAAACAGTGTGAACTGTTCGCCGCAAATACACTTGACATTTTTACAATATTTTGTTCTCAATGCGTTTAGCTGAATACGAAAACAAACAGCAACAATCGATCTCAAATGATACATAGAAGAATACTGCAATTTTTTACATACATTTTGAACGGTAAGTTTTATCATTTGTTGTGACACAAACTGTTCATCTGAATGTTCAAGAAATCGAGTCCATGAGGCTGATTCGAGCAAGTTGCAAGCTTCTTTTACGGAGGTATGAACATGTAATTCTATAGCATTATCAGCATTCTGGGCGCCTTGCTTAGCTGCTCTGTCAACTACTTCGTTGCCGTGAAGACCAACATGAGAAGGCACCCAGCATAAACTGATATCTGTACCTTTGACCCTTAAACGATGTATAAGATGATTTGCCTCAGTAATTAAATCAGGTCTTGTGTCGGCATTAAAAGACCGTAAGGCATATAATACAGATTTTGAGTCAACAAAGAGAACTACTTTGAAAGACATGGTTTTAAGATTTACTAGATAATGCAATGCTTGATTAATAGCGACTAATTCCGCTGTAAAGATCGATAAGTTTGCCCCAACGAAAAATGACTTTTTTATCTTAAATTTTGGAACATAAAAAGCTGCTCCAGCACATTTATTTTCTAAGACTGATCCATCGGTAAAAATGTGAAGGTGGGTACGGTATTTTTCATCGATGTGTTCTCTTGCTGTGGATA
>JAPXFY010000014.1:12192039-12227039 GCA_030674185.1 Monoplex corrugatus | reverse complement strand
TTTGCCTATGAAAGTGGATTTTTGTACAGAATTTTGCCTGTGATGATTCCTTTGATGCAGTGGGATTTTGAATGTGCTATGAGTGCTTGCTGTGCACAGGCCATGGTTTATTGCCGCATTCAAAAGAATAGCACCTAGATCACCACTAGCCAAGTGGAATGAAAATTTCATATTCAGTCCATGATTTGAACCAGGATTTCTTACATCCAGGCTAGGTGCTTTAATAGCTAGACTCTACACTTCTGAATGCTAGACATTAGTGATCATCAAAACACTACAAGGGCCTGGCTGGCAGCAGTGGAAAAACACTGCAAACAAATAGGACACTAATCTTCTGGAAAAACAGAATGCTGGCATCAGAAAATCACACTTCAAGTCCGAAAATTTGAAGGCACAAGAAATCATGGAGAGCAATCCTTCTTTGAACAAAGACATTGGGTTTGTGCTGTGAAGCAGATACAGGCAAGTGGCCACAACATGTGAATATTATTCAGCTAACAAACCTAGGGCCTTCCACAGAGCCAGCCACAGCTTGACAAAGGTCCCAAGAGGGAGACCAAAATGTTGTCTTTGAGGCAAAGAAGCAAACTTCAGTTCAGTAACTTTCTTGCATACGACATGAATAAATATCATAGCTCTGAGGTTAATTCTTTATACCAGAACTGTAGCTTTCACTCTTGATTTGAATGATAAATCATCAATCCGTTTACGTGGTTTTGTATGAAAGCGCAAAATTTACACTGTTTCTTCATCTACTTTGGCTTTCTGCATAGGAAATTAGGTTTTTGGCTAAGCTGTGTTTTTTGGTTTGTTTTTTAAACATGAAAAACCTTGATGTAAAGGTAGAAATTCTCGATAAGATAGAAGATTTTAAGCCCCATTGTTAGCGTTGTTGTCATCATCATGACATGGGGGTAATTTTATCAATGCATGTTTTACTGCTGTTGCTGATGTAATGATAATAATGATGATGATGGTGATATTTATTGGGGGCTAAGTCTTTATGTATAAATCAAATCAGAGTGTACATTCTTGTCATTCACAGTGACCAAAACAACTTGGTGAAGGGGAAAGTCACTGCGGGACGTAAAGATGTTTTTCCAAGTTAGACTGAAAGAGGAAAGAGTTGTATTGTCAAAGAGGCAGAGGAAAATCATTTCAGTTTTATGGAGCAGACACAGAATATCAACGGTGACTTACTGTGGTATATCAGTATCGGGGAATTAATAAACAAGTAGTATCAGAAGCAGAACAGAGAATACAGGCAGAGATGTGCATTCAGAGGTGGTCGCAGAGATAGGCATACACAAAACCATTGAAACACTTGTAGTAAATGTATTGATTTAAGGGCAAAAACTGTTGATAACTTTCAGCAAAATGTATTGATTTTATCTAAAATTCTTTGAATAACAGGCAACCAGTAAAGGGACTGTAGCATAGGCATGATTTGACTGTATTTCTTTTTATGAAGGACAAGACAGGCTGTAGAATTTTGGATACACATGAAGCAGTTGACAGAAGAAGTGTGCATGCAGAGAGCAGAGAGTTAAAATAATCGATACAAGACAAGGAAAGAGAAGGTTAGATGTGACTTAAGTTGAAAGAACAGAATTGAATTGCCACAGCTGACATTAACAGGACAGATAGGTGTAGTCAGTGAACTTTAGTGTATATTGGCTTTGTATGATTTCAGTGGCACAGTCGCAACAGCATAGAACAGCTGACCACAGACTTTGTTATGGGACTACAGGAAAATTACCCTTCTACCGTGCCCAACATTGTCAGGTCAGTCACTGTGTCTGCTTCTCCTGACATTCTGTCTGCCTTTCTCCTTGTCTTTTTGAACTGTACTATTGTCTGCGCCTTTTAGATGTCACAGCTCCCATAATGCTCATTGTGTGTCGAGAAATGATTGTGTTCTTGTGTGTGTGTCATTATGTGTGTGTGTGTGTGTCATTATGTGTGTGTGTGTGTGTGTGTGTGTGTGTGTGTATGTGTGTGTGTGTGTGTGTGTATGAATGAGTGAATGAATGAATGAATGAATGAATGAATGAATGAGAGAGAGTGAGAGAGAAAGGGAGAGGAGAATTGGTGAGAAAGAGAGAGAGGGAGAGGGAAAGAGAGAAACTGTTTTAGTTTGATGTCATTTGGTTGAAACTGTTAGGCTGCATTTGAACAAAGACATTCATGTTTCATTGATTAATTGGGTTATTTCCATGATTGACTATCTTATGAAGTGTTTTATTTCTGAAGATATGCTTGTGTTTATGTGAAATGATTTAATGTGAATGTTGTAACTGCATGTTTTGAATATATTTTTATAAAAAGTAAGGAGGTAATTTCTGCTTCAGAGGAAATAAAGTAGACTTGTTTACCAATGTATCATTTCATTCTAAATATGTTATTGGGTTTATGTTGAATTTACTGTATTTCAGTGTGAATGCTGTAATTTTGTGTTTGTAGTGTATTTTTGTACAAGACCATAGTGTAGTTCTTCTTTAGAGATAACAAAATTTTTTTACTTATCCTGACTTTTTCCAAGTCTGGAATTGAGAAGAAGAATTGGTGTATGCTAATCCTTTTTTAGAAGCAATGTTTGAAAAATAATTGTGATGTGTATTCTTTTTTAGAAACAAATTATTATGAAGAAATATAGTGATGTGAATCCTTTTTCAACAGCAGTGTCTGACTTAATATTGACCACATGGCGTCCTGCTGCTTTCAAACCATAAAGCAGCGGTTGTGTAGAATTATGCTAAGTGATTCTCTGCCACTGCATGTTTTGACATATTCTTTGTTTGTTGCTTTTATTGCATCAGAAAATTAGAAGACACCAATCTGTGTGGTGAAGTGGTTGGCTCAGTGGATTGTTGACTGGGAGGGCAGGGATTCAAGTTCTCACCTGTTAAAAGAAGATATTATGGGAATTTTCAGCCCTCATTGGCATCTACCCACAGTTGAGAGGGCTGCAGACTTGATGGGAAGACTGAGACCATGCAGTTGGGTCTCATCCATTGTGCAGGTGTATCATTGCGAGTGTCGTTCAGATTTCTTGACACAGCAGGTATCTGTATTTCTTGGGCCTGGGTGAGGCCAGAATATATTATGAAAGCAAGTGTAGAGTACAGCCCTGTTACACAGTCTCAGTCTGATTGGGAACTCCATAACATCATCCAATTCCCCTTTCCTCATAAAATGGTGTCAGTGTCTTCCTGAGGAAAGGGGAATTGGAGCACCTGGTCACAACAGGAAAGCTGGAGGGAAAGAGAGCATCAGGCAGACTCAGGGAGAAGATATTGGATGGACTTGCAGAGTGGCTGAAGACAAAGAGGATGGAAGAGGTGCTTGAGGCAACAGAGGATAGAAACAGATGGAAGGCCATGATCGCCAACGCCATGTGGCAAGGCACTTGATGATGATAATGATGATGATAACATCATCACTTATCATCCCCATTCTCATCATCATAACATTGTGACAAATTGTACAGATACTGTGGCCCTTCATGCCCCACTTTCATGCTGGGTATGGTGGTGTGTTGTTGAACTGAAATGAGCGGTACAGGGGCAGTGAAACAGGAATGTTGCAAAACATGGGGCACTAACAGAAAATAATTAGAAGACAGGTTATACATAGAATGGCAGAAAAGTTTTTCCAAGCATGTTGCACTTGTTCACTTTCTTAGGTATCCTTTTTTTTTCCTTTCTGCTGCTTGATATTGTGAGTGTGATGGAAATGTAAAGGAAATCACCAACCATGTTTATGATCCATTTACAAGCTTGGCAATAAAGTTTCATATTTGTCTTTAAATGTAATGTTCATGAAATATCTGTTCATCAGGACCAGTGCTAAACTGGGTCAAGAAGATGGTCCCACCGACCGTGGACAGTGTACAATGTGCCAGGTTAGTACGCTTCACATCTTCCCCATGTCTTTTTTTTTGTCTGTTCTTGTGTTTACTAGCAGCTTTTAGTATTTAGTATTTCTGTTTTTGTTGTTGTTGTCACATTGGATTGACCATGTGAAATTTGGACTGTTTTCCTCAGGGAGAGCATGTTACCACGGTTCTGTGCCACCTTTTTGTTCTTCTTTGCTATATGTGTGTTTTCTGTATTTGATATCAGGTCAGGCCGCTCAGTCTGCTATCAGTAACGATGTAATTTGGCAGTACTTGCTCATGATCAGTCCGGGCAGATAGGACTTGTCAGCCTGAGAAGGTAAACTGTCTCGGAGAGGGTAAACTGTTTTCAGAGCTTCTCTTGCCTTGGGGCTATACCCCATCCATGGAACAGGCTTCAGGAGTCAACCCCAAAGAAAAAGATGGAGTCCTGAAGGTGAACTGACACTTCTGGTAACTGCTGCTATGTTGCTGGAACAAACTGTACTGACATACTTTTGGATTTGTCAGCTGTATGGAAAGGTGGGACCTGTTGCATGGGCAACACCTGGTTCTCCACATCACCCTGCTCAGCTTGTGCCCTGGAGATAACATTTAACGCTGCCAAAGCAGCAGCATAAAAAAAAAAAAAAGCACATAGAGTATTTTTGTTTCCTCATGAATCTGGATTTCTTGCTGCATGATAGTATGTGCTGAGTGGATGCTGCACATAGGACCTCAGTTTATCACCTTATTCAAAAGACTAGCACTTAGGTCACTGCTCAAGATCTAGTGGAAGGGAGAGAAAACACTCTCTCTGATCCATGATTCAAACCTGGGTTTCTCATATCCTAATAAGCAGGTTGTTTAATAGTAACCTACACATTCTGTTTTTTCTTATTTTCAGTGTTTGTGAAAGCTTTTGTATGGTTGATTTATCAGATGATGGGGATTTAAAACAAATTACTATAGTGTTGATGCCAGGAAATGCTGAATGCTATTCTTTTGCTGTTAGATTGAGTGTTCCAGAAACACTGATTGTGGAGGTGGGAATCGAGTCTCAGTAAACAGCATTCATTTCTCTATGTTACTTTTCTTTTAAGAAGAATATGTGATGCATTAAAAAAATGACAGCAACTTTAGAGGGGACATAACTTTAGTTGGACATCTTGTGTTGTTTTTGTGCAGTTGCTTCCCTGCCTTGCGTGCTTGTTCTGTCAGTGTGGTAAGAAGGCTCGAATTCTGAGGCAAATTTTCCAAGTATTTTGTGCTCTTAACCTGATTAGCTCGTACGGGGAGACGCTCATATCCTGAGGTGCTACTGTGTTTTGTGAAGATAGGAGAGTGACATTCATGCATGTTAACGTGAAGTTGATGGACTGTTCACAGTCTCCACTGGACACAAACGTGGGTGAGGCCTCAGCTCTGCGTGCTGTGGAAATCTCTGAGTGTTTGTCACAAGGAACTGCTGTACCTGCCAGCTTACCTGCCAATGTGAAATCCAGCAGGTAGATAGATGATGTTATTATACTAACCTCAGTGTATGTTTGCATGTTTATGATCACATTTGAAACGTTATAAGTGGTAGATTGCTGATTCTTTTTCAGAATTAGGGTCAAAGCTCTGCCCATTGAAAGAAAGGACAGTGTTAGTTTAATATGGACCCTGTTTAGTCTTAAAAGTGTTTTAACCTTGGAGTTTGGATGTTGGAGTTTGTTCAAGAGGGTTTCATTACACTGGGGCAATTCCATGTGTGCTCTATCTAAATCTATCAACAGCTGTCTGCAGACACCCTGAGCCTGTGCACTGGCAGAGTCTTGAAACGGAGAGGGTGGTGGTGGTGGGGGGAGGTACCTATGAAACACTATACTGACACCACCAAAATTGTAGAAAGTTTTAGATGGGCAGTAAACAGGCCAGATTTTGAATGTTGCGGGCTGGGATTGAACTTGAGACATCAGATTTTGAATCCACAGTTCCATCAAAAGAACCAGCATATAAAGATCTGTCAGCAGAATTGTGGCTATTTATGGACAAATCATACATTTGTCATTTTTTGCTGGGTCAAGCAAAAGTCATACAGAAGAGATTCACGCTTGTGCATATATGGAGACAGCTGTGTTTTAGTTCATATTTAGTGCCAACAACATTCGATACGCAGATGACACTGTGCTAAAAGCAGAAAATGAAAGGGACCTACAAAACCTTGTGAATATACTAGAAATAGAAAGCAAAGGTAAGGGGTTGGAACTAAACAGCAGGAAGACTGAAGTCATGGTGATCAGTAAAAAACATGAAATCCCCTCATGCAAAATAACAGCAAACGGCATGACCTTGAGACAGGTTGATAAGTTTTAAATACCTGGGAACGATCATTTCATCAGACAGCGGATGCACATCAGAAATAACCAGCAGAATCGGCCAAGCCAAAACAGCATTCAAGAAGATGACAAGCATTCTTACCAACAAATGCCTATCAATTAACATCAGGAAGAGAGTTCTTGAATGTTATATAGAACCAATACTGTTGTACGTTTGTGAGGCGTGGACAGTGAACAAGCAAAGCCAGAACAAGATTGGGGCAGCCGAGATGTGGTTTCTAAGAAGAATGTTGAGAGTTCCATGGACAGTAAAGAAAACAAACGAGACAGTCTTGATGGAGGCAGACACAGGTAGATCATTCATAAGGAAGATTGGGAAAAGACAGGCAACATTTATAGGCCATTTTTTTGAGGAAAGGGGATTTGGAGCACCTGGTCACAATGGGAAAACTGGAGGGAAAGAGAGCACCAGGTAGACCCAGGGAGAAGATACTAGACGGACTTGCAGAGTGGCTGAAGACAAGGAGGGTGGAAGAGATGCTTGAGGCAACGAGAGATAGAGACAGATGGAAGTCCATGATCGCCAACGCCATGCGGCAAGGCACCTGATGATGATGATGATGAGATGTTGGAATAGATTGAATACTGAATGTGTAGATAGTTCAATATGCTAGACTTTTGTTAAGACTTTATACAGACCAGTGTGTTTGCAAGCTGTCTTTCAAGTGGGTAGTCTTGATGATCATGAAGGTGTCTCAGTAGAAAATTGAACAGAAAAGAAAGGATGCAGAAAATCTCTTTTTCATAGGCCACTAGACACTGTCATGGCTTATAGGATCTTTAACGTGTGTATTTCATTTGGTGCTGTGTGTTCATATATCCACAAAAAAGCTTCAGGCGCTAGCATGTGTGTTGACCTGAAAGATTGAAAAGTCCTCATCCTTTACCTTCCAGGTGTTTCCCAGGAATATAATGATAGTGACATAATAATTTCACTTATATAGTGTAAAACTGTCCATGCCAAAAGCGTGCTTGTTGTGCACTTCATAGGAATAGAACAAGCAGTGTGTGTACACACATAGAGGATGCTGAGCTAGGTTACACTCGACCTGCTAGGCATGAGACCCTGGAATCAAGTTATCTTCCTGTCTTTATCTCACCTACACACACACACACACACACACACACACACACACACACACACACACACACACACACACACACACACACACACACACACACACACACACATACATACATACATACATACATACATTCATACACACACACATGCACACACACATGCACACACATACACATAAGTAGTTATGTACACACAACTATAACATAAACATATCCTAACCTACACACACACACACACACACACACACATACACACACACACACACACACACACACACACACACACAACACACACCACACACACACACACACAACACACACACACACACACACACACACACACACACACACACACACACACACACACACACACACACACACACACACACACACACACACACACAGAGTTTTCAAGAAAAGTCTCCACCGTTTACCCACCAGGAATTTCCTTGATAGGTTTTAGCTCAGACCTGGTTAGAAGTCTGATGGCTAACTGTCTTACTGACTTGGCTGTAATACCCATCACTCACACAGGGAATTTGAAACTGACACTATATTTTGTAGCGAGAATCTGATCTGGAAGATTGATTGAGCCATATTATGTCTTTCTCCTTTGTACTTTTCAGCAGTGATGTTGATACAGTGGGCAGTATTTTTTTTTGTGAATGTTCTGTCTTTGCATACTGTTATTATTATAAGCCATACATGAAGATACCATTGTGATCTGCCAGAAACTTAAATCGGCACTGGACTCATCACCTAGTCTTCATTTACATAGTACCAGTGGAGTTTTAATTCTGGAAGTAACTGTTGCACTGTATGTAAATCTGTTATGCAACACATTTGTTGTTATGATCACAACCCCCCATTGGGTTGCCGGGGTTTCTTTCAGTATAAATGGTATCCCCACCTTCTGGAAATCGTGTACTAGAAATTTTTTCTGTCACTCTTTGTTTCTGCCTTGTTCCTGTGCTTTCTTTCTTCTTTTTTTTTCTATAATTTTCTGCCTTGCTGGTCCATTGACCTGTACGTGCTTGATAAAGTCTTATGTACTTTTTCTTAGGCTAGATAATTGGGTACATGTATTGAGTGCATTTTTGGCTCCAGGGAGGTGAGATATGTGGATGCAATTTTAGGTAATTTGGGCCAGTGTTTACATATGTTTTAGTGTCCTTAAGTATGCTTAAATTTGTATTCAGATGTGTTTTTTAAATTCCCTGTGCGATAAATTGGACGGAGATTATGTGCGTGAATGCATTGATATGTGTACTTTTTTTCCCTGTTGAAGTTTTGTATGTTTTGAAACGGTTATAGCCCTGGTATGGCTGTGGCACAGTCGGCTGGGCTTTAAACAACAATAACAGTTATGATCACGACAGCTTTTGTGAAGTTGTATTCTTTTTTGCATTACAGGATCAAGACAGACAACATGAAGTCATCCTTGTGTTATGGCTGTCGTTTGATGGTGAAAGGTTTGGTAAGTAATGTACGTGGTTTTAATGAGATAGAAGTCAGATCTGTGTGATCATGACAAGCCATCCTGTATGTGCTACAATATCTTTTCTTTAAAACTAACAGACTTACTGTAAAGATGTGATTAACCCCTTTGCTGTGTTGTTGATGTGCAACAAACATCGTGATTTGATAATTTTCAGTGCATCGTTGACGTACAAAGCATGTCAGATGGGGTAGTGTTCATGTTTCTCTCAGCATTGCAGAAATATCGACTGTTCAGCTAAAAGATTTAACTCCCTGTAAACTTTGTTTTTTTTTCTTACTACATCAAATTCATATACTTCTGTCATTGTTTGAGAATCTTGTAGAAATTTTTGTGAACCGAGTTTTAATGTTTGGCAATAGTATCAGTGCATAAATAAGCCTTTACAGTTGAGGAGTATTTGATGAAGTTCTTGCAGTATGGACAGTGGTGTTGAAGAGTTTGATCCTGAGGAAGTTGAACTTCATGATCTTGACCTGGAAGAAGCCCATCTGAATGATGATTCTGATGAAGGTTTTCAACCTCTGCCATATGCATGTGTGAAAACGTGGTTATGTTTTTCCAAACAATAAACAGAATCTTTGTTCATTTCTGTTTCATTTGACTTGTACTTTATGGTGATAGGCGATATAGTTTTGGAGATGTGAGTAAACAAAAAATTGTAGGTGCAATTTTTCAGTTTTCCTTGAAATTTCTCAGTATACACTATAACAAAAGCATAAGCAACGAAGAGGTCAAATAGAAAAGGGAAATATTGTCCTGTATCTCATTGGAAACAGGTTTCTGCCAAAGTCATGGCATGCTCAGATGCAGTAATTTTGGGTGTTTAAAAAACAAACAAACAAACAAACAAAAAAACAACGGATTCAGAGAAATATGAAAATAGAATAAGATTGTGCATTTAATGGAATAAGACAAGACAGGTGCAAATTTTCAGCCAACTGGCCTTAAGTTTGAAACACTAAACAAAAAGTTTAGAGGCAAAAACACAAACTTTCCCTGTTGTTTTGTTGAGCAAAAACTTTCTTGTAGTTTCCTGCTTCACAAAACAGCTGGAAAGTTTTGCTGTTTTTCCACTCATTTTTGTATTTGCTGCTTGTTATTATCTATCTTACATTTATGCTTGATAAAGGCCAGTTGGTGGAAAATTTGTGTCTGTCTTGTCTTGTTATAGTAAATACACATTCTGATTCTATTTTTGTGTTTTTCTGGTTCCTGTTTGAACACAGGCAGTCATACTTGTTTTAAAAAATCTACAAATAGAATCAAACTGATTACAGTAATAGAACTACATGTTTTTGAAAATTTCAGTCTATACTTACTCAGAAAACAATACTGTAATCTTTGTTCTATGTACTGAATTTACTTACAATGGAATTGAAAACTTTAAGAAAGAGTGTAGGGTTTTGGGCAGGCTGAGGGAGCGTGCCAGGTAATTGCTGGCAGATTTGCGTGGAGCACATAAATTATGGCATTGTCTGAGTGGAGTGAATCCCTCTTGTACAAAGGAACTCTAGAATAATGTTATAAGTGATAAAAAGATAACTACAGTAAAAAAAAAAATCCCGAAGTTTTCAGATGTCTGTAAAACAGATAAAAATACAGCTCAGTAAAAGTCAAGCATGCCATTTGTTACATAGTACTCAGCAGCTGTTGATTGTGACAAGGGTGACACCTTTCCGGCTGGGAGCCGGAATTCCGGCTTTTTAAAATTTCCGAACCGGAGGTTTCAGGCTTTTTAAAATATCGAGAGAGAAAAAAAAATGAAATAGTAAAAAAGAACGACGAGGTCGAGTCGGGATGGATTCCGATCCATGTTTTTTCCATGTCTGATCCACGTTTTGACGACTTCCGCCTTGCCGCCATTTTGAATGCACTGTTGTAGCTGTGAAAATTCGAGATGCCGTTTCTGGAAAAATGCGACGTTCTTAAAGTCGCTGAGGTCGAAAAAGCGACCAAAAACAAGTGGCGGTTTGAATGGCTTACCGAAAAGGACGACTCGGACATCCCGTTCAGTACGTGGTGTAAGAAACTGGACACAAGTGGAGTAGCAGCAGATTCTTGTAGTCCTTCTAGAAGCAGCACGGCTACCCTTGATGCAGCACAGCCACCTTCAGATCATCACACCACTACAACTAACTCTGACCAAGGGAGGGACACAGCCACCCCATTGTCTGCTCTGTGTCAAGAAGCAGTGCATCCAGACCCACCTCAAAGTTGTCAGGAAACTGTGCAGTCAGAAAAGGAGCAGCCAAGTATCTTTCCTGAGCAACAAAAAGTTCAATCTGGCAAAAAAAGGCAAATGAAACTTGATAGCCTATTTCAGAAAGTTCCAAGGCTGGACAAGTAACTAACAAGTTGTGCTGTTAGTGTAACTTTGCTTTTGAAATGAAAAAAAGTAAAACCAGTTGCTTATGCCTATTGGATATTTATTCATCAAATTCCATCAGTATTTTATATGATAGATGCTGTTTTGCCGGACATTGCCATACTTTGATTTATTAATGAACTGGACCTATTTTCTTTGGCCATTACTTTGAATTGGATTTTGAAGATAGTTGGACACATTAACTTTGGCTCAGTACTGCATGTATTCATGTGGGCTGAAAATTCTACAGAAAGTGCTTGCCTGCAATTGATCTTCTGTGTAACCTAATGAAAGTAAGTGATATAATAAGTTTCTCTTAACAACCATCAATGCTTTTTCAGTTTGAGAACAACATTGTACTTTGTTTTTTATGAGATCTTTAGATCTAACTTATTGTTGGTTTCCTCAGAATAAACATATATACCTTAATTTATAAATATTTTATTATTGGAACTTGCATTCAAAATAGTTTCAGGAGACGGGGATTTTTCCTTTTGTAATGCATTTAAAGCGTCAGCCCCTGGACCCCGGCCTTTCCTGTTTTTCAATTTTCACAGGTGTCGCCCTTGTTGTGACCCCACACTGGTCATGCATTTGCATATTCTGCTCAGTGTTCTCTGACATGTGACAGTTTAAGAATGCATAGGATCTAAATGTGTGAGCTTACCAAGGTTGCAGTGATACTCTGCCCTGGCTGTGCACTGGTTATGTATGTGCATGTTCTACACAGTTTTCTCTAATATGTGAGTGCTTGAAAATACATAGGGTTTAAATGTATAAGCTTACTAAGCATACTAAGGCTGCGTTGATGCCCCCTCGCTTCCCAAATTTTCAGTAGATGTGATGGTCTGATGCTTATAGAATCGTTGATATACATTGAGTGCTTTACAAGAATGTGAAACTGACATGTGTCCTTAATTGTATGTTACAGAATGACGTGTCCTTATTACCGCCTCGAGTTCATGCAAGGCCGTTAAGTCGGAGTGAGATGCGCTCTCAGATTGCCGAGTTCTTATTGGAGGATGATTGTGAAACATGACAGTTGTTTTGTAGCAAAAAGATGAGTGTGAGTGGAGAATAGAAAAAGAAATGTAAATATATACTTGTGTATTTGTGTGTTTGTGCGTGTGTGTATTCATTACTTGGTCCTTTTTGTTTGTATGTCATCAAGGGAGCGTAAGTTTATGTGTGTTAATGACAGTTGCAAAGAACAGGTACATGATGTACAACCTATACTCAGTCATATACAATACATGATCACAATTTATTCACTCTCACAAACACATGCACATACTCGCTCACACACACACACATATCATAATTTATTCACTCTCACAAACATGCACATACTCCCTCACACACACACACACACACTCTCACATCATAATTTATTCACTCTCACAAACACATGCACATACTCCCTGACACACACCTCTCACATCATAATTTATTCACTCTCACAAACACATACTCCCTCACACACACACGCACTCTCACATAATAATTTATTCACTCTCACAAACACATGCATATACTCCCTCACACACTCACATCATAATATATTCACTCTCACAAACACATGCACATACTCCCTCACACACACACTCACATCATAATTTATTCACTCTCACAAACACATGCACATACTCCCTCACACACACACACATAATTTATTCACTCTCACAAACACATACTCCCTCACACACACACACACACACACACACACACACACACACACACACTCACATCATAATTTATTCACTCTCACAAACACATGCTCCCTCACACACACATCAAAATTTATTCACTCTCACAAACACATACTCCCTCACACACACACACTCACATCAAAATTTATTCACTCTCACAAACACATGCACATACTCCCTCACACACACACTCTCACATCATAATTTATATTACTCACAAACACATGCACATACTCCCTCACACACACACACTCTCACATCATAATTTATTCACTCTCACAAACACATGCACATACTCCCTAACACACACCTCTCACATCATAATTTATTCACTCTCACAAACACATGCACATACTCCCTCACATATACACTCACATCATAATTTATTCACTCTCACAAACACATGCACATACTCCCTCACACACACACTCACATCATAATTTATTCACTCTCACAAACACATGCACATACTCCCTCACACACACACACACTCTCACATCATAATTTTTACTCTCACAAACACATGCACATACTCCCTCACACACACACACTCACATCATAATTTATTCACTCTCACAAGCACATGCACGTACTCCCTCACACACACACACACACACACTCACATCATAATTTATTCACTTTCACAAACACATACTCCCTCACACTCTCACATCATAATTTATTCACTCTCACAAACACATGCACATACTCCGTCACACACACACTCTCACATCATAATTTATTCACTCTCACAAACACATGCACATACTCCCTCACACACGCACACTCACTCACATCATAATTTATTCACTCTCACAAACACATACTCCCTACACACACTCTCACATCATAATTTATTCACTCTCACAAACACATACTCCCTCACACTCACATCATAATTTATTCACTCTCACAAACAATGCACATACTCCGTCACACACACACACTCACAAACACATACTCCCTCATCATTATTTATTCACTCTCACAAACACATGCACATACTCCCTCACACACACACTCACACATCATAATGTATTCACTCTCACAAACACATGCACATACTCCCTCACACACACACTCTCACATCATAATTTCTTCACTCTCACAAACATACTCCCTCACACACACATCATAATTTATTCACTCTCACAAACATCTCATACTACCTCACACACCACACACACATCATAATTTATTCACTCTCACAAACACATACTCCCTCACAACACACACTCATATAATTTATTCACTCTCCAAACACATACTCCCCTCACACACACACACACTCATCAACATCATAATTTATTCACTCTCACAAACATATGCACATACTCCCTCATACACACACACTCTCACATCATAATTTATTCACCCTCACAAACACATACTCCCTCACACACACACACACTCTCATATAATAATTTATTCACCCTCACAAACACATGCACATACTCCCTCACACACACACTCTCAATCATAATTTATTCACTCTCACACATACTCCCTCACACACACTCTCAGATAATAATTTATTCACTCTCACAAACATAGTCCCTCACACACACACTCACATCAAAATTTATTCACTCTAACAAACATACTCCCTCACACACACACTCTCATCATAATTTATTCACTCTCACAAACACATACTCCCTCACACACACACTCACATCATAATTTATTCACTCTCACAAACACACAGTCCCTCACACACACACATCATAATTTATTCACTCTCACAAACACATAGTCCCTCACACCACACACTCACATCATAATTTATTCACTCTCACAAACACATACTCCCTCACACACACACACTCCAACATCATAATTTATTCACTCTCACAAACACATGCACATACTCCCTAACACACACCTCTCACATCATAATTTATTCACTCTCACAAACACATGCACATACTCCGTCACACACACACTCTCACATCATAATTTATTCACTCTCACAAACACATGCACATACTCCTCATCACACAGCACACTCACTCACATCTATAATTTATTCACTCTCACAAACACATATCCCTCACACACTCTCACATCATAATTTATTCACTCTCACAAACACATACTCCCTCACACACATCATAATTTATTCACTCTCACAAACAATGCACATACTCCGTCACCACACACACTCACAAACACATACTCTCCTCACATCATTATTTATTCACTCTCACAAACACATGCACATACTCCCTCACACACACACTCACACATCATAATGTATTCACTCTCACAAACACATGCACATACTCCCTCACACACACACTCCATACATCATAATTTCTTCACTCTCACAAAACATACTCCCTCACACACACATTCATAATTTATTCACTCTCACAAAACATGCTCATACTACCTCACACACACACACACATCATAATTTATTCACTCTCACAAACACATACTCCCTCACATACACACACTATATAATTTATTCACTCTCCAAACACATACTCCTCACCACACTCACACACACTCTCACATCATAATTTATTCACTCTCACAAACATATGCACATACTCCCTCATACACACACACTCTCACATCATAATTTATTCACCCTCACAAACACATACTCCCTCACACACACACACACTCTCATATAATAATTTATTCACCCTCACAAACACATGCACATACTCCCTCACACACACTCTCACATCATAATTTATTCACTCTCACACATACTCCCTCACAACACACTCTCAGATAATAATTTATTCACTCTCACAAACACATAGTCCTACACACACACACACTCACATCAAAATTTATTCACTCTACAACACATACTCCCTCACACACACACTCTCATCATAATTTATTCACTCTCACAAACACATACTCCCTCACACACACACTCACATCAAATTTATTCACTCTCACAAACACACAGTCCCTCACACACACCTCATCATAATTTATTCACTCTCACAAACAGTCCCTCACACACACTCACATCATAATTTATTCACTCTCACAAACACAAGTCCCTCAAAACACACACATCTCACATCATAATTTATTCACTCTCACAAACACATAGTCCCTCACACACACACTCGCACATCATAATTTATTCACTCTCACAAATATCACAATCATATCCCTCACACACACTCTCACAATCATCATTTATTCACTCTCACAAACACATAGTCCCTCACACACACACACTCTCACATCATCATTTATTCACTCAAACAAACACATGCACATACTCCCTCACACACACACTCTCACATCATAATTTATTCACTCTCACAAACACATACTCCCTCACACACACAACACACTCTCACATCATAATTTATTCACTCTCACAAACACATAGTCCCTCACACACACACTCACATCAAAATTTATTCACTCTCACAAACACATGCACATACTCCCTCACACACACACACTCTCACATAATTTATTCATTCTCACAAACACATGCACATACTCCCTCACACACACACTCTTACATCATAATTTATTCACTCTCACAAACACATGCACATACTCCGTCACACTCACATAATATATTCACTCTCACAAACATATGCACATACTCCGTCACACACATACACTCTGACATCATAATTTATTCACTCTCACAAACACATACTCCCTCACACACACACATCATAATTTATTTACTCTCAAAAACACATGCACATACTCCCTCACACACACACACACTCACATCATAATTCATTCACTCTCATAAACACATGCACATACTCCCTCACACACACAATCTCACATCATAATTTATTCACTCTCACGAACACGTGCAAATACTCCCTCACACACACACACACTCTCACATCATAATTTATTCACTCTCACAAACACATGCACATACTCCCTCACACACACACACTCACATCATAATTCATTCACTCACAAATACATGGACATGCTCCCTCACATACACACTCACATAATAATCTATTCACTCTCACAAACACATACTCCCTCACACACACACTCTCACATCATAATTTATTCACTCTCACAAATACACGCACATACTCCCTCACACACACGCTCTCACAACACACACACACAAAACAAATCAAAGTGGCGATAATTTTTCTCTTTAATTTGAGAGTTGGAACAGTACAATGGGAGGGGAGACAACTGTTGCTGTGACATGACGCGAACAGCTGCTGCCTGTGGGCGGACAGGAACCATGACACAGTGAGTTAAGAGTTAAAGTGAATGTCAAGCAAGAACCACATGGACATTGGGCACCATAGGACCTCTTCCACTCTCACTGGGACTGACGCTTCAGTCCATCTATATGTAACAACACATGACATAATATTTCTTTTGACTCCCCTGGCCCACCCACCAGCTCTTTGCAGAAAGGGTGGGTGGTAGGCTTAAGGAGTCCAAGGGTTGAATATCTCATCCCAAACACGTCACCTTTTTTTATTTTGGTCAGAAAGTCACAACTGGAGGCACTCCTTCAAAAAACATGTAACTGGTGTGCTCTCCCCTGCTACAAAAGCACAAGCAACAATCCAGGAACCATCTCATTTCATATCTTGCAAAAAATGGCACATAAAAAACCCTGACACTTGTTGAAACAGCACAGGATGTAAAGTAGCACAAGTGCAAGCAAGAAAAAATCATGGCATGGCAGAATGTCATTGGGGAAAAAATGTATAAAATCATGTTGCAAGTGTAAAAGAATTGTTTGTGAAGAGAGTAAATTCTGTTATGTATCCCGATTCTAATGTTGATATTGGTGAATGTTTATGTGAGGATAGTCTATGTGGTGTGTGTGTGTGTGTTGTGTGGTGTGTGTTATGTGTGTGTTTTTTTGTGTGTTGTGTGTGTGTTTTTTTGTGTGTGTGTGTGTTCTGTGTGTGTGTGTGTGTCTGTTTGTGTGTTTGTGTTTGTGTGTTTTGTTGTGTGTTGTTGTGTGTGTGTGTTGTTTGTGTGTGTGTGTATGTGTTGTTTGTGTTGGTGAGTGTGTGTGTGTGTGTGTTTGTGTGTGTGTTGTTCATATTTGTGTTGTATGTGTGTGTGTTGTTTGTGTTGTGTGTGTGTGTGTTCGTGTGTGTGTGTGTATGTAGTGCGGTGTGCGTGAGAGAGAGAGAGAGAGAGAGAGATGGGATAAGAATGGAGCAACACTGCCCCTATAGTGACTGGTCATCATCTATTCTGGCAATAATTCTTGCAGGCCAGTGACTTGAATAACTATTTGTAAGGCTCAGATAATGTGACAGTCGAATGACAGTCAGAATGCAGAATTTAATTTGTACTTACCTATTATTTACATGTTATCACTTAACAAATATACATGGCTTCCAGTGACATGAACCGTGTCATTATTTCCTTGTCCACTTGGCATATTGCCCTGTGCTGTTTGAACCAGTGTTAGCTGCACCCAGACATCTTCACTCCAAGTGTCTATCAATACATAAAATAGTCCTCTGACAAATCTGGAGAACACTGTACAAAGAGCAGAGAGTGTTACTTGGATTTTGTGTCCAAAAAAATATATCACAAAAAGACCAGACAGGCTGCCTCAGAAGAAACCGATGGCAGAGCCTTTCTGTTAGAAAACATTCCGTAGGAAACGCACCAAACCAGTTTTAAACAGCAAAACCCAAACATGTAAACACTCTTCCTTCAGAAAGCCATTTTAATCAAAAACATAGGAAATCATGAAAAATGGTCAAACCCAAAGAAACAAGAACTCAGACAGAAGATACATACAACCAAACAACAATAATGAACAAGCAAAATAAAAAAAATATAAAAAAAAACAAAAAAAAAGAGGGAAAAAAAACAGGTATCAGCAAAACATCAAGCAGATTTCAAAGGGAGGGCTCTACTTTTCTGAATAATGTCTATGAATGCACTGAAGTGGTTTTTCATATTACATATTTTGTCAGTTAGGGCTTAAAATGTTCTGCGTCTGGGCGGAATTCCGCGATTTCAGTTTGTCAAAAAAAAAAAAAAGTTTTTAACCCCTTCTCCCCTTTCCCCAAATATATCTTCCTGTAATAATTATGTGTTTACAGCAATTTTTATGCACTAAATATCTCTTGAAATTATGCCCAGAAAGTGCAAAATGGCATAGATTTACACTTGGTTTTTAAAAAATTTTCAGGGGGAGCATGCCCCTGGACCCCCCTAGTTTCAGTGCTTTTTTCCTCCTCCTGTTTTAAGCCCTGGTCAGTACTTGAGTCAGTATAGGATATTAACTTGCTTACTGTACGGTTTGCGGTCCTATCATCAACAGGATCAATGATTTATGTTGTGTCAAGTTATCAGCCAAAACGTCAGTAAATCTTGGTTCCCTTTGCCTTTGATTCCTTTACTTGAACTGGGTCCCTGTAAATATATTCGTTTTTTTTCATTGCAACAGAATATCTGCTCATGAAATACAGGATGCCCATCCATGGACTGCACATGGTCCTAATACACCACTGCATGACAAGGCGGTGCTCAATGCATGCTGGCATTTGCCAAACCTGAGAGATACAGACACCTGCAGCATTAGTCAAAAATGTCAGCAACACCTTCAGTGACACATTTGTGAAGTAGATGAAACAAGACTGTGTGGTCGTGGTCTTCCCAATAAGCCCATAGCACACTTAACTTTGGGTAAGAACCTCTTGTAGCCAAATGAACCCCACAGTGATTTGACACAACTGACAGGATTTGAACATGAACCTTCCAGTCATTAGTTTACTGTGCTAACCAGTGCACCACAGCATTCCACAGACACATTGTGTTGCCATAGGTTCTTTTGATAAATGTGCTAAATGTATGCCACACATACTGTCTCTGCATGGGCATACTATGTTTCATTCAAAAGATCTGCATGCAAACTACTATTCCAGCTGCAGAAGAGGGGAGAAAAACTCAATTCTAACTGAGACCTGGAACCTCTCAGTTCCCAGCCAGTGGGCAATCACACCGCAGTTAATTCCTGGATTATAAGAAAAAAATGCTGCCTTCTTGTTGTTCTATAAAGACAACCAAATAATGGTGGACAAGTACATGGATATCAGTAACAAGCTCTTTTGTCTGTAAATTGCAGATGTTTTTCTTCTTGTACATTAATGTTTTCTTTCTGGTGAGTCACACAAACGGGAAACATGATTACTTTCATTGTGCAAAGTTCACATATACACTACTTACTCATCACCATTTTCACAGATTTTAGATACATATGACATCATGTGCACAAACGGAAACCTCTCCTCATTCCTCTACTCACACTCAGACTGGGATAAGGGATATACAGGCACATACCACATGTAATGATACGGATCTTTGTAGGTCTATCGTTTAGAACTACAAATATATGCATACTCAGTTTTTAGACATTTTGATGTGATCAAGCACTGAGTCCATGCAGTGATACATTTCTTAAATAAAAAGTCGTGTATGAACAAAGTTAAAAACAAAACAAAACAAAAAAAAAACATTCACAACTTCTGTGCCAATAAACGAACTGTGCCCATCAAAACATTGATGATCAGCACATGACTTCACATTATGTCAAATAGCTTACCTATATCTGATCAACATCTAGTGATAACAGCAGGAAATCAGTATGCTGACATAATAAACAGAAACAAAACCTTGATAATTTCTTTGTTTGTTCTTGTAAAGTGAAGTAAGCATTCTCTGACGTGGACTGTTTGCGCTATACAAATGGAATTATTATCATCATCATTATTTTGTTTGCGCTGAATTAGCCAGCCATTCTTTGAAGGGAGGATTTTATAACTGATGCCAGATCTCTTGGTTAGGACAGGCAGTCAATGGGCTGTAAGATATAACCCGCCCATGATGATGCTGAAACATATATGTGGCAGTTCTGGCTATTGCAGTATTGCTCAGTCTAGCAGGTTTTGTGGCAATTTCTGTAAAAGTTTATGTAATCTTAATTCAAACAAGTCAGTGTCCAGTTCTTTCACTCTCGTATGCTTATCAGTATTAACGTACAAAAACAGAACTGTTTTATGCTTTTAAGCCTGTTAATAATAACATATACGTCAATTTGTCACTACAGAGTTTTAACCCATATTCTGCGGCATACTTTACATCTTAACATAATACAGCGGCATCTTACACAGCCAGTCCAAAGACCTGAGCACTACCTATTTCAACAATTTCATACAGTCTGTTGTTAGTAATCAGGCAAAGGTTATCCCAAACCCAAGTCGTAAGGGAGTGAGATGGCAGAGACCTAAATTCTTCTTGGAGTCAGGAATTTTGAAGGCAGTGCCCGTCCATCTCCTCTTTTGCCTTTCCCCCTGAAAAAAACAAACAAAAAACCCCAAAAAACAGGGTGGGTACCCAGTCATAGCTGGGTGGACTGAAGGCTTCATGCTCAAAGCTTTTTCTCAGGCCAATATTGAACCCGGGCAAACTTGTGCAATTTAGACAAGACCTGATAAACACAACAATGTCCCTTCATGAGCAGTTTAGACAATTCAAGTTTGTTGTCAGCAACTAGCTGCTTACAATGATGCGTACAAAACCTCCATGCAAAAATAACAGCTACACATGCAGATCTGTCTTGTGTAGAATGAGACAATATGTATGCAGCTGCAACAAAATTGAATTGTCCGAAAGACATCCTCAAGCATAATGTTAAAATTCAATTTTTTCAAAACATTTTCATGCTTCCAGAAATCAGCCATCGACATGACGCATGGGATCTTGAATGTACATAGTTGATATTCTGTATGTGTATACACATAAAGGTAGTTTAGGCATCTGCAGGTCTGCGCTCATCTTGACCTGGGAAATTGGAAAAAATTCCAACTTTTTACACACTAAGTAGATTGAACCCCAGACTTTCCAAACGGAGGTCCACCATTTACCCTCTTGCTTACCATGCATGACCATTAACAGAAAGAGAGAGAAAGGGGGTGGGGTGGGGATGTGGAAATAGGGCTGGGGAAAATAAGCAATAACACACGACGAGAAGGAACCCAGTAGAAGGCCGAGAGGGGTGGGGACCCACAAGGGAAGCTATCCCTTTCTGTCGTAATAACTAACAAAGCATTTGCGTCCCTTTAATCATACCACCTGAAGAATGGCGACTGCAGACACTCTCCTAATACAAAACCAAGCACAGTTGTATCGATAACGTCTTTTCTGAAAATTACCACCGACTTGGATAAATCGAGCAACACAGATGAAGCATCTACAGCACATGTCAAATAGCAGAATTGGGTCAGCATGTTGTTCAATGTGTATCTCAGTAATACTTGGTTTCTATCAATGATGGAGGTTAGCCAGTCAAACACCGTGAACCAAGGAGGGTGGGGTTGGGGGAGAAAGAATGTGCATTCTCCGTGAATACTGATTCTGATGATGCATGAAAGTAACTGCCAACTGAATACTTTGTGACAAATCTCACAAAATATTGTCCCTGCTGCAGACAAGAATTAATTAAGTATTTTTGAAAAGTTAAAAAAGGTGTTAGAAACAGGAATTTAGTTGAGACAATAATAATAATAATAATAATCCTAACACTAATAATAACAACAGCAATGGCAGGAGCAGCAGTAGCAGCAGCAACAACAACAATAAATAATAAGCAAATAAACAACAACAACAGCAATGAAGACAATAGTGATAATAATAATAATAATATAATAATAATAATTTATAATAATGATAACGATGATGACAATGATTATGATGATGATAAGAAAAAAAGTATACATGCATTCTTTACTAAACATTACATACATATTCAGTAAAACGATTTTTTTTTTTTCAAGCTTGCTAAATTTGTATGCAACTTGGTCAAGGTGGAGATAAATTCAAACACAATTTGAACGCTTCCCTCCCCTCCCCAAAAAATGACATACAATGTACATGATGGCGAAGCATTATGTGTAACACTGCTCTTGTCTGCATGGCATCCCCCCCCCCCTCCTTTTTTTTTCCCCCTTGAAAATTTGCAAACAATACAACTGTATACTCTGTAGGAAAGTAGTCAAGTCTCAGTAAAAGTGACACACAATTTTCTTAATCACACAGCAGAAAATAAGTCTGTGGTAATGTCTATGCTAATACAAAGATAATTAACAATACTATATGCATCATGGCATGCAGATAGTAACACTTTCAAGTTGATTAAAAGCACCTTATTTTTTCAAAAACAGATTTTAATATCTTGTACAAAACCATAACATTGAAAATATATCGATCTCATTCCAACCTGCAACTCCTAGATATGACAATTATTGATATTGTTGTTTAAAGCCTAGTCAACTGTATATAGCCATTTCAGGGCTTTAGCCATTTCAAAACATACACAATATTTAAACAGGGGGGAAAAAAAGGGAAAATTAAGTACACATATCAATGCATTCACGCACATAATTCAAGGAGATGCCCTGGCGCTGACCACTTCATCCAATTTATCACACAGGGGATTTAAAAAAACAAACCTGAATACAAATTCAAACATAACTAAGAACTCTAAAACATATGATAAGAACGGGCCTAAATTACCTAAAATTGCTTCAGCATATCTCATTTCCCTAGAGCCACAAATGCACTGAATACATGTACCCAACTATCAATCAGAAAGTACGTAAGACTTAACCGAACACATACAGGTGAATAGACCAGCAAGGCAGAAAATAATAGGAAGAAATGACAGAAAGCAAAGGAACAAGGCAGAAACAAAGAGTGTGACAGACAAGAGGACATTTCTAGCGAAGACCTTCCAGAAGATGGGGATACTATATAAAAAAAAAAAAGAGCCCCAGGCATCCCCACAGAAGGTGGGGGGGGGGGGGGGGGAGAGATATGGCAAACACTAGACCCACATTTCAAACGACAGGGAAAAAGGTTTATGAACATTTTTGCTGTTTTGTTTCTGTAACCAAAAAGGAAGAAACAAACATTTAATGGAAAAAAAGTCATATGCATTGTAAGACTTTCCATGAGAGCAGACAAGATGTACAAATCTCTTCAAGATTCATCCCTAAACTGGACAATTTTAAAAAACAAAATCTATGATTAGATAAGCAGAAATGCTTGATTATATTCAGTCAAGACGAGTGTGTGTGTGTGGTGTGTGTGTGTGTGTGTGTGTGTGTGTGTGTGTGTGTGTGTGTATGTGTATGTGTGTGTGTATGTGTGTGTGTGTGTGTGTGTGTGTATGTGTGTGTGTTCGTGCGTGAGTGTGTGTGTGTGTATATATATATATATATTTATTGTGTGTGTGTGTATGTGTGTGTGTATGTGTGTATGTGTGTGTGTGAGAGAAAGAGAGAGAGAGCCAGACAGAGAGAGAGCCAGACAAGAGACAGAGAGACAGAGAGAGAGAGCCAGACAAGAGACAGAGAGAGAGAGCCAGACAAGAGACAGAGAGAGAGAGCCAGACAGAGACAGAGAGCCAGACAAGAGACAGAGAGAAAGAGCCAGACAAGAGACAGAGAGAGAGAGCCAGACAGAGAGAGAGAGCCAGACAGAGAGAGAGAGCCAGACAGAGAGAGAGAGCCAGACAGAGAAAGAGAGCCAGACAGAGAGAGTCAGACAGAGAGAGAGAGAGCCAGACAGAGAACCAGACAAGAGACAGAGAGCCAGACAGAGAGAGCCAGACAGAGAGAGCCAGACAGAGAGAGAGAGAGCCAGACAGAGAGAGAGAGCCAGACAGAGAGCCAGAGAGAGAGAGCCAGACAAGAGACAGAGAGAGAGAGCCAGACAGAGAGAGAGAGCCAGACAGAGAGAGAGAGAGCCAGACAGAAAGAGAGAGAGCCAGACAAGAGACAGATAGAGAGCCAGACAAGAGACAGAGAGAGAGCCAGACAAGAGCCAGAGAGTCAGACAGAGAGAGCCAGACAGAGAGAGAGACAGACAGAGAGAGAGAGAGACAAGAGACAGACAGAGAGAGAGAGAGCAGACAGAGAGACAGACCAGACAAGAAGAGAGAGAGACCAGACAAGAGAGAGCCAGACAGAGCAGAGAGAGAGAGCCAGACAGAGACAGAGAGAGAGCAGACAAGAGCAGAGAGAGAGAGCCAGACAGACAGAGAGAGAGCCAGACAAGAGACAGAGAGAGAGCCAGACAGAGAGAGAGAGCCAGACAGACAGAGAGAGAGAGCCAGACAAGAGCCAGAGAGCCAGACAGAGAGAGAGAGCCAGACAAGAGACAAGAGAGAGAGCCAGACAAGAGACAGAGAGAGAGAGCCAGACAAGAGACAGAGCCAGACAGAGAGACAGAGCCAGACAAGAGACAGACAGTCAGAGAGAGAGCCAGACAAGAGACAGAGAGAGAGAGCCAGACAAGAGACAGAGAGAGAGAGCCAGACAAGAGACAGAGAAGAGAGCCAGACAAGAGACAGAGAGCCAGACAAGAGACAGAGCCAGACAAGAGACAGAGAGCCAGACAAGAGACAGAGCCAGACAAGAAGAGGGGCCAGACAAGAGACAGAGAGAGCCAGACAAGAGACAGAGAGAGCCAGACAAGCCAGACAAGAGACAGAGCCAGACAAGAGACAGAGAGAGCCAGACAAGAGAGAGAGCCAGACAAGAGAGAGAGCCCAGACAGAGAGGGGCCAGACAAGAGAGAGAGCCAGACAAGAGACAGAGCCAGACAAGAGACAGAGAGACAGAGGAGCCAGACAAGAGACAGAGAGAGAGAGCAGACAAGAGACAGAGAGAGAGAGAGCCAGACAAGAGACAGAGAGAGCCAGATAAGAGCCAGAGCCAGACCCACAGAGCAGAGAGCCAGACAAGAGACAGAGCCAGACAAGAGACAGAGCCAGACAAGAGACAGAGCCAGACAGAGAGACAGACAAGAGCCAGAGCCAGACAAGAGACAGAGCCAGACAGAGAGATAGCCAGACAAGAGACAGAGCCAGACAAGAGCCAGAGAGAGAGAGAGAGAGAGAGCCAGACAAGAGACAGAGAGAGAGAGAGCCAGACAGAGACAGAGCCAGACAGAGAGAGAGAGAGAGCCAGACAAGAGAGAGAGAGCCAGACAAGAGAGAGAGAGAGCCAGACAGAGACAGAGAGAGAGCCAGACAGAGAGAGAGAGCCAGACAAGAGAGAGAGAGCCAGACAAGAGAGAGAGAGCCAGACAAGAGAGAGAGAGCCAGACAAGAGACAAAGAGAGAGAGAGCCAGACAGAGAGAGAGAGGCCAACAAGAGAGAGAGAGCCAGACAAGAGAGAGAGAGCCAGACAAGAGACAGAGAGAGAGAGAGCCAGACAAGAGAGAGAATGATAATGACACTTTATTTTCCAGTGATAGAAGTTACTAGTTAAAAGCCTTTTCCCGAACTTGCCAATGCTTGTGTGTGTGGTGTGTGTGTGTGTGTGTGTGTGTGTGTTGTGTGTGTGTGTGTGTGTGTGTGTGTGTGTGGTGTGTGTGTGTGTGTGTGTGTGTGTGTGTGTGTGTGTGTGTGTGTGTGTGTGTGTGTGTGTGTGTGTGTGTGTGTGTGTGTGTGTGTGTGTGTGTGTGTGTGTAGTGTGTGTGTGTGTGTGTGTGTGTGTGTGTGTGTGTGTGTGGTGTGTGTGTGTGTGTGTGTGTGTGTGTGTGTGTGTGTGTGTGTGTGTGTGTGTGTGTGTGTGTGTGTGTGTGTGTGTGTGTGTGTGTGTGTGTGTGTGTGTGTGTGTGTGTGTGTGTGTGTAAGTGTGTGTGTGTGTGTGTGTGTGTGTGTGTAAGTGTGTGTGAGAGAGCGAGAGAGAGAAACAGAGAAACAGAGAAAGAGAGAGAGAAACAGAGAAAGAGAGAAAGAGAGAGAGAGAGACAGAGACGTCACGTACGCATATCTGGTTCACACACACAGAGATAAGCATGCAGACATATCATCATTTCCTGTTATTGCTTAATTAACAGGCCGATCGGCAAAGCAACCGTTACGTATACTCCCAAAACGAAAAACCAACCGCATGAAAAACCCAGACAGCTATCTTCTCACAAAACTTAACACTGCACACGGACAATACAAGAAGGAACAGGTCAATGTCATCGACTTTACTACTAATCTTGCGCTGTAACCCCCTTCCGATACAGACACACACGCGCTTTGAAAATAAAACCACCGATGGAAACATGAAAGCACCCAACACGCATGCCTACCATGATGGAGTACGCAAACTGTGCAGCAATACAGAAAAAATTGGAACAAACACAATCTCCTCCTTCCCCCCCCAAAAAAAAAAAAAAAAAAAAAAAAAGAAATGACCCCCTCCTCCAAAACCAAAAACAAAACAACAACAAAGAAAACGAAACAAAACAAACAATAACAACAACAACGAAACAAACAAAGCCAACTGCGCTGTTGTAAAAATACACAGGTGATCATCACTCAGACATGTAACAAATGTCGAACAGTGTGACACCCAGCAGGTGTTCATGTGGGAGGGCAATATGGATCATTCAGCAACGAGCAACACTGACAAACAGGCAAATGAGTGAGTGGGATGGCGTGGAGCCCAAGGCGATGTCTGCTCTTATGCCGGTTGTTTTAAAGCCCAGCCATGACTGCGCTGAGACATGTAAGGGCTGTAACCATTTCGAAACGTACACAACATCTCGCTGAAAAACAAAAACAAAAAAAAGAAAAAACAAAAAAAGAAAGAAAAGAGAAAAGAAAGAAGAAATAGGGGAAAAAAAAACCAAAAAAAAAAAAACACAAGCAAAAAACCCACAACTCACAAAAAAAGAAAAGAACACCTGAAAAAAAAATTAAGCACACTTATCAATCGCATTTGCGCCATAATCAAGGGACATGTCCCCTGGAGCTGACCTTGACCATTCCGCCCAGTTGTTTTCTAAATTCTTGTTAAGGATCATCGCATCCAAGGAGGGGTTACCTTTGCGCTCACCTTTTTTTTTTTATCCCATTTTGGTGGGTACCTTAATGGCCACAGAAACTGGCGTTTTTTTTTTTTACACTGCGATGATTATGATGTCGATGTGGAATGTAATCATGAGCTATGGAGTTCCATCTAGGATTAAGACTGCGTGACAGGGCTTTACTCTACGGCTTACTATCATAATATATCCTGGCGTCAACCAGACCCGAGAGATACAGACACCTGCGGTGTTGGTCAGAAGATTTGAACAACACCCTCAATGACGCATCCGTGAAGCGGATGAGACTCGACTGTGTAGTCCCAGTCTTCCCCCAAATAAGCCCATAGCACGCCCAACTCAGGGTAGGAGCCAGTTAAGAGTCGAAAAATCCGACAAAGATTTTTTGAAGATACCGATGGGGATTCGAACCCACAACCTTCCAGTCAGTAGTCCGTTGCGTTAACCACTACACCACGGCGACTGGTGCATTCTGCCCAGTTCATCACCAGAGGGTTTACAAAACCAAACGTGAATACAAATGTAAACATAATTAAGGACACTAAAAGCACATAAAAGTAGCCTACATTACCTAAAACTGCTTCTGCACATCACATGACTCAAGAGCCAAACATGCAGTCAATGCACATAACCAATCTGCAATCATAAGAGAAGGATGTAAGGTTTTATAGAATAAAAATGGCGAATGGGCCAGGACCAGGGAGGCAGAAAATATGACAGGAAGAGATGACAAGAAGCAAAGGAGCAGGACAGAAACAAAGACGGAGACAGAAAAGAGGAAATTTCTAGCACTGACAGAGAATTTCCAGAAGTTGGGATACTGTTTACACCAGAAGAGCCTTTCTGCATCTAACAAAGTGGTGGGTGGGTGGGTGATATCTACTCAACACAAACAATATGACAATCATGACAGCTGTAATGTATCCAATAACGGCAAGAAACTGTCAGCAGAGTGAGTTCCTACTTCACTAACAGATGACAACAACAACAACAATAAAACAACACAATAATAATAATAATAATAATAATAAAATAATAATAATAAATAATAAAATAAAATAATAATAATAATAATAACAACAATAATAACAACAACAATAATAATGACGACGTTGATGATGATGATAATAATAATAATATGCGCCAAATCTTGTTTCAAGGATCAAACCAAGGCGCGCACTCCCATCCTTCACCAAAGCAATCACCACCACCACCAAAACCTCCAGGGCACAAAGCTCATGCAAACTGAGAGGGAGGAAGACAGGAGGGGAGTAAGGTGTGTGACCCATAATCCAAGCCAGCATCTTCCCTCTGTCTCTCTGTCAGTCTGTCTGTCTGTCTGTCTCTCTCTCACACATACACACGATATGCTGAGCTAGGGTACACTCAAATCTGTTCAGCGAATGACCCTTGACCCAAGTTGTCATATTATCTATTATGTTTAAAAAACATAACGGACTGATAAACATGACGTATGAATATGAGTTTTGCTCAATCCTTTGTATATAAATCTTGTTAAGTTTTCTCAGTGATATTGTAATAATGTTCAGCAAACATTGTATTTATTTGTGTTTTGTCAAAAAAAGAATTAAAAACAAGTTTGAAAAAAAATTGTCATATTCTCTCACACACACTGTTCCTTTTTGTTGTTGTTGTTTCTTCTTGTTTTGCTATGACTTCAGAAAGGCAAGATTCAAGGGGCAGCTGGACACTTTTCATCAGTAATCTAACATCACACAATCATTACTCATTCATTGCCTATTGTGCTGTTGACATAGAGGGCAGCAATGAAGGTTCTCTAAGTCTGTCTGTCCTGGGATTGCCTCTGTAGTCACTCTAAGTGTGTTTCAGGGTCGAGAAGTCTTCCTGTAGGAAGCCGGTGGATCGGATGAGGGAGCCAGAGGTTTACGTTTTGCTTTGTTAACATGGTTGACAATGCTGGGTGCTGGTGGACAGGGTGCGGGAATCACTGGTTTAAAAAGTGTACAAATGGTTCGCGCTTAATATTCCCCCCCCCCCCTTTTTTTTTTTATCAGTTATTTCTGTTGATTTATTCATTTATTTCCTGAGGTTCTCCATTCTTCTTTGAGATAGGCCTAAATGTAATACACGCGAGTATAGTTGTGTGTGTCAACGTTTTGCTTTCTTGTGTGTGTATCTGAAAGACTATCATTTATCAGATCATCCGATTACATTTTTAGCTCCTAACGTATTTTTGTTAACTAGAATCAATATGACTATTTCTAATTTTATGTTAAGATTTGTTATATTATTCTTCATGAACTATGTTTATACTGCTGTAAAGCATTCACATGGCAACCCTCCTCTCCCCAACCCAATCTTTTTTTCCCTTCTCTATGTTATGTGCAACGAGCATTCTTCGACAAGGGCTGTCTGCATATACAATTAGAATCACCATGATCATTACTGATGTTATCATCATCATCATCATCATCATGACTATTACTATTATTATTATTGAGCAGTAAATAAGTAATTACCTCCTGACAAATGAACACCAGGGATCACAAGTTTCAATAAGTCCTATACTTATAATAGACGAATCCGTTTCCAAGTTTCAGAAGTTAACTCAACATAATTCTGCAGCTCAGGAAGGCACTGCATGTATGTATATGTATATATACACATCTATACATATACATATAATGTATGTATGTATATACATGTATGTGTGTGTATGTATATATCTATATGTTATATCTATTATATATATATATATATATATATATAATATATATATAATATAAATATATATATAAGGCCTACATATGAGTGTATATATACACACACCACACAACACAATATAATATACACATAATATAAATATATATATATATATATATATATATATATATATATATGGGGAGAGAGAGAGAGAGAGAGAGAAAGACAGAGAGAAAGACAGACAGAGAGAGAGAGGGAGAGAGAGAAAAGAGAGAGAGAGACACAAAGAGAGAGAGAGAGAGAGAGAGAGAGAGAGAGAGAGAGAGGGAGAGAGATGTGTGTATACATCTATATATCTATATCTATATATCTATTTATCTCTCTATATACAGGGCGCAGCACTTACAAAGGTCTGTTTCATCATGCAAATGGGACAGTGTAAAAAGCCGTGCTGAGGTTAGTCTGAAAAATCTGTATTACTCAGAATTGTGGAAATAACACTGACTTCTGATGGTACTGGGCTTCTGACCTACATCTGCCGGTGGTCTGTTTCCATGAATACAACCAGCAAATCCATACCAAGTCTTATTCGTTTTTCTCTTTTATTGTTTTCTATTCATCAGTAGACATATAGGAAGCTAGCAACTGCCACTGCTAATTCCTTACGGCAGTTATACAAAGAACGTAATGTACTAGGATGTAAACGTACTGAATGTATGAGTATGACAGAGCTAGCTGCCAGTCTCCATCCATGTCTATGATCATAACATAGTGTGACAGAGATACTGCCTGTCTCTATATCCATGTCTATGATCATCACAGAGTGTGACAGAGATACTGCCTGTCTCTATATCCATGTCTATGATCATATCACAGAGTGTGACAGAGATACTGCCTGTCTCTATATCCATGTCTATGATCATATCACAGAGTGTGACAGAGATACTGCCTGTCTCTATATCCATGTCTATGATCATATCACACAGTGTGACAGAGATACTGCCTGTCTCTATATCCATGTCTATGATCATATCACAGAGTGTGACAGAGCTACTGCAGTCTAGTCTTCCATGTCAACATATCCAAAGTGTGTGGCTATGCCATCCCCTATCATCAGAATTCACAGAGTGTGACAGAGCTAGCTGCATGTCTATCTGTCCATGTCTATGATCATATCACAAAGTGTGATAGAGCTAGCTGCCAGTCTCCCTATCCATGTCTATGATCATATCACAGAGTGTGACAGAGCTAGCTGCATGTCTATCTGTCCATGTCTATGATCATATCACAAAGTGTGATAGAGCTAGCTGCCAGTCTCCTATCCATGTCTATGATCATATCACAGAGTGTGACAGAGCTAGCTGCATGTCTATCTGTCCATGTCTATGATCATATCACAATAAGGTGTGATTAGAGTCTATGCTCGCACAGCTGCATCTCTTCCATGTCTCATCCAAGTGTCTAGCTGATCATATTCAATCACAGAGTGTGACAGAGCTAGCTGCCTGTCTCACTATCCATGTCTATGATCATATCACAGAGTGTGACAGAGCTAACTGCCCGTCTCTTTATCCATGTCTATGATCATATCACAAAGTGCCACACAGCTAGCTGCCATTATCTCTATTTATGTCTATGGTCAGCAAATGGAGGTGACAGGTCACCTACCAGTGTGAAATAAACGAAAACAGCTACCAGCACTGGGGAAAAAACAAACAAACAAACAAACAAAAAAACCCCCTAAGCGCTGTTTCTGTATAACCTAGATGACAATATCTGGACATAAGACTGTCTGGTAATACCGAACTGGGATTCTCAGAAAATGTCAGCAGTTCTTACACAGTACTTACCACACACAATCGCACGCTGAAAATTGCAACGACACGTCGAGGAACAGAAAGAAAACCTAATTAAACAAAATAAAACAAAACTTCACCTGGACCAAAAAAAACATAGCAACAAATCCCCAAGTCAAAAAGAAAAATCCCCTGATGGCTCATTCCATCCCTATTCCACTTACACAAGATAAAGGGCAACGGACGGGGGGTGGGGGTAGGGTGGGGTCGGGGTGAGGGGGAGAGGGGAGAGGGTAAGCATTGAGAAAAAATAAAAAGGAGAAGATAACAAGAAAAAATGGGGAGGAGGGAGAGAAACAAAATTTCCCATACAACACACACACACACACACACACACACACACACAGAGCAACACAAAAACAACGAAGAGCAAACAAAAACAACAGACACAAAAAGTAAAGAAAAAATCTATATACATAATGTACATCGATGTATTCAACAAAATGTGCCTGGAAACAGTGATCACACATCAAAAATAGAAGGCCAGTAGGTCATGGCTGCTACAATAACCCATATATGACCATTATCTACGTATGTACAGAACATTACTGTGTGGGACCGCATTAGTAAGCAAAGAAATTACAGTGTGTTTCCCCATTCCCGAGAGAGAGAGAGAGAGAGAGAGAGAGAGAGAGAGAGAGAGAGAGAGAGAGAGAACACAGAAAGACACAGAGAGGAGAGACATCAATAAGTTCAGTTCAACGCTTAAGCCAAGCGAGAGTAAAGACAATCAGAGGTAAACACGAAAAAATAAGAAACAACGTTAAGAGAGATAAAAGACAACAGTTAAAAACAGTCAGTAGAGAGAGAGAGAGAGAGAAAAGAGAGAGAAGGAGAGAGAAGAGAGAGAGAGAGAGAGAGAGAGAAATAGTTAGAAGACAACAGGAGAGAGAGAGAGACAGAGAGAGAGAGAGAGAGAGAAGAGAGAGAAGAGAGAAGAAGAGAGAAGAAGAGAGAAGAGAGAGAGAGAGAGAGAGAGAGAGAGAGAGAGAGAGAGAGAGGAGAGGAGAGAGAGAGAAAAACAGTTGTATTCCTTACTATGGTAAGCGCAAACAGAAAGACAAAGATTGCAGATTTTGTTTGTTCTCCTCCCTCCAACCCCTCCCTGATCTCTCTCTCTTATTTTTCCACCTCTTTTTTTATATTTTGTCTGTTCTCTTAGTTTGTCTCTGTCTTTCGGCTTGTTTCTTCTTACCACCGTAAGGGAAACAACCCTGCTTACTCTCTCTAGGAGCTGTGACAAATTGTCTGTACTTCATCAAGTGCCTTGCTGCATGGTGTTGGCGATCATGGACCTCAATATGAATCTATCTTTCGTTGATGAAATATATCTCCTTCATTTTCTGTCCTCATCCTTTTTGCAAAATGAATATTTTCTCCCTGGGTCTACCTGGTGCTCTTTTTCTCTTTAGCTTTCCTGTTGTGACTAGGTGCTCAAATTTCTCTTGCCTCATAAAATGTCCTCTAACTGTTGCTTTACTTTTCCTAATCTTCTTCATTAATGTTCTTTTTGTGTTTGCCTCCTTCAAAACTGTCTCGTTTGTTTTTCTTTGCTGTCCATGGAACTCTTAACATTCTAATCAGAAACCACAATTCAGCTGCCTCAATCTTGTTCTGGCTTTTTGTGTTGATTGTCCAGGCGTCGCATCCGTACAACAGAACTTTCATGCTGACGTTAACTTTTATTGGCATTTGTTGGTAAAAACGCTTTCATTTTCTTGAATGCTGTTTTAGTTTGGCTAAGTCGTCTGGATATTTGTAATGTGCACATTCCGTCTGATGAGATGATGTTCCCAGATATTTAAACTTATAAATCAACTTGCCTCAATGTTGTGTCATTTGGTGTTATTTTACATGAGGGTATTTCTTGTTGTTCACTGATTACCATGACTTCAGTCTTCTTACTATTTAGCTCTAGCCCTGTATTTCTATTTTGTATTTCTGTCATATTCACAAAATTTTGTCTTTTTCATTTTCTGTAATTAGAACGGTGACATCTGCATAACGAAGAGTCTTTATCATTTTTCCTACACCTTTATCCCAGGGCATCCTTCTAGGTTTTTCATGATGGTTTCCGCTATGAAGAGAAAGCAGATATGGCCACAGAACACATCCCTGCCTAACCCCTCTTTTGATATTTTGGAAAGAGCTTATATCATTTTCTACTCTCATTGCTGCTGTTTGTTCCCATACATATCCCTTATTATTCTTAGGTCTTTTCCATCCATCAATATTGAGCTTTTCCAGTTGGCTGATCAATTCTGCGTGTCTTACCTATCAAAAGCCTTAGTATAATCAACATAAACAAACATAAATCCTTATTCAAATCAACAGATCTTTCTATGAGAGTTTCCAAGATGTATACAGCACTAATAGTTCTGCTATTTCTGTTTTGATTCTGTTCCTTGTCCTCACCATGATTGTTCTTAATGGAATCTTTGTCACATGACTCATCAAGCTGATTGTACGATGGAGTTAGCTTTCTATAGCCCCTGCCTTCTTTGGAAGTGCAATGAAAATCGATTTTGACATATCTTTAGGGATTTTTCCGGTGTCTTACTTTGCTTAATAATGCGAACCCTGACTCTTCCTTTTTTTTCTTTAGTACACGAATACTGATCATAACTAGCTTATTTCTAGTGCTGTCTGCTGTACTTACCTACTCTCTTCCCGGATCTTTTCG
>JAPXFY010000014.1:12142039-12184539 GCA_030674185.1 Monoplex corrugatus | reverse complement strand
GAGATTTTTATCAGTCTGAGTGATGTTAAAAGTGCTAAGAATAAAATGCCAGTTTTTTTTTTCTTGGGATATATCATATAACCCTTTGACTCCCCTCACCCTATCCACCAGCATGCTGCATTGTCAACTACGACAGCAAAGCAAAAACTTAACCCTTTGACTCCCCTCACCCTATCCGCCAGCATGCTGCATTGTCAACTATGACAGCAAAGCAAAAACTTAACCCTTTGACTCCCTCACCCTATCCACCAGCTTCCTGCAAGGAAGCTGCTGGATAGGGTGAGGGAGGGAGTCAAAGGGTTAAGTTTTTGCAGCTAATAGACAGGCTGTGGTAGTGAAAGGGTTAACCAACTCTGGGACATGGAAGTGACAGAGTTAAGAACAGTGTGCTTGATTCCTTACCCCCTTTATTTCTTTTACATCTTGTCTCCCCCCCCCCCCCAACTCTTATTTTTTAATGCAACAACTATCTTACACCATCTGGGGCAGTGCGGTGAAAGAGGTCCATGCCAGACAGGACCACGGTGTCCAGAGCGTGTTCTACAGTTGTTATTGTTATTGTCGTTTAAAGCCCAGCCGACTGCGGAGAACCATATCAAGGCTATAACCGATTCAAAACATACAAAACTTCAACAGGGGAAAAAAAAAAAAAAAAAGTAGGCCTACACATATCAATGCATTCGTGCACATAATCTATGGACATGTCCCCGGCTTTGACCACTCCGTCCAATTTTGCCCACTGTTAGGAAACGAGAGATATATCTTAAACAATGGCTGAATGGAGACACTCTGGAAAAGCAGCTCTGTGGCAACAGAGAGGACTTGAAGAAAACCACATCCTTCACACAGACCATCAGACTGACTATATCAGTGTATGAGGCATAAGCATGCTCACATGCAAAAGAAGAAAACAAACCAAACCAAATGACACAAACAAACACACAACAACAGAAATACAAAAATAAAAGTGGAAGAATCATGAATAATGTGTTTGTTTTTCACTTTTTTCTCTCTCTCTCTCTAGCTTAAAATTTTTTTGGGGGGGAACAGGGATACAGTATCATCAACAGTAAATAGAGATAGACAGTGTCTTATGTGAACATAAAATTACAAATTTAACAAACAACAACATACAAACAAAAAAATCACTGTTTGCTCTAGTGGCCGATTTTACCACAAAAATCACATTACATTTGATAGCCTGTCTCGGCAGAATACAAAACCAGCATTTTGTGAGAGGGGTGGGGGTGGGGGTGGGGGGTGGGGGGGGAAGAACGGGGAACAAAAACAATGAGAGCAGACATACGCGTACACCCCTCACGCAATAAAAGTATGCGTATTTGCACTGTTTGGTTCACACGCCTGGATATTTTATACTGCTTTACTTTTAGAGTAAAGACATGCAGCACCGTCGTGTCACAACTGATGATACACAGCGTTACCGGACTGTGTAGTCTTCTCTGCTCCCAGCACAACTGTACAGTCAATTGTGGGAATTATTGGCACATTTAAGCACAGGCTATCGTCCTGAACAGAGAAATAAAATCACACTGAAACGCGAAACAACAAAACATAATCACATTTTTCACCCTTTGGCTCCCGCACCCTGTCCACCAGTGTCTTATGATGCCAAACATGCTGGCAAAGCAAAAACTTAACCCTTTGATTCCCTCATCCTGTCCACCAACTTCCTGCAGGAAGCTGGTGGACAGGATGAGGGAATCAAAGGGTTAAGTTTTTGCTGTTGGTGGACAGGGTGCGGGAGTCAAAGGGTTAGAAATGGGCAGCAAATTAAGAAAACCAAACAACAGTAACAACAAAAGAGCATAACCGATGCAATAATTATTTTCCTGTTTTTAGCATGAAGCAAGTGAGTGAGTGTATATTTCACCTTGTCTGAGGAAGACTCTTACTTGCTTACAGCTATTATGTCATTGGCATGTACGGACAGTAACAAAGGTTCTCCATGTAATATTCTGTCTGTCTGGACCAAGCCTCTTCATAGTACCCTATGTGTGTTTCAGGGCCTTAAGGTCTCCTGCTGTTCACTGCCAGGTGTTCGCAGGTCTTCGTCTTTTGCATCTTCCTTTTGGTGTCCAGTGAAGAACAGTGGACACCAGAACTAGAAGGAACATGGCAAGAGAGGAAGACCCAAAAAGAAGAAGCCAGAGTAAATTCATAAAATATAATATGTACTGAAAATACTTTTTTGTATACCTTTATATTCAACACACACAGACACACGCACACATACAAACATACACACATACAAACCCACACAAACAAACCCACACAAACAAACCCACACAAATATATGCATGCCCTCCCACCCACACATGCATACCGACCCACCTACACCCTCTATTACAACATGGCATTAACCATTAAGTTGCTGACAATTACCCAATGGCATCAAGCATTAACTTGTTGACAAACTTGTGTTGACCTATCAAATCAGCAATGCATGACACCCTCCAGTGTTTATAGCAATGAAAGTGGCAGACAACCTGACAATCGCTTGTTGTAAGGTCACGCTTGTTGTAAGGTCACGCTTGTTGTAAGGTCACACTGCAGTAGGCTGCTTGGCCTCACTTCTGTCAGATCAGCAAATTATCATCAGTTACACACTTCTGCAAATGTTTTTTGTTTGTGTTACGTATCTTTTGATCTGAACTGTTGATATCCTTTCCTTGGTTGTTTGTTTTTTGTCATTTATCAATACTTACATATATGTTATATCGTTATTCTTGTTATCTTTTGATCTGACTGTTGATATCCTTTCCTTGGTTGTTTGATTTTTGTCATTTATCAATACTTACATATATGTTATATCGTTATTCTTTTTTATGTCATATCACTATTCTTTCTTGTGCCCCCTTTTGTTTTTCTTATTTCAAATTCTTTTCTTTTCTTTTCAATAAAGACATTACAAAACTGAAGAATGAACAGCAAAACAAGATGTACAGTAAGTGTCTATATAAACATACACAGTGTACTGTACTCTTATTGCTATGGATCTTATGCAGTGAGACAAAACAACATTCCTACAAATGTTCATCATGCTGTCTAGTTGAGAATGCTGACTGTAAACACCTACAGATGTTCTCTTCTTCAACTCTGGAAAAAAAAAGAAGTTTTGGATGAAATTACCATAGCACAGGAACTGAAGTTACATGTATCCTAGCATATTTTCAACACCACTCCTCTCTTCCTACAATGCACGATTTTCAATGCTGTGAGTGTTTTAAATTTTGCAACACAAGTTCCTTATACAAATTCTGTGATATTAATTCTTTACACAAGTTCTTTGACTTGAATTCTTTAAACGGTAAATAATACAACTAGTAACAATTATTTGATTTTGTTTCCCCTGATCATGCTGCAGACATCACCACAATAGCATGTAATCATTTTGCTTCACTGTCTCAAACACACTGCCATGAAATATGCAGAAAGATGTTCAAATTCTGAGGGTGAAAAACATAATTTGAAACAAAAAATGAACATTATGCAAAAACCTATCTACATCTGTCCACCAAAATTTAACCATTACCTTTTTTTCACAATACTGAACTTTGTGGGTTATATTTTTTTTCTCTTATAACTGGTAAATATTTTGTTGTATTTTCATGAATTTCAACAACATACAAGGGTCATCCAATGAATAATGAGAATAAAGTGATTGTCATAACGCTCTGAAATTTTACACATACTTGGTTCGACTATCTTGTAATATACAAAACTACATGCAAATATTTTAATGTCACTTGTTTCAATGTCAAGTTGGGTACAGTCACTCCAAGCATCATCAAACCATGGCCACGTTTAGCATTGAAGACCAGTACATTTACATTAAAACTGAATTTTATGAAGGAAGTTCTGGTGGGAAACAAGCTCTTTTACAGGCTGCAGTTTACATGTGGGTGTCATTCATTAAAGATGGATGAAATGATGTTAAAGGAAAGCACAGTCTGGGGAGGCCAGCTGAAACTACTAATGAGAAAATATTAAAAAAATTAGAGAAATTCTGAAGACAGGTGAACATCACATGAAGAGATCACTCATGACACTGGTATTAGCAATGAATCAATTCAGGTTATCTTAACTTGTAAGTAAATTTGTAAAGACAGTTGTTGCAGCAAGGTGGGTCCAGAACTGCCTCACAAACTTAAGACAAAAAACAGGCACACATCACAGTCGCAGGACCTGGCCAGCTCATGGGTTTATGTGAAGGCTTAAGGCTTGTGCCATGATCAACATACACATGGAACCTGTGACGTTAGTGCACATGGAATTCATTCTGAGCGCGGAGACATCATTTGAGAAATGAAACTGAAGAGACAGTTATTTCATATCAATTGAGTGCTCTGCCACACCCTGTCTTTTCTCTAGATTCGAATCCCCAGACTTTGATCTTTTCCTCAAGTTGAAAAAAATCCCTCTGTGGTGTACCTTTCTACAACCAAGATAACCTACAAGTGGAGGGGGGCTGAACTGAATACAAATATAAACTCTGGTTGTTTAGCAATGGGCATTTTGGAATCGGTCATTTTGGAGAAGGGATGTTATACTGACAGAATACAGAGAGGTATACATCATTACCTTGAATTTTTTAAAAACATTTTCACGTTCTACTGGATGATCCTCGTAGACTCTGCCTGTATTTACAGCTCAACAGAAAATAGTTTCTTTCTCAAGAAAGCTGTCTGAATAAAAAGAAATATTAGACATATAGCAGAAAAATTAACACTAACAGACACTATCTGTCATCTGAATCAATCTCCCTCATGGAGCCTTAACACGAAAGGAGGTTTAACAATCCAAGGCCACTGAAACAACTGCTGCATTTGTTGTTTTTCATTTTAATAACAAAAACTGATCACAAACAGGCTGCAGTGTCTTGGGCACTAAATGGCAGAACCAGGCTGAGTCCGTAACGGCAGTTGAACTAAAATCAGTCATCTTTTATAGGTCATATCTCAACTGTTTCACAACTGGTTGTAAAACTGTTTACATTAAATAACAGTAACAACCCCCCCCCCTCCACCCCATCTTTCCTTAGGAAAAGAAAGAAAAAGGCAGGCGCAAAAACTTAATCTGATAACAGCAAAAACTTAATCTGATAACAGCAAAGACTTAATCTGATAACAGCAAAGACTTAATCTGATAACAGCAAAGACTTAATCTGATAACAGGTTGACAAATGGAGCGCTAAGTCCATACATTTGGCTTAAACAAGGCTTACCAATTAATGACAAACTGCATATTGCACACATGCCGACAGTCAGATTCTGGATTTAAGCAACAAGGCAAAATAACAGATTAAATGAATGTATGAATGCTACAAAAAATGCTCCAGTCACTCAAGACGAACAGTCAGCCAGACAATAGATATTGAAGTACTTTGCAAATGTAATTTTTTTTATCCCCCCTTTGTTTTTCAAATAAAAGTTGAGAGACAATGTGAGACACACAAGCTACATACATCACTTACAATCTTGAGACTTTTTATCATCCAAAAGGCTGATCATCTACAAACGATATAAAGCCTGATTTAGTCATGTTTTACCAGTGAAGCATTTGAAACTTTTATGGATGACACACTGCACTTACCACTTGCGTACTTGACATTTACAATGACCTTTAGATTCACTTTATTCTATTCCATTTGCAGTGCCAGCTGCCGACCTAACATACAAGTGCTTATTTCACCAACTTTTTCTTTTCTTCTTTTTCTTTCAGAGAGGTTGAAGTCTAATGAAAATTGAAAACATACGATTCCTATCCAAAATACTTTTACCTCTCCCTGTGTCTACAGCTGCCAGTTACTGTATTAGTATGCTAACGATACACAACACACACTTCAGACAGAGTACTGCCCATGGTACTTGTTACATCTATTAAGCTTAAGTTGTACTATAGCAGAGCATCACAATGTGACTGCTCCAAAGCAATTTACTTAAAAACAAGGGTTATTTGAATTTAGTTCTTTTAACTGCCTATCACTACAAGAGAGAAATGGTATTGCCACAAAGTGTTTTGTAGGTCACATAAAGCGTATGAAATCACAAATGAATCAAAATGAATTATAACTCGGGTCTGTTTCACCAACCTGACTTTGGTTTGACATATATGTAACAAAGAACACAAAAGTGACAACAGTTCAGCAGAAACATAATCTGTGAAATGTTTAATAAAACAATAAAGGTAAACAAGTCATAAAAAATAATATGTGTGAGAAGTGTTCAATGTTTGACTGCCATTTCACTGCAATTAGAATTTAAATTATGTCTGTGCTTATCACGAGTTCAATAAACATAACTCATGGAAAAGGTTGACATGAAGAATTGTTTTAGTACAAACAGTAGGTTCCCTTTAAGTTAAAAAAGAAAAAAAATGGACACAACTTGACCTGATTTTCACCCATCTCTCTCTAAATCTCCTTCTCTGGTACTTTATAAATGTTCATAAATTCCTCTGCTGTAAAGAGTCTTTTCTTAAAAAATGAAATGAAACAATTTTAAACAACATAAAATCTGAAAAAAAAAAAATGCTGCATTACAATAAAAAGTACACTGTTTAGGTGACAGAGTAAAGTGTGACCCAACTCACATATGGGGACATAAGTCACATTAAGCACAGACAGAATCAGAAAGGTGGTGACGGTTTGGATGAAACTGAGATTTTAAATGCAACTTGTTCTTTGGGCTCTTCTTTACGTGTACAGTAAATTTCAGTGAGACAATCGCCCTAAAAAACTAAAAAGCATTAACATTAACCCTTTGACCCCCACACCCTGTCCACCAACATCCTGTTCATAAGCAAATTTTTCAAACTGCCAACAAAATTGTTAATAGCCTCGTAGATGCCTCTAAATCAGCCTATTACAATGCTAAAATTCTTGCCTGTTCCACTTCCAAACAACTGTATAATATAACTAATACTCTTCTTGGCAAAACTGGCTCTTCTCCTCTTCCATCTCACCTGCCACCTTCTGATCTTCCACAGGCTTTCTCTGACTATTTTTTCAACAAGATTGCTAACCTCAGGCTTTCTCTCGATTCCACGACGAACACTCATGCTACATTTCCTGAACCCCCTTTCTCTGGAATCCCCCTTACTTTCTTCCAACCCGTTTCTGAGGACTTTATTAAGAAAATCATCATGAAATCTGGCATTAAAACCTGTGAACTCGACCCATTGCCAGCTTCTTTTCTCACCCATTGTCTCGATACTCTTCTCCCTCACATCACCAATATCATTAACCATTCCCTCTCAACTGGCTCCTTTCCTTCTTCTTTCAAGTCAGCAATTGTAAGACCTCTTTTAAAAAAGACGACTCTTGACCCTGAGAATTTGAAAAACTATAGACCTGTGTCAAATCTTCCTTTTCTTTCCAAGGTCTTAGAGAAAGTTGTTCTTGACCAGCTGTTAAACCACCTTCATTCCAATAACCTTGTCTATTCCCTTCAGTCTGCTTACCGTTCTGGACATAGTACCGAAACTGCTCTTCTCAAAATCTGCAACGACTTATTGACTACTCTCGACTCTAACAACGTATCACTTTTGACTCTCTTGGACCTATCTGCTGCCTTTGACACTATTGACCACTCTATCCTTCTCTCCCGTCTACATCACTCTTTTGGGCTCCATGATACTGTCTTGAACTGGTTTCATTCTTACATCACCAATCGTCTGCAAGTAGTTTCTGTCAATGGTCTTTCTTCTAATCCTTCCTGTCTGACTTACGGAGTGCCACAAGGATCTGTTCTGGGCCCCCTACTTTTCATTCTCTACACCTACCCTGTTCCTCTATTGTCCAAGAACACCTGCTTCAGCATCATTCTTTCTCGGATGACAATCAGCTGTATGTCTCTGGGCCTCTCCCTGACCTTCCCATCATGATCCAGAAAACCCAATCTTGTGTAGCTGACCTGAAGGATTGGATGACTGAAAACAAACTGAAATTAAATGAAGAGAAATCTGAATTGATCTTGATCACCCCACCCAAACTCCAAAATCACCCCTCTCTTCCAACCTCTGTCACACTTGTTGACTCATCTATCCCTCTCTCCCATTTTGCCCGTAACCTTGGTGTAACTCTTGATCAAACCCTGTCCTTCCACCAGCATGTGAGCAACGTCTGTCGGACTTGTTTTCTTGAACTCCGCCGAATTGCTTCTATCCGCCACCTCCTCTCAGAAGACACGACAAAGGCTCTTGTCTGTGCATTTGTTCTATCCCGTCTCGATTACTGTAATGCTCTTTTTTCTGGTTCCCCCTCTCATCTCATTAACAAACTTCAGAAAGTTCAAAATCATGCTGCCCATCTCATCTTCCGCTCTTCAAAATTTAACCATGTTACGCCATTGCTCTGTTCTCTCCACTGGCTCCCTGTTCAGCAAAGAATATCCTACAAGATTGCCTGCCTCTGCTTCAAATCTATTGAGTCTTCCTGTCCTGAGTATCTCACCCATCTGTTACATCTCTACACGCCATCTCGAGCTTTGCGGTCCTCATCTGATACCCGTCTCTATAGTATCCCCATAGTCCGCACTAAAAGGTTTGGGCAGCGTTCTTTTTCCTATCAAGCTCCAACCATCTGGAATCAGTTACCTCGCTCTCTTAGATACTCACCCTCTCTGTCCACATTCAAACGCTCCCTCAAAACTCACCTGTTTCCCAAAACTGGTAATCTCTGCCCCCTTCCCCCCATGTAATGTAATGGTGACATTATAGTGTCTTAGTGTCAATGTGTCATTGTATTTGCATGTCATGCTGTGTGTGTGTTTGTGTGTGTGTGTGTGTGTTTGTGTGTGTGTGGGTGCTTCTGTGGGCGTGTGTGTGTGTGCTTGTGATTCTGGTTATATGTTTTGCCATTGTAAACGCCTAGGGCATTAATTTGATTAGGCGTACTAAATGTTCATAATAATAATAATAATAATAATAATCCTGCAATGTCAACCATGCTAGCAAAGCAAAAACTAAACCCTTTGATTCCCTCACCCCATCCACCAGCTTCCCACAGGAAGCTGGTGGATAGGGTGAGGGAATCCAAGGGTTAAGTTTTGCAGTTGGTGGATAGGGTGTGGGAGTCATACGATTAATGGTGATATCCCATGGCAATGCTTTACTGAAATAACCCCAAATCAGCAGTTTTCATACTTACACTACAACTCAACCCTTGACAAACCCCCAACATTGCATGCGTCACACTGAAGCTGAAGATGTTAATTTTTGAATGCTACACACTGCAATTCAAAATAACCCAATCAGAATCAACAACCTGCAGTACAGTACTGCTGATGCAGGAATTAAGCAACTCTCCTGTTTTGGAACCACAGTAGCTATCTAGTTGGCTTTTAGGTAGGTAGGGTCACTCTTTATTGCCATGCTCTCTTTTCCTCACAAGATTCTGTCTTATTTCTGCCTTCAAGATCATTCATCTGTATTTCTTCCAAATTCTCCCCTTAGCTGCCCAAAGATAGAACACTGCCTTTAACATATTCCGTACCGCGACACGAGATCCTCGTGACTCAGCTTTCTCTCTCCGTGGACCGTGCCACGAGGATTTCGAGCCCTGAACCGTAGTTTCAGTTTCGAGTATATAAACAGAAAATGACTACATTGCTGACGTGAATCCTTTTCCGGCAAAGGGAGTATACTCTTGTCATTTCCTTTCTGTGTTTACACGACATTTGAAGTGGCAAAAATGGCAAGATATACCTTGTTTTCTGACAATACCCTCTCCGGCCTTTCTCTCTCCTAACATTACTTGGTCAATAGTTAGTAGTACAGTGACCTATTTTCTTGGTAGGAAAAGGGTTAAGGTAGGATAAAGAATGGTTATACATACATGCAAAAATTCCCTCCAGGTAGGTTCGTATGAATTTATAAGTTATGATCTATGCAGCAAGTGCTCACAGGTCTAGCCTGCATAAGAAGGAGAAGAAGAAAGAATCAACAAGACAGTCTTCTTCTGAGTGCTAAGGAAAATCTGACAGTGAACGTACTCAAACATTTGTTTTTGTTTTCAAAAATCTGACAGGGATTGTGCTCAAACAAGGATCACAGGCATGGACATTTCAACTGGTCACAGCTCTCACAGTGTTTGTCTCTCATCATCATCATCAGGTGCCTTGCCACATGGCGTTGACGATCATGGCCTTCCATCTGTTTCTATCTCTTGTTGCCTCAAGCATCTCTTCCACCCTCTTTGTCTTCAGCCACTCTGCAAGTCTGTCTAATATCTTCTCCCTGGGTCTACCTGGTACTCTCTTTCCCTCCAGCTTTCCCGTTGTGACCAGGTGCTCCAATTCCCTTTTCCTCATAAAATGGCCTATAAATGTCTTTTCCTAATCTTCCTTATGAATGCTCTTCTTGTGTCTGCCTCCATCAAGACTGTCTGTTTGTTTTCTTTGCTGTCCATGGAACTCTCAACATTCTTCTTAGAAACCACATCTCAGCTGCCTCAATCTTGTTCTGGCTTTGCTTGTTGACTGTCCACACCTCACAACCATATAACAGTATTGGTTCTATATAACATTCAAAAATTCTCTTCCTGATGTTAACTGATAGGCATTTGTTGGTAAGAATGCTTTTCATCTTTTTGAATGCTGTTTTGGCTTGGCGACTCTGCTGGCTATTTCTGATGTGCATCTGCCGTCCAGTGAAATGATCGTTCCCAGGTATTTAAACTTATCAACCTGTCTCAAGATTGTGCTGATAGCTGTTATTTTGCATGAGAGGATTTCATGTTTGTCTCTAAGACTTCATTTCTAAATCACTGGAAAGCAAATTTAGTGCCCCTTTCAATGATACCAATCAAAACTGACCTATGTCCCACTTTGTCAGGATGGGTCATTAACCTGTCGTAATGTACCACAGCATGTGGTGTTTCTTACTCTGTTATTCACAATGCCAACTTTCATCAATTTTGTCAGCCAAGTTTTTCCATCATTTGTCAGCCGCAAAGTCTTGTTACTGTCATTTGTCAGCCGCAAAGTCTTGTTACTGTCATTTGTCAGCCCAAAGTCTTGTTACTGTCATTTGTCAGCTGCAAAGTCTTGTTACTGTCATTTGTCAGCCGCAAAGTCTTGTTACTGTCATTTGTCAGCCGCAAAGTCTTGTTACTGTCATTTGTCAGCCGCAAAGTCTTGTTACTGTCATTTGTCAGCCGCAAAGTCTTGTTACTGTCATTTGTCAGCCGCAAAGTCTTGTTACTTCGCTTTGCAAATTTGTCATCTGCTCTTGCAAATTTCTTTTCTTATTTGTAAGCGGTAAATCTTAGCATCATTGTCATCTGCAAAGTCTTGATGTCATTTGTCAATGTGAAGTCTTGTTTGTCATTTGTCACTGCAAAGTGTTGCTTTGCATTTGTCAACCGGTCTTTTTGTCATTTGTCAGTTGCAATGTCTTGTTGTCATTTGTCAACTGAAAGTCTTGTCATTAATGATTTGTCATACTGCAAAGTATTTGTTGCATTCACTGGCATGATATGGCAAATGATGACAACTTCTTGCTGCATGCAAAGTGCGACTTAAGCGGAAATGACAATGACATGACTTTACAGCTGGCAAATCTATACAAGACTTACAGTGCAAAAACTATGACAAGACTTTAAGCTGCAAATTATATGACAGACTTTAGTGGCAAAACTTAACAAGTTTCAGCTGCAATAACTGTAACAGACTTTTACAGTGGCAATAACTATGACAAGATTTACAATGCAAATACTATAACAGACTTTACAGCTTTGGAAATAACTATGACAAACTTACAGCTGCAATCAATGACAAGACTTTACAAGCTGGCAAATACTATAACAAGACTTACAGCTCAAATACTATGACAGACATTACAGCTGGCAAATGACAATGACATCACACTGGCAAATGACAATGAACCTCAAGCTGGCAAATGACAATGACACCTCACAGCTGGCAAATGACAATGACACCTCACAGCTGGCAAATGACAATGACACCTCACAGCTGGCAAATGACAATGACACCTACAGCTGGCAAATGACAATGACACCTCACACCTGGCAAATGACAATGACACCTCACAGCTGGCAAATGACATGACACCTCACAGCTGGCAAATAACAATGACACCTCACAGCTGGCAAATGACAATGACACCTCACAGCTGGCAAATGACAATGACACCTCACAGCTGGCAAATGACAATGACACCGCACAGCTGGCAAATGACAATGACACCTACAGCTGGCAAATGACAATGACACCTCACAGCTGGCAAATGACAATGACACCTCACAGCTGGCAAATGACAATGACACCTCACAGCTGGCAAATGACAATGACACACTCACAGCTGGCAAATAAGCACACTCACAGCTGGCAAATGACAATGACACATTCACAGCTGGCAAATGACAGTGACACCTCACAGCTGGCAAATGACAATGACACCTCACAGCTGGCAAATGACAATGACACCTCACAGCTGGCAAATGACAATGACACCTCACAGCTGGCAAATGACAGTGACACCTCACAGCTGGCAAATGACAATGACACCTCACAGCTGGCAAATGACAATGACACCTCACAGCTGGCAAATGACAATGACACCTCACAGCTGGCAAATGACAATGACACCTCACAGCTGGCAAATGACAATGACACCTCACAGCTGGCAAATGACAATGACACCTCACAGCTGGCAAATGAACCTCACAGCTGGCAAATGACAATGCACCTCACAGCTGGCAAATGACACCTCACAGCTGGCAAATGACAATGACACCTCACAGCTGGCAAATGACAATGACACCTCACAGCTGGCAAATGACAGTGACACCTCACAGCTGGCAAATGACAATGACACCTCACAGCTGGCAAATGACAATGACACCTCACAGCTGGCAAATGACAATGACACCTCACAGCTGGCAAATGACAGTGACACCTCACAGCTGGCAAATGACAATGACACCTCACAGCTGGCAAATGACAATGACACCTCACAGCTGGCAAATGACAATGACACTCACAGCTGGCAAATGACAATGACACCTCACAGCTGGCAAATGACAATGACACTTCACAGCTGGCAAATGACAATGACAGACTTTACAGCTGGCAATGACAACTGATGAAATGACCTTACAGCGGCAAATGAACAGACAGAAGACTTTACAGCTGGCAACTGACAACGAAAAGACCTTACAGCCGGCAAATAACAAAAGAAGACTTTTAGCTGGCAAATGACAAGAAGACTTTGCAGGCAAAATAACTGATTGATGGCGTGATGTATAATGTAACAGACAGAAGGACCCACACTTGCCAGGCTGCCTGACCATGTACACGGCATAACCACTTGCCAATCGCAGACAGCATCACTAATAATAGGTAAGATAAAGGTAAAAGGTTGTTCAATAAACCTGAGAAAATGGGGTAGTAGTAGAGACCTCAGCTTTAAGAGGCAGGACAGGACAGGACTGAAAATTAACTTAGCTGGAAACTGAAGCTGATCCTGGCATCCTGTTTATCAAATATGGCAAACTCAAGTACACATGTGTACCATTTGCAAATCACTATGTCAGTTTAGTGAGTCAAGGCACAGGCCTAAATACTACAGCTTATGCATACGATGCATCTTTAATACTACAGTATATGACGGCTTGATGCACCTCTTTGAAGTCCTGAAACGACATGAGGAATTTCTGTTTTATGACATGACAAACTCACATAAATTTACGTGAAGCTTGAGGATCTATGAGCACTTGAGTAAAGCTTGCAAACAATGAAAAACAAAAATGACAGAAGTATGCCAAACCTTTCAGGAACTCGAATTATGCAGTGATCCACCTTAAAGGGCAAAGAAGAGAAGTTGATTAACATAGATTAAAATCTTATTACATTAAAAATCATTACATTCAAAATAGTGACACAACACCACCATAACAGAACAAAGCTTGCCAGTAGTACCTTTACATAATCACAGCCAACAGCATAAAAATCCAAGCTGAAAAAACGAAAAGGTTCCATCCACAAACTGAAAGGACACAAAAGGAGTGCATGTGTACACGGTTGGAGTGCTGTTGTTGACACAGATCTTGGATTTGTAGACCGAATCACACCATGACCGTACAGTTGTCAAATCACTTCAGTCCAAGTGGATAATCCCATCAGAATATGGCAGAAGAGAGTAAGCACAGTTGAAGAATGATCCAGGGGTTGGGGTATGATATGTAAAGAGTGTTCAACACTTTCTGGCACACAGCAATATTGCCCAGCTGTTTGGCATGCACAAAAGCACAGATCCTCAAAACAACACAAGAAAATGCACCATTTCATCGTAGTCACTGTACAGTTAACACTCCTCTTCCACGTAGACAATACCCTGAAAATCACAAATCATATTCCCCCTTCAACTCTTAACACAAATGTCCTTCCAGCAGAAACAACCCTCACTCTTTTTGACTGGAATCTGAATTTTGCTTTTCTAGTTCCATTTTCTCTTTCTCAACGTCTGATTCAGGTGCTGACCACCGTCTTTTTCGTGGGGGCCGGGTGTCGGGTGGGGAAGAACGATCGCTGGTGGAGGGCTGGGAGGGGACATGACCCTCCGTGCTGCGAGCGTGGGTCAGAGGGCGTGACCCCCCTGATTCCCGCACTTTGGACAGGTCCATAACTCCCTTGCTGCCTGCGTCGCTCATGCCACTACCCCCTAAACCATTACCTTGCACACGTCCTTGATCCTCTGCACGACCTGGACTGGTCTCTTCGAGTTCTACAGCTCCCTTGGACTCGTGTCCATGCTCTCTCGAATGACGTTCTTTATGGGACTCCCCCAGCGTCCTGGAAGAAGTGCCAGAAGACTCCTGTTTTTCCTGCTGCTGCTGGCTGACAATCTCAGCTGCTCGTAAAGACACATCTTTGTGAGTGAGGGAGATACAGACGTCGCCCACCGTCAGCTTGTGGCAATCCAAACCGTAGCGCTGAAGGGTTCGCTCCTTGGAGCACGAGGACCAGCCCTGACCAAAGACAAAAAACGGATGTTCCAGGGTGGCTTCCACCGTCACCTGAAAGCACAAACAATCACATCAATGGGTGGTCTTTACCAGACATAGTTTAATATCCATTGTGATACACTGTTACTGAATGTATCAAATGCGTGTGCGTGTGTGCGTGTTCTGAAAATGAGGAGACAGAAGGGGGAAAACTTGAGACCAGACAGAATGGGAAAAACTTGAGATCAGACAGAAGGGGAAAAACTTGAGATCAGACAGAAGGGGAAAAACTTGAGATCAGACAGAAGGGGAAAACTTGAGATCAGACAGAATGGGAAAAACTTGAGATCAGACAGAAGGGGAAAAACCTGAGATCAGACAGAAGGGGGAAAACCTGAGATCAGACTCACTCACTGCATAATTATACTGTTGGTATACAGGGTAGCAACGAAAGTTTCCACTTCTGCCTGTTCTGGGCCATCCTGTGTTTAGTACCCCAAGTACTTCTGCCTGTTTTGGGCCATCCTGTGTTTAATACCCCAAGTACTTCTGCCTGTTTTGGGCCATCCTGTGTTTAATACCCCAAGTACTTCTGCCTGTTCTGGGCCAGCCTCTGTTTAGTACCCCAAGTACTTTTGCTGTTTTGGGCCAGCCTCTGTTTAGTACCCCAAGTACTTTTGCCTGTTTTGGGCCAGCCTCTGTTTAATATCCCTTCTGCCTGTTCTGGGCCAGCCTCTGTTTAATACCCCAAGTACTTCTGCCTGTTTGGGTTGTGTTTAATACCCCAAGTACTTCTGCCTGTTCTGGGCCAGCCTCTGTTAGTACCCCAAGTACTTTTTGGTTCTGGGCCAGCCTCTGTTTAATACCCCAAGTACTTTGCCTGTTCTGGGCCAGCCTCTGTTTAATACCCAAGTACTTCTGCCTGTTCTGGGCCAGCCTCTGTTAATACCCCAAGTACTTTGCCTGTTCTGGGCCAGCCTGTGTTTAATATCCCAAGTACTTTTGCCTGTTCTGGGCCAGCCTCTGTTTAATACCCCAAGTACTTCTGCCTGTTCTGGGCCAGCCTTGTTTAATACCCAAGTACTTCTGCCTGTTCTGGGCCAGCCTTGTTTAGTACCCCAAGTACTTCTGCCTGTTCTGGGCCAGCCTGTGTTTAATACCCAAGTACTTCTGCCTGTTCTGGGCCAGCCTCTGTTTAATAAAGATCCTGAAATAATCTTCTGCCTGTTCTTCCAGCTTGTTTGTACCCCAATACCTGCTGTTTTGGGCAGCTGGTGTTTAATACCCAAGTACTTCTGCTGTTTTGGGTCAGCCTCTGTTTAATACTCAGAGGGGAATCACATGTAATATATAATTGTTTATAATATGCTCTCTATAATTTTCCTTGCTTTATTTTTCTTTCTCCCATTATATAGCCATGTATGTGTTGTGTGTGTGATGTGTGTGTGTGTGTGTGTGTGTGTGTGTGTGTGTGTGTGTGTGTGTGTGTGTGTGTGTGTGTGTGTGTGTGTGTGTGTGTGTGGTGTGTGTGTGTGTGTGTGTGTGTGTATGTGTGTGCGTGTCTGTTTCAGCGCTTAGATTTGATTTTATCAAGATTTTGCGCTATATAAATATTGTAATTAAAATAGTGTAATTAATTTAATTGTTTAATACCCCTTCAGCCTGTTCTGGGCCAGCCTGTGTTTAGTACCCCAAGTACTTCTGCCTGTTCTGATCTTCAGTCCATCTAGTTCTGTTACAAGAGCCAGCCAGCCTGCTATGGAAAAGACAGAAAAAAAAAGGGCACGACTGCAAAGCAGATCTTAGGACATCTTTAAGTGTGTTTATTATCAAAAAAAAATTTACAGGGAGGAAATCCCTAAGCAAAGGCTTGCTTTCCTTCTGAGTGTATATGCGCAAAGCTGGTCTTTACTACGAAGTTTGCTTAGTCCCAAAGCAAACTTACTTAGTCCCAAAGCAAACTTACAATCTGAGATTGGCTAGGCAATCTGCCTAGGACAGCAAAGGGTATTCGTACTTGATTCTCTCCCATTGTTCCAAAGTCTATTCATAAAGGGTATTCGTACTTGATTCTCTCCCACTGTTCCAAGCGAAACTACTATTCATAAACAATTCGGGAAAATGAAGGAATGGGAAAGGGAGAAGGGAAGGAGGGAGAAGAAAGTGTCCCTCCCTCGCAACCAACGGGAGTTTTTTTATTTCAAAAAAGAATACTTAAACTTCAATGTTCAACTTTACTATACACACAATGCATCCTCTTTTTCTTTACAAGGCAGCGGTAACTTAAGAACATATATCACTATCATCACTTCCTGCTGTTTCCTAATGTATTGACAAGAACACCTACTGCTACGTCCACTGGCCGGCCAGAACACACTCTGGTCCTGACTGACAAATGCTGATTCCATTTAAAATGCTAACATGCACGCTCCTTTCATAAAAGGAGGGAATGAAAGAAAGAAATGAAAACTTCACTATCACCATCAATACAAACGCAAGTAAACAAATGAAAGAAATTGTTGCCTTGCTTAACAACAACATTCAAAAATTCCATTTTCGGTTCTGTTACCCTCCTCCCTCTCCTCTGTACAACACTACAACAGAGCTGTCTCCTTTCCATCCTACATTACAGCTCATAATGCCCGAGGAAAAAAAAAAAAAAAAAAAAAGCAGCGATCCAACCAGACTCTCAACCTTCCACACAAAGAAATCCGAAAAATCATCCGAATATTCTGGTCCAATACCGCCCCCAACCAACAACTATTCGCCCGATGGAACCAAGGGAACACGAGACTATCATCATGGAAATGGGACAGAGATGGATTGGACACATCATACGAAAACAGCAGGATAACATCACCCAGACTGCCCTTCACTGGATACCAGAAGGATGACGAAAGACAGGAAAACCCAATAACACACTGCGACGAACAATAGAAAAAAAAAACCTTACAGCTATGACGCACACTACGATTACTATGCTATACCAGGCTGCCTCTAAAACAAACAGAAGTGGATAACCTTCACTTCTGCTCTACATACTAATGGCAACAATAATCGATGATTAAGAAGTACTGTGACCCAACTCTAGTCATATTCAACTCCATTCTTCAATCGTTAAGGCATTTTAACTGACCATTTTTACTTGACGTAAAGACCTGTGTTGACTGTATTTTCCATTGCTGCGCATGATGTTGCGTCATGCCTCCATATGATCTGTCCTTGTCCTGAGTACTCTCCCCTCCTGTCTACTTATCCCCTGTGCAGGTCCGTCATATTTTCTCCCTGGGTCTACTGTGCTCTTTTCCTCCAGCTTTCTGTTTGACCATCTCTAAAATGTCCTATAAACTGTTGCTTGTCTTTTCCTAATCTTCTTCACTAATGTCCTTTATATGTCTGCCTCCCCAAGACTGTCTCGTTTGTTTTCTTTGCAGTCCATGGAACTCTTTAACATTCTTTTTAGAAACTACATTTCAGCTGACGATGTATTTATAGGTCATAGACACCATGGCCAAGTTGTTAGTGCAATTGACAACAGATCAGGTCTTTGCCTTCGAATAACCATCAGTCTTAAAAAAAAAAAAAGCGGAATTTTCGGCCCAACCCCTGAGTTCAACGTGCTACAGACTTGTTAGAAAACTGGGACATACAGTCGAGTCTATTTCATTTTACAGATGCTCAAAATTCCTGACCAAGACTACAAGTCTGTATTCTCTCAGACTGTGCTTGACGCCATAGTGTAAACGTGAGCGTACAGTTCATCCCTGTCACACAGTCCCAACCGTAAACGGAACACCATAGCATCATCCCTACCATCCCCTTCTTATTATCATATTATCATCATGTGTCCTGCCGCATGCCTTGGCGATCAGGCCCTCCACACGAATCTATACCCTGTCGCTGCAAGTACATTACCCACCCTCTCTGTCCTCAGCTACCCTGCAAGTCCGTCCAATATTTTCTCCCTGGGCCTGCCTGGCACTCTCTTTCCCTCCAGCTTTCCTGTTGTGACCAAGGTGCTCTAATTCCCCATTTCCTCATAAAGTGTCCATAAATGTTGCTTGTCTTTTCCTAATCTTTTTATTTTATTTTTATTAATGATCTTCTTGTGTCTGCCTCCTTCAAGACTGTTTTGTTTGTTTCCTGTTTTGGCTGGCCATGATAAACTTGGGAATATACGATGGTGGTTTCCCGTTGCCTTCCATCGTTTTTGTGTGGACTCTCCGCTAGCCCTCTGTCGTTCCCACAACAACCTACAAGGCAGTAGGATGATTTTCTGTCAGGGTTTACTCCCTTAGCCTTATTCTCTCCCGAGATAACCACAAACGCATTTTTTTCGTTTTTTGTCAGGATTTGGAAAAAAAATCCCCCGTTCCTGTGGACAGTAAATGCAGGTACGTATTCTTCACCCCAACATTTTTTTCTTTAATTCTACTCTCACGGTGACCTCAGTTTCGGTGAGTCGAGTGTGCTGGTGAGCCGAAATGAGCGTTGTGTGAGTAGTGACACAGGAGCAGTGCAGAAAACAGGCAGCACAGAGAGAGAAAGAGAGAGAGAGAGAGAGAGAGAGAGAGAGAGAGAGAGAGAGAGAGAGAAGAGAGAGAGAGAGAGAGAGAGAGAGAGAGAGAGAGAGAGAGAGAGAGAGCAGAACACAAAGGTCATATTTTGGGAACATGTTCACCAGAGATCGTGGTTAAGCCAGTATCTCTATTGATGTGCATCTTTTAAAAAAAAAAAAAAAAAAAAAAAAAAAAAAAAAAGACGCGGGCCAGTAGCTCCGTTGTTTGAGCGTCAGATTCACATGCTAATGGCTGTGTTCGAATCCCACGGTGCGCTACGTTACAACTGGCCTTCTCACTGTCCCGTCTTAACATCATTGTTGTTCTGGTGGTGTCAGTATAGGATTAGATAAGCCCCCCCTTCCCCCACTTCCCTGGGATGGTTATCCCTGTCGGTCTTATCACCTGAGGGGGGTGTCGACATAAAAACTGAACCAAATCAAACAAAGAGCCGTAGCATAAGCTCACATCTGCCTGAAGGTTTTTCGCTCTTTTAAGTTCAATTATGCTCATGGCTTTGACAAACGTAAACAAAAGACAACAAAGAACTAGTAAACAAAACGCTTGGGGGGGGGGGGAGGGGGAGAAACAGCAGCAAGACTTCCATGATGTTTCGTTCTTTGTTATTAATTCTTTGTTGTCTTTTGTGTACGCTTGACAAAGGCCAACCGGCCAAAACTTTGCACCTGTCTTGCTTTTGACTACTGAAATATCCATTCCGAATATGTTTTCGTGTGTTTTTGGTTTCTCCTATTTGCTTCACATCAGGAAGAGAGTTCTTGAATGTTATATAGAACCGATAATGTTATACAGTTGTGAGGCGTGGACAGTTAACATACAAAGCCAGAACAAGATTGAGGCAGCCAAGATGTGGTTTCTGAGAAGAATGTTGAGAGTTCCATGGACAGCAAAGAAAACAAACGAGACAGTCTTAATGGAGGCAGACACAGGGAGATCATTGACAAGAAAGATTAGGAAAAGACAGGCAACATTTATAGGCCATTTCAAGAAGAAAGGGGAATTAGAGCACCTGGTCACAACAGGGAAGCTATTGGATGGACTTGCAGGGTGGCTGAGGACAGAGAGGGTGGAAGATGCGCTTGCGGCAACAAGGGATAGATACATAAGGAGGGCCATGATCGCCAAGGCCATACAGCAGGGCACATGATAATGATGATGATGATATTACTTGAACACTGGTAGTCACTATGGTTTACATTTAATTAATGCACTGTTCAGTTTGCTAAAAAAAAACAAACAGGTCAGAGCAAGCGGATGATTCCACTTGTGTTGCAGCATACAAACCAGGTGGCTATCAACCCTAGTTGATTGTTTTATCTAATCAAGAACTACTGTATCATGTGTACACGTCCTCCTGTCAATATTATAATCGTCTTTAGGGGAAAACCCGTGTCCAGAATTCCAGTTTTGAAGCCGGTTAGACTGTTCTAGCCGACTTTTAATTCTAATCAATAATCCACTCATACTGTCAGTAGGTCTGTATTACGATACTGAGAATGATACTCTGTGTTACGAAGGGGGGGGGGGGGGGGTAAAGCTCAACATCAGGAAAGCAAAGTATTCCAATTATTCACACAGATTACAGAGGTTGTTCCCTTTCCAGTTTCCGTCTACACACACACAAAAACGAGGACTTGTAACATCCAAACGTTCAAACTAGCATAGCGCTTGCGTCATTTCGTAAACACATTAGATGACAAGCTCCAACATTCGCATCTGAAATAGAAGAAAGTAAATTAAACGGTAACCGGATAGTCCGAACAACTGGCGAGTTTTTACGCTAATCTCTTCCATCTCTTATTGTGTGCGTAAGACGTAAGCGAGTGGCTGTGTGTCTGCAAAGAAGTGGATGACGTGCGTGCTGCTCATGGCCTGGTAACAGTTTCACGGGGCTGGAAATAGCAGGGCGAGTGCTAACTTGAGGTCATGAATGGCCAGGGAGATGAATGGCTGTGAGTTGGGCGTCAATGACGCGCGCCGTTACTAGCTTCTGCAGCCCACGCCACGACCACCATGGTGACTCCCACGTCACGCATCATAAATATGGACCCCGATGACGACACTGCAAGCACGCTAGTTATCGATCTGCCCACATCCACTTCCTTCCCCCTAGTTCTTCTGCTTGCTTGCTGCTGCAGTACCGCGCTGCTTGCACTATTCCTGGTAACGGCGGCCAGAAGGCAGCATGAAAAGGAAATCGTGTCGCTGCTGCTGCTGCTGCTGACGCTTCAAATCTTAGCGACTAACGAGACAGCCGGCAATTGCCAGGTCACATTCACCACTGTTGTCTTTAATGCCCTATATGGGGAACAGACATGGACAGTCAAGCACACAAAAAAAGGAAGTTAAGAATTAAATCGAAAATGGCATTTAAAAAAAGTTGGATACAATCTTACCATAGTGGGTTAAAAGGGAGTTAAGGATTAAATCGAAACTGGCACAAAAAAAAAGTTGGAATAAAATCTTACTATTGTGAGTGCTATGTTCCTTCTTACTTGTCATAGCAAGATCACTATGTTTAACTGAATTCTTCACAGCTGACACACAAGATAAAGTTACATGCTCACGTGAACTTGAAAACTTTGCTAGTTTGAAATTCGCATATGATCTGTCTGCTGCTGTCTCAGTGTAGTTACATTTACAATTATAGATCTTCTCCCCCCGCACTCCCCGCTTTTTTTTTATGTCTTTTCTTTTGACAGCTTTCGCTGTTGTTAAATACACAAAGTAGTGATATGATGGCACATGGTATATACTGCCTGTATGTTTGTCTAAGAATGGACAGCTAAGCTTTTTCGTTCAATTTTTGTGTGGACTAAATGTATATACATGTGTGTATATGTGCGCATTCTTTAATAACACTACAGACATACATTTCTGTTTTTGTTTTCTTCCATCGTTTTTCTTTTTCTTATATTGTACGATTCCATCATCAACTTGGCATCAGATATTGGACGGAAACGAGAGTGTAAACACACAAACCACGTTCGTCATACTTCACACAGCAGCAATACAATGATAAATACTGAGATATACTGTTATAAAACTGTCTCTTGTCATTTCAACCAGGTTTATATCTACGCTAGTTTTCATCAGCTACAGTTCTTTTTTTATAGTCTTTTGGACGCACTACATCGGCAACAAAACAAAACATGAAACAACAATGTCTAAGCTAAGACAGCAAGACAGCAGATGAAAAGAAGAGAGGGGAAAATGGAGATAGCTGACATGAACAGAGCAACAGCTTGTTCCCTGGTGACACATATCGGGTCTGGCCTTGGGGAAAAAGGTGAAAAACCATCCATGTCATCCAACGGACCAGAGGATGAAGGTTAAACTGGAATGTTCACCAGTTAAAAATGACACGGTTGTTAACTATACAGAATCCAAGCGGCAAACTGCACAAACTGTATAAAATATTTATCAGATTAGCAAAAAAAAAAAAAAAAAAAAAGTCTTGAAAGAATTATCTAAACACTTATCTATAAACATACAAAAAGCAACACCATACTGTATTTTGTCACAAACATCACATACACACACACGAACACAAAAACACATGTGCACGCACACAATTAGCAGACATTTTAATACTGCAGACAAGAAACACAAAACAAGATAAAGCTGAACCCTTTGACTCTCGCACCCTATCCACCAACTGTAAAAATTTATCCTTCGACATCCTCACCCTATCCACCAGCTTCCTACACGAAGGGAGTCAAAGGGTTAAGTTTTTGTTTTGCTATCATGGTTGACAATGCATGATGCTGGTGGACAGGGTGCGGGAATCAAAAGGGTTATGGATCTTTTTTGGCAGCCCCATCTTTTGCATCGTTCCTGTGTCACCATTCCCACGCCACACGCATCGGCTCTCCCCACACACCTCCACACCCTCCAAAGTGAGGTTACCACCAGCGCCGGACATTGTTATCATTGTTTAAAGCCCAGCCGACTGCGCACAGCCATATCAGGACTATAATCGCTTCAAAACACACAACACTTCAACAGGAAAGAAAAAAAAAAAAGAAAAGAAAAGAAAATTAAGTACACATATCAATGCATTCGCGCATATAATCTAAAACAATGCCCCTGGCGTTGGCCACTCCCAATTCATCGCACAGGGGATTTTAAAGACACCTGAATACAAATTCAAACGTAGCCAAGGACACCAAAACATGTATAAAAACGGGCAAAAACAATCTAAAATTACTTCCGCATATCTCATCACCCTAGAGCCAAAAATGCACTTAATAAATGTACCCAATTACTAATCCTAAAACAAAGTACGTAAGAATTTATCAAACACATACAGGTGAATGGACCAGCAAGGCAGAAAATGTTAGGAAGAAATGACAGAAAGCAAAGGAACAAGGCAGAAACAAAGGCAATGACAGAAAAGAGGAAATTTCTAGCACAGAATTTCCACAAGGTGGGGGTACTGTTTATACTGAAAGAACCCTCGGCATCCCCACGGGAGGAGCACCGGATATGAACGGTCACAGCGTGTGGGACACATGTTCACAATGATGTACAGTGAGACAGGGGATGGCAGTGATGATGCTATGAAGTTCTAGTTTGGACTGAGACTGCGTGAGACAGCTGTCCTCCACGCTTAATGTCATAATATATATCCTGGCGTTAACCAGGCCCGAGAAATATGGACACCTGCAGTGCTGGTCACGAAAGTTGAGCAATACCCCCAATAACGCATGGGTAAAGTGGATACAGTTCGACTACACGTGTTGACCCAATCTTTCCAACCAGTCTTAGCACAGTCAACTCCAGATACAAGCTAGCCGGGCTCCCTAAAAATTCTACAATCATTTTTCTTTTGGACTGAGAAGGCTTCGAACTCACTACTTGCAAATCGGTAGTCCATTACACTAAACACTTTGCCGCGCTGACTGATATAAAAAAAAAAAATTTTTTTTTTACGATATTCACATTTCTACGATCAGCATTTGAATATATGCCTTTAATAAGAAATCTAAATCATAATACTACGACATGATGTACGAATTATAATACTACGATATGATACATAATATACATGTATATATTACAATGCTACGAAAAATATCTACAAGGATTTTCTTATAAACTTATCGTAACGGCTTGCCTGATACGCAGATGACAATGTCAGGGGAAAAGGAAGTATTCAACTGTTAGCGACTATACAAGAAACCCCGAAAAAACAAGGAGAAATGACAGCAAATACAGCACCGAAAAACGAGACACAGAGAGAGAGAGAGAGGAGAGAGAGAGAGAGAGAGAGAGAGAGAGAGAGAGAGAGAGAGAGAGAATGTGTGAGAGAGAGAGAGAGAGAATGTGTGTGTGTGTGTGTGTGTGTGTGTGTGTTGGTGTGTGTGTGTGTGTGTGTGTGTGTGAGAGAGAGAGAGAGAGAGAGAGAACGCCAAAAGAAACTAGGAAAAATGACAGCAAATACAGCATCGAAGTGAGAGAGAGACAGAGAGAGAGAGTGAGTGGGTGGGGAAAAACCACGCATGAATCATTTTTGTCCATTTAACATGAGAAAGAGAGAGAGAGAGAGAGAGAGAGAGAGAGAGAGAGAGAGAGAGAGAGAGAGAGAGAGAGAGAAGAGAGAGAGGGGGTAGGGGAGATAGAGAACCTATGCATGAATCATCTCTGTCCATTTAACATGGCTAAAAATAAGAACAAAGACGCCTGCCATTCTTCTGGAGCAGGTGGAAGGTGTTTCACATCTACCCTGAACTGCAGACAACAATGGAAAATTACTCATCTGAAAAACAAGCAACAAAATAACTCATCTAAAAACAAGCGACCCCCCAAAAACAAACAAACAACCAAAAAACCAACAACAAACAAACAAAAAACACGCTCGTGTGCGCGTGCACACACACACACACACACACACACACACACACGCGCGCACACACTCACACACACACACACACACACACACCGCACACACACACCCTTGTCCTTTTGGATTTGGCAGGATTGTGGAATACGTAACACGCGTACTAAATATTATATTTTGATTTTTCAAATATTTTATCAGTTTGAAATTTGTTGTCAAGTTATTATCAAATCCATCGCCAGCAACATTTTTCCATCCTTATCCAGACAGAGAGAGAGAGGAGACAGAGAGAGCAGACAGAGAGGGAGAGAGAGAGAGAGAGAGGAGAGAGAGAGAGAGAGAGAGAGGAGAGAGAGAGAGAGAGAGAGGAGAGAGAGAGAGAGGAGAGAGAGAGAGAGAGAGAAGAGAGAGAGAGAGAGAGAGAGTTCATCAGAACAGTAAGCTGTCTCCATCGCCTGGTCTTTCTACTGCTTCACGTCTAGGGCACGTTTTATCTTCGATTTTTGTACACAGATGAAAGTAGATCTTCATCATCATCATCATCATGTGCCCTGCCGCATGGCGCTGGCGATCATGGCCCTCCATATGCATCTATCCCTTGTCGCTGCAAGTACACCTTCCACCGTCTCTGTCTTCAGCCACCCTGCAAGTCCGTCCAATATTTTCTCCACGAGTCTATCCGGTGTTCTTTCCCTCCAGCTTTCCTGTTGTGACCAGGTGCTCTAATTCCTCTTTCCTCATAAAATGGCCTGTAAATGTTGCTTATCTTTTCCTAATCCTCTTTAACATTGATACTCTTGTGTCTGCCTCCATCAAGATTGTCTCGTTTGTTTTCTTTGCTACATACCATACACGTTTCATTCAATTCAATACTCACTTATCAATCAACACTTGGAGATTAAAATGTGTATACACTACAGTCGTAGATACAACATTCTCACATTTATTTAAAACTGGATCACAAATCTCGCAAAACGTGTAAAAATATAACTGCAGGGATATGATATATTGTCACATTTCTGATGCTACTGCTCTCATAAGCCTCACTTTAGGAAAAGGGAAAAAACATACAGCCTGATTTTGTGCGAAGGTGTGTGAAGAAAGGTATTTCCAACGTAATGTGTTCAAAACAAAAGATTTCTTTATTGATCACAGGAAAACGAGTTCCCAGGCTGACCCCAATCCAACAGTGATAAATTGTCAAACTGTTGAATCTGTTCAGCAATTTATATAAACATGGCCACGATCATCAATTCTAAGCTTAAATTCAGTCTAAAGGCTAATGCCATTTTCAAACAAAACAAACACATAATACCCCCTTTTTTTTTTTCGAAAACGAAAACTCATATCATTTAATGCTAGCGATACACTCTAGAATTCCCTTTACGGCAGATGAGCTTGCAAAGAGAAGACACAGAGAGACAAACTAGACAACAGCATCAGCTACGGCCAAAAGAACAGCATCGTCAGACCATTCCATTATTAAGCCACGGACTGAAACAGACGACGACCATTATCTGTCCAGACAGCAGCAAGTGATCCTTATTGTTGTTTAAAGCCCAGCCGACTGCGTGGAGCCATATCAGGGCAATAACCGCTTCAAAACTATACACAATACTTCAACAGGAGGAAAAAAAAAAAAAAAAAAAAAAAAAAAGGAAAAGAAAATTAAGGGCAATAACCGCTTCAAAACATACACTATACTTCAACAGGAGAAGAAAAAAAAAAAAAAAAAAAAGGAAAAGAAAATTAAATACACACAGCAATGCATTTGCGCACATAATCTAAGGAGACGACCCTGGCGTTGACCACTGCAATTTATCGCACAGGGGATTAAAAAAACATACCTGAATATAAATGCAAACATAACTAAGGACTCTAAAACATATACAAAAACGGGCATAAATTACTTATCACTCTGGGGTTATCCCCCATGGGGATGCTGGGTGCTCTTTCACTGTAAACAGTATCCCCACCTTCTGGAAATTTTGTGCTGGAATGTCCTCTTTTCTGTCACTCTCTTTGTTTCTTTCTTCCTCCTTTGCTTTCTGTCATTTCTTCCTATCATTTTCTGCCAAAGTGATAAATTGTCAAACTGTTGAATCCGTTCAGCAATTTATATAAACATGGCCACGATCATCAATTCTAAGCTTAAATTCAGTTTAAAGGCTAATGCCATTTTCAAACAAAAACAAACACACACATGATACCCTTTTTTTCTCGGAAACGAAAACTCATATTATTTCAATGCTAACGATACACTGTAGAACTCCCTTTACGGCAGATGAGTTTGCAAAGAGAAGGCCCAGAGAGACAAACTAGACAACAGCATCAGCTACGGCCAAAAGAACAGCATCGTCAGACCATTCCTTAAGCCATGGACAGAAAAATAGACGACGACCATCATCTGTCCAGACAGCAGCAAGTAATCCTTATTGTTATTGTTATTGTTGTTTAAAGCCCAGCCGACTACGTAGAGCCATATCAGGGCTATAACCGCTTCAAAACATACACAATACTTCAACAGGGGAAAAAAAGGAAAAGAAAATTAAGTACACATAGTAATACATATTGCGTACATAACTAGACGACCCTGGCGTTGACCACTCCAATTTATCGCACTGGGATTCAAAAAACATACCTAAATATAAATCTAAACACAACTAAGGACTCTAAAACGTATATACACAAAAACGGGCATAAATGACCTAAAATTGCTTTCGCATTTCTCATATCCCCAGAGCCAAAAATACACTTAACGCATGTACCGAATCATCAATCCTAAGAGAAAATACGCAAGACTTTATCAAACACATACAGATGAATGGACCAGCAAGGCAGAAAATGATAGGAAGAAATGACAGAAAGCAAAGGAGGAAGAAAGAAAGATACAGAGTGACAGAAAAGAGGACATTTCTAGCAAAACATTTCCCGAAGGTAGGGATACTAGTTACAGTGAAAGAGCCCCTGGCATCCCCAGGGAGGATAACCCCAGAGTGATAAAATGTCAAACTGTTGAATCTGTTCAGCAATATAAAAATGGTCACGATCAGTCATTCTAAGCCCAAATTCAGCTTAAAGGCTAATGCCATTAACAAACAAAACAAACACATGATACCCTTTTTTTTCGGAAACGAAAACTCATATTATTCAATGCTAACGATACACTGTAGAACTCCCTTTACGGTAGATGAGCTTGCAAAGAGAAGGCCCAGAAAGACAAACCAGAAAACAGCATCACCTACCGCCAAAAGAACGGCATCGTCAGACCATTCCTTAAGCCATGGACAGAAAGAGACAACCATCTTCTGTCCAGACAGCAGCAAGTGATCCTTATTGTTATTGTTGTTTAAAGCCCAGTCGACAATGTAGAGCCATGTCAGGGCTATAACCAGTTCAAAACATACACAATACTTCAACAGGAAAAAAAAAAATTAATCACACACATCAATGCATTCGCGCACATAATCTAAGGAGACGACCCTGGCGTTGACCACTCCAATTTATCGCACAGGGGATTCAAAAAACATACCTGAACACAAATTTAAATATAACTAAGGACACTTAAAACATATACAAAAACAGGCCTAAATTACCTAAAATTGCTTCTGCATATCTCATCTCTCAAGAGCCAAAAATGCACTCGGCACATGTACCCAACTATCAATCCTAAGAGAAAGTATGTAAGACTTTATCGAACACATACAGATAAAGACAGGCAACATTTATAGGCCATTTTATGAGAAAAGGGGAATTGGAGCACCTGGCCACAACAGGAAAGCTGGAGGGAAAGAGGGCACCAGGTAGTCCCAGGGAAAAGGTATTGGACGGACTTGCAGAGCCTAGAGTGGCTGAAGACAGAGAGGGTGGAGAATGTGCTTGCGGCAACAAGGGATAGAAACATATGGAGGGTCATGATCGCCAATGTCATGTGGCAAGGCACTTGATGATGATGATACAGGTGAATGGACCAGCAGGGCAGAAAATGATAGGAAGAAATGACAGAAAGCAAAGGAGGAAGAAAGAAACAAAGAGAGCGACAGAAAAGAGGAAATTTCTAGCACAGAATTTCCAGAAGGTGGGGATACTATTTACACTGAAAGAGCCGCCGGCATCCCCACGGTGATCCTGATGTGGATCTGCATCTGTCACAAGCGGCTCAAAGCCCATATGAACCGCAATTTCAACTGCAACTTCCCCAATCGGCCTTTGCAGTCAAGAGGACCAGACACATGAACATATTGCAGCGATCCAAAACAAGTGTGACTGCCCGCGTTCAAGCAAACAGGAACCAGAAAACAAACAAACAAACAAACAAAAAACAACAACAACAACACACACACACACACACAAAAAGAATCAGAACGCGTATTGAATACAACTAGACAAGACAGGCTCCTGTTTCGTCTGATTGTATTAAATACGCGTTCTTTTTTTTTCGTGTTTTTTCTTTCTGGTTCCACCTTGCAGCGATGTTGCCTTTGTCAAGTGAAACGACAGAGACATAGCTGGCTACATACAATTCCTCTGACCACCAAGCTCTATGGAAACTGGAAGGAACTTAAAAAAAAAACCCCAGCCACATTCGATGCTTGATATGGCTTGACCATGTAGAGCATCAACGAATGAACCCTCCTCCCTTTGCAAATATTTTTCTCAATTTAAATTAGTATCTTCGCTTGTTGTTTTGTTTGCTGGGTTGTAAACATTAACACATTCAAAATAAGCTGTTTAAAAAAGCCCACAAACTAGAAATTAAACATATGCATTAAGGTTACAAACCAATCTTCTCTGGTGTTCTTGCCCGACAATGTAGTTACATAAAAAGCAAGTCAAATTCTTCAAGATCAGTCTCACGAATTTGTTCATCAACACGAACTTTCATCATCAGGAGAGAAACGTATCCAAGCCCCTGATGCAAGAAAACTATATGATGGCTATTCCAAGGTTCTGAACCTGTAACTCAATGGCGTGTTTCTGTTCATATTTACTTTGGAAAACGAAGAAGTTCAGCGAAAGGTACAACAAAACAAGATAGTCAAGCCATTATAACAATATCTTTGTCATACACATTAAGAAAACCCAGAATATGTAGTTCTTAAGGTCACTGTGACCGCGAAAAAGCACCAGATGAAATAAAAACGTGACATGAAGCGAGGATATAGTACACTGTCAAAACAATGAAAACACAATGTTAATACTATCACAGTTCACAAGAAACTACTTTTACATATCTTCAAAAAATGCTGAGTAAAGGAAGGCACTTTTTGGGTCCGTGTGACATCGACCTTGATGCCATGACTTTCAAACTTATGAGTTGGCAACTTCTCAACGGTCTACAAATTTTACCCAAAACTGACAAAGATCCACCCCAAAACAAATGAAACATCTTTTTGACACATTTTTGTCACAGAAACAGATTGAAGCAAACACATCCTTCGTCGGCCGACATGAACCAGCAACCCCCCCTCCCAAAAAAAAAAAGACCATTTTCTAAAAGAGACTGACAAAGAAACCACACACACACACACACATACACACACACACACACACACACACACACACAACCTGTTTGCGCTTTTTCACTTGTTTACAATAGTACAATTTGAACATGAGATTCACTCCAAAACAGCTGCATATCCGGACAGTTCCAAACATCATGGAGCATATTTTTCTTCGTGTCTGGCTGCAAAGATAACAGATTTCCTTCTGGCTATGGCCATCTATTTCTAGTATTATGCTGATGGTATTTGCTGTGCAGTTCTTATGGTATTTGCTGTGCAGTTCTTATGGTATTTGCTGTGCAGTTATGGTATTTGCTGTGCAGTTATGGTATTTGCTGTGCAGTTCTTACGGTATTGCTGTGCAGTTCTTATGGTATTTGCTGTGCAGTTCTTATGGTATTTGCTGTGCAGTTCATATGTTATTTGCTGTGCAGTTCTGATGGTATTTGCTGTGCAGTTCTTATGGTATTTGCTGTGCATTTCTTACGGTATTTGCTGTGCAGTTATGGTATTTGCTGTGCAGTTCTTACGGTATTTGCTGTGCAGTTCTTATGGTATTTGCTGTGCAGTTCTTACGGTATTTGCTGTGCAGTTCTTATGGTATTTGCTGTGCAGTTCTTATGGTATTTGCTGTGCAGTTCTGATGGTATTTGCTGTGCAGTTCATATGTTATTTGCTGTGCAGTTCTTATGGTATTTGCTGTGCAACTAGTTCTGATGGTATTTGCTGTGCAGTTCTGATGGTATTTGCTGTGCAGTTCTTATGGTATTTGCTGTGCAGTTCTTACGGTATTTGCTATGCAGTTCTTACGGTATTTGCTATGCAGTTCTTTTGGTATTTGCTGTGCAGTTCTTATGGTATTTGCTGTGCAACTAGTTCTTATGGTATTTGCTGTGCAACTAGTTCTTATGGTATTTGCTGTGCAACTAGCTCTTATGGTATTTGCTGTGCAACTAGCTCTTATGGTATTTGCTGTGCAACTAGCTCTTATGGTATTTGCTGTGCAACTAGCTCTTATGGTACTTGCTGTGCAACTAGTTCTTATGGTATTTGCTGTGCAACTAGCTCTTATGGTATTTGCTGTGCAGTTCTTATGGTATTTGCTGTGCAGTTCTTATGGTATTTGCTGTGCAACTAGCTCTTATGGTATTTGCTGTGAAACTAGTTCTTATGGTATTTGCTGTGCAGTTCTTATGGTATTTGCTGTGCAGTTCTTATGGTATTTGCTGTGCAGTTCTTATGGTATTTGCTGTGCAACTAGTTCTTATGGTATTTGCTGTGAAACTAGTTCTTATGGTATTTGCTGTGCAGTTCTTATGGTATTTGCTGTGCATTCTTATGGCATTTGCTGTGCAACTAGTTCTTATGGTATTTGCTGTGAAACTAGTTCTTATGGTATTTGCTGTGCAGTTCTTATGGTATTTGCTGTGCAGTTCTTATGGTATTTGCTGTGAAACTAGTTCTTATGGTATTTGCAGTGCAGTTCTTATGGTATTTGCTGTGCAACTAGTTCTTATGGTATTTGCTGTGCAGTTCTTATGGTATTTGCTGTGCAGTTCTTATGGTATTTGCTGTGCAGTTCTTATGGTATTTGCTGTGCAACTAGTTCTTATGGTATTTGCTGTGAAACTAGTTCTTATGGTATTTGCTGTGCAGTTCTTATGGTATTTGCTGTGAAACTAGTTCTTATGGTATTTGCAGTGCAGTTCTTATGGTATTTGCTGTGCAACTAGTTCTTATGGTATTTGCTGTGCAGTTCTTATGGTATTTGCTGTGCAGTTCTGATGGTATTTGCTGTGCAGTTCTTATGGTATTTGCTGTGCAGTTCTGATGGTATTTGCTGTGCAACTAGTTATGGTATTTGCTGTGCAGTTCTTATGGTATTTGCTGTGCAACTAGTTCTTATGGTATTTGCTGTGCAGTTCTTATGGTATTTGCTGTGCAGTTCTTATGGTATTTGCTGTGAAACTAGTTCTTATGGTATTTGCTGTGCAGTTCTTATGGTATTTGCTGTGCAACTAGTTCTTATGGTATTTGCTGTGCAGTTCTTATGGTATTTGCTGTGAAACTAGTTCTTATGGTATTTGCTGTGCAGTTCTTATGGTATTTGCTGTGCAACTAGTTCTTATGGTATTTGCTGTGCAGTTCTTATGGTATTTGCTGTGCAACTAGTTCTTATGGTATTTGCTGTCAGTTCTTATGGTATTTGCTGTGCAACTAGTTCTTATGGTATTTGCTACGCAGTTCTTATGGTATTTGCTGTGCAACTAGCTCTTATGGTATTTGCTGTGCAACTAGTTCTTATGGTATTTGCTGTGCAACTAGCTCTTATGGTATTTGCTGTGCAGTTTTTATGGTATTTGCTGTGCAACTAGCTCTTATGGTATTTGCTGTGCAGTTTTTATGGTATTTGCTGTGCAACTAGCTCTTATGGTATTTGCTGTGCAGTTCTTATGGTATTTGCTGTGCAACTAGCTCTTATGGTATTTGCTGTGCAGTTTTTATGGTATTTGCTGTGCAACTAGCTCTTATGGTATTTGCTGTGCAGTTCTTATGGTATTTGCTGTGCAACTAGCTCTTATGGCATTTGCTGTGCAACTAGTTCTTATGGTATTTGCTGTGCAACTAGCTCTTATGGTATTTGCTGTGCAGTTTTTATGGTATTTGCTGTGCAACAGCTCTTATGGTATTTGCTGTGCAACTAGGTTCTTATGGTATTTGCTGTGCAACTAGCTCTTATGGTATTTGCTGTGCAGTTTTTATGGTATTTGCTGTGCAACTAGCTCTTATGGTATTTGCTGTGCAGTTCTTATGGTATTTGCTGTGCAACTAGCTCTTATGGTATTTGCTGTGCAACTAGTTCTTATGGTATTTGCTGTGCAACTAGCTCTTATGGTATTTGCTGTGCAGTTCTGATGGTATTTGCTGTGCAACTAGCTCTTATGGTATTTGCTGTGCAGTTCTGATGGTATTTGCTGTGCAGTTCTTATGGTATTTGCTGTGCAGTTCTGATGGTATTTGCTGTGGGGTATTTGCTGTGCAGTTCTTATGGTATTTGCTGTGCAGTTCTTATGGTATTTGCTGTGCAGTTCTGATGGTATTTGCTGTGCAGTTCTTATGGTATTTGCTGTGCAGTTCTTATGGTATTTGCTGTGCAGTTCATATCTTAAAACCATTTATTTCTTTGTTACAATGGTAGCTTATTCTAGCATTATGTTGATGGTATTTGCTGTACACTTCGTATCTTAAATCGCTTACCCTTTTTCACTGCTTTGCATGTTTGCCAAAAATAATCTGACGTTTTATTGTTTTTGTTGGTTAAAGCCCAGCCGACTGCGCAGAGCCATATCAGAGCTATAATCATTTCAAAACATACAAAACTTCAAGAGGGAAAAAAAAAAAAAAAAAAAAAGAAAAAAGAGAAAAGAAAATTAAGTAGGCCTACACATGTCAATGCATTTGCGCACATAATCGAAGAGATGCCTCTGGCGATGACCACTCCGTCGAATTTAACACACCTGACCCACACAAATCTAAACATACGTAAGGACAACCAAAGCATATATAGAAACGGGTCTTACTTACCTAAAATCGCTTAAAAGCAGGACACAAAAGCATATATAGAAACGGGTCTTACTTACCTAAAATCGCTTAAAGCATATCTCACTTCCCTAGAGCCAAAAATGCATTTAATACATGTACCCAATTATCAATCCTGAGAAAAAGTACGTAAGACACTTTATCGAACACATACAGGTGAATGGACCAGCAAGGCAGAAAATGAAAGGAAGAAACGACAGAAAGCAAAGGAACAAGGCCAAAACAAAGACAGTGACAAAAGAGGAAATTTCTAGCAAAGAATTTCCAGAATATGGGGATACTATTTATACTGAAAAAGCCCCCGGCATCCCCACAGGGAGATAATCTGACGTGAGGCAGCACAGAAATGATAGCCAAGATAAGGAGGGCTTTCCTTGTTGTCCTGCACACTACGGGAAGTGATGGGCAGAACTATCATTATTAGTACTATTGTTATACCAAAGGAAATAAGAGGGAAGCAGGGAGAATTTTAAATATCAACTAAGTAACATAACTTTTGAGAGTCACGGAGTTATCTCCCACGAAGAATTTCTCAAACCCAACACAGTTTGCGCTACCGATTCAGCTAGCATAGACGCACAAAGCATAAAGTGGCAAGCTCAGAACATTATGTTACTTACTTAGTACTATTGTTGTTTAAAAGTCCAGCCAACAGCGCACAGCCAAATCAGGACTATAACCATCTCAAAACATACTGAATACCTCGTTGATCCTGGGGAAAAAAAAGAAGAAAAAAAAAAAGGAAAAGAAAATTAAATACACGTATCAATACATAATCACCACCACAGGGTGGCTGAGGACAGAGGGATAGATGCATATGGAGGGCCATGATCGCCAGTGCCATGCAGCAGGGCACATGATGATGATGATTTACACACATTTTGTATATCTATCTCTATAGTTCGTATGTATATATCTACCTTCACTTTTAGATAGTTTAGAATCATCAGTAAACTGATATTTTGTATTTCGTTGGCCCAACAGCAGTTCCTCTCACGTCTTTATGTTCTCTACTCATATCAACGTTAATTTTGACAACCCTGGAATTTGTTAAAGAGGAACTCGTCTCACTCAGACAATTTCATACGCCCTCCAGCCCAATCTATCAGCAATATTATGACGGACTCCTTAAGACTGTGAAAAATCCAGGCAAGATCTCGAACACAGGAGTGAGAGGGAAGGGGAGGGCGGAGATGGGTACCATGAAACACTCAGCCGACACCATCAGAATGATTGGAACACTAAGAGGGGGCAGCCAAAAGGCCAATGCTAGATCAGTGTTAACAGTTTCAGCGTGCTGCAACCAGAACACAAATAAATATGTTGTCTTAAATATGTTGTCTCAACAGGTTGGATGTTTGTTGTTTCATGTCTTTAAATGCACACCCTTTTGTACAAATTGACAACAGTACATAGGAAATATAATCAATATGATGACAGATATATGTGAACTAACAGCAGTTCACAAAATCGAGGCTAAAATTTTGCACATGGTACCAACGATATATTGGCAGACTCTCTGTTATTTCAAACCGTGATAGTGAGCTACCATCACCGTTACCATTAACCCAAAACAATAAATCTACTATCATAATAGACAACCTCAACTAACTTATGTCATCGTGAAAGGTATGTGTATGCACGCCCACCGAAGACAGAGTATGCAGACTGTGCAGCAACATACTGCCTGCACAATGTGGGCAAAACAACGTGCATATACGAAAAAAAAAATCCGATGCTTAAAAAAACATCCAGTGTAAATTCTCACTTGGAGCAAGGCGCAAAGGAGTGCCAGGTTTGGAGCGATAATAAATACAGGTTTTAATTCTGATGAGCTGTGCAAGTTCGTGTTTGCACGGTACAACTGATTTTTTTTTTGGGGACCATTTCTCTCCCGCACAAAATGCAAATTACACGCAAGATCGGGGCCAAGGCTGACTATAAAAAGCAAAACAAAACAAAACAAAAAACAAAAAAATGGTTTGTACAGCGTATGGGGAGATCACTTGTGACCTGTCAGAAAAGACAGAAAGGTCATGTTTGATCAGAACTTTAGTTCCTTTCCCCTTCCACACGAACCTTTGATCACAACAGTCAATGACACTGACTGTTCAACACGCTGCTCGAAAAACACGTGTTGATGTCGCCTATATTTGTAGTTTACGAGCGAACAGAAATCGTTTCACAAACCAAGAGTCCTACTTTATGACATTTCAGGACCTGTGGTCCTATTTCTGTTTTCCAAACGTCTGTTAAGTTTTTTCTTCTTCTGAAATTTTCATTTATTTGACTGAAATTAAAGACTCTAACGCCACAAGATATTTTCTCGTCTTAACAGTCATGGTCGAAATATGCAAGATGGTGTTGGTCAACAGACCTGCCTCTCTCTCTCTCTCTCTCTCACTCTCTCTCTCAGGTAATTCAAGTAAGTTTTGCTTTGGTGTAATTGTGAAAAAAAATGTTTTACCGTTTTTACGAAGAGATGGGGGCAGTTTCCATGTGGACCATTCTCCTGAAGCTGGCGTACTTTCAAAAGTTCACCCAGTTGTAATATAATAAAAACTATAAAATAAATCTGTTATTTTAACTTATAAATCTATGCAGTATTTTACCAAATGCAGAATTAACCAGACAAAACCAAACATACACATCTTTCTGGAAGATTTACAATACAAATGTAAAGTATACAAAAGCTGCTTGTTATCTGAACGCATAGTAAAAGAACATGAGAGAAAAATTAATGGTTTCCTTATATCTCTGATGAACAAACAAAATATTACTTGCAGAATACAGTCATACTTTTTAATATTCGTTTTATGTGAAGATGCGTAATATTATGATACCGTGTGGCTTCTTCGAAATAATTTTGCTGCTGCGGTGGGAAAGATACCCAACATATCATCAACACAACGATTTCACTATATAAAGATGTTGCTCTTGTACGTCCAGTGACAGCGCAAATGTCACCAGTACCACGGAAAAGGAGGTGCACTTACTTAAACTGTAATTCCATGCGTAAATAGTTACCTGTGCAATTAGTACTGTAATTCTATACATAAATAGTTACCTGTACAATTAATGTTGCAATTCTATACATAAACAGTTACCTGTGCAATTAGTACTGAAATTCTATACGTAAATAGTTACCGGTGCAATCTGTACTGTAATTCTATATGTAAATAGTTATCTGTGCAATTTGTATTGTAATTCTATATGTAAATAATTACACATGCAAATTGCACTGTAATTTTACACTTAAATATTTACCTGTGTAATTTGAACATTCATTCTATAAATAAATAATTACCTGTGTAGGTTATACTATAGTCCTGTACGTAAATAACTATTAGTGTAATTTGCACTGTTACCCTATACGTAAATAACTATCTGTACGATTTGTACTGTAATCCTATAAATAAATAACTACCTATGCAATTTGTATAGTAATCCTACAAGTAAAAAACTACCTATAAGTTGTACTGTTACCCTATACGTAAATAACTACCTGTATATTTCATACTGCAATCATATCCGTCACTACCTGCATAATTTGTGTTGTAATCATACAGGTAAAGAACTACCTGTATAAGTTGTACTGTAATTCTATACTTAAATAACTACCTGTGCAATTTGTATTGTAAACCTACAAGTAAACAACTGCCTGTACAAAGCGTCCTGTAATTGTTTTCGTAAATAACTACCTGTGTAGTTTGTACTCTAAATTCATGCTGAGCTTCTATGATGTGTATCTGATGTATATTTTACCTTTTCATGCACTCAATTCATGTTCCATGCTTTGTCGTTGTAATGTTCGTGATGAAAAAGAGAACATTCTGTGAGAAAGGAATAAATTCTATTTGGTGCCAGTGTATTAAAAATTTATCCCCACCTCAAACCACAGACCTGTGTGTAAAAGGCAAGATAGTATCATGCAGGTATTTCTCCGAATCTTTCAGCATATGTTTCACTTTCTGAGAAGTTGTTCCAATGGCAAACTGATACAAGGATAAACACAGAACCCATATACAAAGTAGGACCTGCCCTGGAATACAAGGCTTATGCCATAATCATTTTGGGTCTTAACCATCACATGGCACCTGTGGCATCAGTACATGGGAATTATTCCCAGCGCGAGGATGCCATCTGATAAATTCACTCTCTCTCTCTCTCTCGAATTTATTCCAAGCGCGAGGATGCCATCTTGATAAACTCTCTCTCTTTCTCTCTCTCTCTCTCGGATTTATTCCCAGCGCGAGGATGCCATCTTGATAACTCACTCTCTCTCTCTCTCTCTCTCTCTCGGAATTTATTCCAAGCGCGAGGATGCCATCTTGATAAACTCTCTCTCTCTCTCACGCACATACAGCAGCAGTACTAATGACTTTTGCATGTATTTCAGTTTCTACGGCAGTCCCACATACAGAATTTATTCCAAGCGCCAGGATGCCATCTTAACACCTCCCTCCGTCCCCCCCCCCCCTCTCTGTGTCTCTTACGCACATATAACAGCAGTAGCAATGACTTTAATAAGTATTTCAGTTTCTATGGCAGTCCCTCCCTCTCTCACACACACGCCAATACAGAAGAACAGTAGGAATGAAAATCAACTGTATGAATTTGTAAAAAGCAAAGATAATCAATTACATGTACACAAATTTGTAAAAACCAATAACAATCAACTATAAAATCTGTCACATCTTCAAAAGAACATTTCAATCGAATCAGATTAATCATCACACAATCGCAACAAAACAGATTTTCAATATCTGAATCGGTGGAGTTATGAAATCACTTATTGTTATTGTTGCTTACAGCCTAGCCGGCTGCGTAGACCCGTATCAGAGCTATAACCATTTCAATACACATACAGTTACTTCAACTGCACACACACACACACACACACACACACACACACACACACACCACACACACACACACCCCACACCCCACACACACAAAGTACACATGTCCATGCATTCGAGCATTCCGTTCAATTTCTCGCACAGGGGATTTAAAAAAACATACCTGAATACAAATTTAAACATAACTAAGGACACTAAAACCTATTAAGAACGGGTCTAAGTTTCCTAAAACTGCTTCAGCATATCTCACTTCCCCACAGCCAAAATGCATTTAAAACAAGTACCCAATTATCAATCCTAAGAGAAAAGTACGTAAGACTTTATCGAACACATACAGGTGAATGGACCGGCAAGGCAGAAAATGATAGGAAAAAATGATAGAAAGCAAAGGAACAAGGTAGAAAAGAAATATAGTGACAGAAAATAGGAAATTCCTAGCACAGAATTTCCAGAAGGTGGAGATACTGTTTACACTGAAGAGCCCCCGGCATCCCCACAAGGTAATATGAAACCACTGAAGAGCAGATTACTTCTATTACAGATTATCACACTTATAGATTACTATACTATTAACGATACTTACATGAATTCCTATTATCATGAATAATTATAACTAATCACTAATAAGAAGGTACTGCAATTTATTATCACCATCAATCATACTTTTACTAATAAAAATGTACCGCAATTTATCTTTTATCCACATCATACTTATAAAAATATGCATTATCTCACTATCATCTACTTTTACTATCAAAAATGTACTGTAATTTATCATTTTATAATCATCATCAATCATACTTTAACTAATAAAAATGTAATGCAATTTATTATCGCTACCAATCATACTTTTACTAATAAAAATGTAATGCAATTTATTATCGCTACCAATCATACTTTAACTAATAAAAATGTAATGCAATTTATTATCGCTACCAATCATACTTTTACTAATAAAAATGTAATGCAATTTGTTATCCCCATCATACTTTTACTAATAAAAATGTAATGCAATCTATTATCACCATTAATCACACTTTTACTGTGAAATTGTAATGCAATTTGTTATCACCATCAATCATACTTTTAATTTACTACCGTTACATTTTAGTTTACTACTATTACAGATATTTATATGATTTCTCATTATCATCAATCAGCCATACGACTTATCAAAGGGAAAAAGTAAATTCAACGACTGAAGTATTTGTCTTCTACGAAAAGACGATCATATCAAAATAGCAATCAGCGCTTTCAAGCAAAACAATATGCTATTGTTACGAACAAGTGCGACACTGAAATGGGCCCAGGTCCACTATGACTCGTAGGAATCAGTCCTCTGATGTACATCATCATCATCAGGTGCCCTGCCGCATGGCGCTGGCGATCATGGACTTCCATCTGTCTATCTCTCGTTGCCCCTAGCATCTCCCCCACCCTCCTCGTCCCCAGCCACTCTGCAAGTCCGTCTAGCATTTTCTCCCTGGGTCTACCTGGTGCTCTCTTTCCCTCCAGCCTTCCCGTTGTGACCAGGTGCGCTCCAAATCCCCCTTCCTCATAAAATGGCCTATAAATGTTGCCTATCTTTTCCTAATCTTCCTTATGGGTGATCTACTTGTGTCTGCCTCCATCAAGACTGTCTCATTTGTTGTATTTTTTTTGCTGTCCATGGAACTCTCAACATTCTTCTTAGAAATCATCTGATGTAACATCAAAATTTTTTTTATTTTTATTTTGTCTTTTTTTTCCAAACAGACCATGTCTATACGATTTAAGAGGAGTGTGTTTTTTGCACCACCAAGCTTTTAGTTAAACTCTTCCCTGAAACTGTTTTAAAAATTAATTTTAAAGTGTGCACACCAAGCTTTTAGTTAAACTTTCCCTCTAAACTTGTTTTTTTATGATTAATTAAAAAAAACACATACATGTATTATCTGTAAAGCATAGTCACAATCACATCACAATATTTAAACCTCAGCACATATAACGTCATCCGTGATTTTTTACAAAAGCCGCACAATATTCATGAAATGCAATCATAAAACAACAACAACAACAAAACCACAACAAAACCAAAACCTGGGTAAGTTGACAGTAAAAGAAGCATTTTTAGCAGTTTTAATGTTACAAAGACATGAGATCGGATCACGCCAGTTTCACCAAAGGAAGGTATGACAGCCATTTTTTCTTAAAGTTTTAAGCTTTATGTCAGTTTTGCATTATTTTTTTTTTCTGTACAGTATTTTGTGACAAAATACTTTATTGAAAAGTTACATTTCTAGGACTTTTTTTTTCGAATTTGCATTTACAAATATACATAATCCTTTGAAGGATTACGAAATCAAATATTGGGTCTGTGTACACATTTTCATCAGCACCAAACAAAAGTATACTTTCCCTTAACCTGACATTTGCATGGGTGATACACTTGATTTCAACAAATATTTAACTCTATCCCAGAATCTTTTCCCATGCAAACATTCCAAACTGTATGGTCAGCGCTGTCTTCTGTTTCCAAACAGAAGTCAATGAAAAATTGTTTACAATTTCCATTTAAAAAAAAAAAAGACAACAGAACCCTGAAATCTGTGCATAAAACGTATTTGTAACCATTTAAATTTCATTTCTTGCGGTTTTATAAACTTTCATAAATAACTTTTCCACGAAATGTTTGTTCTAAATTGATCTAACTATTCAGAACAAAAATTTGGAAATGTATCATCTTTTTTCATTGTAGTGCAGCCTTGATCCTTTTGCAATGGAGAAATTTTACTTTGACTCTTTAATAACCAGGGACATCATCTCATTTCCACAGACAATTTATTCATTATCTCAACCAGGGACATTATCTCATTTCCACAGACAATTTATTCATTATCTCTTTTCTACAGACAATTTATTCGCGCCTTTGTGACACATCTCCCTCTGTCCCTCCAACAGACGATTCAGTATACAATGCATTGCTGACTAAGTTCTACTTTGGCAAAGGTGTCAGAGACAAACATCCATCCATGAAGAGCTATGGGATCCTTTCACAATGCTGACAGTCACACATCCATCCATGAAGATTCACAATGCTGACAGTCACACATCCATCCATGAAGATTCACAATGCTGACAGTCACA
>JAPXFY010000014.1:12092039-12139539 GCA_030674185.1 Monoplex corrugatus | reverse complement strand
GTGTGTGTGTGTGTGTTTTGTTTTGTTTGCTTGAACGTGGGTTTCTGAATTTGTACAAAATATGACAACTGCATCATGAAAACTACATCTTCTAATAGTTCTCACCACAGAAACGTTTAATATCCGAACCAACATGTCGTGTGAAGCTACCAACGTCATACAGCTATTATTCTGTGTTAAATGCGCTAAATCTCAATACAATGGTAAAACAAACATCTCCCTCCAACAAAAGTTCTACTTCCATTAATCAAACATCAAACACAACACTGGATCTCTAATAATCCAACAGTTCAACTTATTGACCACTTCCTCTCGCATCTCCGATAGAAAACAGACATTACAATACCCGCGCTCAGCGCCAAACTAGGGAACATTTTAGACAAAGAAAATACAAACAACAGTTACTGTCTAAATGGGAACCAGCAATAACACAAAAATAGAATCAGAACGCGTATCTAATACAAGCAGACAAAACAGGACTGGACGAAGCAGCAGGGAAGTTTCAGTCTTTTTCTCCTAATTTTTGTGTTTAGTGTTTGTTTGTTTGTTTGTGGTTTTACGTTTACGCTTGACAAAGGCCAGTTGACTAAAAAATTAAGCCTGTCTGGCTGTATTAAATACGTGTTCTGAGTCTACGGTCGTATTTTTTTTTTTTTTTTTTGGTTCCTGTTTTTTTCTCTCTCTCTTGTTTTGTCTGGCCATGAAGGTAGACCCAGGGAAAAAATATTGGACGGACTTGCAGAGTGGCTGAGGACAGAGAGGGTGGAAGATGTGCTTGCGGCAAGAAGGGATAGATGCATACGGAGGGCCATGATCGCTAACGCCATGAGGCAAGGCACTTGATGATGATGGTGTTTGCTTGAACGCGGGCTGTCGCGCTTGTTTTGGAACTGTCCAAATGGTTGAAACATCATCCATGTCTAACAACGTAATAAGTATGATTGAAATGCCTGTCACAGCTTAGTCGACGCTTTTGATCCTCACATTACTCTTGCTGTTAGACCAAGACTTATCTTCTATGCATGCACGTATGCATGTAAGAAGGAAATTATATATTCCAAATGGGAAAGCGTCTGACTTCTAATCGGAATGTCCTGGGTTCGAGCTCCCTAGACAACTCCGTCTGGTGGGTAAAGGGAAGAGATATTTCCGATCTGCTAAGTCAACATGTGTGCAGGCCTAGCCCGCCAATGCCTAAACCCCTTTCGTGTGTATGTATACGCCTGCAGAATATCAAACGTGCACAGGTAAAGACCCTGTAAATCATGTCAGTGGCTGGCTTAGCGAAACGTGAAAACACCCAGCAGACACGCCCACAAAAGATGCAGACTGTGCAACAACGTATTGGAATAATAATTAATAATAATAATTACAATATTTATATAGCGCAAAATCTTGATAAAATCAAATCTAAGCGCTGAAACAGACACACACACACGCACGCACGCACGCACACACACGCACTCACACACACGCACACGGCTATAAATGGGGAGAAAGAATAAAAGCAATGGAAAATTATAGAGAGCATATTATAATACAATTATATATTGCAATGTGATTCCCCTCCGAGTGGAGACAGGCTGCAGAGGGGATTGAGTGTCAGGATTTTATGCAGAGGAGAAAAGGTGAGTTTTGAGAGCGGACTTGAAGGAGACACCCAACACTTTGACTTTTCCGTGCTACACCTAAAAGTCTGTGATATGTGCAGTGAATCTGAATGAGTTTGGAGAATACTGCTAAACGAGAATATTAATGATAACAACAACAACAACAACAATGATAATAACAACAATTGTAATCATAATTATAACTACAGTAATAATAATGATAATAATATTTCTCTCATTTACATATCTAATAATAATAATAATAATAATTACAATATTTATATAGCGCAAAATCTTGATAAAATCAAATCTAAGCGCTGAAGCAGACACACACGCAAGCACGCACGCACGCACACACACGCACGCACACACACACACACACACACACACGCATGGCTATAAATGGGGAGAAAGAATAAAAGCAATAAAAGCAAGAATAAAACCAATGGAAAATTATAGAGAGCATAGCATATACAATTATATATTATAACCATGTGATTCCCTCCGAGCGGAGACAGGCTGCAAGGGGGGGGGGGGGGGGGGGCTTGAGTGAGGTTAGGATTTTATGCGGAGGAGAAAAGGTGAGTTTTGAGAGCGGACTTGAAGGAGACAAAAGTAGGTTGCTGACGGACTGAGAGAGGAAGTTTGTTCCAGGAGAGTGGACCAGAAACAGAGAAGGCTCGTGGACCATAGGTATTGAGCTTAGTGCGTGGAAAGCGAAAAGTCAGAGGATCGGAGGCAGAGCGGAGGGTACGTGAGGGAACATAGATCTCAAGTAGGCTTGACAGGTAATCGGGGGCTGCGTTATTGAGGCTTTTGTAGCACATGGTGTCTAGTTTGTACTGTATGCGCTTTGATACAGGGAGCCAGTGAAGTTGTGCCAGGAGAGGAGATATGTGGTCAGCTTTTTTCTTTTTGAGTACAAGGCGTACAGCATTGTTTTGAATGCGCTGTAGGATGTGAATGGTGGAGGCAGGAAGACCAGACAGGAGTGAATTGCAATAGTCAATGCGAGACATTATGAAGGAGAGAACGAGTTTTGCAGTTGTTTCGACAGAGAGATACTTCCTGATCAGCCTTATACGATGGAGATGATAGTAGCAGGATCTGGCAGTTTGAGAAACAAAGTTGTTCATGGAGAGGGTAGAGTCGATGCAGACACCAAGGTTTTTAGCTGAATCAGAAATTGGGACTGATGTGTTACATAATGGGAGAGAAAGAGGAGGCAGCTGAGAAAGTTTCTGACGGGTGCCAATGAGGATAGCTTCTGTTTTGTCGTCATTAAGCTGAAGTCTATTGTGTGTCATCCAGTTCTTAATGTCCGAGTAACACTCAGTGGTGCGAGTCAACAGGCGCTGTATATTATCAGGTGAGTCACTGTCTTGAAGTTGGGTGTCATCAGCATAGAAGTGGTGTTTTATAGAATGGGAGTTGATGATGGTGGACAGGGGGGAGGTGTAAAGAGTGAAAAGAACAGGGCCAAGGACAGATCCTTGTGGAACACCACAGGTCAGGTATGCAGGTTGAGAGTAAGTGCCATTGATGAGAACGGTTTGTTTTCTGTTGGATAGGTATGAAGTGAACCAAGACAGAGCAATGTCAGAGATGCCAAAAGTATGATGAAGTCTAGAAAGGAGAATACCATGATCAATGGTATCAAAAGCTGCAGACAGATCAAGGAGTGTGAGGAGAGAGACTTTGCCAGTATCAGTTGCAAGGAGGAGATTGTTGAGAATGTGTAGTAGGGCAGTTTCAGTGCTATGGCACTGGCGGTAGGCTGACTGGAAAGGATTGAGGAGATTGTTGGCAGACAGGTGAGAGTTCAGCTGGTTGAGGACGACTTTTTCTTACAATGATATGTTACAAATAACTTTCTCTCATTTACCTATCTAACAATAATACATTACAAACATATTTCTCGCATTTACCTATCTAACAAATATGTTACAAACATCTTTTTCTCATTTATCTATCTAACAATAATATGTTACAAACATCTTTCTCTCATTTACCTAACAATAATATGTTAGAAACATCTTTCTCTCATTTACCTAACAATAATATGTTACAAACATCTTTCTCTCATTTACCTCCTTCCCGGACACACACACACACACACACACACACACGCGCGCGCGCACGCACGCACGCACGCGCACACACACACAAATTCAATGCGAAACACTACCCTCAATTCTCGAAATATGGCATTCCATCATTATGAATGCAAGCCTGACTACCCTCTATATTTATTCTTTCTTCTTCTCTCTTTATTTATTTATTCGTTTATTTATTTATTCATTTATTTATTTATTTATTACTTTATCTATTTATTTATTTATTTTTTGTTGTTGAAAGATCAGTTTGTCATGTTCCAAAAATGTATTCTACAGGTACAAGGCAAGGTGGGTTGCAAGCGCATTAATCGCTGCAGCTGTAGAGTGGGGAAATACGAGAATACGTGCGTTCTTCTTTTTTCTATACATCAGATCAGATAGGCATAGACAGTGCATGCATCTCTCTCTCTCTCTCTCCTCTTCTCTCCTCTTCTCTCCTCTTTTCTCTGTATCTCTGTGTCACAGTGATTAAAAGTCTCTCCCCTCACTCCGTCTTTGGGCTTTCTTCTCATTTGGCAAGTTGGTAGACTACCCACTAAGTCAGCAACCACAAGTAGTTATCTTTCTTCGGAAAATCTACATTTATCAAAGCAAATCTGAAAAGACTATACCAAAACGTAACATTTTTTTAAAAAGGTACTTTACCATAAAATGTCACACAGACGAATACAAAACCAAACTGACGTGGAACTTGCAAATCTTTAAAACGAAGTGGCTGCCATGTTCATATCACAAATAACAACTAAAATGTGTAAAATCTGCTTGACTTGTATTTCAAGCATATGGATATTCTGTTCTTCCGATATGATCTTGCAATTTCGCTTTGCTGTCCTGTTTTGCCTTTGTCTGTTTGTTTATGCATTGTACACACACATTAAAATCCTGACTTAAATCAGTTGAAGGCAGTGTTTCCTTTTAGTTTTGACTTGTTCGTAGACTAAAATCATAACAAGGTAAGACTAACATGGCCAATAAATGAGCTCCTTTCTAATCTACTGTTTCGTTTCGTTTCGTTCTTTGATTTAACGTCTTTTCACTATAAGTGATATTAGACGGATAATCTACTGTACAGGTATAAAATATACACATATACGCGCGCACGCCCACACGCACACGAACACATACTCCCCAATACCACACCACTGCTGGTACTCTCATTCTTTCTGTGAGCATTGGGGGGAGAGAGAGAGAGAGAGAGAGAGAGAGAGAGAGAGAGAGAGAGAGAGAGAGAGAGAGAGAGAGAGAGAGAGAGAGAGAGATGTAGGTTACAGCTGGCCTTTTCTCAATTTATTTACCTGTATTATTATTATTATTATTAAGGGCATTTAGAGCGCCTAATCTTTCTGGAAAGCCCTAAGCGCTTACAAACTGTACAATACACATTACATCGAACATAGAAACATAGGCCTAATATAATTTTCATCATACATGGCGGACCTCTGTCACTCCATCCCACAAGCACATACACACCGTTAATAATATCAAATATTAGTACCTACTCTCTGGCACACACACACATATCCTCCTCCCACCCCGAGACATATCTATAGGCGCACAGCAATAACATACACAGAAGCACGCTAGCGCGCAGACAGCATAGCTCTTTTAGGTTAATAAATTTCAGAGAGGAAAGAGATGCGTTTTCAAGCCAGATTTAAATGACTGAAGACTTGTTTTGTGCCTCAGCGGGTAGGGAAGTGAATTCCATGAGGAAGGGGCTTGAAAAGAAAAGGATCGCTCACCATATGATTTTGTTCGAAAAGTTGGGATTCGAAATAAGCGGGTATCGGCTGAGGTACGAAGATGACGAGATGGAACGTATAGTTGAAGATATTCAGACAGGTAAGAGGGAATAGAATTGTCGAAGTATCTGAAGCACTGAACAGCAATTTTATGTTGGATCCTTTTCAACACAGGTAACCAATGCAAGTCTTGGAGAAGAGGAGAGACATGCTGAAATTTGGAAGACCGAAATACTAGCCGAGCGGCATGGTTCTGTACTTTCTGAAGTTTGTCAAGGAGCTGTTTTGGGGAACCAGACAGAAGGGAATTACAATAGTCAAGACGAGAAAGAACGAAAGCACAAACTAATATTTTAGTAGCTACGAGAGTAAGGAGATGACGGATGGAACCTATTCTACGAAGTTCAAGGTAACAGACACGACAGATGTTTGAGACATGCTGCTGAAAGTTAAGAGTGTTGTCGATGGTGACACCTAGATTCTTAACTTTTTGGGAGAGGGTGATGTCTGTCCCATTCAGTGATATGGAAGATGGAATTAAGTCACAGTTGAGAAGTTTTTTAGGAGTAATGAAAATCATTTCAGTTTTGTCTTGGTTTAGTTGTAATTTGTTGCAAGTCATCCAGTCTTTCACGTCGGAAATGCAGGCTTTAGTGGTTTGTACGATGTTGTTTACATTAGAGATGGGACCAGAATTGTAAATTTGATTGTCATCTGAGAAGCTATGATGTGATACAGAATGGCGGAGAATAATATTTGCGAGAGGCTGCGTGTACAAAACAAAGAGAACTGGACCCAGGACGGATCCTTGAGGAACGCCATATCTGAGGGCTGAGGGAGGTGAGGGCAAGCCATTTACAGATACAGTCTGTGTGCGGTCAGAGAGATATGACTGAAACCAGGAGAGAGCGGAGCCAGAAATTCCGTAGCAGTTGTGGAGGCGCCAAAGCAGTATCTCATGGTCTATAGTGTCGAAGGCAGCAGACAAATCTAAGAGAGAGAGAAGAGAAATGTCACCATCATCAAGGGATGTCAGAAGATCGTTCACAATTTTCAATAAAGCAGTTTCAGTGCTATGTCCTGATCTATATGCTGACTGATTGGGATATAATAAATGGTTTGATTCAAGATGTTCTAGAAGTTGGTGTAAAATAATTTTTCAGTTACCTTGGAAAGAAAGGGGAGATTGGAGACAGGCCGGTAGTTTTTGAGAATATCTGGATCAAGAGAAGGTTTCTTTAGGAGAGGTTTGACAATAGCTGATTTGAATGAGCTTGGGAAGATGCCTGACACCAGTGAATGATTGATGACAGATGTAAAGAATGGGAGTAGAGTATCCAAACATTGTGTCAAAACAGAAGCCGGGAGGGGGTCTAATTCACTGGTTTTGATAGCAGAGTCCTTGATAGTTTTCTTCACAAAAGACTCAGAGACAGGCTGAAAGGATGTCAGTGGACAGCCAGAGAAGGTTGGTTCAGGCATTGAAAGAGGAGGGGTATTTTGCGAATCGAGACTATCACGAATGTCAAAAAGTTTCCCATTAAAGAAGTTAGAGAATGCTAGAGGAAGGTCAGCAGGTGGAACATGAGAAGGTATAGGGCTGTTTTTAGTTTTACAGAGAAGAGTGTTAGTAATGTTGAAGAGCTGTTTAAAAGTTGTGGCAGACGTAATTTTAGCATTATAGAATGAAACCTTTGCACTATGGACAAGTTTATCAAATGCTTTCTTTGCAGACTGGAAGGATTGTTTATGCACAGTTGATTTGTGTTTGATCATCCGTCTCTCAGCACGTCTTCTCTCACGCTTGGCAGCCTGGAGCTGAGGTCCAGCGGCAGCATACCAGGGTGAAGGGGGACGATGAGAGACCTTCCTTTGGGTGGTTGGAGCATGCTGATCGAGGCAATTGCGGAGGACAGCGTCAAGATCGTCGGCAGAAGTTGGCTGAGAATTGAGGAGTTGGGAATGGAGGTTGCTGTTGAACGATGGAAAGTCGATGGTTGACAGGTTTCTGGCCATGACGTAGATTTGACGTGGAGGAGGTTTTGATAGTTGAAGTTGGCTCAGGATGCAGTAGTGGTCAGAAGGGAGAGTTTGAATGACATCAGTGGACTGGAGGATATTGTCACTGTCTCTGTGTACAAGCCAGTCTAGTGTATGTCCTTTAATGTGGGTTGGAGTTTGGATGGCTTGAGTTAGGTCGAAGGTGTTGAGTAACTCGGTAGTCTTTGCAGTCAGATTGTTGGAGGGTACGTCGTAGTGGATGTTGAAGTCGCCGGTCAGAATTAAAGATCCTTTCAGATTGTTGCAGTATTCTAAGAGGTCATGAAATTGGTCAACAAAATCAGAGTCAGACAGATGGTTCTTTCTGTTTGGTGGTGGTCTATAGAGGCAGAAAATGTGGGCGCAAGATTGAGGAAAAGACAGAGTCAGTTGTACAAGTTCAAATGAGGAGTGGTGGAAGGGAAAGCCTGTATCACACACTCACACGTACACGCACATACACGCACGCGTGTGCGCATACAGCTGCTCTCATTCTTGTAAAACTCTGAAGGTAGCTGACCTTTCTAAAATATTTAATATATCAGTGTTAAGCACACACACACAAACACACACTGAAAATTTACTCGCATACAAACACATCCCACACCACACATATATTGAAACTTTACACACACACACACACACACACACACACACACACACACACTACTGCTGCTGCTCTCACTTTTCTGGCCAAAATATATATATTTATATACTGTAGCCGGCCTTCTTTTGAATTAATCTACCTGTATTAAACACACACAGAAGGGGCGGGAGAGAGAGCATGCGAGCGAGCGAGCGAGCGAGCGAGAGAGAGAGAGAGAGAGAGAGAGAGAGAGAGAGAGAGAGAGAGAGAGAGAGAGAGAGAGAGAAATGAGCATACTCTTAAAGTTTGACCAAACGTCATCATAGATCTAGATCTACCTTTCTAGTGTGAAGTAAGAAATCCTTCGCCCGTTCGAGGGCACTGTCGGCAAACTGACCGAATTTTTGTCAATGACGTTTTGGCTGCCAGTTCATATATTCATTCTTCTTCTTATTTTACAGGTCCTTCAAATCCAACTGGGGCATGGAGGATAACAGCAAATAAATGAAAATCTAACGGGATTATCATATCCAAAACAAGTGCGACTGCCCGCGTTCAAGCAAGCAGGAACCAGAAAAACACGAAAATAGACTCAGAACGCGTATTGAATATAACCAGATAAGACAGGACAAGGCAAGACTTTGGTTATATCAAATACGCGTTCTGATTCTATTTTCGTGTTTTTTCTGGTTTAGGGATTTTCATAAAACATGAAGCAGAAAGATCTTATTCCAGCTTGAAAACATTCATTTGAATTTTTTATGATAGAATACTCAAGTGTTCAAAAGATATCGATACAATTTTAGAAAATTTGATAAATTCTGCTAATTTCAATGTATCCTTTTTCCCTCCAGAAATTAAGCCCAAGCACACATCATTGAAACAACTCCCAGGCGTTTTGGGAGGTTAATCCGGACCAAAACAGTCAGACACACTGGCCGCCAGATTGACTGAAGCACCCGGATGTTGTCAAGGGACGCAACTCTATTATCCAAGGACGGGTTCGTGAAACGAGAATGTCACGTTGAACTGAACTAAGGGGCCCTAACTTTCTGCTCGACACACGATATTATTTTTGGGAACAGGTGAAAGATTTTTCAGCACCTTAAAAAAAAAAAAAAAAAAAAAAAAAAATCATAACCCCTTTCAGAATGTTCACAGACCCCAGTTATTTTTCAAAGACTTGAAAATGGCACTCCATTTTTCAGAGACCTTCAAAGACCATGCGAACCATGACAACTCGTTGACCCAGTACCAAAAACCAAAAAAAAAAAAACCAAAAAAAAAAAAAACCCAAAAAAAAAAAAAAAAAAAAAATCCCCGTACACATATCGAGGCATTCGCGCACATAACTAAGGGTATGCCCCTGGAGTTGACCATTCCGCCCATTTTATCACCAGAAGGTTTAAAAACAAACCTGATTAAATGTATGACTATAACTAAGTTCATCAAAACATATTAGACCATAAAAAGCTGCCTTTGTACAAACACAACTTTAAAAAACAAACCTGAATAAAATGTATAACCATATCATCATCATCATCAGGTGCCTTGGCGACCATGGACTTCCAACCATCTCTATCTCTCGTTGCCCCTAACATCTCCCCCACCCTCCTCATCCCCAGCCACTCTGCAAGTCCGTCCAGCACTCTCTCCCTGGGTCTACATGGTGCTCTCTTTCCCTCCAGCTTTCCCGTCGTGACTAGGTGCTCCAAATCCCCCTTCCTCATAAAATGGCCTGTCTTTTCCTAATCTTCCTTATGAGTGATCTACTTGTGATCTACTAACCATATCTAAGTCACTAAAACATATCACATCTTCAAAATAGTGGCCTATGTATAAACATAATTAATTAGCTAAAACAAATATAAAAATCGACCTAGGTAACCCAAAACTATTTCTGCACATCACATTTTGTTAGAGCCCAAAACGTAATCAATGCATGCATCCAATCATCAATCCCAAATTATGGACCAGCAAAGCAGAAAATGATAGGAAGAGACGACACTAAGCAAAGAAGCAAGGCAGAAACAAAGAAAGTGACAGACCAAGTGGAAATTTCTAGCACATAATTTCCAAAAGATACTATTTATACAGAGTCCTCGGCATCCCCACGCATGGGAACCCCAAATAACAATTTTCAAGTTTAAAGATCCAAAAGGGTAACAGTATATTACTATTATTAATTATATGGACAGTTACTTGATATTTGTACTCAATGCACTTACTTTGTGTCAACACAGACATTTGAAGAAATGTTCTTTCCTAGTTTCATACCTATTATCCCACTCACATTCATAATACATCCACAATGTGGAGCAGCGCTGATAATATTCAGCTGAAACGTCTGAGCTTTGATGGACTGATTGCCTGACTTTTCTTTATTTTCAACGGTAAACACAATGACGCAATACAGTAACGTTTGGTCAAATTTCCATGCCGTTGCTAAAATATGTTGGATGAAACTGTTATTGCTGTTTAAAGCCCAGTCGACTGCGTGCAGCCATATCAGGGCTATCACCGCTCTAAAACGTACAGAAACAAAACTTCAACAGGGGGAAAAAAAAAAAAAATTAAGAATACATTTCAATGCATTTGCGCACATAATCTTAGGACATGCCCCCGGTGTTGACCACTCCATTATATCTATCGCATACGGGATTTCAAAAACACATCTGAATACAAATTTAAGCAAATCTAAGCGCACGCGCGCGCACACACACACACACACACACACGCACACACACACACACACACACACAACACACACCACACACCACACACACACACACCACAGGGGCCTAAATTACCTAAAATTGCTTCCGCATATCTCACCTCCCTAGAGCCAAAAATGCACTTAATACATGTACCCAGTCCTAAGAAAAAGTATGTAAGATTTTATCGAACACATACAGGTGAATGGACCAGCAAGGCAGAAAATGATAGGGAAAAAATGACATAAAGCAAAGGAACAAGGCGGAAACAAAGAGTGACAGAAAAAAGGAAGCTTCTAGCACATAATTTCCAGAAGGTGGGGATACTATTTATATTGAAAGAGACCCCAGTATCCCCACGGGGGGTGGCTAAGACTAATAGAATAATGAATAAGAATCTGAAGTTTAGAGCTTGCTCAAGTGGTATTGATTACAGTCGGGACAGTTCCATATGCGCGCCACTCCATTCTGCTAGCGTTTATCCCTTTCACTCCCGCACCCTATTCACCAGCTGCAAAAACGTAACACTTTCACTACCTCACCCTGCAGGAAGCTGGTGGACAGGGGAATGGAGTGAAAGGGTTAACTTTTTGCTTTGCTGTCGGGTTAACTTTTTGCTTTGCTGTCGGGTTAACGTTTTGCTTTGCTGTGATGGTTGACAATACAGGATGCTGGCGGATAGGGTTAGGGAGTCAAAGGGTTATCTGGCAAACTCTGAGCTTGAAAACGTACATGCAGGCAGAGTCTTGACATGGGAGGGGAGAAGGACAAGAAACACTTGAGCTGACACCACCAGAATGATTGAAACACTTGAGCTGACACCACCAGAATGATTGGAGCATTAAGACGAGCAGCGTGAAAGCCAATTTTTATACTGATTGAAACATCTAGCTAATGAGCTGAAGCGTTTTGTACAAAAGAACGTGAATAAAAAAAAAAAAAGTAAAAAAGCCACATAATTATGGAGACACACATGAAAGAGGAGTAAGCATCATAATGGAAAGAGGCAAGTCAAAGTCTATCACTGGGCTATATCAGATCAAGTTTTATTAGTTAAAGTGGATGGCAAACCATCTGATATCAACATCATCCAAGTATATGCACCAACATCCCTAGGTGCTCAAGAAACTGACAACTTCTATTAAATATTAGAGACAACCAAGGCTCAAAGTAAATCACTGGACATTACAGTCATAATGGGAGATTTTATTGCTAAAGTGGGACAGGAGAGAGCGGATGACATAATCGGGCCTCATGGCCTTGGCACACAAAATGAAATGGGAGAGAAACTTATTAAAAGGGTACAAATAAATGAATTCATAATAGAAAACACCTGGTTTGAGCAGCCTAACAGAAGAAAATGAACATGGATGAATCCAGGAGATAGTACAAAATATAAAATTGATTACACCCTCATAAATAAAAGATTCAGACATTTTTTACTGGTAGCAAATACATTATCGAGCGTAGACTGCTACATTGACCACAATCCTGTAATGGGAAATTTTGTAAAACTAAAGAAAAGAAAAAAGACCAACAGTAACATCAAACTACATCTAAGACGCTAAAGGAGAGACGAATCGACTCGACAAAAATTTAACATACATGTTCAAAACAATTCAGTGCGCTGGAGGACGTTAGTGACAGTGAGGAACAATGGACAAAGTTTGAGAAACTCGATAAATGAAGCTTGTGAGGAAATCCCTAGAGTTGAAAGAAAAGCAAAGAAGAACTGGACGACAAAAGAAATTTGGGCTTGATAGAAGGCAAAGGGAAAGGAGGAAGAATACCAAAAGATACTCAAGGAAATGAGGAAGAGATTCAATGAAGCTAAGGAAGCTTGGCTGGGAACAAAGTACAAAGAAATAGAAGACCAACACAAAACAGATCCTCAGTTTATGTACAGAAACGTTGAAGAAATTGCCCACAGGAAAAAGACGTGCACATCAACTGGCTGCTTAAAATCTTAAATGGTATATCAGATAGATGGGGAGAGTACATACATTAAAGACCTTTTTGACAATGACAGAAAGGAAGAACACATCATAAGAATGTTGGAGGACCACCCATAATGAAAGATGAAGTAACAGCAGCACTGAAAAAGATGAAACCGGGAAAGCCCCAGGATCAGACAATATTACTACAAAAATAATTGAGGCCCTTGATGAATATGGTACTGAAAAAAAACAAAACCCAGTCCTCTTAAATGAAACTTATGACACCAGAAAAATCCCTAATGTTATGTCAGAATCAATGTTCATTTCACTTCCAAAGAAAGCAGGAGCTATATAGAATGCAAACTCTATCGTACAGTCAGCCTGATGAGTCATGTAACAAAAATTCTATTAATTATCATGATGAGGACAAGGAACAGAATCGAAAGAGAAACAGCAGAACAATGCGGATTTGTCGAAAGGAAAGGAACTAATGATGCCATATACATCCTAAAAACTCTCATAGAGAGGTCAGTCGAGTTGAATAAGGATTTACATTTATGCTTTACTGATTAAACCGACGTTTTTGGTGGGGTAAGACACGAAGAATTGATCAACCAACTAGAAAAGCTTAATGTTGATGGAAAGGATCTAAGAATAATCAGAAATATGTACTGGGAAGAAACAGCAGCAACGAGAATAGAAAACGATATATGTTCTTTCCAAAATATCAACGAGATTTAGGCAGGGATGCGTTCTGTTATCAGATTTGTTTTCACTTCACAGCCAAACCATCACGAGAAATTTGATAAGAATGCCCTGGGATAAAGGTTGGAGAAAAAAAAATGATAAACAGTCTTCTTACGCAGATGATACCGTTCTAATTGCAGAAAATAAAAAAGACCTACAAAATCTCGTGAAAATAATAAAAATACAAAGCAGAAATAAAAGGCTAGAACTAAACAGTAAGAAGATTGAAGTCATGGTAATCAGTAAAAAAACAAGAAATCCCCTCGTGCAAAACAACAAATGGCACAGCACTGAGACAGGTCAGTAAGTTATAAAAGTGTGTGTGTGTATGTGTATGTGTGTGTGTGCGCGCGCGCGCGCGCGAGTGTGTGTGTGCGTGTGTGTGTGTGTGTGTATGTGTGTGTGTGCGTACGTGCGTGCGTGTGTTTGTGTGTGTATGTGTGTGTCTGTGTGTGTGTGTGTGTGTGTGTGTGTGTGTGTGACTGTGCGATGGGACAAAACAAAACAAAACAAAAAGAAACAAAAAGAAAACCTCCGTTCACCCACTGTGCCCAAAAGCCAGTTCGGTTGTAGGACCCTTAAGCATGAAGCGTCATATTATTTCACACATTTACTGCTTTCGAAGTCCACTTTTCTGCTTTTGCTATACTTTTAGTTTTAGCAACGTTACCGACGACAGAGAAGAAAGGAGAGGAGAGGAGAGGAGAGGAGAGAGAGAGAGAGAGAGAGAGAGAGAGAGAGAGAGAGAGAGAGAGAGAGAGAGAGAGAGAGAGAGAGAGAAAGAGAGAGAGAGAAAGAGACAGACTGAGAGTGAGAGAGAGAGAGAGAGAGAGAGAGAGGAGAGAGAGAGAGAGAGAGAGAGAGAGAGAGAGAGAGACTGAGACAGAGAAAAAGACAGACAGAAAGAGACAGAGAAAGAGACAGAGAGAGGCCATGAGAGAATGATACACGACACACAGGAAATATCTTACAAGACCACTGATCATCATAGTCATGGGGAGGGATACACCTGTCATGCGGCAATGACTCAGTGAAGTAAATAATTAATGTGCAAACAACCGGATGATTCAAATTAAGAAGAAGAAAAAAAAAACAGAAAGAGAGAGAGAGAGAGAGAGAGAGAGAGAGAGAGAGAGAGAGAGAGAGAGAGAGAGAGAGAGAGAGAGAGAGGAGAGGAGGGAGGGAGAAAGATGTCTCCGTAATATCACGATTTAATCCAGACATTCTCGACTTTTACTGACAGAGTGAAATATGATCAGGAACCATCTATCAAAGCAAAAAAAAAAAAAAAAAAAAAAAAAAAAAAAAAAAAAAAAAAAAAGCTGAAATACAGGCATAAGACTGAAGACTGTAATTCTAAGATTAACCCTTTGACTATCCACCAACTGCACCCTATCCACCAACTGCAAAAGGGACAAAGAGTAGTATATACCTTTCACTCCCTTACCCCATCCACCAGCTAGGATGAGGGAGTCAAAGGGTAACTGGTAGATAGGGTGATGGAGTCAAAGGGTTGTTTTTATTAGCTAGCCTGGTTGACAATTCAGAATGCTGGTGGACAAGGTGTGGGGGTTAAAAGTTTAAACATAGTCATATCGAATTTCAGGAAGATGGGTTCTTCAATCATGCAGTGTTTGATATCCTCATTAAAAAGCTGATCAGTTCAGACTATTCCTTGCAAACAAATAACAGCAATGTAGGGTTTGTGTGTTGCAACGACGGTGTACTGTTTCTCTTTGCACCGTATGTCTCACATGGACAAACTGAAATACTTGCATAACGCTGTAGAGTTTAATGATTTCATCTCGGACCAAACGCAACGTACTATAGGTAAAACAAAATATGACTGCTGGATCTTGAGGGTGACTTGACAAAGGGCCTGGGCTCGAAACTTTGTGTTTTATACTCCCAAGGATCATTTACAAACAAAGTATTTTTTAATATTTTGTTTTTAAATGCAACGTACTATGTTTTGTCCAAGAACAGAGAAGAGAGACATTGACGTAGTTTGGCTTGATCTGGCGAATGCATATGGATCAGTTCCACACGATATGATCCAGCTGGCTCTTGAAATGTATCACATCCCAGAAAACATCCGAACAATGCTGAGGAAGTATTTCCAAGGGTTCTCAATGCGGTTCTCTACCAAAGAATACACCACGGACTGGATAGACCTAGAGGTGGGCATTGCAATGGGCTGTGCAATCTCTCCCATACTGTTCGTGTTGGCAATGGAAGTCATCTTGAAAGCTGCAATGAAGAGTTCAGGTCCAGTGAATCTGGGAGATGGATACCAGATGCCTCCTCTGAAAGCTTTCATGGATGACACAACAGTCTTGTCCACGGATGAGGAAGAGACACACCAAATCTTAAAGCAGCTGGATGAGCTGGTGGCCTCTTCAAGAATGAGGTTCAAACCTAAGAAATCCCGAAGTCTCTCACTGCGAAAAGGAAAAGTGGCAGATTCAGTCAAATTCATGGTAGCCAACCAAGCCATCCCCACTGTCACAGAAGAGCCAGTAAAAAGTCTCGGAAGATGGTATGATGACTCCCTGAAAGACACACAAAGGGGATGTGAAACCAAGCAAACAGCAGAAGAAGGCCTGAAGAAAATAGATAACTGTGGACTGCCAGGCAAATACAAAGTCTGGTGTCTACAGTTCATGCTGATACCAAAGCTGCTGTGGCCACTGCTAATCTATGACATTTGCACCAGCACAGTCGAAGCAATGGAAGCCAAAATCAACAAATACACAAGAAAATGGCTCGGTGTCCCACCTGGTCTCACTGATGTTGCATTCTACTGTCGTCAAGCAATGCTGAAGCTACCTCTGAAATCCATAGTGGAGGAATACAAAGTTGGAAAAGCAAGACTGTTGAGCATGCTGGAGGAATCGGAGGACAATATCGTGAGAGCAGTTCATCCAAAGCTGAGAACTGGCAGAAAGTGGAAAGTCCAAGAGGCTGTAAACAATGCCAAGAGAAACCTCAGCATCAAAGAAATAATTGGACACACGCAAACCAACAGACAGGGACTGGGAGCAACAAAAATGCAGTGGTGGTCCAAAGCCAAAGGGAAGGAAAAAAGAGACATGATCATACAGGAGTTGAAGGAAGAAGAAGATGTCAAAAGAGTGCAGAAGGCAGTCCAGCAAGGTCAACAGGGGCAATGGACAACATGGGACAGTGCACTCCAAAGAAGTCTCAGCTGGAACGATATGTGGCACATGGCTCCTCTAAGGATAAGCTTCCTCCTCAGATCTGTATATGACCTGCTCCCCTCGAATGCAAACTTAGTGAAATGGGGGAAAGCAGACGACCCAGCATGTCCGCTCTGTCAGAAGAAACAAACAGTGGAACATGTCCTAAGCTCTTGCAAAGTAGCGCTAGCCCAAGGAAGGTATACATGGAGGCACAACCAAGTTCTGAAAGTGATCACAGATGTGGTTAGCGAAAAAACCATGACCCCAAACGCACCAATTGCTATGACAACGTTCTACAAAGCAGGAGGGAAACAGGTCTGGCCCGAAAGGGCTATGACAACCAGCACATTGCCAAAGGGTCTTCTGGATGGAGCAGTCGACTGGGAGTGTACAGCAGACCTCCCAGAGTGGAGAAATTACCCAGATGTCATCAGCAAGACAGGCATGAGACCAGACATCGCTCTCCACTCTGACTCCTCGAAACAAGTGATTCTGATAGAACTCACTGTGCCATACGAAAGCAGAATGGAAGAAGCACATATCTACAAGACCGAAAAATACGCCGGTCTTGCCAGCACCCTGAAGAAAGCAGGTCTGCGGGTCAAAATCTTCGCCATAGAGGTCGGGGCAAGAGGGTTTGTGGGCACCTCCGCTTATGATCTCATGAAACAACTCGCCATTTCTGGGAAGAAGAGGACTAGAGCCCTTAAAGCGATGGCAGAGGCAGCAGAAAGGAGCTCAAGCTGGATCTGGGCAAGGAGGAACCAAAAAAGTGAACTTCATAAGGATTAAATTCCCTACAGATGATGTGTGCCCCGTTAGCACATTGGTAAAACCGCGTACCGCAGTTCTGAAGCGCAGAATCGCCCAGGTTCGATCCCCGGCGTGGGAAAAAAAAAAAAAAAAAAAAATAGACAACAGCAGAAGGGCATCCAGGAGTCATGACCTGGATGTGGCCCGGCCCCCCGAGAGTGTAAGGAATTCAGGGCCGAAACACTTGTCTAAAGGGGGTTACTTCTCTGAAGACCTTCTGTTGTCTAGCTCTCCCTAGAGTTTCTTTCTACCTGCACATGGTCAGTCCATTGACTTCCGGGAATAGTTCGGAGGACATTCGGGAAAGACCGAAGGACACTGGGAAAGACTAGATCTGCGGGCTTTGTGGGTTGGCTTCCCACCTTTGCCTTTGATAACATGCCACGAGTTTTCCAAATGAAAGATGCTCCCAGGATTCACCGAAAGGGGGAGAGAATGATGAATCCATCGGCACTGACTCCATCACGACTGGAAACGCACAACGGACCATGAGTAATGACCAGTTGGAATTTCCGTGTGCGTGTGGAAGGAGATTCACCACCAAACGCGGCATGAAGATCCACAGGACAAAAATGGGCTGTTTGAAGACACATACGAACCAGCAGCAGCGCACTGCGATAGCAGGTGAGACGTTGGATGACCAAGGCCAGGAATTAAACCATAGTGCCAAGGACATCCACGCTGACGGTTCTGATGCGGATTTTGCACAAGCTCTTAACGCCAAACGTGGAAAACTCAATTTGCCGCCTGCCGGTGCAAAAGAACAATGGGAGAAATTAGATGAGGAACTTGTCCTTAAGCTGAATGCGCTAATAGGGAACAGTACGCTGGAACACAAACTTGACACATACGGAGACATCATATACTCTATCTGCAGGGACACTTATGGAGTGAAGCAGCCAAAGACAAAAACGCCTCCCCAGAAATCCAGAAGACAGCAACAGATGGAGAGCATCCGGAGGGAGAAAAGGAAGCTTAAAAAGCGAATGAAAACTGCCTCAGAATTCGAGAAGCAAGGGCTCCTGGAACTCTGGAAAGATCTGAAGGCCAAACACAATGCTCTCAGCAAAGTGGAATCAGCAAGGCGAAGAAAGAGCAAAAAGAAGAAGACTCAAGATCGTTTCTTCAAAGATCCCTTTGACTTTGCAAGAAAGCTGTTTGAACAACCCAAATCAGGAACTCTCACAGTGGGCAAGGAAACCCTAGAGCAGCATCTCAGGGAAACATATTCCGATTCTCAGCGCGAGGCACCACTTGAAATCCAAAATCTGGTTTGGCCTGCAGCGCCAGAAGGAAAATTCAATAACAAACCACCAACACTGGATGAAGTGAAGAACGTAGTAAAGAAAGCCAGAGCCAAGTCAGCACCTGGACCAAACGGAATACCATACCTGCTCTACAAGAAATGCCCAAAAGTGCTCGAGTGGCTCCACAAGATGATTCGATCAGCATGGAGGAACCAGAAGATCAGCGACCAATGGATGAGAGCTGAAGGAGTGTACATTCCGAAGGAGCAGAACTCCAGCAGCATCAATCAGTTCAGGCCAATATCACTTCTGAACGTCGAGGGGAAAATCTTCTTCTCTGTTATGGCAGCAAGATTGACAAAATACCTGACTGAAAACAAGTATCTGGATATGTCAGTCCAAAAGGGAGGCATACCAGGAATGCCTGGATGCTTGGAACATGCCACGTTGATTTGGGATGCCATCCAAAAAGCAAGAACAGAGAAGAGAGACATTGACGTAGTTTGGCTTGATCTGGCGAATGCATATGGATCAGTTCCACACGATATGATCCAGCTGGCTCTTGAAATGTATCACATCCCAGAAAACATCCGAACAATGCTGAGGAAGTATTTCCAAGGGTTCTCAATGCGGTTCTCTACCAAAGAATACACCACGGACTGGATAGACCTAGAGGTGGGCATTGCAATGGGCTGTGCAATCTCTCCCATACTGTTCGTGTTGGCAATGGAAGTCATCTTGAAAGCTGCAATGAAGAGTTCAGGTCCAGTGAATCTGGGAGATGGATACCAGATGCCTCCTCTGAAAGCTTTCATGGATGACACAACAGTCTTGTCCACGGATGAGGAAGAGACACACCAAATCTTAAAGCAGCTGGATGAGCTGGTGGCCTCTTCAAGAATGAGGTTCAAACCTAAGAAATCCCGAAGTCTCTCACTGCGAAAAGGAAAAGTGGCAGATTCAGTCAAATTCATGGTAGCCAACCAAGCCATCCCCACTGTCACAGAAGAGCCAGTAAAAAGTCTCGGAAGATGGTATGATGACTCCCTGAAAGACACACAAAGGGGATGTGAAACCAAGCAAACAGCAGAAGAAGGCCTGAAGAAAATAGATAACTGTGGACTGCCAGGCAAATACAAAGTCTGGTGTCTACAGTTCATGCTGATACCAAAGCTGCTGTGGCCACTGCTAATCTATGACATTTGCACCAGCACAGTCGAAGCAATGGAAGCCAAAATCAACAAATACACAAGAAAATGGCTCGGTGTCCCACCTGGTCTCACTGATGTTGCATTCTACTGTCGTCAAGCAATGCTGAAGCTACCTCTGAAATCCATAGTGGAGGAATACAAAGTTGGAAAAGCAAGACTGTTGAGCATGCTGGAGGAATCGGAGGACAATATCGTGAGAGCAGTTCATCCAAAGCTGAGAACTGGCAGAAAGTGGAAAGTCCAAGAGGCTGTAAACAATGCCAAGAGAAACCTCAGCATCAAAGAAATAATTGGACACACGCAAACCAACAGACAGGGACTGGGAGCAACAAAAATGCAGTGGTGGTCCAAAGCCAAAGGGAAGGAAAAAAGAGACATGATCATACAGGAGTTGAAGGAAGAAGAAGATGTCAAAAGAGTGCAGAAGGCAGTCCAGCAAGGTCAACAGGGGCAATGGACAACATGGGACAGTGCACTCCAAAGAAGTCTCAGCTGGAACGATATGTGGCACATGGCTCCTCTAAGGATAAGCTTCCTCCTCAGATCTGTATATGACCTGCTCCCCTCGAATGCAAACTTAGTGAAATGGGGGAAAGCAGACGACCCAGCATGTCCGCTCTGTCAGAAGAAACAAACAGTGGAACATGTCCTAAGCTCTTGCAAAGTAGCGCTAGCCCAAGGAAGGTATACATGGAGGCACAACCAAGTTCTGAAAGTGATCACAGATGTGGTTAGCGAAAAAACCATGACCCCAAACGCACCAATTGCTATGACAACGTTCTACAAAGCAGGAGGGAAACAGGTCTGGCCCGAAAGGGCTATGACAACCAGCACATTGCCAAAGGGTCTTCTGGATGGAGCAGTCGACTGGGAGTGTACAGCAGACCTCCCAGAGTGGAGAAATTACCCAGATGTCATCAGCAAGACAGGCATGAGACCAGACATCGCTCTCCACTCTGACTCCTCGAAACAAGTGATTCTGATAGAACTCACTGTGCCATACGAAAGCAGAATGGAAGAAGCACATATCTACAAGACCGAAAAATACGCCGGTCTTGCCAGCACCCTGAAGAAAGCAGGTCTGCGGGTCAAAATCTTCGCCATAGAGGTCGGGGCAAGAGGGTTTGTGGGCACCTCCGCTTATGATCTCATGAAACAACTCGCCATTTCTGGGAAGAAGAGGACTAGAGCCCTTAAAGCGATGGCAGAGGCAGCAGAAAGGAGCTCAAGCTGGATCTGGGCAAGGAGGAACCAAAAAAGTGAACTTCATAAGGATTAAATTCCCTACAGATGATGTGTGCCCCGTTAGCACATTGGTAAAACCGCGTACCGCAGTTCTGAAGCGCAGAATCGCCCAGGTTCGATCCCCGGCGTGGGAAAAAAAAAAAAAAAAAAAATAGACAACAGCAGAAGGGCATCCAGGAGTCATGACCTGGATGTGGCCCGGCCCCCCGAGAGTGTAAGGAATTCAGGGCCGAAACACTTGTCTAAAGGGGGTTACTTCTCTGAAGACCTTCTGTTGTCTAGCTCTCCCTAGAGTTTCTTTCTACCTGTCCATTGTTTATTGCTGTTTTTCTTTATATTATACTTTGTCCCCTTGTCTGTTTATTCTTGTTTTTTTTTCCCTTCAACCTACACTTTGTCCCTTTGTTTACTGTTTTTTTGTTCACATTATACTTTGTCCATATTTTTTCATACTACATTTTGTCCTTTTGTTTATTGTTGTTTTTCTTCATAATATTTCTCATCCCTTTGTCTATTCATTGTTGTTGTTCTTCATAATATTTCTCGTCCCTTTGTCTATTCATTGTTGTTGTTCTTCATAATATTTCTCGTCCCTTTGTCTATTCATTGTCAGAGCCTGGAATTGCTAAGAAAAAAAAAAAGAGGAAAATTGTTAAAATCAAGACTAAAATCTGTGCATTCTGAGGCATTCTGGAGACAAATTTAAAGGCATCTAACACACTGAAAATCACAATGAATATCAGTCAAAAGAGTATTTAATAAACATTGGGCACAAGATCAGGATCCATCATACACAGCAGATCGTTTCAGTGTGTTCATACACAGACATATTCATCAAAACTAGCTAGAAGGCTTATCCAAGTCAGAACGACGAAAGAATCTTGCCAGAGATGTTTGCTTTTTTTTTCGTTTGGTTTCTGTCTGTGCTTGATCAGGTATTTTTTTGCGCGATTTTCGATTTTGATGTCCGCGGAAATCCTCGTTTCCGCGACGAATTCCAGGCTCTGATTGTTGTTGTTCTTCACAATATTTCTCGTCCCTTTGTCTATTCATTGTTGTTGTTCTTCATAATATTTTTCGTCCCTTTGTCTATTCATTGTTGTTGTTCTTCATAATATTTCTCGTCCCTTTGTCTATTCATTGTTGTTGTTCTTCATATTTCTCGTCCCTTTGTCTATTCATTGTTGTTGTTCTTCATAATATTTCTCGTCCCTTTGTCTATTCATTGTTGTTGTTCTTCATAATATTTTTCGTCCCTTTGTCTATTCATTGTTGTTGTTCTTCACAATATTTCTCGTCCCTTTGTCTATTCATTGTTGTTGTTCTTCATAATATTTCTCGTCCCTTTGTCTATTCATTGTTGTTGTTCTTCACAATATTTCTCGTCCCTTTGTCTATTCATTGTTGTTGTTCTTCATAATATTTCTCGTCCCTTTGTCTATTCATTGTTGTTGTTCTTCACAATATTTCTCGTCCCTTTGTCTATTCATTGTTGTTGTTCTTCATAATATTTCTCGTCCCTTTGTCTATTCATTGTTGTTGTTCTTCATAATATTTCTCATCCCTTTGTCTATTCATTGTTGTTGTTCTTCATAATATTTCTCGTCCCTTTGTCTATTCATTGTTGTTGTTCTTCATAATATTTCTCGTCCCTTTGTCTATTCATTGTTGTTGTTCTTCATAATATTTCTCGTCCCTTTGTCTATTCATTGTTGTTGTTCTTCATAATATTTCTCGTCCCTTTGTCTATTCATTGTTGTTGTTCTTCATAATATTTCTCGTCCCTTTGTCTATTCATTGTTGTTGTTCTTCATAATATTTTTCGTCCCTTTGTCTATTCATTGTTGTTTTCTTCATAATATTTCTCGTCCCTTTGTCTATTCATTGTTGTTGTTCTTCATACTATTTCTCGTCCCTTTGTCTATTCATTGTTGTTGTTCTTCATAATATTTCTCGTCCCTTTGTCTATTCATTGTTGTTGTTCTTCATAATATTTTTCGTCCCTTTGTCTATTCATTGTTGTTTTCTTCATAATATTTCTCGTCCCTTTGTCTATTCATTGTTGTTGTTCTTCATACTATTTCTCGTCCCTTTGTCTATTCATTGTTGTTTTTCTTCATACTACACGTTGTCCCTTTGTCTGTTTATTGTTGTTTTTCTTCACACTATACTTCGTCTGTTTGTTTATTCTTTTTCTTAATACTATACATTGTCCCTTTCGTCTATTTACTGGTGTGGGTTTTTTTCATTCCATCTTTTGCAAATGTTGCCTCCTTTTTGAAAATTTAAAATTGAAAAGAATAATTTTTTTTCGATTAATATGTGTGTTCGTTGCTACATGCCAAAGGACGTTATACACTGTGGAAAAAAGAAGTGAAAACACGAATAGGATATTAAATCACGAATGGTTCACCAAAACCGCGAATGGGACAATAAAAACACAAATGGGACATTAAATCAAGCGGAACATTAAAAACACGAACGGAACATTAAACACACGAATGTGACATTACATGTGTAAAACAGGTGGGCCATAAAAAATGCCAATGGGACATTAAAAATACGAATAGACATTCAAAACACGAATGATGCATTAAAAACACGCGCAGGACAATAAAACAAGTTTAAAAAAAAATCACTGTAGAGATTGAACAGAACTGGAGTGAGCTGTTGCTGTTACTGTTTATGTGGTCATGATGGAATTTTTCTGTCGTCATGACAGGTCTTTTTTTGGCCATGACGGAATTTGTTTTCATAACGTAGTTTTTTTTTGTTTTTTTTTTTGTCACAGATTTTTTTTCTTGTCATGACGGAACTTTTTCTTGTCAAAATGGAATGGGTTCTTTGGTATGACAAGAGATTTCCTGTTGTTGTCATGACGGAATTTTCTTGTCATTTTTTTTTCCATGACGGAACTTATTGTTGTCATAAAGGAACGTTTTCTTCGTTATAAAATATTTTTTGGGTCATATAACAAACAAAATTCCACAGCTGACAGAATTTTTCTGTGTGAATCGCGAACCGCTTTCCTTGGATGACAGATGGTATGGCCAAATACATTTTTTCCTTCTTTTTCCCCTGTATGTCTGTATCTTTCATTCTTTGTGCACCTATGAAAGTGTATTCCCCCCCCCCCCCCCCCACAGAATCTGGCCACGGATAACTCTTTTGTTGCCGTGGGATGTTTTACGTGTGCAAAGTCCATGCTTCACACGGAACCTCAGGTTCGTTGTCTCATCCAAAACACCTGAATCCAGATCACCATTCTCAGTCTAGTGTGGATTGGGAGGGGGGGGGGGGGGAATTCCTGTCCAACTGGGATTTGAATCCAGGTTTCTTGCATTCTAGGCGGATGCAACAATATGGGCTACACACTGAGACGGGGATGGGGGGGGGGGGACAGAGAGAGAGAGAGAGAGAGAGGAGAGAGAGAGAGAGACAGACAGACAGACAGAGACTGAGAGAGACTGGAGAAAGAAAGAAAGAAAGAAAAATATACCAAGAAAAATTAACACTGATTACACGAACAGAAAGAAAGCTCAGAAAAAACACTATTAACATTATAGGTAACAACCTGAACCATAGATAATCAAAATCAACTGGGCAATTTTAAACGGAAAATGAGGAAAGTGACACATGTCAATATATATCATAATCAGTTAAAAGCAAGTAGGTCAAATGTAAGCCGAGCTATAACGTATGAAAAAAAAATCTAAACGCATGAAAAACAATTAACAGTGGGAAAAATGTAAACAACAAGTTATACGTTTACCAAACAAGTTAGTAAAAAGTATGTCAACATACAGGATACAGAAGGACCTATCTACTTGTTTTAAATCATTACAACAATATTGGTACTGATAAAAATAACAATAGCTTTGATGAATTACCATTGTGCACATGCATACACACACATACTACACACGCATGCATATGTATACAAATAAACACGGAGAACAGGACTGGCTTAGGTGTCATAAATCGAAAAATAGCTGATAGTATTGTTGCTAACTGATGTGAACGATGACACTAGCATCAGGTATTTAACCAGTCTTTGAATGAAAACAGTGACTGAATGTTTGTGAAACTTAGGGTGAATTCCATAGAAGTGCATCAGGCTCAGGTTCATATTCCTTACAGTCTAGCCGATTACTAGAGCCATACCTGGGCTAACACCACGCTAAAAAACAATTGAAATTTAAGTAAAAAGACAACAGTCAAAAACCAAGCTTACGTTGATCCTTTCAAGTCTAAAATGCATTCAAAAATCTTTCCCATACGTATAATATCGGGTGAAATGTACTGATCTCTTGTAAAAACATGAAAACTGCATCTGGAAGAATATCTCTGAGGAGGTTCTTTACGGTGTCTGCCGCACAGTGCTTATGTCTCACAATATGCAAGTCCGAGCATTCAATAAGAAGGTGTCTGATGCTCAGCGGCACGTCACATGGTATCGCCATGGTGCTTCTTCATTTTTGTTTTAAAGGTATGAATCAGTGTAGAATGTGTAACCCGTGTGTAACTACATAACACTGTTTCTTTACTACGGTTCCCTGCAACAGATCGGAGAATCTATTTAGGTCGGGGCGGATTTGGAAAAGTTTGTTGTCTGCTCGTTCCAACCCTCCTGCCACAGATTCTTCAAAGAAATTCGTGCTTTGGCAGTCAATGCCTCCAATACCAACGTAGCCAGGAACCTAGCCGAAAGCAACGTGGTAACTTTATTTGTAAGAGAAGAAAAGAGTTCAAATAATTTCAGAAACTCTGGGTGACAAATGTTTGGCCAGCAATCGCCTGCAAAGCGGAAAGGGAGTCTGAAAAGATGGGAAAATTTTTGTGCTTGGGAAGGGATACCATTTTTAGTGCCAAAACCAGAGCAGTCGGTTCACAGAACTGTCACAGGAAATACGTTTTGAAAATGAACGATTGGGAATAGCTGAAAAGAAGGCAGCAGCAGCAACACCTCCATCAGTCTTTGATCTATCTGTGAATATTTTGTGGAATGACGGAAAATTCTGACAGTTCTGCATAAATGAACTGGCAGAGTCTTTACGGAAAGAAGCAAGACCAAAACAGACCTCAGGTGTTTTCAAGGTTTATGGTGGACTGTCTGAAAATTAGGAGAGGTCTGAAACACCTGCTAAGTCTATATTTGTCTTTTGAGGACGGATACGTATTCTAAGAGGAGGAATGACTTTCGGATATATTTTGTTTCAAATTCGGTCTGAAATTTGGTGCTGCAGATGCAGTCGTAAGCTAAGCTGGTTTTTCTGGTTCAGAGAACAGTATTAAACAGAATTTTAAGGCTAGTTTTAGTCTACAGTTGGAGAGGGATGCTTCCCTTGCATCTGCGTATAAACTGTGTAAAAGGAATTGTTCTGAATGCATCAAGACAGAGGCAGAGCTCTTGAGGGTGAGTGGGATCAAATCTTTTTAGGTAGGAGTGTATTGCAGAGCCATAAACTGCGCCGACATAGTCCACTTTAGAGCGAATTCAAACTCTATAGAGGTGAAGCAGTGTTTTCTTGTCGGCACCCCAGTCTGTGTGAGCAAGACTCAAGAACAGTCAGAGCTTTCTGGCACGGGGGTTTAAAATGTTAGATGTGACTAAGGAAATTCAATTTTAGATCAAAGATGACTCCCAGAAATCCAGCTTCTTTCACAGCAGGAATGATGGATTTTCTCAGATGGATTTACGGGTCAGCAAAAAAGAACTGTCGGAGGTTATGAAAAAGGATACAATGTGTTTTAGTTGCCGAGTAAATAAAACCATTTATCTCTGCCCACTGTTGGATCCTATATATGCAGAGCTGCAGCTGCTGCTGAACGCCCGCATAGACACTTCCAGTTGCATATAATGCAAAATCATCCACGAACAGGGAACAGTAAAAGCCTCGCTGTACTGACATTAACATTGTAGGAGAGAGAATGCTCCCTTGTGGTACACCCAGCTCCTGCTCGAGGGAGCCAGAGACAGTAACATCAACACAGATTTGAAACTGTCACTCTACCAAAATATTTTTGCCAAACAGGGGCAGGTGACCCTGAAAACCCACTTCATGAAGATCCACAAGAATACCTAATTTCCAAGTGGTACCATACCATTTCTCTAGGTCAAAGAAGTTGACTACATGTTGTTTGTTCAGAAATGCATTAAGGATTGTTTCAAGCTAGATTAAATGGTCGACTGTGGAGCTGTGCTTGCGGAAACCGCATTGTTTATTAGCCAAAATGCTGTCAATCTGGTTTCTATATATGTGATTTAATGCGAGCATCGTAAAATAACTGGCGTGCATTTGTGTCTGTTAAATATCTTAATTTGAACAGAACAAGAGAGAGAGAGAAAGATAGACAGAGAAAAAGAGAGAGAGAGAGATAGACAGAGAGGGAGAGAAGAGAGGGAGAGAGCGAGAGAACAGAACAGAGCCAAAAGCAGAGAGAGAGAGAGACAGAGAGAGAGAGAGAACAGAACAGAGACAAAAGCAGAGAGAGAGAGAGAAAGGCACGAAGACAGACAATAAATGCGACAGAGATGTTCTTCACTCGCTTAACAACCACAAACTCGGGTTCATCCTACCTGTACGTGGTGCTCTCCCACCGAGAATCCTAGCGTGGCTGTGCCCAGCTCAGGATGTTCTTCAATGCGCACCACAGTAGAAGAGTCCACCTTGAGATCAGCAGACACCTGGGCACTGGACACAAAATCCTCCGTTTGCAAGTCCTCTACCCGCTTCAGGTCTCCGTTGGCCAGCTGGATGATAGAGCCCTTGATGAAATGAAGGGGGTAGTGCAGGTGGGGAGGCAGGCCGGAGCTCCCCGGGGATGGCCCTGACTCGGGCGTGCGGGGGAGCTGGGAAGCTGTAGAGGTTGGGGAGGCCGTAGATGGGGATGCCGGGGAGGGGGTGGTGCTGTTGGTGGTGGTGTGGTGAGTGTAGTGGCCTGCGGAGTGAGGAGGGCCCGGTCCCAGGGCGTGAGGGGCCAGGAACACATGGGGGTCTGTGGGAGAGGAGGAGACCACCGAGGTGGACGCCCCCAGCGAAGGAGTCACATACTTTGTCCGTTTACTGTGGATTTCTTCTTCACTTTTCATGGACTGAGACCGTCCCTTGGGGGCGTGCCCGTAGGTGGCGGTCTCCATGGAGCTGTCAGAAGGACGGGGGAGGAAGCGGTGTTTGAGACTGCCCTCCTTACCACTGGGCACTTTCTGAAAGGGGTCCCTGGGGTCCACTTTCACCTCCTTCAGCAGCCCTCCCGGAGAACCCCTGTTGGCATAATGCAGGCCCGAAGTCTGCATCAGTCCCTTGTCATCGGAGGGACTGGTGGACGACATCCCTGGCCCTTGGTGGGGGGAGGACCGATCTCTCTCTCGGCTCTGATGCAGGAGGGCTTCTCGCTCACGCAAGCTAAAGGAGGCAGCAGACCTGAGGGGCTGTGCTGGCTGCTAGGGCCAGGAGAGCTGCTAGAAGAGAGAGAGCGGTGTGAATACTGCGCCACAGTTGACGGGAGGTAAGGGGCACGAGACCCCCCTGTCTGACTCTGAGGACTGACATGCCCTCCATGCTGCACGTGGCTGCCCATGGAAGCCAGCACCGCGGAGTAGGACTCTATGTGAGGAAACCGACCGGAGGTCACTAAGGAGGCAGAGTAATGGGGCGCTGGCGCTGGGTACTGGGAGAAGAAGCCTGGGTAGGGGGACACAGTGGCCAGGGGGGAAGACTGTCCGTGCACGTTATACAGGGAAGAGTAAGGGACCATGGAAGAAGAGGCGCTGTTGCCTCCTGCTCCTCCGCTGTACTGAGCACCTCCAGACCCCACCACTCCCACCACCCGCGACATGGGCTCCCCATGGGTCAGACTACCGCCGCGGAAAACGCCCAGCCCCGTGGTGGGTCCTGCTGATGCCCCTGCAGAAAGCATGACGTGAGGGTGGGAGAGAGGCTGGTCTTGGCTGGTGCTTGGAGGTACGTGACCTTGACTGTGACCTGACCCAGTTCCAGGCCGCCCACTGTGCATACCCTCAGAGGCGGGTGAGGCTGGGAGGGCAGGTGGAGAGGACTGTTGCTGCTGCTGGTGTTGCTGCTGCTGCTGCTGTTGCTGCTGTTGTTGTTGTTGCTGTTGCTGAGACTGAGGCTGTGAGGTGATGGGGGAGAAGGACTGGTGGAGCTGGTTGTGGGATGGAGAGGGCACGTGGGCTTGCTGCACGGCCACCTCCGCCAGACGGGCCAGGTGGTGATGGGAGGGATCGGCAGAGCTGCTGACACCAGGCACTAGTATGGCTGAGGTGGTCACCACCTTCTGGCTGCCATCCAAGCCGTTGACCACCCCGTGCACAGTCGCCCCCGGCGTCAAGCTGACCACTTCCCTCAGCAGAGTCGGGGTGCCGATGATCTTGTGACCTCCGCTCTCATCATGTCGGACCACGCTGGCAACGCCGATGTCCGCCGCACGCACGGCCACCACAGCACCCGCCGCGCCTCCCACGTCCTCCCCGGAGGAACTGACCAAGGCGGCGCGTGCCAGCAGGTGCTGGTTGGAGGCCAAAAACGTCTCGGGCACGATCAGGGCAAACTGCACATCGTTGGAAGCTGGGAGATGCGCCTTTGCCCAGGTGTGGGTCGGGAGCAAAGGGGTGCTGGCCTGGGCAGGGAGCTGGGCCTCCTGTCCCGGAGGACTGCTGGACGGTAATGTCTCTGTGCACAGCAAAGAATGGTCCTCAATACCTGCACACACACAAGCATACACACGTTTATTGCTTTGTTTTCACACATTCTGCTGCTGTCCATAAAAAATAAGTTATATGCATGTTGAAAAACGGAGAGAACGCATTGTGGTATTAGGAAAAAGTGTATTCAGTAAAAAAACAGAGAGAGGGAGAGAGGGGAGCGAAAGAAAGAAGAGAGAGAGAGAGAGAGTGAGACAGAGTGAGTGAGAGCGAGAGAGAGAGAGAATGTGTGTGTGTGTGTGTGTGTGTGTGTGTGTGTGAGAGAGAGAGAGAGAGAGAGAGACAGAGTGAGACAGAGAGAGAGAGAGAGAGTGAGTGAGACACAGAGAGAGTGAGTGAGACAGAGAGAGTGAGTGAGACAGAGAGTGAGTGAGACAGAGAGAGAGAGACAGAGAGAGAGACACACACATAGAGAGTGAGTGAGACAGAGAGAGTGAGTGAGACAGAGAGTGAGTGAGACAGAGAGAGTGAGTGAGACAGAGAGAGTGAGTGAGACAGAGAGAGTGAGTGAGAGAGAGAGTGAGTGAGAGAGAGAGTGAGTGAGAGAGAGAGGAATAGAGAGAATCAACGGAGCAACAAGTCATACACAGCTAAAACACGAACACAAAACAGCGAGAGCTGAAACCTCCAGAGTAAGCTGAAAGCTTGTGGCTGGTAAACCAACAGGGGCATTGCATGTGGAACATCTCTCTGTCCGCTTCTTGCAGTTCACAACTGGACAACATAACACATAAAACTGCCACATCTAGTAATTCTCGGGTTGGGGATGGGTTGGAGGTGGGTTGGGGGAGGGGGGAGAGTGGGGATGAGGACTGCTGGATGGCAGAATCTCAAAACAAAGCAAGGAAAGGTCTACAGTGCATGCAAATTCTATAAAAACAAAAGACGAGTGAACACCTGTAAGTTTTCTTTTTTTTCTCTCTCTCTACTCGTGTGCTCTTTCTTTCTCGTTTATTTTTCTTTTTAACATTTTCAATCTCAAAGAAATTGTTTTCACAAACGCCTTCAGCTAAACAAGATGATGACAATGTTAAATACTTAACTCAAAAAACACTCCTCTCATTTCAAAACACAATTCATTGGCAAATCCTTATCCCCATTCCACTCCCTGTGATCAGTACGAAAAACAATATATATAACGAAAAGTAGCATGGTAAGTGTGTGTGTGTGTGGGGGGGGGGGGGGGGGCGAAAAGAACAGAAAAGCAAAGAAGATGACGAAAAAGGGAAAACATGCGAGCACATCCACCCCTTCTTCCTCCCCCCACCAACCCGTTTATTCACTTAAAAGTGAAAACACACACACACACACGCGCGCGCGCGCGCATCCACTATCACTAAAATTGAGAGGATGTTAGATAAAGTGCTAACACACACACACACATACAAACACACACACGTACCTACACGCTTGAATACATACATCCACCTCTGAAGACATCCAAACATGCGTAAGATTATACACACATCCAAACTCACACACACACAAATACATATATGTATTGTGTGTGCGTGCGTGCGCGTGTGTGCGTGCGTGCGTATGTGTATGTGTGTGTGTGTGTGTGTGTGTGTGTGTGTGTGTGTGTACAGTGTGTGTGTGTTTATTATATATATATATATATATATATATATATATATATAAACACACACACACACATATATACACACACACATACTTATTTATCAATCTGTTTACATAAACCGGACTTTCATATACGAGTTATCAAACTCGCTATTTATTCTTTCGGGACGGATTACCATTGAAACTGAAATTGAAATTGGTTCGTTGAAACATAGCCAAGAATTTTTTATTTTATTTTACAGACACAAGCATAAACCTCACAACTGCACACCAGAAGACAAAACAGAGAGAGAGAGAGAGAGAGAGAGAGAGAGAGAGAGAGAGAGAGAGAGAGAGAGAGGAGAGAGAGAGAGAGAGAGAGAAGAGACAGAGACAGAGAGACGATACGATACGATATCCATTTATTCAACAAAAGGCCATGGCCCCTCAGTTGAAGGGGTTGATGTGAGCCTACATCTCCACAAAAAATATATACACAAAAATCAACCGTGTAATTATAGTAATATACATGTACATAGATATCTCCAATTATCAGTTACAAACAGTACTACTAAAAAGAAAGCAAACTGTTTCATTGTTGTTTCATTTTTTGATGCAATTAGTAAACAAAGTCTGAAGAGAGAGAGAAGAGAGAGAGAGAGAGAGAGAGAGAGAGAGAGAGAGAGAGAGAGAGAGAGAGAGAGAGACAGACAGACAGACAGAGAGGAGGGAGGGAGGAGATAGATGTCTCCGTAATATGACTGTGATAAACTTAAACTATGCCTTTTTAACGCTCAATCAATATGCAAGGATGGCAAAGCCGAAGTCATTGCCGATTTTATCGCTGATGAGCACGTTGACATTGCTTTTATCACAGAGACATGGCTTAACCCCCTTGGTCATGAACCTATACATGCTAGCCTCACTCGGAGTGGTTACAGGCTTGCTTCTTTCCATCGCTCATCCCGAGGTGGCGGTATCGCCATCCTCTACAACGACTCACTCCATTCCCGCCTATCTTTCTCGCAGTCTCTGCCTTTCTCCCATCCTTCTTTCGAGCACATTGAAGTATCCTTCCAATCCACCCCTCACCCCATCACCTTCTCCTGTGTCTATCGACCTCCACCTAGCTCTGCCAACAAACTCACCACATCCACGTTTCTCTCTGACTTTGACCAACTGCTTGACCACTACTGCCTCTTACCTGGAAATCTCATCATTCTAGGTGACATCAATGTCCACTATGACAACTCACCGTTATGACACAAGACATATCATCAACTCTCTGTCCAATCACAATATGACTCAACACATTTCTGAACCAACCCATCAAAAAGGTCACATTTTTGACTGGATCATTTCTCGTGATCACCACAATTCAGCTACTGACAACTGCTTAGTTCTTTCTACCCGTCTAACTTCAGCCCTTCCATCTGACCACTCTGCAATTCTCTGTTCTCTTGACATTTCTCCTCCTTCCCGTACCACGCGCACAGTGACTCGACGCAATCTCAAATCTATCGACCTCTCCACATTTTCATCTGATGCCTCCCGTCTCCTTTCTGAAAAGTCACGTAACCTTGCCGATGAATTCTATACTACTCTCCACCATCTTCTGGACACTCATGCTCCAGCCACAACCCGTCTTTTACCTGACCGCCCCCCTACCCCCTGGCTCACTCATGAGATAGCCTGTGCAAAACGTGCCCGCCGCAGAGCAGAGCGCCGCTGGCGCAAATCCAAACTCACTGTACACAGGCAACTTTTCCAAGCCTCTAAAACAAAAGTATCCACCCTCATTGCATCTGCAAAAACAAGCTATTTCCAAACCAAAATCCTGAATGCCTCTTCTTCAAAAGAACTCTTTACAACCATGAATCATCTCCTTGGCACACGAAAAGACTTACCTCTCCCAACAAAACATACAAACGAAGAACTCCCATCTGTATTCTCCAAGTATTTCACCACCAAAATACAAACTCTTCGTGACAGGCTTGACAGGACACCCTGTCAACCATGCCCACCTGACCCTTCCTTCTCTGGCACACCTCTCACTACTTTTACCCCAGTCTCACAAGAAGAAATTTTCAACACAATCAGATCCATGTCGTTCAAAACCTGCGAACTGGATCCTCTTCCAGGTTCTCTCTACTCCGATTGTCTCCCTACTCTCCTCCCATTCATCACTGACATCATCAACACTTCTTTTCAAACTGGAACTGTCCCAGATTCTTTCAAGTCTGCTATTGTTCACCCTCTCCTCAAGAAACACAATTTAGACCCAAATGAACTGAAAAATTACAGGCCTATCTCTAATCTCTCTTTCTTGTCAAAACTCCTTGAAAAGGTCGTCCTCAACCAGCTGAACTCTCACCTGTCTGCCAACAATCTCCTCAATCCTTTCCAGTCAGCCTACCGCCAGTGCCATAGCACTGAAACTGCCCTACTACACATTCTCAACAATCTCCTCCTTGCAACTGATACTGGCAAAGTCTCTCTCCTCACACTCCTTGATCTGTCTGCAGCCTTTGATACCATTGACCATGGTATTCTCCTTTCTAGACTTCATCATACTTTTGGCATCTCTGACATTGCTCTCTCCTTTTTCACTTCGTATTTATCAAACAGAAAACAAACTGTTCTCATCAATGGCACTTACTCTCAACCTGCATACCTGACCTGTGGTGTTCCACAAGGATCTGTCCTTGGCCCTGTTCTTTTCACTCTTTATACCTCCCCCCTGTCCACCATCATCAACTCCCACTCTATAAAACACCACTTCTATGCTGATGACACCCAACTTCAAGACAGTGACTCACCTGATAATATACAGCGCCTGTTGACTCGCACCACTGAGTGTTACTCAGACATTAAGAACTGGATGACACACAATAGACTTCAGCTTAATGACGACAAGACAGAAGCTATCCTCATTGGCACCCGTCAGAAACTTTCCCAGCTGCCTCCTCTTTCTCTCCCATTATGTAACACATCAGTCCCAATTTCTGATTCAGCTAAAAACCTTGGTGTCTGCATTGACTCTACCCTGTCCATGAACAACTTTGTTTCTCAAACTGCCAGATCTTGCTACTATCATCTCCATCGTATAAGCCTGATCAGGAAGTATCTCTCTGTCGAAACAACTGCAAAACTCGTTCTCTCCTTCATAATGTCTGGCATTGACTATTGCAATTCACTCCTGTCTGGTCTTCCTGCCTCCACCATTCACATCCTACAGCGCATTCAAAACAATGCTGTACGCCTTGTACTCAAAAAGAAAAAAGCTGACCACATATCTCCTCTCCTGGCACAACTTCACTGGCTCCCTGTATCAAAGCGCATACAGTACAAACTAGACACCATGTGCTACAAAAGCCTCAATAACGCAGCCCCCGATTACCTGTCAAGCCTACTTGAGATCTATGTTCCCTCACGTACCCTCCGCTCTGCCTCCGATCCTCTGACTTTTCGCTTTCCACGCACTAAGCTCAATACCTATGGTCCACGAGCCTTCTCTGTTTCTGGTCCACTCTCCTGGAACAAACTTCCTCTCTCAGTCCGTCAGCAACCTACTTTTGCCTCCTTCAAGTCCGCTCTCAAAACTCACCTTTTCTCCTCTGCATAAAATCCTAACCTCACTCAACCCCCCTCTGCAGCCTGTCTCCGCTCGGAGGGGAATCACTTTGTTTTAATATATAATTGTATATGATGTGCTCTCTGTGGTTTTCGATTGGTTTTATTCTTGCTTTTATTCTTTTCTCCCCATTTGTGGCCATGCATGCATGTTGGGGTGTGTGTGTGTGTGTGTGTGTGTGTGTGTGTGTGTGTGTGTGTGTGTGTGTGTGTGTGTGTGTGTGTGTGTGTGTGTGTGTGTGTGTGCTGGTGCGTGCGTGCTGTCTTTTCGGCGCTTGGATTTGATTTTGTCGAGATTTGCGCTATATAAATATTGTAATTATTATGTATGCATGTGCGTATGTATGTATGTATGTATGTATGTATGTATGTATGTATGTATGTATGTATGTATGTATGTATACGCTTAGATTTATGTATGTATGTATGTATCCATGTATACGCTCAGCTTAGATTTATGTATGTAAGTATGTAAGCATGTATGTATGCATGTATACGCTCATATGTATGTAGGTATGTATGCATGTATACGCTCAGCGCTTAGATTGGATTTTATCAAGATTTTGCGCTATATAAATAAAATATATTATATTATTATTATTATTATTAATATCACGATTTGATCCAGACATTTTCGACTTTTAATGACAGAGTGAAATATGATCAGAAACCATCTATCATAGACAAAATCAAACAAACAGACAAACAAATAAGTACACAAACGGTCGCTGACTTTAGCATTTGGGGCTGCCCTTGTTGTCTTCCCCGTCAAACTTTTCGAACAACGACCAAGAGTTGATTTAGACGCTGGACGAAAAATTCCACATAAATCAAAAGTTACAAAAGCTCACGCGTGTGAGTATTCACTGTGTGCGCATGAAGATGCGCGCGCGCGTGCATGAGTGCGAGCATATTTGTGCGTGTTTGTTTTTTCCCCTGTAATTGTCACCGTGAAATTTTCGTTATATCTAGATTACTGAAAAACATTCAAACTTGGGGTGATTAAAACAGCTGTCTGAAAAATTCAGTTTTCCCCTGTAATTTTCATTGTGGATTTTTCGTTATACTTAAGATTATTGGAAAACATTCAAACTTCTGGTAATTAAAACAGCTGTCTAAAAAAAATTTGTCCACCCTGTAATTTTCATTGTGGATTTTTCGTTATATTCAGATTACAGGAAAACATCAAATTTGCGGTGACTAAAATCACTGCTAGTCGACCAGATAAATTTCATATTTGGTTTTTATTTTCAAAGGAACAGAAGACATGCCATACGGATAAGGAAACAGCAACAGAGACAACCACCATCACACCAACCACAACAAAGAATAAGCATTAAACATCACCTACAGCATGCAAAACTGACAGGTATGCAAAAGACACGTCAGCTTAAGATGCCAGCATGCACCTGGGCCAGACACCATCGGCATAATTATAATTAATAAAAAATCCAAAACAAGTGTGACTGCCCCCGTTCAAGCAAACAGGAACCAGAAAAAAACACGAAAGAAGAATAAGAACGCGTATTTAATACAATAAAACAAGACAGGCGCATAATTACAGTTGACGAGATGAAGCATCAACCGCATTTAAGGCAAGTTTTACAAACAGCTAAACGCCCGCTTGGATTGCGGTTACGTTAACACCCTACAATCCCCTCCTCCCCCTCCTCTTTTTTGTGTGGTTTGTTTTGGTTTTGTCTTTTTCTGACGAACAGGAACTTAGTAAACAGTGAATGCGTCTTCGATTTAAAGAACGAGAGAGAGAGAGAGAGAGAGAGAGAGAGAGAGAGAGAGAGAGAGAGAGAGAGAGAGAGAGAGAGAGAGAGAGAGAGAGAGAGACAATGACAATGATGCTTTATTTTTCAACGGTAAAAGCTATTGGCTAGAAGCCATTTTTCAAACTTGCCGTTGCTATTCTATACACATGACATTTGTTTACAGTAACAAGTACAGCTTAAGGAAAATACATGTTGAATACTAAAATTAAGATAACATTACAATGAAAGAGAGAGAGAAAGAGAGAGAGAGAGAGACAGACAGATACATCAGAAGTGCACTGAACTTAAAAAACGACACACACACACACACAAACACACACACACACACACACACACACACACAGAGATCAGGAGTGCACTAAATTCAGGACACCATGCAGCGTGTCCGCTAACGCGTGTTAGGCACTGTGCATCCCGGTGCATTTACAGTTTACAATAAAACAAAAGAAAAAAAGAAAAGACAAAAAAAGAAAAAAAGAAAGAAAAGAAAAGAAATAAAGAAAAGAAAGAACGACCCCCAACGCCCTCCAAAGTAACCCTCCAAATAAGAAAAAAACAACAACAAAAACAAAAACAAACAAACAAAAAACCACAAACAAACAAAAACTTTTTGATGAATATAAAAAACACACACACATAAAAAGTAAACCGTAAAGTCACGACCGTGGCACGTCGGTCTCTGCTCTGCGCATTATGCAACTAGGTGCACTTGGCGTGTTGACTATAAAACCCGCAACTCCATCCACCAACCATCACGGCCACTGTACCGAGGAGAATGCAAACTAGCAATCGTGAACACAACATGGTCATTGCTGCAAAGTGTCCTTCCTTACTCGGAGGTGGTGCCCAACATAAACACTGAAAATCCCGTTTCCTTACGTCGTGAGTATGGATGGATGACTGGAGGAGCAGGAGGCATGAGGCGGCATCGGTTTGGCTGGCACTAACAGCCAATAGGGATTGATTCCTGCCTCTTCCCACTCTTTGCCTGCTTTGTCTGACTGCCTGACATCATTGCCTGCTTGGCTATATAAGGAACTCGGCTGTTACACATAACACACACAACACATGATGCCACGGCGCCGATGCTTGATAAGTAATGCGATGAATTTACAAGTGGTTGTGTATGTGTGTGTGAGTGTGTGTGTGTGTGCGTGTACTAAGTGTGTGTGTGTGTGGTGTGTGTGGTGGTGCGTGCGTGCGTGTGTGTGTGTGTGGCGCGCGCGTGCGTGCGTGTGTGTGTATACGTGAGCGTGTGTGTGTGTGTACGTGAACGTGTGTGCGTGCGTGCGCGTGTGTGTGCGTGTGTATGTACTGTTATGTATGCGTATACGCCCGCGTGTTTGCCTGCGTGTATGCTTGCTTGCGCACGCGTGTAAACTGCATCCGAGGACAGTAATGCTCTATTTCTGACGAATCGGACGCTTTTTGGGGTCACACAGACATAGAAAAGAACAGAGTCAAGTAATCGAAGCCGTTTTTTTGGGGGTAGGGTGAACCGTTCCTTTTACAGAATATTAACTTTTAGAACATCTAACTGTAATACATATTATGCTGAACTGGGTGATCTCTCTCTCTCTCTCTCTCTCTCAAACATACACACACACACACACACACGCGCGCGCTATCAATAACTATGAATATCACTCATAGTGAAAAGACGTTAAATCAAAGAACGAACGAACGAACGAACGAAGACCCCTCCCCCCCCCCCCTCCGACAACAACAAGCAAAAAGAGACGAAAAGATATTGCAGACATTAAAATATCTGTGTTAGCTCGCAGCCACTTTCTTCACTAAAGTGAATCCAAACATTCTTATTCCAGTGGCACTGTTTACATTTGATCTGGGACCAAAACAGCCCCCCCCCCCACACCCCTGATACTTGAAGACAATGCAGAAATACGGACACTTTATTAAACAAGGCAATATCCAAAACAAGTGCGACTGCCCGCGCTCAAGCAAAACAGGAACCAGAATAACAAGAAAACCAACGTAAGCACGTATTCAACAAAACAAGACAAGACAAACGCAAATTTTCGGCCAACCGGCCTTTGTAAGGGGAACGCACGGTCACAAACAGACCACAAACACAAAACAACGGATAATAAAAAGAGGACTAAAAACTTCCCTGCCGTCTCGTCCAGTGGATAAAAAGGGACAACAAGGCAATGACAGAGACAGCAAATGAGACACTGGGAAAACCGTAGAAAAAAACCCAAACTGGGTAAGAAATTAAAATCCTTGGTATGTGTAACACAAATAGAGATATCAAGAAAATAAGAACACACCCACGGGAGCTAAAACTGACAGAGAAATAATCAAGAACATCATGAAAAAACAAACAAACAAAAAAAACCAAAACAAACATGATCAAAGTAAAAGACAGGATCGCGAAAAAGTGCTAAACAGCAGGCGAGCATTTCAAATCATTTATTCTTATTGTTTAATTTAAATCCCACCCGACTGCGCAGATCCATATCAAGGCTAAAACCATTTCAAAACGTTCACAACACCTTGTTGAAACACACACATACACACGCGTGCACACACACACACATGCACATTCACATACAGGCACGCACGCACACATACACATTCGCACACATACATACATGTACACACACTCACTCACGAACACCATGAAAAGAAAATCAAGTACGCATATCAATGCATTCGCGCACATAATCTAAGGATGCACTGACTATATCATCCAGTTCATCACCAGAGGATTAAAATAAGACAATTCTGAACACAAATGTAAAGATAACTTAGGATATTAAAACATACAGAAAAAATGGCATACATTCCCTTAAATTGCTTCGGCACATCACAATTCCTTACAGCCAAAAAATGCGGTCAATACATATAGCCACTTATCAACCGTAAGAGAAAGTATTAAGACTTCATAGAACACGTACGGACGAATGGACCAGTTTAGTCAGAAAATGACAGAAAAGGATGACAAAGGAAAAGAGCAAGGTTGAAACAAAGACAGTGACAGGACAGAGAAAATTTATAGCACAGACGTCCCAGAAGGTGGGGATACCATTTATATACTCTTTATATCGAAAGAGCCCCCGGAATCCCCTTGGGGATGTCTCATATCGTGAAAGGCCTCATAACGCAAAGACAGTCAAGAGTAAGCACCATCTTAGACAAGCAGGGAACGAACTGCCTCACAGAAGATGAAGACAGACCTTTATAACTTCAAGACACGAGGAGACTCCAATGTAACTGGGAGAAAAAAAAAACCAACAAAAGAAAAAGCTAGGGATCATCAAACAATGATGACTTCCAAATTCTAAGAGAAGTGGAGACAGCGCACCTGCTGAACCGACTCTGCTAGAGAGAGACAGTGGCTGATATCCTCACTTGCAACAAAATCTGGCAGAGTGATGAATGGCCAATACTCTGGACTCAGTCCTTTGTCATCACTCTCCCCAAGAAAGGCTGTCTACAGCGATGCCAGAACTACAGAACTATCGGTCTTATCAGTCAAGCAATAAACTTATTCTTAAAGTCATTCTGAACAGACTGAGAATGTAGGAAGAAGAAATAATCGCCAAAGAACAGGTCAGTTTCAGAAGTAGAAGCACAACATAAGAGATACTCAAACTCCGTCTGTTTGTGTGAGAAGTACAACATCAAAAAGGCATCTTCCACGTGTTCACTGACTTCAAAAAGGCCTTTGATCCGGTGTGGCATGATGCACTATGGGCTACAATTAAGAACTCTGAACTGTGCAACCCTATGGGACATAAACTGATCCAACCATAAACAGCTGTACAGAATATTTGGCTGCGAGGTACTTGCCCAAGGAAGAGTTGGGAAATGATTCCACACTTCAGATGATGTCCGTCTGGGCTGTCTATTGTCACCTACCCTGTTTAATATCTACCTCGAAAAACATCATGACCGACGCGCTAGTAGGTCATTATGGTACAGTCAGCATCGGAGGACACAATTACCAACCTCAGGTTTAATGATGACACTAACGGACTGGCAGGAAGTGAAGAGGAGCTGGCCAGCCTGGTGAAATATCAGGATAAAACAATGATGAATAAAAATCAAGCACGAAGAAAACGAAGCTGATGAGAAAAACGAAGAACCCAACATGCGAGTACCTTGGCACCATCATCAGCCAAGACGACTGGTTCCAAGCCCGAAGTTTGGGAGACAGAAACATCCTAATCAAATGCAAACTGAAGTTACTTCATGTAATGTGCCCGCCACCTTTTTACATGCATGCAAGTCTTGGACTTTGATGGCGGAACTCCAGTAAAATATTGATGTCGCTGAGATGAGATGTTTCAGACGACTCCTCGACATCTCATACAGTGACCACAAAACAAATGAAGAAATACGCACAAGTGTGACACAACACACGAGACACTATGAAGATCTGCTTACTGTCCAATGTGAAGCAGAGAAAGCTGAAATGGTACGGCCACGTAACCAGGGCAAATGACCTCTACAAGACCATCCTCCAGGGAACACTTTAAGGGAAGAGGAAGAGGGGAAGACGAAGACAAAATTGGATGGATAACATCAATGAATTGACCCGGAAGGAGCTTGCCCAAATCCAGGCAATGGTACACGACCGTAACAGATGGGGTCTGTCGTTCGGGATTCCATCAAGCAGTTTTCCTACGATCCGTTTTCACATTATATCTTCATAAAAACAACAGCAACAACGACAACAACAACAACACTACTACTACTAGTTCCGTTCAGTTTAGACAAAAGCATGGTCACTGCACCTTACATAAAAGAGGGTGTGTGTCATCTTCATACATCTATGCAGAATACCTACATAAATACAGTATAAACAATCGGTTACATGCAATAATGCCGAATAAACTATTCAGATACATACATCAATGCAGTGTAAACACAGCCAGATACATACATTAATGTAGTAAAAATAGTCCGATACTTACATTAGTACCATACAAACAGTCGAATATTTACATTAATACAGGACAAACATGGTCAGTTCATCAAAAATAAACATCAAATCATAACATGAAATCAGAAATAGATAGGTAATGGTCTTTTCTCTGGTTTTGTTATACCATCTCATTCCTCGCCTTCTTCCGTTACTGTTGGTTATAAAGACACATCTTTCACTGACACTGCAACAAATGTTGGCTTCTTCATGGACTCCTCCCTTACTATGAAATAAAAGGTTACGAAAAGTCTGTCATATCTGTTAATAATCAGCTTAAGACTACAGGCTTCATTAGAAAGTATCTTTCCATAGATGCCACCAAAATATTTGTCACTTCTTGTAACCTTTCAGGGTTAGATTACTGTAAGTCTCGTCTCCCACGTTGTCCTCTACTCTTCGTCCACTGCAGAAGATCCAGAACTCTGCTGCTCGCCTTGTTTTCAAGGCTCAATGTCATCAGTCCTGTACCCCTTTGATGAACCTTTTTAAACTGACTTCCTGCTTCAGTTTCAGATTATCATTTTATACTAGGATCATCGCACTCAGGGGGGTTACCTCTCCCCCCCCCCCCCCCGTTTTCTACGCCACCTCAATGGCCACAGAAGCTGGCAATGTTTGTTGTTGTTTTTGTTTTTTACAATGCGATGATGATGATGTCGATGAGGATGATAATCATGATGCTATGCAGTTCCATCCAGGATTGAGACAGCGAAACTAGGCTGTACTCTACGCTTACGATCATAACATATCCTGGCGTGAACCAGGCCCGAGAGATAGACACGGTTCTGGTCAGAAAATTTGACGCATCCGTGAGGTGGATGAGACTCGACTGTGTGGTCCCAGTCTTCCCAATGAGCCCATAGCACGCCCAACTCTGGGTAGGAGCCGGTTAGAGCAGAAAAATCCCACAATGATTTTTGAAGGGACTGATGGGGGTTCGAACCCACAACCTTCCAATCGATAGTCCGTGTCGCAAACCACTTTAGCAAGGCGACTGGTTCAGTTTCAGTTTCAGCTTCTCAAGATGACGTCTCCGCGCTCGGAATGAATTCTAAATGCACTAACGTCATATGTGCCATGTGTATGGTGATTATGGCACAAGCCTTAATCCTGCACATAAACCCATGAGCTGGCCAGAAAGAATTAAGTACAAGATAACCTGCAACTACTAAAATACTATAACTGGCACTGCCCCTATCTCTGATTTAGTTATTCTGTACATTCTCTCTCACTTTCTCCATTCTTCATCTGACTCATAACTAGTTCAGCAAAACCGTTCCAAACATAAATGTCATGGCTTCCATTCCTTCTCAGTCTTTGGCCACCAATTCTGGAATTTCTTCCAGATAACATCTGGCATTCTACTTCATCTTTCAAATATCACCTCAAAACTAACCTCTTCAGACTAATATGTCATGTCCAGAATCTTATATTTTGTAACCTGTTCCAGTGTCCATTATATGACTGTAAATAGATCTGTGATTATGAGTGTGTGTGAGAGAATGCATTTTTTGTAAGCGCCTTGATCCATACGTAAGGGACTATATGAATACAAGTCATTATTATCATTATCTATTTATTATCTAACACTAGTCCATAACAAAAATATATATAAAGGTAAGTGTATAAATAATATAAACAGAGATAATAATGCAGCACAAGCACAAATATTGTTCATCAAGAATAATACCAGCCAAAACAGGTAACAGAACAACTAGTTTACAAGGAGCATATAAAGGGGGAAAAACCCCCCAACGTACAAATTATCTGATAAAGACAAGTCTTTCGCATAAAACACAAATAAAAGCATGCACGCGTGACACACACACACACACACACACGCATACAAACACACACACATTTGCACAGTGGACTGCAATGACACAGTATCTTCAATTCTTATAATAATTATCTTAAGTTTTCACGTTTTTTTCTATTCACACGAAGACGACTACAAACACAGAGAAACATTTCCAAGTAAGACGGGGGTATCAATGGTCTCTGTTGTAAACTTCTAAAACACAAAATGACAGCCAGGACACGCATTATCAAGCAGAGTAAATGCAGGTACGTTTACTCAGCCCCCCCCCCCCAAAAAAAAGGTACTTCAGAAACAGATGGTACAATAATTAAACCAACCAACCAACCAACCAACCAACCAACCAACCAGTCCTCCCCCTCCATGCACACCAAACAGGTGAATGAACTGACAATTACAGAAAAACGAGGGGGTAAAAAGGAACAGGAAGACAGAAAAAGGAAAAAGAAGATAAATGAAGAAAACAAAAAAACAGGAGAAAAAACAAACAGAAGAAAAGGAAGATTGACACAGAAAAAGTAGAAATCAAAAAGAAAGAAGACAGAGAAAGAATGAAAAAAGAAGGAAAAGGAACTGAACCAAAAAAGGAAGAGAAAGAAAACGACCAAAAAGAAGTTAAAAAAAAAAAAGGAGAGGGAAGGGGGAGGGAACAAAAAAAAAAAAAAAGAAAAAAGAAAAAGGACGACAAAGAAAACATGAATAAAAAAGACAGAAACAGAAATAATTGAAAAAGAAGAAAAGAATGAGGGAAAAAAAAAAAAGCAAAAAAAAAAAGCTCATAAGAATGAAGACAGCAGAAGGAAAAGGGGAAAAACAAAGAAGGAAAAGGAAGAAAAAGAAGAAAAAGATAAAAGGAGAAAAACAAAGAAAAAGAAGAAAAAGAAAAAGGAGAAAACGGAAGTAAAAGGAAGATGAAAAAGGAAGACGGAAAAGCAAGATGGAAAGAGAAAGAGGAAAAAGAAGGGAAAAGACAGAGAGAAGGTAGAAGAAAAAGGAAACAGAAAGAGAAGGAAGAAGATAGAAAAGGAGAATTAAAAGAAAAGAAGAGGGGGAAAAACGGGAAAACAAAGAAAGAAGGAAAATAAAAGAAAAAGAACGAGAACAAGGAATGAAACAGAAACAGAAGGGAAAAATTAAAAAGGCCAAACAGAAAGAGAAGAAGAGGAGGAAAAGTGAAAAGAAAAAACAAAAGCAGAAAAAAGGAAGATGAAAATAGGAATAAAAATGTCTGAAAGAAAAAAAAAAAAAGAAAAAGAAAAGAAGGAAAAGAAAGAAAAAGGAAGATGAAGAAGAAAGGAATAAAATATCAGAAATGAAAAGTACATCTTTAACCCAGTCGATCGTTTTTCACTTCCCCTCTTCATAAAGATGGCACTGGCAGTCTCAGTACGAGCAGAACTGTGTAAGTGGAGCATCACTGTGATGCCGACACAACATGATCAGGGATTATTACTGAATCCATAAACCTTGGCGCACGACACGGATTCCGTGATATCCGACTTAACCCTTTTCAGACTCAACCAGTCGCCGTGGTGTAGTGGTTCGCGGCACGGACTACCGACTGGAAGGTTTGTGGGTTCGAATTCCCATCAGTCCCTTAAAAAAAAATCACCGCGGGATTTTTTCGGCTCTAACCGGCTCCTACACAGATTTGGGCGTGCTATGGGCGGGCTCATTTGGGAAGACGTCCCCTGGGACCACACAGTCGAGTCTCATCCACTTCATGGATGCGTCATTGAGAGTGTTGCTCAAATCTTCTGACCAGCACCGCAGGTGTCTGTATCTCTCGGGCCTGGTTGACGCCAGGACATATTATGATAGTTAGCGTGGAGTACAGCTGTGTCACGCAGTCTCAATTCGAGAAGGAACTCCACAGCATCCTGGTTATCATCCTCATCGACATCATCATCATCATCGCATTCTAAAACTGTTCCACTTATGTTGCCATTAACGTGGGGTAGAAAATGGGAATTAAAAAATAAAATAAAAAAGGTGAACACAAAGGTAATCTCCCTGAGTGCAATGATCTACACACACACACACACACACACACACACACACACACACAGAGGCACGCACGCGCGCGCGCACACACACACACACCCACACATACACAAAATCAGACTCCCTCAGGTAAAGGGTGGAAAGCTGGTGATTAAGCCGAGGGAGTCAAATGCAGGAAGGCAGCTTGTACAAGCTGGTGGTTAGGATAAGGCAGTCAATACAGAAAGGCAGCTTGTACAAGCTGGTGGTTAGGATAAGGCAGTCAATACAGGAAGACAGCTGCACAAGCTGGTGTTTAGGATAAGGCAGTCAATACGGGAAGCCAGCTGGTAGAAGCTAGTGTTTAGGATAAGGCAGTCAATGCAGGAAGCCAGTTGGTAGAAGCTGGTAGTTAGGATAAGGTGGTCAATGCAGGAAGCCAGCTGTAGAAGCTGGTGTTTAAGTAAGGTGGTCAATGCAGGAAGCCAGCTGGTAGAAGCTGGTAGTTAGGATAAGGTGGTCAATGCAGGAAGCCAGCTGGTAGAAGCTGGTAGTTAGGATAAGGTGGTCAATGCAGGAAGCCAGCTTGTAGAAGCTGGTGTTTAAGTAAGGTGGTCAATGCAGGAAGCCAGCTGGTAGAAGCTGGTAGTTAGGATAAGGTGAATACAGGAAGCCAGCTGGTAGTTAGGATAAGGTGGTCAATGCAGGAAGCCAGCTTGTAGAAGCTGGTGGTTAGGATAAGGCAGTCAATACAGGAAGCCAGCTTGTAGAAACTGGTGGTCAGGATAAGGTCAAGGCAGGAAGCCAGCTGGTAGAAGCTGGTGTTTAGGATAAGGTGGTAAATGCAGGAGGCCAGCTGGTAGAAGCTGGTGTTTAGGATAAGGCAGTCAATACAGGAAGCCAGCTTGTAGAAGCTGGTGGTCAGGATAAGGCAGTCAATGCAGGAAGCTTGTAGATTCTGATGGTAGAGCTGAGAAGTCAGAGCAAGACGCTAGCCAGTAGACGCTGGTGGTTAGGTTGAGGGAGTTTCAGAACCTGGTATAAATTGGCAGTTAGGTTGAGGGATCTACAGGATGCCTGTACAAGTTGGTGGTTAGGTTGAGGGATCTACAGGATGTCTGTACAAGCTGGTGGTTAGGCTGAGGGATCTACAGGATGCCTGTACAAGCTGGTGGTAAGGCTGAGGGATCTACAGGATGCCTGTACAAGCTGGTGGTTAGGCTGAGGGAATCAATACAGGAAGCTTGTACAAGCTGGTGGTTAGGCTGAGGGACTTGCAGGATGCCTGTATAAGCTGGTGGCTAGACTGAGGGACTTACAGGATGCCTGTACAAGCTGCTTAAACTGAGGGAGTCAATGCAGGAAGCTGGTAGATAACCTGATAACCTGAGATGGGCAATGGAGTTTGGAGTTTGTTCAAAAAGGATGCATCAGTTGCTCCAGAGGGATGCATCATGCTCAGGCAACTCCATGCGGGCTCCATCCACATCTGCCAGCCATGATCTGATGGGACTCCCCAAGCCTGCGCAAAACCTTATGCACTGGCAAGGTCTTGAAATGGGGAAGAAGGAGTACGAGAAGTTGGAACTATGACATACTAAACTGACACCGCCAGAGTGACGGAAACATAAAGATGGGCAGCGAACAGGCAAGTGTTTAACGTTGCGGGCAAAATAAGTGCAACGACCCGGGTATGAGTTAAATAAAAAGCAAAGTTTGTGTCAGTGTGACGCCACCCCAAAATAACTTCATCAATTGGACGATGATGTCTGCTGCTGCAGCCCGAGATCTAGTTATATACTTGGGGTGCCATGATTCATGATGCTATAAAAA
>JAPXFY010000014.1:12077039-12089539 GCA_030674185.1 Monoplex corrugatus | reverse complement strand
AGGTGTGTTTTATATATGTTCTAGTGTTCTTAGTTATGTTTAAATTTGTATTCAGGTCTGTTTTTATATGTTCTAGTGTCGTTAGTTATGTTTATATTTGTATTCAGGTGTGTTTTATATATGTTCTAGTGTTCTTAGTTATGTTTAAATTTGTATTCAGGTACGTTTTTATATATGTTCTAGTGTCGTTAGTTATGTTTATATTTGTATTTAAGGTATGTTTTTATATATGTTCTAGTGTCTTAGTTATGTTTATATTTGTATTTAGGTATGTTTTTATATATGTTCTAGTGTTCTTAGTTATGTTTAAATTTGTATTCAGGTACGTTTTTATATATGTTCTAGTGTCGTTAGTTATGTTTATATTTGTATTAGGTATGTTTTTATATATGTTCTAGTTTTCTTAGTTATGTTTAAATTTGTATTCAGGTCTGTTTTTATATTTTCTAGTGTTCTTAGTTATGTTTAAATTTGTATTCAGTGTCTGTTTTTTATATCTGTTATATGTCGTTAGTTATGTTTAAATTTGTATCAGGTCTGTTTTGTATATATGTTTAGTTTCTTAGTTATGTTTAAATTTGTATTCAGGTGTGTTTTTATATCTTTTAGTGTCCTTAGTTATGTTTAAATTTGTATTCAGATATGTCTGTTTTTTAAATCCCCTGTGTGATAAACTGAACGGAACAGTCAACGCCAGGGGCATCTCCTTAAACTATGTACGCGAATGCACTGATTTGTGTAATTAATTTTGTTTTCCTTTTATTTTCGCTATTGAAATTTTGTGTATGTTTTGAAACGGTTAAAACCCTAATATTGCTCTACGCAGTCGGCTGGGCTTTAAACAAAAATAACAGTAACAGTAACAATAACAAAACCATCAATCCGACACAACATCAACACATCAGTCACGAAACAATCTTGAAATCGGAGGTGAGGGAAAGATAGCACCTATGGAATACTAAGCCAAAACCATCATAATGATAGAAACACTAAGATGGGCAGCAAACAGGCCAGTTTTTAAGGGGGCAGACCTACCCAGATTTGGATACCAAGATTGTGATGTTCAGTGTTTCAGTTCTATTTAACCAATCACCATGATATTTGGCAAGAAGATACCTCAGACAGTATTCTTTGAATTGAATATCTTTGTTGGGGTCTGTGAGTTATGAAAAGTTGACAAAAATTAATTAATTAAAAAATGTTCGCGAAAATGAAAAAATATAGTACATACTGTGATATTTATAACTACACATATATTCATGTTAAGAATTTGATATTTAGTGAGCGAACACATCTGTATAGTATGTATGGCATGTAGTAAAATCTTAGCTCTACTATCATTATTTTCTGTACAATCATCACACCAATTTTTAGAATAATTTTAATAAAAAAAATTATAATACAACTTTTGATAAAAATGTTTCTTTCGAGAACTTCCAAGATTTTACTACCGGCTATAGGTACCTGTCCCTGCTATATGTGTGCCAAATATCAAGGAAATCGGATGAAAACTTTTGAACATATTATGTCTGATTACACAATCTCGTGAAAAATCGCAAACTTTCGCGGACTAAAAAATAAACTCAATTTCCTACTCATAGACCCCAACAAAGATAAAATCGCAAACTTTCGCGGACTAAAAAATAAACTCAATTTCCTACTCACAGACCCCAACAAAGATATTCAATCCAAAGAATACTGTCTGAGGTATCTTCTTGCCAAATATCATGGTGATTGGTTAATTAGAACTGAAACACTGAACATCACAATCTTGGTACCCAAATCTGGGTAGGTCTGCCCCCTTAATGTAGAAGGCTGGGATTGAACTCGAGATATCCAAGGCTCGATCAAAAGAACCAGGCAGCCCGCTTAAAGCGAAGAAGTCGATTCATCTGTACAACAACCAATTACTGAGTTAGCGAATCAATCAATCAATCAATCCATCAGTCAATCAATCAATCAATCCATCCAGTCAATCAATCAACCCATCCAGTCAATCAATCAACCCATCCATCAGTCAATCAATTAATCAATCAACCAGTCAATCAATCAATCCATCAACGAATTTGCTCAATTAATCGAATCGGTCAAGACGGTTAAGTTCACGACCACCATCCAATTCACCACGAAGGCACGTCGGCCGGTACTGGTGGGAGGGTGGGTGAGGGAGGGAGAGGGGAGGGAATGGAGGTGGTAGGGGAGGGGGCAACAAACAAGACTCGGGTTTGTGATGCAGCGCACGTGACTAGGCGGGGGATGGGACGATTCTTCTTAACCCTTTGACTCCTGCACCCTGTCCACCAGCATCCTGCATTGTCAACAATGCTGACAAAGCAAAAACTTAACCCTTTGATTCCCTCACCCTATCCACCAGCTTCCTGCAGGAAGCTGGTGGATATGGTGAGGGAATCAAAGGGTTAAAGTTGTTGCAATTGGTAGATAGGGTGCGGGAGTCAAAGGGTTAAGGAGAATCGTCCCATCCCCCGCCTACTCCAGATCACCCCGTCAATGAGTTTTACAACCGGCTGTCACATACAAAGAGTGATCCCACGGCAGACAGGTCCCGGAATCTTTCTCGCCTACACAAAACATGTCGCCTCCACCACATCTTTAACCCGACATAAAATCACTACCTAACCTTCGTCCTTCTACAGCAGGATTAACCCCCACCCCACCCCCACCTCGATACAATAAATACTACAACGTTCGTGAAAGATAGTAAGAAGACAGAGAGAGAGAGAGAGAGAGAGAGAGAGAGAGAGAGAGAGAGAGAGAGAGAGAGAGAGAGAGAGAGAGAGAGAGAGAGAGAGAGAGAGAGAGAGAGAGAGAGAAAAAAGAAAGAAAAAGCAGCCACAACCAACCAATAAGAAACAAACAAAAACAAAGCAAAAAAGAAACAAAAAAAAACCAAAAAATACAAAATCCAAAAAACCAAAAAAAACCCAAACAACAACAACAAAACAAAACCCCGAAACAATAAAAAACACACACAAAAAATCATTACGTTCACAAAAAATACAGTGCAATACAATACAATATAATAAATCATTACACAATGCAATACACGTCACAGACTTGAATTAAAAGTGGACATGACACATCATAAAAAAAAAAGTATTCAGGCGTCGTTAAAAGGAATATGACTGTGTACGTGCCTGTATGCGTGTGTGCGTTAGCCAGAGTGTGTGTACGTAGGTGGGAGTAATTGAGAGATTTGGGAAGTGGAAGAATTCTGTTGCACGATGTTAAATATCCATCATCTATCTAGTACAACCAGCCGAGGCACATGACACTTTCTAAAAGTCAGGGTGCAGAGATTATTTCAATCACTATGGTGTTTGGAGTCTGTTCAAGAGGGATTCACGGCACTCGGAAAACTCCATATGCGCTCCACCCAAATCTGCCCGCAATTATCTCTGACAAGACTTCCCAAGCCTGCGCAAAACCCTATGCGCTGACAAAGTCAATCAATATGGAGTTTTTCTTACCTTTTATACGCAGGACGAGAAAGACAACAAACAAAGGAAAGTGTGTTTTTTCCCCTGTGCTATTTCTGTCGTCACATTAATGGCGACAGAACCTGGGACAATTTTTTTTTCACAATACTCTGATGATGACGATGGAGATGATAATCATGATACAATGGAATTCCAATCAGAGACTGCCAGACAAGGCTGTACACTAAGCTTACTTTCATAATACATATCCTGTCATTACCCAGGCCCGAAAGATACAGACACCTGCGTTGTTGCTCATGAGATTTAAGCAATTCAGTCAATAACAAATAAGTAAAAGGGATGAGACTCGACTGTATGGTCCCAGTCTTCCAAATGAGTCCACAGCACCCTCAACTCTGGGTAAAAGCCTGTTATACTTATCACTTTTCTTAAGCCGAAAAATCTCCCACAAATATTTTGACAAAACTAACGGGATTCGAACCCAGACCTTCTAGTCGATAGTCCGTTGCGCTAACCACTGCACCACTGTGACAACTGAGGAGCGAAAGTGACTTGATGAATGTCTGCCTCTAGCCATACTTCAAAACGTCGAGAAGACATGGTGGGTGTGTCGTGACTAGTCCAATGACAGAAACTCGCATTATCCCAACGATGATGATGATGATGATGATATCATCATCATCATCACCACACCACCACCACCACCATCATCATCATAATATAATTAGTATTCTCATTATTATCATCATCAACAGAACTACTACTACTACTAGTAGTAGTAGTAGAAGCAGTAGTAATAATGTTGAAAGCCTAGCCGACTGTACACAGCATTATCAGAGCCATAACCGTCTCAAAGTACACGCAACAACTCGCTGACCCTGATTAAAAAAAAAATCAAGTACACATATCAATGCATTTGCACATATTCGCTAAGAATATGCCACTGGTGTAGACCATTCCACCCGATTTTATCACCATGGGGTTGAATACAAGTGTCTAAGAACATTAAAACATACATAAAAACTGGCATACATTAACTAAAATTGCTTCTACACATAACATTTCCTTAGAGTCTAAAATGCACTTAATACGTGCATCCAATTATCAATCCTAAAGCAAGCGTGTAAAACATTCTACAACTCCTACAGGGGAATGGACCAGCAAGGCAGAAAATGATAGGAAGAGATAACAGAAAGCAAAGGAACAAGACACAGACAAAGAGTGACAGAAAAGAGAAATTTCTGGACACAAAATTTCCATTAAGTGGGGATGCTTATACTGAAAGAGCCCCCGGCATCCCCACGAGGGTTACCACAATGTGATCAGAAAAATATCTGAATACTTAACAGGATTAAAAAAACCCCCATGAATACCTATAAAAATGTTCTTTCAAAATCATGGATAAATGTACCATGATTCCAATATTTTACGTCCTTATTACATGCCATTGCACCCTGAGACATACAATACCTGGACCATGACACAAACAATACATGTAACATAAACAGCTGCTGTATTAACCCTTCGATTCCCACACCCTGTCCACCAGCATCCTACAATGTCAACCATGCTAGCAAAGCAAACAACTTAACCCTTTGGTTCCTTCATCCTGTCCACAGCTTCCTGCGGGTAGCTGGTGGATAGAGTGAGAGAGTCAAAGCGTTAACTTTTTCCAGTTGGCATATAGGGTGCAGGAGTCAAAGGGTTAAACTGTTCAAATGTGATTGTGCCCTGCTGTCGCCAGCTTGCTCTGCTGTGGGCAGTGTCTCCCTAGTTGGTAGCGTTGATGCCACAGTCCATGAGTTTGGTCTTCAGAATATCCTTGTCAGCGGTCTTCCCTGGCCACGGTATCCCGCTTCAGCTCATACAGAAGCTTCTTGGGGATGAGACTTTCTTCCGTACTGACGTGTCCTATCAAATGAGCTGACCGACGAGTACATTTTCAAGCCACACTTCTTCAGAACTATTCTTTTATATCATCATCATTGTTTAAAAGCCAAGCCACTGCACAGAGCCATAACAGAGATAAAACCATCTCAAAACAAACACTACATCTCGTTAACCCCGAAAAAAGAAACCATCTGGAAAAGAAAAGTAAAAACACATATCAATACATTCGCGCATATAATTTAAGGATATGTCCCTTGCGTTGACCATTTCGTCAAATTTATCACCGCAGGGTTAAAAAAACAAACCTGAATACAAATACATACACTAAGGTAAGTACACTAAAACATCTAAAAATTGGTCCAAGTCATTTGATATCATTTCTGCACACCACGTTTCCTTAGCGCCAAAAAATGCAGTTAATACACACAACTAAGTATCAATCCCAACAGAAAGTATGTTAAGCCTGATAGAAAACGTACAGGTGAATGGCCAGCAAGGCAGAAAATGCTAGAAAGAGATGACAGAAAACAAAGGAGACAGGCAGAAACAATGAGAGGGCAGAAAAGAGGAAATTTCTCACAGAGAATTACGAAGGTGGGGATACTATTTCATACTGAAAATACTGAAAGAGACTGGTTATCACCACAGAAGGGGTGTGGTGTCTTCAGAATCTATCTGTCGTGCCTGTCTGTCCGGTCTATCTTATCTATCTTTTGTCTGTCTGTCCTGTTCTATCTATCTTGTATATCTCATTATGTTCTCTCTCATCTATATATTATGTATGTGTAGTGTGGCGCGCTGTGTGTGTGTGTGTGTGTGTGTGTGGTGTGTGTATTTATACTTGGCATACAATCAAGGAACAGAACAACACACTTATCCTATCTTGCAATATTTCGACCACTCCGGGTTTTCTCAGAGGAGTTTTAATAGCAATGCAAAAATCACACCTCCACATTTTCTATAAACCATTCACAATTCTACATTAGTCCGCAGTGAATTCTGTCTCTCAATTCATCTAACTCACACGCGCGCGCACATACACACATACACGCACGAACACATAGACGTCCACATCTAATCCTTTCTTTTCTGTCTCAGTTTCACGTGAGACAGAGAAAGAAAAGAAAGAAAGAAAGAAGAGAGAGAGAGAGAGAGAGGTTTGTGTGTGTGTGTGTGTGTGAGAGAGAGAGAGAGAGAAAAGGGGGTAGGTAGGTAAGGTGTGTGAGTGTGTGTGTATGGAGGAGAAAGAGAAGAGAGAGAGAGAGAGGGAGAGAGAGAGAGAGAGAGAGAGAGAGAGAGAGAGAGAGAGAGAGAGAGAGAGAGACTCAGAAAATGTTTATTGTACATCGCCTTAGGCCCACAATACATGCATGGGAAAGGGGGGGGGAGGAGATCAGGTTTTCTTATACATTCATACAAGTTATACTATCAAACTGCAGTGAACTCTGTCACATTGTCCCCTTCTATCGTTTACCGTCACATAAGCTGGGATACATTCATCTTTGAATTTACAGTAGTCCTTTCATTTGTATTCTAGTCCATATTCCTTAACTGGCCAGCTAAGAATATTTTCATTAACCGCATCTATATCATTCATCCAACTGTCAATTTTACAATAACTGGCTATCAGACAAACAACCATTCAATTAGTGAACAGATCTGACGTTTCTTGTACCCTTCAGTGATCATACAGCTGATCAATACATTCAACCACAGCTACTTGACATAAACAATCAATCCATCAATCGATCAACCAACCAATCATCAGTCAACCAATCAATTAACCAATCAATCAACTGATTTACCAATTGATCAATCAAATAATCCGCCATTCAGCCCGTGAATCAACTGACAAATCAGCTTTCAATTGACTGGGTCAGATGCATCATCCAACTGTACAATCGATATCACTTCAGTAACAATCACTTCACATAATCACTCCCTCACTCAATCAATCAATCGATCAATCATTTAACCCAGTTAATCATTCACCCGATGACTTAATCGACCAGATAACCTATAATTTAACTGAGTTCAATATATCAATTTGCAATCGTTACTTCAAATAACGCGAATCAATCATCCATACATTCCATAATTCAATCACAGATCGATCAATAGCTAAAACCATCAATCTATAAATCGATCAGTCGGTGAGCCACCCATCACCATCAATTAACAAATTATATAATCATTCCGTTGTCAGCTAATCATGCGTTCAGTTTATCGATTTATTCATCAGTGAATCTAAACCAATCAATGGAATTAATGTACAATGAAATGAACCACGAAATATATGACATAAGAGCAATTCGATCCCAAAACAGTCGGTAATTGGCAAAAACAGACATTCATAATGCCAATCAATTAATCAGACTAATCGCAGATCAGTCACTCATTTACCAAAACAATTGACATTGAGACAATACCAAATGATCATTCAATGCATGTTTAGTACTTCGTGCATCTTTTAGTTCAGAATAACTCAATCTTCGGCGGTCAGCAATGGTTCAGGCCATAGACTGAATTGAAGGTTATGTATAAACGCACATACATAATCTATATACACGCACACATACATAATCACTCATACATATATACACACATAGATATATACATATGTATCCACACATATACATAATGTAGATACTATAAACTATATATGCACATAAGTACACCAACGTCAACGTGAATACACAGGCACATATGCACAAGTGTGTCTATATGAACACCCCTTTCATATTCAAATAAACATTTTTTATCTTTACAACTGAAATTAAGTATTGTCTGAAATTCTAGTGCTAGTATCTACATAACTATTTACTTTTCTTCTCCTTTTAACAATTTTTTCTCTCCTATTCATGGCGTGGAAAACATATCTGGACACGCTGTGACTTCGGTGGCTATTTGTTGATTGGAGCAGTATGCACATAGGCATGCTGACTAAATCCTTTAAAAATTTCGCCCTGAGGTCAGCGTAAGTGGAACATCTAAATAATAAGTGTTCTTCGTTTTCAGATTCTGTCCTGCAAAATGGACACACCTTTTCTTGATCAGATTCACTGTATCTATTTATATTATTGTTTAGTGGTAAAACGTTCAACCTTATTTGTGAAAGGGCAACTCTGAAACAGTATATATCAATAGAGTCAATGTACTTCTCTTTTTCAAAGATGGTCTTAAATGATCTGTAGCTTTCATACCTATCTCTGTCTCTGAGTGACCCAGACCATTCTTGAATATATAAGTCTACAAGTATCTGTTTAAATACACGCAAAAAGGCTTTTACATCACCAACACCTTGTTGCAGCCACACGATATTAAATCCCGTTTCACACAAAATTTCCCTTATTTTTGAAGCCCAGCATTCTTTCCCAGCCCTGTCAAGTTCCACTGACATTTGGTAAGCCTTATAAGGTAACCTATTTGGATTCATTTCCAGTAATTTAAACCAATATAAATATTAGATACCAAACCCCTTCATGTTAGGTGTCCTGACTGGAACACCCAACAGTCTTTGCACGATACCAAATGTACTTTCTCTATATGCTCGAGTCTGTTAAGTCCCCATATCTCAGAAGAATACAACAAAATAGGTTGAATACCGAAAATAAAGTAGGGCTTAAGACACATCCTTGTCTCACGCCTATGGGGTTATCGAATATTTCAGATAATTCCCAGTTTGCCCGAATACACGAGCATAATGATTCATACATTGCTTTTAGCGAAGCCAAAAACTTCCCTTTTACTCCTTGATTTTGAATACACTTTAATAGTTTGTCATGCTGAACCGAATCAAAGGCTTTCTTAAAGTCTACAAAAGCAACATATAGCTTTTCTACCTTGCTTGCACATAGTTTTCTGAACCATAGCGTACAGACTGAAAATTTGATCCACTGTAGAATATTTTTTCCTAAAACCTGCCTGACTTTCTGATATTAAATTATTGTTTTCTAACCAAGCATACAATCTAGTATTTAGTATTGATGTGTAACATTTTGAAACAATGCTTAATAATGACACACCCCTGTAATTGTCCACTTTATCAGGATCTCCTTTCTTAAATACTGGTATGATAATAGCTTTTGATCAATCTTGAGGATAAATTCCTCGGTCGAATAAAGTGTTAAACAGCTTCAAAAGAAAATTATGAATATTTGTGTTACCATTTTTTAACATCTCGGCTGTAACACCGTCTATTCCACTGGCTTTACCTATCCTCAATTTTCTGATGGATTCTGTGACTTCTTCTATCGTTATCTTAGAATTTAATGGGTGTTCTGTTGATTCATTTAAATCTACTTCGACAATGCAGCGCTCATAATTTGTTGATCTGTTATCTTGAAATACGTTTTTAAAATGACTGAACCATTCATCAATACTTATATTGTTAGTAAGTTTGTTTTTGTCCCTCAATTCATCTAACTCACACGCGCGCACATACACATACACGCACGAACACAAAGACGTCCACATCTCATACTTTCTTTTCTGTCTCAGTTTCACGTGAGACAGAGAAAGAAAAGAAAGAAAGAAAGAGAGAGAGAGAGAGGAGGTTTGAGAGAGAGAGAGGAGGTTTGTGTGTGTGTGTGTGTGTGTGTGTGAGAAAAGGGGGGTAGGTAGTAAGGTGTGTGAGTGTGTGTATGAGAGAGTGAGAGAGAGAGGTAAGAGAGGAGGGGTGTGTGTATGTGTGCGAGCGTGCGGTGTGTGTTGTGTGTGTGTGTGGGGAGAGAGAGAGAGAGAGAGAGAGAGAGAGAGACAGAGAGGTAAGAGGTGTGTGTGTGTGTGTGTGTGTGTGTGTAGTGAGAGAGAGATAGAGATGTCGTATGTGTGTGAGAGAGAGAGAGAGATGTGGTATGTGTGTGTGTAGTGAGATAGAGAGAGCGAGAGAGAGAGAGAGAGAGAGTGAGGAGAGAGAGAAGAGAGAGAAAGAAAGAGATAAGAGAGGTATGGTAAAGTGAGAAAGAAAGAGAGAAAAGAGAGAGAAAGAAGAAGAAGGAAGGAAGGAAGGAAAGAGAGGGAGGGGAAAGACTGTACAGCGCTATAAAACACAATCAAACTGATGGATCAATACAGACAAGTCCCTTTCAGCCATCTTCTTCAGCACTTGACGCCCGATTCCGATACAAGCCTCACATACTGAAGACCTTAACGGAGACGTTTACTTCCAAACGTAACCGTATCGGTAAAGCATTACCGTAAGCGGCATCTCGTTTTTTTTTTTTTTGCCGTGACGTCAAAGTTCTGCGCTTAATTAACGGTTGCAACTCGGAGACGTATCAGTCTGGGTAGCAGTCTGTATGCCATCTGTGACACGATTATCAGAAATAACGGTCACCGAAATGCCGAAGGTCTGAAATGAAGTGTTTAAACCAAATTCAATGCTACACGTATTACCTGTTTGGGATCTGTGTACTCCAAGGTTCTAAATGTGACAAAGAAAAGAAGCTGTGCAAAGTAGCCATAGTTTCTAAAAGTGGCAGCAAAAAACTGTGCAAAGTGTTCGTACTTTCTAACAGTGGCAGAGAAAAACTGTGCAAAGTGTTCGCACTTTCTAACAGTGGCAGAGAAAAACTGTGCAAAGTGTTCGCACTTTCTAACAGTGGCAGAGAAAAACTGTGCAAAGTGTTCGTAATTTCTAAAAATGGCAGAGAAAAACTGTGCAAAGTGTTCAAGTTATTTAAAAGTGGCAGAGAAAAACTGTGCAAAGTATTCAAGTTTAGTCTAAAAGTGGCAGAGAAAAACTGTGCAAAGTATTCAAATGTTCTAAAAGTGGCAGAGAAAAACTGTGCAAAGTATTCAAATGTTTTAGTCTAAAAGTGGCAGAGAAAAACTGTGCAAAGTATTCAAATGTTCTAAAAGTGGCAGAGAAAAACTGTGCAAAGTATTCAAATGTTTTAGTCTAAAAGTGGCAGAGAAAAACTGTGCAAAGTATTCAAATGTTTTAAAAGTGGCAAGAAAAACTGTGCAAAGTATTCAAATGTTCTAATAGTGGCAGAGAAAAACAGTGCAAAGTTTCAAATGTTCTAATAGTGGCAGAGAAAAACTGTGCAAAGTATTCAAATGTTCTAATAGTGGCAGAGAAAAACAGTGCAAAAGTATTCAAATGTTCTAAAGTGGCAGAGAAAAACTGTGCAAAGTATTCAAATGTTCTAATAGTGGCAGAGAAAAACAGTGCAAAGTACTGAAATTTTTAGTCTAAACGTGGCAAAGAAAACTGTGCAAGTATTCAAATGTTCTAAAGTGCAGAGATAAAACTGTGCAAGCGTCGTATTTCTAACAGTGGCAGAGAAAAACTGTGCAGGTATGTCAAATTTCTAAAAGTGGCAGAGAAAAACTGTGCAAAGTATTCAAATGTTCTAAAAGTGGCAGAGAAAAACTGTGCAAAGCGTTCGTAATTTCTAACAGTGGCAGAGAAAAACTGTGCAAGGTAGTCAAATGTTCTAAAAGTGGCAGAGAAAAACTGTGCAAAGTGTTTTGTAATTTCTAACAGTGGCAGAGAAAAACTGTGTGAAGTATTCAAAAACATTTTTTTTCAAGGATCACTGCACTCAGGGAGGTTACCTCTGTGCTCACCTCTCTTTTTTTTTTCGTCCCATTTTCTACGCCACCTCAATGGCCACAGAAGCTGGCACAATTTTTTTTCTTTTCTTTTTTTTTTTAACAATGCAATGATCATGATGTCGATGAGGACGATAACCATGATGCTATGGAGTTCCATTTAGGATTGCAACTGCATGACAGGGCTGTACTCTACGCTTACTATCATAATATATGCTGGAGTTAACCAGGCCCAAGAAAATAGACACCTGCGGAGATGGTCAGAAGATTTGAGCAACGCCCTCAATGACGCATTCTTTAAGTGGATGAGACTCAACTGTGTGGTCCCCATCTTCCCAGTGAGACCAAAGCACGCTCAACTCGGGTAGGAGCTGGTTAGAGCCGAAAACCCCACAATGATTTTTGAAGGGACCGACGGGGATTCAAACCCACAGCGACTGGACGTCTGATGGCTACCCACCTGACTACCGCACAGTGAGAGAGAGAGAGGGGGAGGGGAGAGAAAGAGAGAGAGCGAGGAGGGACGAAAGAAAGAGGGATGGACAGGGAGGGAGGGGAGAGAAAGTGACAGCGACAGAGAGGGTATAGACA
>JAPXFY010000014.1:12054539-12074539 GCA_030674185.1 Monoplex corrugatus | reverse complement strand
CGCAAACAGTACAGAAAAGGAGAAGAAGAAAAACAAGAATGTGTGTGTGTGTGTGTGTGTGTGTGTGTGTGTGTGTGTGTGTGTGTGTGTGTGTGTTGTGTGTGTTGTGTGTGTTGTGTGTGTGTGTGTGTGTGTATGTGTGTGTTGTGTGTGTGTGTGTGTGTATGTGTGTGTGTGTGTAGTGTGTATGTGTGTTGTGGATGTGTGTATTGTGTTGTGTGTATGAGTGATGTGGTGTGTGTGTATGTAGTTGTGTGTTTGTGTGTGAGAGAGAGAGTGTGCGTGTGTGTAGTGAGTGAGAGGAGAGAGAGGAAAGACGGGAAGAGGAGAAGAGAAGAGAGAGAGAGAGAGAAAGAGAAGAGAGAGAAGGAGAACAGAAGAATGGAGGGAGGGAAAGAATGGAGGAGAAAGAAGAAAGAAAGAGAATAATGCAAGCATCACTTGTCCATGACACAGCTAAACTAAGACAAGCATCATCTTTGTCCACCTGACACAAGGCTAAACCTAAGAACAAAGCATCATCTTGTCCATGAATCAAGGCTAAACCTAAGAACAAAAGATACTCCAACCTACAGAATCGGTAAGAAGTATTTGAAATCTACCATAAACTGCGGACCACAGCTGAAAATACTGATCCATGATTAAAAAAAATCAATCGTCAACCACCAAAATCTTATTTCTTGGGAAACACACACACACAACACACACACAAAAGAAAAAAAAAACCCTCTTCCGTACCCCCCCCCCCCCCCCTCTTTCCCTTACTTGTCATCAATCTTGATCATGGAATCTGTAACACGAGATCCAAAACAAGTGCGACCATCAGCGTCCAAGCAAACAGGAACCAGAAGAACAAGCAAACCAAAAATGACGCGTATTCAATACAACAAGACAAGACAAGCGCAAATTTTCGGCCAACCGGCCTTTGTCAAGCGCGAAAGCAGACTTTTTATCCACTGGACGAGGCTGCAGGAAGTTTTTAGTCCTTTTCTTGTTATCCGTTGGTTGGTGTCTGTTCGTGATCGTGCATTCGCGCTTGACAAAGGCCGGTTGGCCGAAAATTTGCGCTTGTCTTGTCTTGTTGTATTGAATACGCGTCCTTTTTGGTTTGCTTGTTGTTCTGGTTCATGGAATCTGTAAACCATGGTTCAGACATAAATTCCATGAGCGTTCGCTTCCATATCCACCCACCCCATTCTCTGCCTTAACCCTTGATTCCCGCACCCTATCCACCAACACAAAACCTTAACCTTTGATTTCCGCACCCTTAACCACCAGTTTCCTGCAGAAGAGAAGCTGGTGGTTAGGGTGAGGGAATCAGACGGTTATGTTTTTGCTTTGCCAGCATTGGGTTGACAATGCTGGATGCTGGTGGACAGGGTGCGGAGTCAAAGGGTTAAAAAAAAACCGTTAGTTTTCAACAGCCGGCTTTGGAAATTCCACGAGCGTTCAATTCCATATCCATATACTCCATTCTCTGCCTAAAAAAAAAAACAAACAAACAAAAAACCCCACAAACAAACAAGAACAAAAAAAAAAAACAAAACAAAAAAGAAAAAGAAACACCTTATTTTTACACAGCCGGCTTTGGAAATTCCATGAACGTTCACTTCCATATCCACATACCTCATTCTCTCTCTCTCTCTCTCTCTCTCTCTCTCTCTCTCTATATATATATATATATATATTACAAAAAATGTAGACAGCCGCCTTGGGTGTACTTCCCTCTTCTTTTTCCAAACATTTTATGTTAATCTCTTGCACAAGCTAATATGATGCAATCGATAAATGATTCTCTTGACAAAAATTCAGCGTGAATCTCAATGTGAGCAAAACATCCAAACACTCCACCCGTTATTCAACCGTTATTGTTGTTTAAATCCCAGACGACTGCGTAGTCACAGCAGGGCTATAACCGCTTCAAAACATACAAAACTTCAACAGGAAAAAAAAGAAGAAAAAAAAAAAAAAAAAGAAAAGAAATTAAGTACACATGTATATCAATGTATTCGCGCACATAATCTAAGGACATGCCCCCGGCGTTGACCACTCCGTCCAATTTATGGCAAAGGGGATTTAAAAAACACAACTGAATACAAATCGAGCATACCTAAGGACACCAAAACACACACTCCACCCATCCCATTTCTCCTTTTGTTAAAACAACAACAACAGCAATAACAAACAACAACAACAAAAACAAACAAACAACCCCCCCCCCCCAAACTAAATAAAACCAAAACAAAAAGCCGTTGTATCTTAAACAATCATCTTCTGCACTCTTCTCCTTTTTTCTCTATGTCCCAAGACCTTGCCAACGCATAGGGCTTTATGTGCAGGCTTAAGGCTTCTGGTTTGTGCCATGATCAGTTTGGATGTTCTCCATCAGAAGGCATCAGTGCATATGGAATCTGTTCCGACCGCGGAGACGCCATCTTGAGAAGGCGAAACTGAAAACTGAAGCCGATGTGTGTCGACCTTATGCATTTGCCCCTGACACCACTCCGTCACGCAATCTGTGTGTGAATAACTTCCCTTGACAAAAGCCGATATGAAGTCTCAAGTGACCACTTCTCCTTTCCCCATTATCGTCCTCCAATGAGCAACTACATAAATGAAAGAATAAATAAAAGAAAAAACAGTCAAATAAATGAATGAGTGTATAAATGTATGAATGAATGAATGAATGAAAACGAATAAAATAAGTTCTGGCTTCCATACGCTCCTGTCTTCCTCCCTCCACTTTTTTTTTCTGTAAACAAACTCGCACGGGCATTTTAGCGCGTAATCGGTAAACACCTCACAGCCTCAGATTCCACATGCATCTTGACAATGCGATCAATTGGCCGCCCACTCCATTCTTGTTGTGCTTGGAAAAAAAAAAAAACCTGCTTCGTATAACATACACACACACACGCACGCACGCGCGTGCACACAGACACACAGAATAACCCACTCCCCCCCCCCCACGTACAGCCGCCTACTGTTCATTCCTGTATTCTTTCTACAACTGTTTACGCCAACAACTGACAACGGCCCTGGAAAACACACGTGGGGTCTTATACCTTGGCTGGCCCAGAACAGACAGAACTGGAGGACCGTCGTTGCTGTTCTACGTGGCAATGGCACAGTGGGCAGTGAATGAGTGATCATATCACCACGCATCCTATTTTTGTTTCTAAAGACGAAAAGTTGCTCCTAGAGACTAAGCTTCTGTGCCCTTTCCCCAACAGACCTGCTCCATCATCCAATAGGTATATATCGAGCTCTACTGTGTAATATGTATACATCTCCAACTTTATCTCTGTTATGTGATGCGCACACATCTCTAGCTCTATTATGTAATATATACACATCTTTACCTCTATTATATATGTACACATCTCTATCTCTACTATGCAATATGTAAAAATTTCTATCTCCATTATACAATATATACACATCTCCAGCTCTATTATGTAATGTGTACACATCTCTAGCTCTATTATGTAATATGCACACATCTACAGGTCTAGTAAGTAACATATACACATCTCTAGCTCTACTATGCAATATGTATACATCTCAATCTCTGATTTGATATACTACACATCTCCAGCTCTATTAAGCAATATGTACACATCCCAATCTCTATAGTACAATATTGTTAAGTACAAATCTCCAGCTCCAGGCGAACTCTTGAATAAGTCAGTCACGTTCTCACTAAGATCCAAAACCTGCAGCTTGCGCACACTTACCTCAGAAAGGAAAGTCATCGGTTCCAGGTATCCCAACACACTTTGGTAAAACCAACCGAAGGTTAAACACCAATCACGGGAAAAATGTGCACACTTGAAAAAAAAAAACTCCACAAAAAACCGAGAAGAAAAAAGGAGGGGAACCCCCCCCCCCCCCCAAAACAAACAGCAAGAAATACTAAATCAATTCCGTCTAAAAGCACATATGTGAATAGACGTTAAAAGAAATAACGAACGAACTAAATCAATTTGAGATAAATATTCCGAACGTAGCGTTATCACTCTGTCGTAACAAGAAACAGTAGTAGTAGTAGTAGTAGTAGTAGTATAGTAGAAGTAGTAAAGTAGTAATAGTAGTAGTAGTAATAGTAGAAGAAGTAGAAAAGTTTCACCAGCTGGCCGTAGCGTAGCAGATATGACAAAAGAGACACGAGAGACCACCCGGAGATTCTCCGAGTCCGATGAAGATGACAGGTGATGATGGCAGAAGACAAGCAAGCCACGCGCACACACGCCAACAATCTATATATACATCTATCCACATGATATCCTTCTCCCCCCCCTCCTTCCTCTCCCTTCCCCCAACACACAGCTGCCAGCCAGCGGTGGTAGACCCACCTCCTTCCCGCTCACTTGACTGCAAGCCCTACCCCCTGTCCCTTCTGAGTTTTTAACAAGACTTGGGCGTCTGTCTCACACACACAACTCGGTGGCGGACACCTAAAGACAAAAAAAAAAACAACCCAACTTTTTTTTTTCTTTTTTCTTTTTTTTATACCTATCTCTCTATTGCCGTGACAGGGACGAGGAGAAGACCCGACCTGCCCGCCTGGCGCACCGCGAGACTTCTCAGACCTGAAGAAAAGTGTATACTTCTGCCAAGCGCTTTGTTGACGACCAGCAAGCAAGCAAGTAGGCAAGCAGGCACGCAAGCGAACGGCACGTTGAATGCACAGCAACGGCAAGCGACAACGGCGGCAGCGGCGGTGACGACGAGCGGCGGCGCACTGTTTGTCTTGTCTGTCTGTGTATCTGTCTGTTCGTGTGGTCGTGGGTGTGGGTTAGGAGGGTAGACGAGTCGCGTGTCTTTCAAGTAAGCAGCAGCGAGCGTGGGAGTCGGCCGTCATCACACTGTCTCTCTCTCTCTCTCTCTCTCTCTCTCTGGCTGCGAGGGGACGTAACTCCTGTGACGCTGGCAAAATACTCTGCTGACGCCGCTAAGCAACTCTCTCTCTCTCTCCAGCGCAAAAAGTATTAATTCTCTCTCTCTCCTCCTCTTCTCTCTTACTCCTGCTCTTTTTCGCTCTCTGTCTCTCTTTCTCTCCTCTTCTCTCTTACTCCTGTATTCTCTCTTACTCCTGCTCTCTTTCTCTCTCTGTCTCCCGTGAAAAAGAAGCATTAAAAGTTAGATCTACAGTTTCAGTGATGTCATTGTATACAATGTAATTGTATACAAAACAAAATATGTATGAATCACGGAAAATCCACTTCCCTTCCCACCCCCTCACCTACGGTATTTTGTGCCAAGGCCGATATATCTTAAACGTTCTGAGCTCTCTCTCTCTCTCATGAAAAAGAAGTATTAAAAGTGAAAATTTCAGTGATGTAAATGAATGCAATGTGAAAGATGTATGGATCACGGAAAACCCGCTTCCCTCCCCCAATCCATAACCTACTACTGTATTTTGTGCCAAGGCCGATGTACATTAAATGTTCTGAGCTCTCTTTCTCTCTCGTGAAAAAGATGTATAAATAGTTACAATTTCAGTGATGTAATTGTCATCATCATCATCATCATCAGGTGCCTGCCGCATGGCGCTGGCGATCATGGACTTCCATCTGTCTCTATCTCTCGTTGCCCCTAGCATCTCCCCCACCCCCCTCGTCCCTAGCCACTCTGCAAGTCCGTCCAGCATTTTCTCCCTGGGTCTACCCGGTGCTCTCTTTCCCTCCAGCTTTCCCGTTGTGACCAGGTGCTCCAAATCCCCCTTCCTCATAAAATGGCCTATAAATGTTGCCTGTCTTTTCCTAATCTTCCTTATGAGTGATCTACTTGTGTCTGCCTCCATCAAGACTGTCTCATTTGTTTTCTTTGCTGTCCATGGAACTCTCACCATTCTTCTTAGAAACCATCTCGGCTGCCTCAATCTTGTTCTGGCTTTGTTTGTTGACTGTCCACGCCTCACAACCGCACAACAGTACTGGTTCTATATAACATTCAAGAACTCTCTTCCTGATGTTAATTGATAGGCATTTGATGTAATTGTACGTAATGTAAAAGATGCATGGATCACGGAAAACCCGCTTCCTCCCCATCGCATATATACATTATATTATATTTTGGCCCAAGGCCGATGTATATTAAACGTTCTAAGCTCTCTCTCTCTCGCTCGTGAAAAAGAATTATTAATAGTTACAATTTCAGTGATGTAATAGTATGCAATGTAAAATATGTATGGATCACGGAAAACCCGCTTCCCTCCCGCACCACAATCACATACTGTATTGTGGCCTAAGGCCGATGTACACTGTCTGTTAAACGTTCTGAGGTCTCTCTCTCTCTCTCGTGTGTGTGTGTGTGTGTGTGTGTGTGTGTGTGTGTGTGTGTGTGTGTGTGTGTGTGTGTGTGAGAGAGAGAGAGAGTTTGTGTGTGTGTGGTAAGAGAGAGAGAGAGAGAGAGAGAGAGAGAGAGAGAGAGAGAGAGAGACAGTGAGTGAGTGTGTGTTTGTGTGTGTGTGCGCGCGTGCGTGCGTGCGTGTGTATGCGTGTGTGTGTTTAAAGACCACCAAGTGGACAGTCAGTCAATGACGTTCCATTTTCAGAAGTGTGGGTGTTGGGCGTTCTCGTGTTTTCTGTAAATCACAAATCAGTGTCATGGCATACAGCATCATTTGTCAGCGTACCAAGAAACCAACGCTCTACGTGCTTATCTGCACGTGTGCGTATCTGTACGTGTGCGTATGCACGACACGAAAGGGGTTCAGACAATGGCAGGTGTACGCATATACCTTGGCCTTGGATATCGGAAGGTGGGCGGAGATCCCGGGTGGGGGTGGGGTGGGGGTGGGGGGGTGATAGGGGAAGGTATTTCGATGTTTGCCCACTCATCAGATGGTATCCAAAAACCTTATATATATATATATATATATATATATATATATATATATATATATATATATATATACATATACATAAATAAATAAATATATATATATATTTTTTTATTTCACAACGTCTTTGGTGCCATCACACAGGATCGAACTCTCGCACTCGAGACCTTCCCAGTGCAATCCCATCGATGTCTTAACCACTTGGCTAGCGCATGAAAAGAGTTCAAGTTTCTGTGTTGAGACGAGAAGGGCTGGATGTGTGACTGCCGGTACGTTCAACAATCAGCCGCCCGCCCCCCTTGCCTTCTGAAATATTCATTTGCATGATCTACACCACCGTATCGACAGCCAGTCGAATAATCAATGGTGTACGCACAACATCCAACATCAGTGCAATTCATCTGGTGTGAACAAAGAGAGAAAAGAGGTGGGGGGGAGATAGAGAGAGGCGAGGAGAGAGAGAGAGAGAGAGAGAGAGAGAGAGAGAGAGAGAGAGAGAGAGAGAGAGAGAGGTAGACAAAGAGAGAGAAAGAGGACGAAATATATGTACATGTATATATACATTATATAATTACATCTACATTGATCGAGAGACACAGGCACAGACAGAAGGAGGGAGGGAAGAGAGAGAGAAGAGAGAGAGAGAGGGACGGGCAGAAAGAGAGAGAGAGCGACAGAGTGAGAACAGGAACAGGAGAGAGAGAAAGAGAGAGAAGAGAGGAGAGAGACAGAGAGGAGGAGACCGAGAACAGAGGAGAGAGAGAGAGAGAGAGAGAGAGAGAGAGAGAGAGAGAGAGAGGAGAGAGAGAGAGAGAGAGAGAGAGAGAGAGAGAGAGGAAGAGAAACGAGAGAGAGAGAGGAGAGAGAAGAGAGAGAGAACAGAAGAGAGAGGAGAGGAGAGAAGAGAGAGAGAGAGAGAGAGAGAGAGAGAGAGGAGAGAGAGAGAGAGAGAGAGAGGAGAGAGAGAGAGAGGCAGAGACAGAGACAGAGAGAGCAAGCACCTAAGAAAACCGACCATGCGGGCCGATCATGACTCCCCATTTACACATGCCATACGTTCGCATGTCGGCGACCTCCTCATCACATCAATAATAGATTTGCTGATGCAGCACTTTCCAATCAGACACATGTCTGAAGCCCCTGCTGCACAGAGTAAGTCGCTATCGTATGCCACTCGCGTTATTCGATCGAACCACCCCCCCCCCCCCACCCACTCACTCATCCAAGTCTCTGAACCACCCAGCTTATACATGTACACAGCTCGGCCCATTTTCTCACCGAAATTTTTCGCTAGTTTTCGTTATGTAGTCTTTATTTCTAATAATCCATAACCCGCTGCGAATTAATCGTATGATGTTGTGTTAGAATCATCAAATACGCACATTAACCCTTTGACTTCCGCATCCTATCCACCAACATCGTGCACTGTCAAGCACAGTAGCACAGCAAAATGTTAAATCAGGGAATTGGAGAAGGGGATGATGATGGTGGTGGTCTGATGCGAGAATCTGGATTGATTAACCCTTTGACTCCGGCACCCTGTCTACCAGCATCCTGCATTGTCAACCATAGTAGTTTAGCAAAAACTTAAGCCTTTGACTCCCTCACACTATCCACCAGCTTCCTGCAGGAAAGCAAAACTTCAGTCTTTGACTCCCTCACCCTATCTACCAGCTTTCTGAAGGAAAGCAAGAACTAAAGTCTTCGACTCCCTCACCCTATCCACCAGCTTCCCGCAGGAAAGCAAAAACTTAAAGTCTTTGACTCCCTCACCCTATCCACCAGCTTCCTGCAAGCCAAAACTGAACCCTTTGACTCCCTCACCCTATCCATCAGCTTCCTGCAAAGGGTTAAATAATTTGTAAGTCATGTTAGTGGCCGGCTTACGGAAACATGAAAACACGCAACATGCACGTCAACCAAGAAGGGAATATGCGGGCTATTCAGCAACATACCCACCCACCTGCACATTGTGGGCAAATTAAAACGTGCATGCATCGGAACGCTGGGGGAGGGGGAGGGAGGCCTCCTGTGACATATTTGGCATACTTCTGATCTCGTAAACTTGCCGATCTCAGTCAAACCAGTGAAACATTCACACAGACACAGACTGACAGACAGACAGATAGATGGACAAAGAGGAACCAGAAAAAAACACGAAAGATGAATAAGAACGCGTATTTAATACAACAAGACAAGACAGGCGCAAATTTTCGGCCAACTGGCCTTTGTCAAGCGTAAGATTACAAACAAACAAACACCAGACACCCAGATACAAGAATTAGGAGAAAAAGACTGAAACTTCCCTGCTGCTCGGTCCAGGGTGAGAAGAGGACAAAGAGTTTAGACAAAGGGCTTAAAAACCGAGTTGGGAACAAAGGGCTTAAACCACAGTGAGGACTGTGTGTGTGTGTGTGTGTATGTGTGTGTGTGTGTGTGTGTGTGTGTGCACGCACATGTGTATTTGTATGTGTGCGCGTGCGTATACGCGTGCACACACATACGTGTGCTTGATTTTACAAAGACGAACTTCAAAGCTAACTGAACTATCATGGTGATCTCTTTCTTGTCTCTATCTAAACTGTGAGCGCACACATTCACACACCACACACACACACACACACGCACATACACACACAGACATACACAGAGATCCATATTCCACACACAGACTCCAAACCACACTTTCTTTTTGAAGGCAACTCCCGACAGAAAATCGATATCACTATCTGCACAATTACACAATCGGATAAAATCATATATGAAATAGTGGCGCCGGCTACACAACCCCCCCCCCCCCCACTCACACAACACCCTCCCCCTCACCACATACAAAAAAACAACAACCCCGAACAGCTTCGTCTCATATAATACGGAATGGCCTCTGAATGTACGCTTGTTTGTATGGTTGGTTGATTTCTACTGCGCGTTCTTTAACCCTTTGACTCCCGCACTCTGTCCACCACCACACTGCGTTGTCAACTATGCTAGCAAAGCAAAAACTTAACCCTCTGATTCCTTCACCCTACCCCCAGCATCCTGCAGGAAGCTGATGGATGGGGTGAGGGAGCCAAAGGGTTCAGTTTTTGCAGTTGGTGGATAGGATGCAAGGGGGTAAGGTGAAGAATGACAGGGTAAAAAGCACTCAAAGCTGGTGGATAGGGTGAGGAAATGAAAGCTTTAAAAGTACTCTAAGCTGATGGGTAAGGTGAGGATTTAAAGGGTAAAATGCACTCAAGTTGGCGACAGAGAGACAGAGACAGAGAGAGAAAGAGAGTGAGGAGAAAGAAGAGACAAAGAGTCTTTCAAATAATATTCACAACCCATTTTCAACACACTTTTCACAATCAAGTCGAAGAAGGGCGCAGACAGACACAGAGAGAGGAGACAGAGAGAGAGAGAGAGAGAGAGAGAGAGAGAGAGAGAGAGAGAGAGAGGAGAGAGAGAGAGAGAGAGGAGAGAGAGAAGAAGAGAGAAGGGGAGGGAGAGAGAGAGAGAGAGAGAGAGAGAGAGAGAGAGAGAGGAGAGAGGGGAGAGAGAGAGAGAGAGAGAAGGGAGAGGGAGAGAGAGAGAGAGAGAGAGAGAGAGAGAGAGAGAGAAGGGGAGAGGGAGAGAGAGAAGGAGAGAGGGAGACAGAGAGAGAGGGAGAGAGAGGAGAGAGGAGAGAGAGAGAGAGAGAGAGAGAGAGGAGAGAGAGAGAAAGGGAGAGGGAGAAGAGAGAGAGGAGAGAGAGGGAGAGAGAGAGAGAGAGGAGAAAGAAGAGACAGAGTCTCCAAAGTACTATTCACAACCCATTTTGAACACGCACTTTTCACAATCAGGTTGAAGGAGAGAAAGAGGAGAGAGAGAGAGAGAGGGAGAGAGAGAGAGAGAGAGAGAGAGAGAGAGAGAGAGAGAGAGAGAGAGAGAGAGAGAGAGAGAGAGAGAGAGAGAGAAAGAAGAGACAGAGTCTCCTAAGCACTATTCACAACCCATTTTGAACACACACTTTTCACAATCAGGTTGAAGGGGGAGAGAGAGGGAGAGAGAGAGAGAGGAGAGGACAGAGACAGAGGGGGGGAGAGAAGGGAGGAGGAGCAAAGGTGGAAGACAAGTCTGGCAGGAGGAAGAAACAACAAGGAGATTAGTTTTTAATCACAGCAACAAGCAGCCAGCCAGCCAGCTCCCGACCCCGACCATATGCTCAATCACTCGCCATCATCTTCGGCTGGAACCGGGGATCAGAAAACCACCAAGAAACGGAAACAGAGGATTTTCTAGGTAGATGATGAGAAAAGTGGTGGTGGTGGTGGTGGGATGGCGGTGGTGGTGGTGGGGGAAGTGAGGGGGGAGGCAAAAAAAAAAAAAAAAAAAAAAAGGATAAGACAACAGAAGAATTTGTCCTGATGTTCCCTTGCTGTCTCCTTCCTCCCCCCCTCCTGCACGCCCCCCCCCCCCCACAGCTCAGAGGCCAAGACCCAAATCCAAGGCCCAACAAGCCACAACAGAGGGACACTGAAAATAGAAGCAATTAAGGGCCCCAACACAGGCTATAACGGCTTATCTCTACAAGCACGGCGCGCAATCTCCGACGGATATCCGTCCATTTTGCCCGCCCTCGCAACTTGTTGGCGTGGTCATCGTCAGACAGCCAGACAGACAGACAGACAGCACGGTCGACAGACGACGTACGTACACCTGCACGCGACACGCGGCGCTGCACGAGCTGCTGGTCTGTGCGATTTCGTCTCCCCCCCCCCCCCCCCCCCCTGACCTGGCCATCTGCTCGGTGTAGTCACAGAGCTAAAATATGTAACACCCGTCTGCGTACATGTCAACCACTATTTTGAGTCACGCCATAGTGACATGCCTTTCATACACCAGTATCACATCAAAAACCTACCAATGCGTACAGATCAAAAATACCTGTACACAACCGTACATGCGTACAGATCAAAAACCGTACCAATGCGTACGATCAAAAACCGTACCAATCACAGATCAAAAACCGTACCAATGCGTACAGATCAAAACCGTACCAATGCATACAGATCAAAAACCGTACCAATCCATACAGATCAAAAACCGTACCAATGCTACAGATCAAAAACCGTACCAATGCATACAGATCAAAAAACCGTACCAATGCATACTAAGATCAAAAACCGTACCAATGACATACAGATCAAAAACCGTACCAATGCTACAGATCAAAACCGTACCAATGCATACAGATCAAAAACCGTACCAATGCATACAATCAAAAACCGTACCAATGCATACAGATCAAAAAACCGTACACAAGCAAATACAGATGAAAAAACCGTACCAATGCGTACAGATCAAAAACCGTACCAATGCACACAGATCAAAAACCGTACCAATGCGTACAGATCAAAAACCGTACCAATGCATACAGATCAAAAAACCGTACCAATCATACAGATCAAAATCCGTACCAATGCGTACAGATCAAAAACCGTACCAATGCATACAGATCAAAAACCGTACCAATGCATATCTACAGATCAAAAACCGTACCAATCATACAGATCAAAAACCGTACCAATGCATACAAATAAAAAACCGTACCAATGCGTACAGATCAAAAAACCGTACCAATCATACAGATCAAAAACCGTACCAATCCATACAGATCAAAAACCGTACCAATGCGTACAGATAAAAAACGTACAATGCACAGATCAAAAACCGTACCAATGCACACAGATCAAAAACCGTACCAATGCATACAGATCAAAAACCGTACCAATGCATACAGATCAAAAACCGTACCAATGCATACAGATCAAAAACCGTACCAATGCATACGGATCAAAAACCATATAATGCATAACATTCTTAAGTTTACTGATTTTTTTTATACGTTCATGCACCCTATTCACCAACTGCAAAAACTGAATCCTTTAACTCCCTAACCTTGACAACCAGCTTCCTGCGGAAAGCTGGTGCATAAGGTGAGGGAGTCAAAGGGTTCAGTTTTTGCTTTGCTAGCATGGCTGACAGTGCAGGGCGGTGGTGGACAGGGTGAGGGAGTCAAAGAGTTAAAAATGAAAGATCTCTTCTTTCGAATGCCAGATATATCATCTGCAAATTTACAGCACGAGCTTGCCGCTTGCTGTGCCGGAACGTTGTTAACGGAGTTTTGACCCAAGTTTCTGATTTCGCGTAGCGTTTTGGTGTTTGTTTGTACGCCGTAGAACTTGGAAAACAAACCAGGGGTGGTGGTAGTGGTGGTGAGGGGTGAGGGGGGGGGGGACATTGTAGGAGTTACGGTAAACCGTACAATATTTGACATGAAAACACCTGTAATGAGGCTGAAAATACAACTGAGGCTGAAAATACAACAGGTTTTAGTTACACTACTATTCTGGTCTGTTGAGTTCAAAGTCCTACCACTCAGAGTATATGAGGACTAGCTATAAGAATGAGAAAAGAAAAAAAAAAAAAAAAAATATACGAAGGAAGAATATGAACGCGTATTTGATACAACAAAACAAGACAGGCGCAAATTTTCGGCCTTTGTCAAGCGTAAGATTACAAACAAACAAACACTAGATACAAAAAAATTGAGAAAAAGACTGAAACTTACCTACTGCTGTCTTCAATGAGAGAAACGAACCGTATTTTTTGTATCTAGTGTTTGTTTGTTTGTAATCTTACGCTTGACAAAGGCCAGTTGGCCGAATATTTGCGCCTGTCTTGTTTTGTTATATTAAATACGCGTTCATATTCTTCTTTCGTGTTTTTTCTTCTTCTGGTTCCTGTTTGCTTGAACGCGGGCAGTCACACTTGTTTTGGATTTAGCTATAAGAATGTTGCTCAAAGAAGCCTTAAAACATTTTGGTTGCACAGTGAGATACCGATGCTATCGTTGGATTCTCTGATGACACTACTGGTCCAGCTCCCTGTTTTTATCTTCTGTCCACTTAATCCCTTGACTTCCGCACACTGTCCACCAGCATCCATCATGTACAGTCAACCATGCTAGCGAAGCAAAAACTTAACCCTTTGACTCCCTCACACTTTCCAACAGCTTTGCAATTGGTGGACAGGGCGCGGGGAGTCAAAGGGTTAAGTGTCTGCCTGCCGTGCTTTTCATCTCACCACAATATCGGACGGGATCGGATCAGGTCGGAAGTGGTCGAGACTAATTGGCATTTAACGGATTGATCCTATGTTGTGTCTGTGGCATCGACACGGGTCTATGTCCCGAGGCTCTTCATACGCCGTGCTTTCTACACCTACGCTGACAACTTAATGTATCAGTGCACGTTATAGATCCCGCTCATCAAGCTCGGCGGGGAAAAGACCCCCCCCCCCCCAAAAAAAAAAAAAAAAAAAAAAAAAGAAAAAAAAAAGAAAAAAAAAAGAAAAAAGATCCCCCCCCCCAAAAAGACACCACCACCCACAAAAAAAAAAAGAAAAAAAAAAAAAAAAAATTGTAAGCGTGAATGTGGTTACCTAAATTACTTCCCTTAATAATGATAATAATAATAATCATAATAATGATAATGATAACAACAACAATAATAATAATAATAATAATAAGAGTTGTCAGGATTGAATCACACGAAACATTGCGATGTTCTCACCCAGATTACGATATGCACCCTTAAGCTGCGCTAAACCCTAGCGACCATTTCGTATGTGGTCTACCAGATCTACCAGTAATATATGGCAGACCCTTAAGCCTGCGCTAAACCCTAGCAGACCATTTCGTATGTGGTCTATCCAGATCTACCAGTAATATATGGCAGACCCTTAAGCCTGCGCTAAACCCTAGCAGACCATTTCGTATGTGGTCTATCCAGATCTGCCAGTAATATATGGCAGACTCCTTAAGCCTGCGCTAAACCTTATGTTCTGGCAAGGTCTAGAAATGGGTAGTGGAGAGGGGGAGACGGACCTATCAAACATACGCTGACACTACCAGAATGATGAAAATATTACGATGGACAAGGAACGAGCCAATTATAAATGTTGCAGGCTGGGTTTGAACTTGAGATATCCGATCTTGAGTCCACGGCTCCATAAAAAAAACCACCCAGCATAATGCAGTGATAACAACCACAGACATGGACAGGGAGACTGGCAACTGCCACCCAAATCTGCTCACTCATCACAACACCAACTGAGACCGTCTATATCACTATAAAAACTACAGCACGAACAACACAGCAGACAGGAGAGAGAAGCACTGCCAAACTGCTAAACCTCACTACATAACATACACACACACACACACACACACACACACACACACACTGAGACCGTCTAATATCACTTATAGTGAAAAGACGTTAAATCAAGCAACGAACGAACACACTGAGAGAGAGAGAGACAGAGAGAAAGAGGAAGGCCACTGGCCGAAGTACTGGGCTCAAAACTAGTTTGTTGTCTTGTTTCTTTGGTTTATCTACAATATATTATATATATATATATATATATATATATATATATATATACATACATACATACACACACACACACAACATACACACACACACACATAATATATATATTATATATATATATATATATATATATATATATATATATATATATATATATATAACACATACATACATGTCTGGCAGATTTCTTGAGCCTGCACATAAAATCTATGCGCCGTCAAGGTCTTCAAATGTTTTCAACTTGTATAAGCTACGATTTTATACAATATTTTTTTATGGAATCAATCAGGCCACAGACACTCTTTCATTTCTTGTTTCCTCCACTGACTTTCCTCCACTGATTTTTTTTCAATCACGTTCTTCAGTGCATGTTGCTGTTTCTTCAGGTTTTAATAAAATGTCATTTTTTAAATCTCTCACCGTATTTGCCCTTCGCTACTCGATGAAATTGTCGTTCTGTTTTTGGTTCATTGAGTATGTACACGCTGAAAGCAGTGATGGGATCACACAGGCCTTAGAAGTGGCTTGACACAGCTACAGAGACAAAATGAAGAGCTGCTCCGGTGTGATGTGGTTTGGTGACCGGTCTCCCTCCCTCCCTCCCCCCAACTGATCGACCGTTACATCCATCTACAGAGAAGAGGGGAAGACGTGGTCAATGAAGATGTCAATGACCGGACTGAAACTGTTAAACAGCGTGATGAGACTTTAAAACGGGTGATGAGACTTTCAACAGGGTGACTGACCAAGGCTAGGGTTAAATAAAAGGCAAGAAACCTCCACTAGCCTGAAAAGGATGCCACCTGGGAAGTGAATGCATCTAATGATTTAAACCCCACCGCAGCCCAGTGGAGGCCAATTCCCTGCTCTTCACGATTTTTAACTGCCGTGGGATATTCAACATGTGGAAGCCAAATGGCACGGGAGTTGGGCTCGTTTTTAGTTCCCATTGGATGGATTAGGTGTTCAGTCTGACTTCCCAATCAAACTGAGAAGTGAGTCCTCGACAGGACCGACCATTTACCTAGCTTCAATTCAAGTTTGTGGCAAATTTCTGTCATCAGGAAAACAGATGATACTAACTAATCTACTTGTATTGTAATTATTCTGAACGGAGAGCTTTACAATAATACCGAAATGCCCCAAGATTAACCAACCAACCAAACAAACAATAACATTAAAAAAAAAGAGAGAAAGACATAGGAAAATGCTCAAGTCTGGGTAAACAATAGACACAGCAGAAAGTGTTGCCACATAATCCCAATATTAATTAATCTTTAATTTGCATAAAGGCATTAATCCAGTAATATAGCACAGCTATATACATCATGATTTCGCTGAGTAGCCATGAGTTTGCTGAACAGTCCATGAGTTTCGCCGAGTAGCTATGCATTCACTGAATAGCCACGGTTTCGAAGAGTAGCCACGAGTTCGAAGAGTAGCTACGAGTTCACTGAGTAGGCATGAGTTTGCTGAGTAGCCATGAGCTTGCTGTATAGTCAATATATGTCATAATCTTCTTCCCTTTTTTTTCCACCCTTGCAAAGACTTTTTTTTTTCAAATTTGCCAATTGTGTAACATCGAATAATGTGCATAAAAATTCATACCGATAACGTCAACGCAAAGATTTACAAAACAATAACAAACATTTGCAAAACGTATACAATAACAACAACAACAAAAACCTGCCAAACAGGTATGACAACATGTACATCTCAAACCTCTAAAGGCGAAGTAAATGAGCAAAATGCAGCACTACAAATTTCATTCTGCAAAACACACGTCGCTTTCTGGCTCTGATACCGGAAGTTGTGGCTAAGTATGCAGGGGTGAATTGTTCGGTACACAGTCACATACGTTTTGCTATTCCCTCTGAATGTATACATAACTAAATCTACATCAGACAAAACTTTCAGCATTGCGTGCGTACAGGCATAGGTAGACTGTGGAACCAGCAATTTCTTTCTCTTTAATAAAATGTGGGAAAATCAGGCTAAATCGCAAAGTTTCAATTTTTAAGTTTTTCACTATCTTAGAATATCAAAGTTTATACATTAACACGAAAAAAACCTATCTATTATCGTTTTTCTTTTTAAACGCGTTTGACCTTTGTATTTTTGACAACGCTAGTAATAAGATGGAAAAAAAGTTTTGAAAACTGCTTTTTGGGTGCTTTCAGTTATATGTTAACACTTGGAAAAAGGGAAAATGGAAGATTAAATGTTAATGACTTGAAATATGGGAAACAAATGTCAGCTGACTATATCCAGCTTTCTTAGTCATAGCAATGAGTGACTGGTTGGGCCTAGAGACAGGTTTTCCCATACTGGGTCACCAGTGTAGCAGCAAACAGAAGTAGGTTATTTTCAATTCTCCAACTGAAAATTTTTTCCCATATATTTACACATATTTTTTTTTTGGACATCACGTTCACGTAAAGAAGTGACCTAGTTTTCAGTGTGTGATTTTATAACATATAACATTACTGCTCTAACAAACTCTCTTTAAACCCTTTTTCTTCCTCATCCTATCCACCACCACCAGCAGTTCACCCTTTCAATCCCATACCCTATCCACCAGCTTCCCACAGGAAGGGCGAGCGAATGAAGAAGAAGAAGTGAACCGCTGCGTAGGAGTGGAAAGAGTTAAAAGCTACTGATAAACAAGCACAGTGACCTTTGCGGGGGGGGGGGGGGGGCCGGGGCTACACGTCACACAGTGTCTGTAGACAGTAACCACAGCACAGGCCTGAAGGTCAGAGTGGTTAGACAGTCGGCGTCAGCTTCCCAGCTTCTGACCCGGTTCTGGCCACTGTCGCACGAACATCAAGCTGTCGCTTTACATTAAAGGCCAACCAAATGAGACCATCACAACTTTCCTCCCCATCCACCCTCCCAACAAGCAAACGACCACACACGTTACTGTTACACGTTATTTTTGTTTAAAGCCCAGCTGACTGTGTAGAGCCATATCAGGGTTCATCATCATCATCATCATAAATGCCCTGCCACATGGCGTTGGTGATCATGGCCCTTTCCATATGTATCTATCCCTTGTGCGCAAGCACATCTTCCACCCTCTCTGTCCTCAGCCACCCTGCAAATCCGTCCAATATTTTCTCTCTGGGTCTACCTGGTGCTCTCTTCCCTCAAGCTTTCCTGTTGTGACCACATGCTCTAATTCCCCTTTCCTCACAAAATGGCCCATAAATGTTGCCTGTCTTTTCCTAATCTTCCTTACGAATGATCTTGTGTCTGCCTCCACCAAAGACTGTCTCGATATCAGGGCCACATCCGTTTCAAAACATACACAATACTTCAACAGAAAAAAAGAAAAGGAACATTAAGTACACATATCAATGTATTCGTGCACATAATCTAAGGATATGACCCTGGCATTGACCACTGCGTCCAATTTATCACACAGGGGATTTAAAAAAAACATGCCTGAATACAAATTTAAACGTAACTAAGGATACTAAAACATATATAAAAACAGGCCCATATTAATTAAAATTGCTACCGCATATTTCCCTAGAGCCAAAATTGCACTTAATACATGTACCCAATTATCAATCCTAAGAGAAAGTATGCAAGACTTTATCAAACACATACAGGTGAAAGGACCAGCCAGGACAGAAAATGATAGGAAGAAATGACAGAAAGCAAAGGAGGAAGAAATAAACAAAGACAGTGACAGAAAAGAGGAAACTTCTAGCACAGATTTTCCAGAAGGTGGGGATACTAGTGACACTAAAAAGCCCACAGCATCTCCATGGGGGGAAACAAACAAACACAAACAAACAAAAACACCCCCCAAAACATAACAGCAACAATACCAAGCCAATCAACAAAAACAAAAACAAAAAGTCAGAGGTATATAAAAAAAAAAGACTGTCACGAAGATGAGTAACGATAAGTTCAATCACATATAAATCAGATACACACTAACATAAAACTGTCACGAAGATGAGTAACGATAAGTTCAATCACATATAAATCAGATACACACTAACATAAAACTGTCACGAAGATGAGTAACGATAAGTTCAATCACATATAAATCAGATACACACTAACATAAAACTGTCACACAGAAACATGTACTACAGTACTCATAATACGTGAACTTCACACCCAGATCAGTGGCAATCAAAAATGAAACTGTCACAAGAAAATAAGTCACATTATGCAAACACTTAATACTGTCAACTACAAATCCTCCGACCACCAGGATTTTGTAGTTGCCAATAATAAACATGTACATAATATGACTACCTTAATTCGAAGCAGTTCATGACTGTTTTTAATTTCCTTTCATAAATCAAAGCACTTTTTTTCCCACCTTCAGAATTTAATGTGCTGTGTGTTATCTAGTGTAAGCTTTGTGCAAGTGTAATTTTACAGGCAACACTACAGGAATCAGAAATACAAGAGAGAGAGAGAGACAGAGAGAGGAGAGAGAGAGAGGAGAGAGAGAGACAGAGAGAGAGAGAGTGTGTGTGTGTGTGTGTGTGTGTGTGAGAGAGATAGAGATAGAGAGAGAGAGAGAGAGAGAGAGAGAGAGAGAGAGAGAGAGAGAGAGAGAGAGAGAGAGAGAGAGAGAGAGAAGGCGCACTGAATTAAATAAACGTGACAAGCGGAAAGTTTTGGCCAACAGGCCTTTGTCAAGCATACGAAAAAGACAACCAAGAAATAAGTACACAAAACTCAGGACAACGACAACTGAAAAATCC